>OX411791.1:1200000-2400000 GCA_948252455.1 Acleris cristana | reverse complement strand
CCATAATGTGAGTTTTATCGCACGCTGCGCGCACGGTAAAACTCGCATTGTGGCCAGGTGAAGACGTAAAATTGTGTACTCATCACGGGCAGTAAAAAAGAAAGCCCTCTATCGCATATTTACAACCCTCGCCTACGGCTCGGGTCTCAAATACCTGCGATTTCGGGCTTTCTTTCTTTTACAGCCCTTGTTAAGTAATGTACTATATTAGCCCCGAGGCTGTTAACATATTTTATTCCCAATATCCTTTGACAAACGATCCATTCGTGGTGAAAAACATACATGCATCAAAAAAAACCCACCATAACTGTACCATCTTTTCAAGAATTCAACAGTGATAACCCAATTAAACTATTTATTCATAAATTTCACTACTACCTTTGACGGTTTGATAGGTTGTGATCTATTGGAACAATGGCAAGCCGTAATAAACTACGGCACCCGCCAATTTAAAACTTTAAGTGCAACAAACCCCATACGCATGTACAATTCAAATAACCAGAATCTTTTTGAAACTATCATCCCGGCTAATTCATCTAAATTAATTGAAGCCCCTGTAAATATTTCCGCTGGTAATATTTATATTGAACAACAGTGCATTGCAATTGCAGCATCACTGACTGTATAAGTTCCGCGAAAAATTATATCAGTACAATGGAAGTGACTAATCCTTTGCCGCGCGATATAATATTTTCGTTAACAGAGCCTATCCAAGCCCGAATATACAATTGCGAAACCGAGTACAGATGTCGTGAGTCACCCGAGGCTCGCGCTCAATATGTTTTATCACAATTACGTTCAGAGCATTTAAACACAGAGAAATACTTAACTTACAAAACATTTGCTGAGAATATGCAGACATATTTTACATAGAAAATTGTTACTACCGACGCATCAAACGTAGCGATAGGTGCAGTTATTTCGCAAAGACCCATAGGTTCCGATAAACCTATTGCGTACGCATCTCGTAAGGTGAGCTAATGTGAGCTAAATTATAGTACTATAGAAAAGTAGTTGTTAGTGATATTTGTGGGCAACCAAATATTTCCGCTCATATTTATCCGGTCGCAGATTTAAAATTTTAACTGACCACAAGCCCCTCCGATGGATTGTTATTTTTAAAGAACCAAATTATAGATTAACCCGATGGAGTCTAAAATTATCTGATTACGACTTCGAGGTAGTGCATAAAAAAGGAAAGTCAAATATGAATGCCGATGCACTTTCACGCATCATCACAATGAGACCAGTATTATCACAGCGAATCGCTCAGAAATTCCTGATATTCGTGATCTGGAAGATAGACAAACTGAGGCAGACCATACTAGTATAGAAAAACCAATTTTAGAAATTCCGATTTCAGAAGACCCCTTAATAAATGTAATATATTCATATTTAATGTACTTAACCAAAAATCTCGTATTATCTGACACAGTATCAAAGCATTTGATAACCATTTAAAAACATATGTGGAAATATTTGAAGATAATAAAGAATAAGAGATAGTCGATGCTATAATAAAACATATAGAGCCCAAACACCGTACCGGGATATTAGTCACATAACATACTACTTACGTTGTCACAAATGAAGCGAAACAAGTCGCCGGGCGAGAATGGTGTTTATTGTATGGAAATATTGCAAACAGGTGGGAATTAAGTACTAGACGAAACCGTAAAATTGTTCAACAAGATTCTTACTAGAAGAATTACACCAAGCGCCTGGAAAAAGAAAATAATTACTTTACTGCATAAAAAAGGTGATGTGATAAGGCAACCCTTCGTAATTATTCCCCGATCAGCCTCCTATACAAAATATTCACTAGATCTTATGCAACAGATTATCACGTTTCTTTGACGAATACCAACCTGTGGAACAGGCTGGTTTCCGACGCGGATCACATTCACAGCGTTAAATAACTAATGGAGAAATGCAAAGAATATAACTGGCCCTTGTGTTTTGCCTTTGTCGATTACGAAAAGGCATTCGACAGCGTTGAACACTGGGCCGTGTTTCATTCATTCCATCGTTGTGGGGTTGATCGTGGGTACATTGATTTGTTTCGACAGCTATTCAGATGCGCTACTATGCAGGAGCGAATGCATGAACTTACCAGCCCCATTCCGCTAGGCAGAGGAGTGCACCAGGGAGACACCATTTCGCCAAAGCTATTCACATGTCTTTTTGAAGATGTTATGAAGATGCTCGAGTGGGATGAAAGTGGGGTTACTGTAATGGAACATAACTTGTACAAACGTTATTAAATGAACTGAGTGACATATTATGTGACAGTGTGTATAGTCAGGATAGCGTCTGTACTGGTACATGTTCGTCACAATAATGAAACGAGACACACTGTAACAGATATACGTGGACTAAGAAGTTGGTTGTATTATTAAATAAAAATTAAATATTAAAACAACACTTGGAGTGCGTTATTATTACTAAACACTACATGGCGCAGTCAGTTGGAGTGCGTTATTAATAAGTACTATAGTTACCATTAACGGCGCTTGGCTCTCGCACCTGTGGTTTGCTGACAATTTGTTTATCGTAGCTGAGAGCGTTCAGGATCTCCAGAATATGTTAGAAGACCTTCACCAAGCATCTTTGAAGGTTGGCCTTAGGATAAACATGTCCAAGACGAAGATCATGACGAGCTTCCCGGTTCAAGTACCAAATATTAACGTTGGTACCTAGGACACTGCTTAACTTTTGGCCCAAATAGGCAAGCAAAGGAGATTGCGAGACGGGTTCCGGGGCCCTATTAGATTAAACTATCGGTTGCAGTTAGCAAATTTCATTTCGAAGCACTTGTGGCACGTCGGGATAACAATGAACACAATGGCTTTGTTTAACTGATGGGTCTAGCCTATGAGATTTGCTCACCTTCAATGATTCCACCTATGTAATTCTAATCACCTATTTTTTTCCATTTAATCTCATATTTAATAACTCAACGAATGTGTTTTTGTAATAAACGATTTCTTTACAAAAAATATTAAAATGAAGCTCCCAAAACTACTTTTTGTACCTAATAAAAATAAAAAACTTTGGTAATAAACATAATCAAATCAGGAATAAAGAGAGCCACAGAAGAATTATGTTACTGATACAGCACAGCTCTGAGAAGTATAAACGTAAAGTTTATACCTTACCTTTAATAAAGGAAAAAATATAAAAAAATAAGTAACTGTTAACATTTTTGAAATCGCGAAAATCTTTAAATTTCTTATAATAATATAATTTTTCATTTTGAATGATAATTTAGTATTTATAACGATTTAAAGTTGGTTAGCAACAACAGTCGGGTTTTTTAAAGCTTGTTTTTCTCAATGATTATTTCATTCTTCGTCATAAATCGAAAACTAAAACACCATAAAAATCAGTTTCAGCTTGTGCCGATGTAGCCCTTTCATACGATACCCCACATGACACAGTTAACTAATAATATAAAGACCCTGTTTTTTTTGTGATTTAGTTTGACTTGCTAAATTTCATAGTTCTAGGTCAGCGGAAAATGCTATCCTGACTTTTTACCAAATCGTCATTTGCCAAACTATAATATCATTTTACAAACTTTCATTTCGCAAAAATGTAATTGAGCTTAAACCATTACATATTACAAAGGTTACATGGACATCTTAGATTAATGACCGCAAAAAAAAAGGGGCTGGAAGTACGTCTTTGCGAATTGAAAGTTTATAAAGTGATATAGTTTGTATGATGATATTAGTGAACCGTGAAATATATGTATTTTTGCCGCATAAACGGCCGTATCTTTTATTAATGTTAACTTAGAAGTTTGATTTTTGCACAGCTTTAAGGCACTGTAAACTTGTGTATGTTGTGTATTATAGTTTTAATTTCAACTTGATACTTCCACGCGTTCCTATGACAAAGGGTCTTGACATACATACAGACGGACGGACGGACGGACAACAAAGTGATCCTATAAGAGTTCCGTTTTTTCCTTTTGAGGTACGAAACCCAAAAATGATGACGTCATTACTGCCGCCCCATGGGAATATTTTCAAGAACTAAAAGAAAGAAAGAAATCTGGCTGGAAAGAAAGAAAAAGAGGCTGGAGTGAAAGAGTAAAGAGGATTGCGAAGCTAAAAATTTCCGTCCAAAATGCAATTTTTGAATATGTTGTAGATTTTATGAAAAACTATGACTGTACGTTTTCCTATCCAAGAAAATATTTCATAGAATGAAAGTAAAAAACAAAGAAGTCGTGGAGATTGAATTTGATTTAGGGTGTGAGAAACGTTATCACGTTATATATATATATATATATATATATATATATATATATATATATATACCCGGAGTAAAAATTGACGGCTACAGCAAATTAGAATTAAAACTTATTAAAATTATTGACCATTTTAATGATATTCAGGAAGTGCTCGCCCTGACCCTGACTATCTGTCTGTCAGTGGGCTGTATTTTTTAAACGTAATTAAGAGGCCGTATAGGACATTTTGCCGGTTTTGCTTATTTTTGCGATTTTACAGTTAAAATACTGCTTTTCTATAAGTTATCCAAACAGTTATTTAATCAAACGTCTGTACCTGTTACTTAATGTTTCGTGGGCAATTAAGAGCAATATTATAGTTAAATAAATACTGACATTTTATTTTTAATATTTTAAATTTTATAAAATATACACAACATGCCCACTCGCCCATATTACGAAAACTTAAATTTTGAGTCATTGGCATCTTATGTATGTCAACATAGGCAACACAGTACATGCTAGATAAACAATGCGAATCTATTATCTAAACTATATTTTATTCTTTTTGTAAAAGACAAAGAGACAAAGGCAGTTGTTTGGAAATCCAAACCTGACTTTTATTTAAACATCGTCTGCTAGTTGATAAAGGTGAATCGAGCCGTTAAGATGAAGTCATGTCGTCTGTGTGTTAGTGGAATAAGTCTTCTGTGTTTGGTTGTTGCTATGGTACGATTTCATTAATAATACTTTAGGCTTTCGTAATTCTAAACTGTAGGTAAAATATAAAAGCAAAACATTTAAACCTTATGGAAAAATTCCTAACTTTAGAAAGCCGTATCTTTTTAACCTTAAGAGAAAACGGATTGTTTTTATTTTGAAGAATCTTCGTTATTACAGCGGATGTTGTAAGAAAAAAATGGGGGTTTCAAACAAAAAACTCTCTCAACGTGTTTTTTTTTTGTTTTGTCTTTTAAAAGATTGGGTTTTTTAGGATTATAACTCTGAACGAGTAGCAGTCAAGGCTAAGGTATATGAGGAATGCGCTCATTTGGTTGGAGTGTTTCCAGAAACGGTATTGTTAGTGACGAGAGGAAAATGGCCAGTAAGTATCTTCTATATCTTAACATAGACATGTGTCTCCCAATGGGATAGGCAGATATTATGAAACGCCAGGTGCACCGGTCTAAACATATAACTTTCGCTTCCTCTACATTCATCAACTTCTTCATGCACTTAAATCGGTTTCGGGTGCTTTTGGTGTGGCCCTTATACAGTCTGATCTGAGGTATTGAATCTGATCACATTGTATGTGCGTCTAGAGCGTCCCCTACCGACATCTCCACTCATTCTCGCTCGCCATACCTCTTTCATAACTCTTCTTTCATCCATCCTTTCTAAATAACCAAACCATCTTAACATACCCTTTTCGATCTTTGTCACTATATTTTCTTTCAATCCACATAGTTCTCGGATCTCGCTATTTCTAACTCTATCCATTAGTCTAACTCCACACATACTTCTCAGTCCTCTCATTTCCACCGCATTAATCCTGCTAACTTCCTTCTTTTTTCATACCCATGGTTGACTCCCATATACATCACTGTTAGTGTCAACACTTCATGAACAATGGTAAGGCGAGTTTTGATCGATATGATCTTGTTTGTTCTATATCTTTATCTCTTTATCATTATGATACAGCATACTAGGCCCATCTAGGGTAACCAGAGGCCCTACCCAAGATGCATTTTACTAACTAGCGTTTCTATTCGTTTTGTTTTTAAACTAATCGTGTCACTGGTAGATCACGTGACTTTTCCTATCACGTCATCTACCAGTAACGTAAAGTTGGTATCAAATTCAAATTCAAATTTCAAATTCGAATGGTTTATTGCATGTCACATTACAATTATTTATAGATAGAATTACAGAAAGGTATTCATGTGACGTCCTGCAAGGGCATAGCAACATAAGATAGTAGGGCTTATTGTTAACACGTTACATTACAGTTATACTTAACTTAAATATTGCACACAGAATTAACAACTAATATTAACTAATACAACTAATTGTTTGAATTTAAATAAAATAATAAATACAATAATTGAAAATGATATTCGTGAACTCATTCAAAATGGTTTTACATATCAAGCAATGTAACTATGTAGGTACCTAAAACCTTTTTACTTGATATTTTTTAAACTCTTACTAATTAATTTTTGACGCGTGAATAAGACGTGGGTGAACTATATTGGGCCCTCTCCGCGCTGCCTGCGGTGAGTCGCTCGCGCGACTTTTTTTCGGCATCTTTTGGCACAGTGGGGTTGAATAAAAGCCTAACAAAAGTCAGACAGGCCAACTTTGTATGTACTTGGCCGGACACGACAAAAAAAACCGACTTAAACCGGTCACGTGGCAACCCTAGGTCCATCTCACCCAAATAATAGAAGGAAGAGCGCATTCTGTTCTGTGTTTTTTATATTGCGATGCGATGTGATTCAGGATAATGTTACAGGTTGATTAAATTTTCAGAAAAACAACGACAATCTCCTTTTATGGGTTCACTGCGTTCTTGTCAAATATGAAATCATGACGGATAACGGAGTGTTTCGAATAGAAGTTGCTCTAAGAGGTTTGCCTGAAAATGGTAAGTCAGACTCACTGATTGCAATTATTTAATAACAATATGAAATTATTTTTCTTTAATACTTAAAAAGGGTATCATTCGCGATCCATAATATCGTTTGTCCTAAATTCATATATCGCATAGCACGTTTGCCCTAAATAATGTTTGGCATAACTTACATTTGCTATAATGACTGTGTTAAAAGTCTAGAATGGGGGGTTGAAAAATAAAGTGATTTGATTATAGCTTGACTTACGGCTCGTGCCTTTAAGAGGCCGTCTACGAAATTTGCCGGTTCTGCTTATTTTTGTGAATTTACAGTTACAATACTGCTTTTTTATAACTTTTTATGCTCAACATTAAATCTCATTTTAATTGTGATCGAATAAATGGGCCACTTTTTTTATTTTTGTCGAGTATTATAATGCGACATTTAGGTTGTTTTAAAACATTATTTATTGCCAATTGGCTTTTGAATTTTTTGGATATTTTTTTAGGTATTGGACTGATTTTGAACTACAGTTTATTCCTGTTGTTTTAATTTTAAGATTTTTGTTGTTTTTTTGTTTTAATGTTCTGAGTAGGCGAAATCAAAAATAGTTTTTGCCTGTTTTCTATAAAAAAATATCAAGTTTTTTTTTATGAAAGTGGTAAAACGTAATTCATACATTTTTAGACGACTTTCACAGCAATACATTGTAAATTTTGGGTATATTTAAAAAAGTTTATTACACTTTCAGAAAATAACTATGTATAATATACACAGAGTTAAAAACCAACAGGATATTATTTCAATTTAATTATTTCTCAATTGGGTATAACTTAAATTAAATGAAATGACAGATAGGGTATATTTGTTTTTTTTGTGTAACTTAGCACTAAAGCAGCACATAAAATATAACATTTATAATAATTAGTCCCACAAAGTCATAAATGCACATCGACTAAAAGTTTGTATAAACCGCTGGTAGTTCCACCGCCGGTTTTTTTTTCATACGGTTTGCATTTTGTACTTTTTCGATCAACAGCTGCCGTAAAATTATCTCATAAGCTTGAGGTTGATTGTGTGAACTTTCTGTAAAGTATTTTGTTTATAAGTTGAGTTGTAAATGGACATAAAGGTTCTGTAAAAAAAATCTAATTAAGAAAGGTACCAGCCAGCGCAGTTGCTTTACTTGCATCATAAATAAATACATTTAAATAAATGTTTTGCAGCCGGTGCGATCTCACTCAAAACTCACAATTTTAAAATAACTTAACAACATTAAAAGCCTGTTTATATATCAAAATACACAGTTCATTTTAGTTATTACGAATTATTATAACATTTTATACCAAGGACTGAAGTAGGCCATAAAATTAAGAAATATAGATCAATAGTTGCTTAGAACTTTTTTTGGGCATTATAAATAAGTACACATTTAGGCAGAAAACAATTCAAATTTACATACATTGTTGTAAATCACTAAGGACATTAGCCGGCTGACACTTACATTTCACACACAAACAACGCACGACAACCCTTTAAAGCCAACTGACTACCCCTTGCAATACAGAACGATACTATGAGAAACATGAAAAATATGCGATATGCGATGCGATGCGCTGCGAGTGCGCACTTTACTACCGCCTGCCAGGCAAGGCAATAATGGCCGAATATCGAAATGGATAAGAAAAAAATAGTTAAAAACGAATCAAAACAAACACAACTTAGCAGAAATACAATAATATAAATGAAAAAAGTATATTTTTAAGCACTTGAATAATACCCCCGGTATTGAAAAACACTCAAAATATACCGGTATCCCGATATGGGAAGGCCTAGCTTACTGTTATAAATCTAAAACGGGACTTAATCTCGTAAAAACTTTGTATATATCTCGAAGTTTCGATCGTGGTGCTACAGTCGTGGTCACGAGCCCTAGATCATCGTGAAAAAACTTATTTGGGACATTTGGCCTTGAATAACTTACGATGCAGACACGAGATATTATCTGAGTTTTGATGCAACTTTTAGAACGCCAGAATTAAGGTGTATCTTATTTTGTCTCATTCCGAAGTTGGACTCCTTTTTAGGGTTCCGTACCTCAAAAGGAAAAAACGGAACCCTTATAAGATCACTTTGTTGTCCGTCTGTCCGTCTGTCTGTATGCCAAGACCCTTTATCTCGGGAATGCGTGAAGGTATCAAGTTGAAATTCAAACCATTTACTCCAATATACAGTCCTTTGAAGCTGAGAAAAAATCAAACTTCTACATTTACGTAAAAAAAAGATACGGCCCTTTATGTTGCCGAAAACGTGTATTTCGACACTCTCGAGGGAATCAAAATGTATAGGGTATTTCCAATTGACCTTGAACTATGACATTTGGCAAGTAACACCGTCCTTTACTACAAACATAGGAAAAAATCTGAAATCTGTACATTTTTAGTTATATCAAAAAAAATCAGGGTCTTTATGCAAGGGACGGCGGTATAAATTTTGAATTGAGTAAACCATGTCATGTGCGGATCCCTCTGTGGGCGAGTCCGACACGCACTTGTCAGGTTTTTTTCTCCTTATTTGACTGGGCTCTATGTTTTTATTACAGAAGCAGCAACTGCATACAACGGAATGATTAAATGTCTGCAACCTCATAACTATGCAATGATACCTGAAGAAATATCATGGGAATTTGCGAAATGCTTTCAAAGAGAAGATCCGGAACACTCATTGTTTTAGACAATTTCGGCTCTAAGTATAATTGGTGACATAACGTGTGTAATCATTTTTAAATTTTGTTCTTATGAAGACGTGACATAATGTAAAATAACGTAATATTGCTTGCCTGTTTTGTTAGACATAATCATTAATAGTAATAGTTATTATAATCCATAGTTTTCATAGTCCCAATTGGCTCGTCTAAACGTTTGTCATGCTAATTTCTTTTGCCGTATTGTTTTTAATAATAATAGTTGTCCTAATGTTCCTGACATAATACCTTTGATCTAATGTTGCTTGTCCTCAATTATTTTCAAGACGCCTGCAGGTCTGTTCTGGAAAATCTAGCGTTGTTTCAACCTAATGCTCCTCGCTTCGCAGTCTTCGAACCTCTTTTGCTTACTTTTTAGATTCTTATTAAATCCACAAAACTTTACGACAGTAAATAGCAATGTAACTAATATTTAATTTATTAGGTAACATATTTTTATTGTTACAAAAATTAGGATAATAAAAAATATTGCAATGACAGTTATGACCAAAATGTTTAGGACAAAATATAGAACAAAAATTTTATTTTCTTATTGGAAAATATTCTATTGGGACACTTATTAAAATTCTAGATTAATAATGAATTAATTATGTATGTAACTAAATTAAATTTCTTCTGAGTTATAATTACCGTACTCGCTATCGAGTCAAGCATTCGACCGTCCCTCGCATTTTGTAAGAATACTGTAAGGGACAGAACGTTCGACTCGCTAGCGGGTACGGTAATTTGAACTCATGGTAAGGGCTCTGATAGTCTAATTGGGTTTCAATATAATTGTAGTACAGTCACCAGGCAATAATAATATTATCCAACATTGGGCGCAAAAACATCTGACACATCTTTATTACTAGAGGTATAAGAGCGTGTCAGATATTTTTGCGCCCGTCGTTGGATAATAATATTATTGCTGGTGACTGTACGCACTCAACCGACAAAGCAATGCTGCCAGCTTTTTAGGAACGATGGCCTCTGGTAGTTTATTAGATTAATGAAAGTTTAGGTAAAATGTACTCTATGTTTTTATTTATTTATGACTTTTATGTAATTATGATGATGATGTAATTAGTTTGAGGACTATGAGGTTATTTGATTAATACAGTTGTTCCCTTAGTAAATCAAAAAAAAAAGTATTATCCATCAATTAAATAATGAAAAACTGGATATGCCATTTTATGTGTGTTTTATTTGGTGTTATGTTTAAGCAGGAATTTCTCACTAAGTAAATTAATTTTAATTTATGCATAAACTTAATAGCGGCCTATACTTACACGGCACAGTTTGGACTGCGCATCATCGTTCCGAACCGCAGATAAAACCGTCGGTCCATCCGCCGGTTCGGACCGCGCATCAAACTGTCAAGACTTTATTACGATCAAATAATTATAATAATTTACACGGTTTTAACCGCGGTTAAATCTGTGATTTGATGAGTGGCTGGTATGGAGATTGAGATTATACCTTATGTTAATTAACGTAAGGGATATTTTCGGGATTGTGACCCGACTGGTTTGTATGGTGATTATCCTCCACATTAACTTTTTCTCGACAGTCGTCTAGTCCGCTGGTAGATTCATTCCATACTACCGACGTGTATAAAAGAGCCCTGGTCTAAACCATTTACTGAATAAACTATTTCATTTTATTTCGTTTTATTTTTTCTTAGTTAAGGAAAACAAACAACTTTTCCGGGCGTTTTCCAAAAAAAGCGCATGAAGTTAAGGACTTCCATTAAAAAACGGTAACTTTTTCCATTACGTACCAATAATTAGTTAAATATTTATGTACTGCCCTAGTACGCCAGTAGGCCGTATCTCATATTCAATAACCGAAGCAGTTGCAAACCTCACTTGTTAGTAAAATGATTGTATTTGCTACAGGAGTTTTGTCTGAGATGGCACTATTTTTTTAATGAGAAATATAGTTAATTATTGTGACGTAATGGAAAAAGTTACCGTTTGTTAATTGAAGTCCTTAACTACGTGCGCTTTTTTTGGTAAACGCCCACATTGTACATTAATATTACAACGAAAGTGAGTATACAATAGAATATTTAATGAAAATAGTAAGTCATCTTGGGACTAATTCAGGTAAACATGCCCGACTTCGAGAAAAATTACATTCCGTCTAGGTTCGGTAAACTTGATCTTTCACAATGAGTCTTACAAAAAGATTCACAGGCACCCAAAAGGCAAGACGGAATTTCAATTCGATTTAAGAGGCTAGGTACCTAAACAAATCAGAACGTTTTTGATGAAGTTTAGGTTATATAGCCCACTTTACATTTGGCTAAATTCAGTGTGCTAAATTTAGACAGGCGGCGTGGAGGGGATAAGCACGTCCTCTTGACTAACATGCTAACTGCCTTTACACTTGTCTTTTTTTAGAGTCTTTTTCATTCAGCACACTGAATTTAGCCAAATGTAAAGCGGGCTTAAGTCAAAACTGAGTGTAAATTTATGAAAAATTCTATAATAAATATCCAATCATTCATCTTTGTTTTTGTCGCCCAGTACCTTGAAATAACCTAACCTAACTTAACACAAATTTCGTATAATGTATTTCTTCATTTTAGCATCAATTCATAAGGAAACTATAATAATCATATTGTTTTCCCGTATTCCTTCTCACACTAAGCAAAGTAAGTAAAGTAAGGTAAGGTGGGGTAGACTAACATAGTATATTGTTAAAGAAAAATCGTTCGCCGGCGTTCATCGATTTATAAGACGTTATCACGTCAAAACAGTTTTTTTAATAAACGGAACATAAGTTGCCTTATCCCTTAGTAACTATAACCAATTACTTTAGTAATACTTTGATCAGACTTTTTTACACACAGTGAAAGATAGGTACTTTTAGGCACTAGTCCCACCGCCGGCGAGTGAGATACGAACTATCGACTTTTTTCTAGCCCAAGAAACGAACAAAAGATAATCGCTTCCGTGTAAATAAAACAGAGAGATATATATTTATAGTTCATCGCTCGCTGTTCACACTGCCGGCGAGGACACTCTCCCAACGTCCGGCGAGTAAGCTATAATTCCATAGAATTTTTACTAGCCTCCCGCCGATTGTCAACTGTTTCTAGAACAGAATTTTACTAGTTGCTCGCCGAGCTCGCCGATATCTGGCGGTGGGACCGCTGTTTACTAGTTGACCGCAACGGTAAAAGCTATCGACTATAAAACTAGCTCAGCTAAGTCATCCGCGAACACTCGCTTTATAGCCGAGCGTCAAAACTATCAAAGCTTTACTCGCTTCTCGCCGCTCGCCCACTCTTTAGTAGTTTATAGTTCTACTAGCTTATAGTCTGTAGCCGGCGGTGCCTAACACGTAAGCCGGTAGCAATGGCAGTAATTCTCAAACTAAGGTTCAAAATACGCTATAGCTTTTACTGCCGGTGAATGTCATTGTGTTAATAACAGTGTCAACATTTTAGATCTTAGTTACCTAATAAACTAACATGCGGTTAAAAGGACGACCTTTCGGCAAAGCAAAACAACCAAAGAAGAATAAGCACTGTAGATAATAAATTTATACAATGCAGTTTCTACAAATGTTTATTACATCTGATCCTGGGCAAGACTACGATGTGTTTGCCTAGTCTCAGATGAATAGATACGAGGGGTGATCCATAAGTTTTGATAATCGGTATTAAAAATGGGAAATATATAAATCGTTATATTTTAATTGGAATAAGCACACTTTCTTTATTTCCAAACACTTATTAACTTCATTCAATTGTTTTATTTTGCCACTATAAAAATAATTTTACTTTTGGAGTTCTAAATGGTCAAATTTTGTTCCTTCCCTAAGTCATCACCAGCTCGTGATTATTATATAGTTTTTTTGAACATCGGTGAATGAGAAGTAGTAGTCGAAAGTTAGGGCTAAATAACGAGGACAGCGGTTATCAGTTCTGATCTTTGGTCGATGAGCAGCACCCTTGTCAATTAGAAGGCTCTGAAGCACAATTCCTGCCGCAAATTCGTTTTTTTTTTCTTCATCTTATTTTTAATATTTTCCCATAACTATGATAGAATAATGTTATATAACTCTCCTAGATTATTTGAACTCAATGGCTTAAAACTAATGTCACATTATTTATTTGTAGGCCTCAATAGTCCTGGATAAGGCCGAAAAAACCACCCTAAAATTTGGTTACAGAGCTGGAGATAAAAATACCACTGCAATGATAACTTATTAATCCTTTAAATCATAATGATAAATCAAGGTCTCATTTTTAATAACAATATTTTTTATTAGTGTAAAAGAACTTTCTCCACACCGCTCCAAAGTATTACAAAACGAACTCTTATTTTTGCCGTCTTGTAAAATTGTTCATACAGATGTTTTTTGTTTAGCTGTCGCAGAAAAACAAATGAATAATGTAAATTTTTTTTTCTCTAATTTAATTTTGATTAGTGCCGTGGTATATTCCACATTAAAAGAATATCATTAAGTGGATGGTTCATACTGATTCTCAAAACTTATTGATCACCCCTCGTAGTCTTACCCCACCTCGTAATTTTGAGGGTGTATTTGTTTCGTAGTTTATAAATGAATTAGTTTAATGAAGGACCGATACAATTAATTAACGGGTAATACTATTGACATACTACTTAAGTTGTCACAAATGAAGCGAAACAAGTCGCCGGGCGAGGATGGTGTTTGTGTGAAAATGTTGCAAGCAGGTGGGAATTCAGTACTAGACGAAACCGTAAAATTGTTCAACAAGATTCTTACTAGATGAATTACACCAAGCGCCTGGAAAAATAAAATAGTTACTTTACTGCATAAAAACGGTGATAAGGTCGTAATTATCACCCGATCGACCTTCTTTTCCCAGGTATAAGTACAAACTATTCACTAAGATCTTATGCAACTGATTATCACGTCTCTTTGACGAATACCAACCTGTGAAACAGGCTGGTTTCCGACGCGGATATTTCACAATGTTAAACAACTAATGGAGAAATACAAAGAATATAACCGGCCCTTGTATTTTGCCTTTGTCGATTACGCAGAGGCATCCGACAGCGTTGAACCCTGGGTAGTGATTCTGTCAAAAGCAAAGGTGAGCGAACGCAGGAGTGATGTCAAAGCGGCGAGTTTAAGTTGTCCCGTCAAAGCGAACAAAACACATTTCAGCGCGTGTATTCAATTTGGCAGCATGGCTTCTCGAACGTATAAGGCTGCCTAATTGAGAATGCACGCGCTAATATGTGTTTTGTTCGCTCTGACGGGACTACTTAAACTCGTCGCTTGGACTTCACTCCTGCATTCGCTCATCTTTTCTTATGAGAGAATCAATACCCTGGGCCGTGTTTATAAAATAAATAATATTTTGCTAATTGAGCGTTTGTCAGATGTAACGTTTTAGAAACATAACATTTGCGGTATAATATGATTAATCACTATTCCATATACCACACAACGATTAATATAGGTCAGTTTTACATCGTCTGCTAGTTGAGAAAGGTGAAGCAAGCTTTTAAAATGAAGTCGACTCTTCTGTGTCTAATTGGGATGAGCCTGCTGTGTCTCGTTGCGGTGGTACGATTTATTTTTTGTACAAATATAAAAATAAAAATTATGTAAGTGCAATCATAAAATTTGTCTTGACTTAGTTTGATACTAAACTTAACAAATGTTTTTAGGATGCAATGACTGAATTAGCGGCACTGAAAGATGTATATCTGAAATGCACTAATATGACTGGAGTTAGCAAAGACATGATAGTTTTAGTGAATAAAGGGGAATGGCCGGTAAGTATTACTTTTACATAATGTAATGGTGCATTAAAAAATACTAATCTGTGTAACATAGGTACTCGTATTGGGTGCTAAAATTGATATCGGTTTCTGCTATGACTTAGTACCTACATTCATCGCGAAGTACCCGACTATCGGGTATTCTATGATGTTGCTCCCGCGCCGCAGTACCCTATTGTCGGGTAGGTACTGTAGTAGGTACTATTTGCCGCTACTGGCGTGTGGTGGGGAATTTGTTTATTGGGCTGGAGTGAAAGAGTAAAGAGGATTGTGAAGCTAAAAATGTCCGTCCAAAATACGATGAAGTTTCTCTAAGATAATTAAAACTTATTAAAATTATTGTTCATATTAATGTAATTCAGAAAGTGCTCCTTCTGAACCTGTCTATCTGTCTGTCTGTATTTCTGTCACTGGGCTGTATTTTTTTAAACGTAATTTATTGAGATGATATTAGGTATAGTCAATAGGTAATAATAATAATAATTAAAAAAAAGGGGCTTCCCATACAAGAATGGCACGGAATTCTTCGTTTGCGAGTCCGACTCGCAGTTGGCTGATTTTTTATATTCTGTGAAATAAAATAACACAGGTTCATTATGTTTCAGGAAGAAAACGATATTCTTAAAGAATGGGTTCATTGTGTTCTTGTCGAAAGTAAGCTCATGACGGAAGAAGGTAAGCTTCAAATAGACGATGCCTTCAAAGATTTGTCAAAAACTGGTAAGTCAATTAAAAAAAAAATTGCCATTCTGGTCACTACTTTTTTTTGTTATACTATGACCAGGGATCGGATATTCGGATAGATATTTACCTAAACTTTCGCGGCGGCGTTGTTGTTCAGTTGTATGGAGGCGGACTCAATCATATAATTCATTAATAAAATTCCCGGGATTTCTAAATAAATAAATTACGCCAGCATACATTCAAAACTAAGTATTTATATTAACAATTTAAGTTATTTTCCATGTATGAATAGATTTACATAAGGTTATTTAATTTACCTGTAACTCATTGACCTTACGAATTTATAGGAGCAAAACGGAAGGTTTTATCCTACATGTAAAATAATTATTATTAACGTTATGTAGAATCCCGGAATCTCGGAATTTATATTATTAAAATAATATGTTTAAGAAACCGACGCCATGTTCGTCTATCTTTTTCAGGGATTTTGCCAACTTTAGATACTTAAATATCTATCCGAATTTCCGATCCCTAACTATGACGTATTAATAGAATATAATTAACCCTTCATACCCGAGCTCATACTATTGTGATGGTTTTTTCTGATGAATTATAATGGTAAAAAAAAACGACTCTTATATTGTTAGTTATTTAACTCTTTGGGTAACGAACTAAAAATATATAGTTATTTTTAATCTCTGTGTTTGGGTTTTACGGTTCTCTGCCTTTTAGCAAAATATATATTTGGCAAACTGTATCGTTTCCCAACCGTTTCATTTCAACTCTTTTTTTTTTCTGTAACTATATATATTTCAGGATTTTTATAAAAACTAACCTAACATAACCGACCGTTCCGTTCTTTACGATGGTACTGAAATAAACCCTGAAATATTTTATATTTTACCATTTGTTTTTAACCAATGTAAACGGAGCGCTAACAGCTATACGTGTGTAGGTATTCGTATATCTGTATATTTAGTCTGTCTGGTTGTTATATTAAATAGTTAAGTTATTTTGTCAAAAAAATAATATTTGACACGAATCATTGTTTCTATTTCAGAAGCAGACATAAAATACCAAAACATTAATAAATGTGTGCCCACTCATACCTATAATATACCAGCTGAAGAAATATCATGGCATTTCGCGAAATGCTTACAGACTGAAGATCCCAAGAACTCATTTTTTTAGATGCGCTTTCTAGTGGCAAACCCGGTTAATGTGTTAATTTCCGGTCGATTAAATAATCAAAGGACATGCTTAATAAAAGTTAAAAAAAATTCTATCAACTAGATAATCCGTCGAGTAAATACAAAGGTTACGTTGCTCTCTAGTAGTGGTTTATTACAAGTAATTTTAGTTAAATGTATAAACTTAAATGAACAGTTGTTTCCTTAATAAGTATTAATAAATTGAATGAAATTAGACGGCAATACAGTACAATTGTCAAGTGCGAGTCGGACTCGCGCTTTGAGGGTTCCGTACCGCTGCACAATAGGTATTATTATATTCCGATTTGAATTCGATTTCCGAGCCGAGCCCAACTCACACTTGACAAATTTTAAGTATTAATTGATGTTTTTTTTAGGGTTTTTACTATAATTATACCAAACTAGACGCTTGTATAATATACTGTTTTTACAATAAAAGAAAAAATATATATTGTAAAAAGCGTTTCATGTCTGGGCAAACCCTTTATTGTTTCATTTTCTTAAATTACACAATAATTACATAAATTCTGACAAAAAACAATTCGCTGTCTATCACGGTTCAAAAGATACAGTAGTTTGTAAAATAGCAATTAACTGTTGTTTGTAAAAGAAGTTTAATGTACACCTGAGAGGCGCATAAATTAAGTACGGACGGAGTTCCACAGGGATCTGTGTTGGGTCCTCTGTTTTTTTATTATTTAATAGATGTCCGCACCCGGTGCCGCCCGGATGTATTTTTTTTTTCAGATGAACCTTGTCCTGGTTATAACAAACACAACAAAAAATAAGTAGTGAGAATGATGTAAATAGTACGCTTAATAATATTACTTCTCGGCTTGAAAATAATACATACATACATACATACCTTCACGCCTTCATTCCCAGAGTGGGCAGGTAGGCAGAGGACGGTATTTAACTTTGATTCCTTGAGAGTGTCGACGGTATACGTTTTTTGAAGCAAAAACGGCCGCATTGCTCGTGCGCCGCTGCCCTCGTAGCCGATTTCATATAAATCTATGCAGCCCGCTTATTTATTAAATCATGCAGTTCTATATTGTGCGTGCGTTCATCGCATGTATACCGTTTTCCGTCAGGTTACGCCGCGATTATTGCTCGTCCCTACAAACAATATAAAATAAGATAAAATATCGTAAACAACAAACTATTTATGCTCTGAATAAAATTCCAATTTTACTTCACCATACTTGAAAATTAAATTACGTTATTATGCCTCGCTATGAATAACTTTGTGTATTTTCCGAAGACCAAAAATGCTGACAGTACTTCCTGGCAGTTAGCGTCGCGGAAACAATAAGCACAAGTGACTTTAGCGACGGTGCGCTGGCGACTGATCGCTTCGTCAGATACGCACACTGCCGTATGTACACGTTCCACCACTAATAAAGCCCAATAATATTGTGGGACGCCGACTGCAGTTGGACTGACCTATTATCTACCATTTTAAATACATATACAAATACAAATAATTTATTTAGATAAATTACGGTTGAATCTGACCCCCACACTAAGCATTGCCATTGCCATGCCCCCACACCATTGTGTGACTTTAGTGAGTTCAAGACGGATTTATGGACTCGTGTCGCCACCCTCATTACATACAGTCCTCGGACACTAAGCACCTGAGAGTCTCTGTATAGATCTGAGGTGGGCTATCTGAAATGTTTTCTTAAAACCACCTTCAACACTGCTCTTTGCGCTCTTTCCAGTTTTAATACGATGGCGGAAGTGGTTCCTCCCCAGCAGAGAATACAGTATTTTATAATTTACTGGCCTAGTGCCAAATAAATAGTTCCTAGCAAATTTCCATCAACTGTCTCGCGAAGCATTTTCGTAATATGTATCAGTTTTCTTACTCAACCTGATACAGCAACTACGTGTTCTATGAAACTCAATGTTTCATCTATAACTATTCTAAGGTACTTTATCGCAGTGGATCTTGTCATGTTGTCACAGGTAACTGTAACTGGCATAGGTTTAAAATTGCAGCTATGGATTTTATTATCTTGAAGACAATTTGGTGATGAAGCAGATGTCTTATGAAAGCATAAAAACTTGGTTTTATCCATTATCTCACATTCGTACAAAAGAAATCGTGGTATATTTAATTGGTAGTATTGAAAAAAGACAAAGAAACAAAGACAGTTGTTTGAGAAGCTTAATCATAATCACAATGTATGCATAATATTTAATATTGGCCAGTTAAACATCGTCTGCTAGTTGAGAAAGGTAAATCAAGCCTCTAAGATGAAGTCGAGTCTTTTGTGTGTGGTTGGAATAAGACTTTTGTGTCTGGTTATTGCAAGGGTACCATTTTATTTAACTAACAAAATATAAAAATATACATTCAATTCTTCTTGGCTAAGTTTAGTTCGCGTTTTACATCTAGTGTTTTTTTTAGGATCCAGTAGCATCAGCACTTATAGACATAGAATGCGCTGATTTGAATTTTCTGAAGCCAAAAATGATATTGTTAGTGAAGAGAGGAGAATGGCCGGTAAGTATTTATTATAATATGATAATATCCATTAATTAGGTACTATCAGCCCAATGAAATCCTGAACCACCGTAAAACTGCGTCACAGTGAGGTTATGATTGAAGTCGTAAGAAGTGTCAAACAAATTATTTTATAATGTCACTGTGACACCGTAGTATGGTGGGTAAGGGTTCCATTGGGCTTAAGGTTGCGGATTGAGGGTATTTTTATAGAATACGATTTCGTCCATAGTGATTGTGTGCACTGGATGTGGATGAACATCCTATCCTATTAATATGATAAATGCGGAAGGTTATGCGTGCGTGACTTTGTTCGCTAAAACGGATGGACGAATTTGGTTCGATACAATTTGGAATTACTGGATTGACACATACTGACATATTGACCTTGAATCCCTGTTTCCGTGGGATGGCAAAATTACTAATTCTACGCGGACGAAGTCCAGAAGCTAGTGTAATAAATAAATGTTTAGAATTTTGTTTTTTTTTTAGGAAAACAACGATAATCTCAAAAATTGGGTTCATTGTGTTCTTGTCACAAATAATGTTATGACGAAACATGGCGATCTTCGACAAGAGAACCTTCTAGCCTTAGACGATTTGTCAGAAACTGGTAAGTCAGATTTTAGTGAAATACTTTTATCGACAGTTTCCTAAGGAATAACGATAAACGACTTATACACGGACAGAATCGTAAGTAACATTTAGTATCTGTAAGAATTATAGATATCGAATTTTGAAGGAAAACTATCACGACTACGTACGAAGACTTATACAGGCGACTAAAGTGTTTATACCTACTAAAATGCTAAGAATATACCTACTAAATTTGGCTATGTACCATTAAATATGTATATTGATGCAAAAATGATTTGTAATAATCATGTGTTTTGTTTTACATTACATTTTTAACCACCGACACAAAAAGAGTAGTCTGAGCACTTAGAAAGTGCTTCGGTTAGGTTAGGTTAGTAGGTAGTTATACAAAAAGTTATTGTTCTGCCCATAGTTCATTATATATTATGAGATTATATATTTAATTGTTATAAGTTTCGTTCACTATACCAACAGAATGTTGTATTAAACAAAATTAAAAAAAGTACGTTGATACCTTATGAATAACTAAAGGACGCCGGCGACTTCGTACGCGTAGTATAGAATTAGTTTCCCGCTGCTCACCCCTATTTCTTCCCGTTGGGGGTCGACTTCCGGAAAATGCTTTCTTTGTGCACCCCTAGAACGCACGTGCCAAATTTGGAATCTTTAGACATAGCGGTTTGGGCTGTGCGTTGATATGTCAGTCAGTTTTTTCTTTTATATATTTAGATAGATAATTTTATTGATATACCTATTTTGTGTTTTATTACCATTTGTTTTAAACCCAACGCAATCTAAGTCAAACTTATATATCTGTATATCATTCTGTGAAATTAAAGTTCTCGAACGTAGTATGTTTCATTTTACTGGAATGGTTTTTAGCTAGGTTCCATGACATCGGTTAGGCCGTTTAAGGGCACCGTAGGGCTTATTGTCTAACGCACTCGCAATCGCAACTGGCTTCAAAGTGGAGCAATTGTTTTCATTTTGTATGCAGACAAGCCTTCGATTTTCAAAATGAAAACGATCGTGATTGCGAGTGCGTTAGAACGCGCCGTTCCAATGTTCGTTCCGAACCGTAATTTTTTTACTATTTTACTATTACAGTTGCATTTACACGTACGGATCGGAACAAAGATTGGAACGGCGCGTGGCGTTTCTCGCGGTCCGAACTTTACGTGTAAAGGCCGCTAATAAGTCCTCTGGAAGACGGAGCGATGACAAATTGACAGATCGATTTTTCGCCTCCGTGAACCCCTATATTGCTTTCATTGAAATCGTTAGAGTCGTTTTCGAGAATGTGATTACAAATATATGTATATTTATACAAAGAAATATTGCTCGTTTAATAGTATAGGATAGGATTCGCTCTAAAAAAGTTTTCTCGTCTTTCCTACCCTATAAGATAGCTATTTAGTTGCATTTTCACTTGCTCAGCTTGAAGTCAAGCCGGCCTGATCATTTTAGTCGCGACGCCATGCAACTGCAGGAAGAATCAAAAACCAAAAATACCAGGTTCGATTCGACATTCGTTCTAATCGATCCCGCTCCGAGCGAGTGTTTACAATAAACTTGGTTAAGAACCATAAATTAACCGGTATTTTTCGACTGTTCCCAAGCCCTGAGCTTGTAGCAGCATTTATTCTGATATATTGCGAAAATCTGCTACCAAACAGTGTACCCGACCATCGGATCGTTGCCGCTGAATGTGTGCGCTGAATAAATTTATTTAATTGACGCATAGTAATTTTGTTTTTTTCAGAAACAGCAATAAAACACGCAATCATCGATAAATGTATGCCAACTGATTATAATCGTATAACACCTGAAGAAATATCATGGCAATTCGCGAAATGCTTCCAGCATGAAGATCCTGAGAACTCATTGTTTTAAAAGCGCCATCTAGTGGTGAACTCCGTAAATGCATCAATTCCCCTATTAATTACTAAGTTTATTTAAAAATAAGACACAAAAGAGGCTTACAGATGATAAATTATTTAAAAAACACAAAACCCAACTCAACTCCAATATTCAAGTTAAATTTAATTGTTATAAATATCAAAAAATTACATTGCTCCTACAATTTATTTTCTATGTATTAAAGACCTTGTTTTTCGTTTTTAATTGTTTTTTAATGCCGTCGATTTTCTTGTGTTTTAAATAATTTAATTTATTTCACTCTTTTTAGATTTTATTAATAAAATAGTGGTTTAATTAATTATTACTAAGCGATATATGAGCTGTGAAGCTCGATTTTGTAATGTCGCGAAGCTACAAGTGACGAATTACAGGAGAAGCTCTCTTTCTAGCAAAATAGTTTAGGTATTGCTTAACATTTACGTATTTTTTGACTTTCCTTTCAAAATGGAATGGAATGGGCTATTTTAATAGCTTTCATTTTATACCCATATTGTTAAACATTTTTTTTACTATTCTCCCTCAATTATTATTTTCGCGGACGCCATATTGTAATATTATACACCCTATGTCACTTCGACAATTATTATTAAGACAAATCGAATGACACCTCGTATGTTAAAATCCGTTAAGCCGTTTTGGCTGCAGAGCGTGCCCAGAAATAGACATACATACGCTTGAAAAAACATAACCCTCCTTCTGACGCAGTCGGGTAAAAACATAATCTCTAAGAATTCTTATATTATTATTATATTATATTATACCTAAATTATATTATTATTTCTGCTCCGACACCTTGTGTATTTAAAAAATAATTGCTATTAGGTCAACAACTGAGTAAAATGAGTTATAGCAAAAGAGTGGAATGCGCTTCCGGCGTCTGTATTTCCGAGTGCATACAATTCGAACCAATGTAAAAGCTAGGGTGAATGGGCATCTTCTGGGTGAGCTCGCTTCATCGTCGACAAAATCTTCGCCCTCCAGAGACTCTACTTTGAAATCCGTAATTCGAACTTCGTCTATTGCTATCCCTTTTGCTCCCGACGCGTCACTAATTCGCAAGAAAGTGATGGAGCGATCCGAAGTTCGAATTACTGATTTCAAAGTAGAGCCCCAGGGGCAAGAGTTAGTTAGCAAACCCATTTTCTATCAATAGAAAAACCCAATGCTGCAAGCATTTTGGGATCGATAACAGATACCAGAGTATCGGTTTGTTTTTTTAAATAAGGATGTTGTTTTAGGTCAATTTTAATATAGGTTAAGTTTTTTTGTTATAACGCTTCTGATATACGTAGTTATAAGGTTATTTTAACTTCAATTTGTTTTATTTTCCCCTATCAAGTAATTATGACATTGACCACTTTCATATGACTAAATGTTACCTTTGAATCCAAATAGTACGCCCTTTAAAATTTACAATGATGGTAGAATATACTTTGAAACTTTGCTTTGAAATACTTTAATTAAGCTAATGAAATACGGTACATATCGCACGGTGAGAACGAAAGTGACCTAATGCGAAAATCAAGCTTTTTGGGAAATCAATAAAATGTGTTTTCGTGTTTGGAAGTTTCTCCATAATTATAATTATCATAACTTCCCGAAATAAAGAGCTTAAGGAAAAAACAACTTTGTGTTCCTTACGTATTCCTTATTTGTTATTAATATAGTAAATATTAAATGTACTAAAGTTATTTTAGAAATAACTTAGTAGAGAGTAAAATAGAAAGTAGGTATACATATAAGTACCTAACCATTTGACCCCCATGCTGTGTGAACTGTATCACGGTGGTATATTGGAGATTCTATTATTTATTTAACCGTACCAGCCTATGTAAATACAATGGCAGAGAGGCCGCCATTTTTGTGTTTTTATGTTATATTATTAATGCAATGGTTTAAGGTTTAAATAAAAATGAAATATTAAAAATAAGTGAATTTTAATATGGACTTGAATTTAATTTTGCCTATGAAAACAATTACAAGGGACGCACAAGTAAAAAATATTTCGGGTTCGGAATAAGTCGCTAACACTATCACTAGAGCGCATAAGAGCGTGAAAAAGAAAAATACAAACCCGATGGTTTAAAGAACTTTTGCGCTTTTAGCAGTATAGCCATAACAGAATAATGCCTTCCCGCTAATCACGAAAAAGAGCTTCCAATAGAATACCTAAGCAAAAATGAGGACCTGTCAAAAACTAACTAGCTTTTGCGTCGACTATACTGTTTGTCGGACAATCATTATCAGCTTATCAAGACCAAACTAATGAGACCTAACTCGATGGGTCTAAGTTAAATATAGCGGATATGCTACAGCCACCTCCCGACTCTATTATCAGATTTTTGAATCTCATCCGGTGACTATGGCTACGGTTACAGACAGACGGACTGACACAGTAGTCTTAATAATAGGATTCCGTGACACCAGCACTAAAGGCCTCACACATGTTGGACGACGTATCAGTTGAATTATCCAAACAACAAAATCCATAACAGCATAATACTCTATTTTTAGGGTTCCGTACCCAAAGCGTCAAAACGGGACCCTATTACTAAGACTGTGTCTGTCTGTCTTTCTGTTTGTCACCAGGCTGTATCTCATGAACCGTGATAGCTAGACAGTTGAAATTTTGACAGATGATGTATTTCTGTTGCCGCTATTATAAATATTTATTTTAGTGGGGCTACCATACAACAAACGTGATTTTTTTGTCGTTTTTTGCTCGATAATATTATAGAACCCTTCGTGTGCGAGTCCGACTCGCACTTGGCCGGTTTTTCTGAACTGAAAGGTCAGTTATTAATTAAATTAATAACTGAAAGGATCAGTAATAAAAACGAGCCGGAGTAAAATAAATTTTATTTTACTCCAACAGGTATTCTAAAGGAACGTCGACGGAGCCCCGCTATTGTTCTGCGTGTGAGTGGAACAAGACCACTCACACGCAGAACACTTGACTTCATCTTAATGGCTCGATTTACCTTTATCAACTAGCAGACGATGTTTAGCTAACCTGTTTAAGTAAGATATACACAACTGCCTTTGTCCCTTAGTTTCCTTTCAATAGTGTAAAACCATATTATTACATTCTTCACCTAGCATGGATTGTATCCTACAATTAAACAATGAGTATAAAATAAACATATCATGCGTAGTTGAGCAGGAAATCGTATCGAAAAAGGTCGTTAGTTATATTTTGTCCGCTAGAGTAGAAAATATAAGCTCCGCAATAGCGGGGCTCCGTCGACGTTCCTTTAGAATACCTGTTGGAGTAAAATAAAATTTATTTTACTCCGGCTCGTTTTCACTGATCCTTTCAGTTATTAATTTAATTAATAACTGACCTTTCAGTTCAGAAAAACCGGCCAAGTGCGAGTCGGACTCGCGCACGAAGGGTTCTATACTATTATCGAGCAAAAAACGACAAAAAAATCACGTTTGTTGTATGGTAGCCCCACTAAAATGACTTCTGATCGGCCGGGCACTATAGTGACTCTTCCTTCGAAGCTAGCGGTCCCAGGTTCAAATCCCGGTATGGGGAGATATTTGTGTGATGAGCCCAAATATTTTTTTTCTTGGGTCTTGGATGTTTTCTATGTATTTAAGTATGTATTTCTCTATATAACTAAATTTATCGTTACCTAATACCCATAGTACATACAAGCCTAGAGCTTAGTTTAGGACTAGGTCAGTTTGTGTGAGATTGTCTCTCAACACACAAATAATTAAGTAACCCATTCTGGATATCAAACCTGGGACCTCTTGGTTAGTAAACATTTTTTCGCTTATTAAAACTTAAAACTGACCTTGGTTACGCAAACTGCATTATTTATATCAGAGAATAATGGATAGATGACGGTTCTGAGTTGTTTTGACCTGATCGCATATTTTTTATAATGCTATTTACAGGACAAAAGAACAAAGGGATTTGTTTATATGGTCAAATTTCTTTATAAGGGTCAGTTCAACGTCGTTCTATTAGTTGAGAAAAGTAATTCAAACCTTCAAGATGAACTCCAGTTTTCTCTGCGTGATCGTTATAGGACTTCTTTTTCAAGTTTTTGCGCAGGTATGATTTGTTTTATAATACTTAAAGCATTTGACATGTGGTATTCGAATAAACCTGGCATACAAAACTTTTGGTTTTTTCGTACCTAGTTTAAATATAAGTAAGGTAAGTGAGTTTTTACGCTACAAAATGAAGAAGTATTAACGAGGGAATATAAAAAATATTTAAATATTTTTATAGAATACAGTTTCATTTCATTACACTATATTTTTTATTATTTGGTTTATTTGTGTTTTTTTTATTATATTCTCGGTACCAAGTCTTAAATTATTGCTGTTTTGCCCAATATTTGACTGGTAGAGAACGCCTTGTTTGCGAATTACCTAATTTGCGTATTGTGCAATAAAGTTAAAATCAATAATAAATAATCAATGTAAAATATTATATCGTTAGTGACAGTTTTCTTTGCAAAGGTTTAGTAAGTTTACCAGCAATAATACTCTCCCTCCCGTCTTTTAATCATACGTTTACAAATGTAACCTCTGAAACCAGAAAGTAACTTAAAAATAATTAACCAGTTTTTTATGTTAATTGTAGTGTTTTGTTGCTAGTTAACTTGGATCCAAAACGGCCACCAAATATTTTTTCTTTAAGGTCGTTTCTTTCCAAAGGAACCCAAAAGACCCATAAATTACCTGTTCGTGGTACATTATTGTGTTTTGATACTTATTGTCTTATAGTTATCTCAGCCTTATAGTTAGTAGAATATACTTTATTTTAGGTTGTATTTCTAGTTATTCACCCCATTTCTATTCACCCCATATTACCCGGTAATAAATGCAGGTAAGACTGTTTACAAAATTGTAACAAGTCTTATTCTACATGCTGTCTCCCCTCTTTTTTTGTTTTAGGACAGGGAAGCAGAGGAACCGGTTGATGATAATATCGAGGTAAGTGATCACCACGACATCATCCCCAGAGGTTTCTGAAGGCCAAGCTGGATCGTGTTTTACGGTCTTTATTTAGTTTTAAAGTGTTTTATGTATAAAATAATCGCTATCAATGACCCTTTCGATCTGTATCATAAAACCACGGACCTAAAAAAAAACGGGCGTAACCTAGTCTAATCATGAGTGAAGCACGCAATAAGGCAGTCTATGTGCGTGCAACTGTCACTCTTGCTGTGGCTTGGCTCGTTGCCTTACCTAGTGTATCTGTGTGCGTGCGGTAAGTCCTGTATAACGAACGCAAGTGCCGACCTTGCATGTTTCACACCTTTTTAGTGCACGTTACGTCCGTATTTTTTTAGGTCCGTGCAATAAACACGATTGCTATTTTGCCAGGACCAGTTCCATTCCCAATTATGGCGGACGAATTTAAAAAAGATAAATGAACAACGACAAGTAAGTATTGAAGGATATCGCCTTTGTGACAAATTTGCTATTTTGAATATTTTAAGGTAGTTACCGTCTATGTGGCGTTCATTTTTCCACCCTGTATGTAGATATATTAGGTATATATAATTTAATTGATGGTGGAATTCATGATAAATCCTCATATCATACCTCAAACAGTTAAAGCAGTTAAATTTCGATTTTGGTATTTTATTTTGAATCTCAAACTTTTCCCAAAAGCAAAAGATGTAAAGTTTTCATGATCAGTCCCTCTCTCTCCCCCCCTCTCTCTCCCCCCCTCTCATGATCAGATCAGCGGCCCGTTTCACGAAGCTACAAGTTACAAATTACAAGCGGAACTCTCCTTCTAGCAAAAGGAGTTAGAAAGAGACTTCCGCTTGTAATTTGTAACTTGTAGCTTCGTGAAACGGGCCTCAGGTACTCTTTAATAATAAATATTTCATCGGTAGCGATTTTTTTATTTTTTTACTTTAATTAAATTAAAAATGAAAAGTATTTAATCAATCTCACACACAGCACCATCACTAACTTAAACTTAGTAACTCCTTTGACAGATTAATACAACAGTTCAAACCCAACGCATCGTACAAGTGACAAAGCACTTAAGTGTCCAGCTGTGTGACAACTATAATTATTGAAAAAAAAAACGTTAAAATCTCAGTGTTATAGTTAGTAGAATATGCTTTATTTTTGGTTGTATTTCTATTCACCCTGTAATAAATGCAGGTAAGACTGTTACAAAATTGTAACAAGTCAAGGTCTCATTCTACTTGCTGTCTCCCCTATTTTTTGTTTTAGGAAAAGAAAACAGAGGAGCTGGTTGATTATATCGAGGTATGTGATCACCACGACCCATGAACACTTAATGGGGACCATCCCCAGGGATTTCTGTTAGTATGAAAACCCAATTATGTCCACTATCGTTATGAGATGGTTATCAGCCAAAGTGGGACTTCGTTCAGATAATAACAGCAGCCTTGTTAGGTGATTGCGTCATTTTTTTAGAGCACCTTATAAAAAATGAAAAAAAAACGGAACCGTTATATATACTCGTGCGTCCGTCTGTCTGTCCGCCCGTCTGTCACAACCAATTTGCTCCGAATCTACTGGACCAAATCAGGTGAAATTTGGTAGGGTGAATTAATTCTATGACCCAAAAACAAATGTGCAAAGTAAATTTTTTTTTTAAATAAGGGCCATTTTCGGATGAAAAATTAGGAAATTAAAAACAAAAAGATTTGCAAACTTTACTGTGTCATATACTAGGTCGGATCATAAGTTCTGTCACTGAGATTAACTACAATTTAAAAAATAAATAAAAGAGTTTCATAAACCTGTAGCACATCAATAAAAACCTCATTTTATCTAGAATAAAAAGAAGCGTAATTTGTATTCTTTACTATTGCAATAATTTGATGAACGAGCTTTGAGCATTCCATTCGGGGCAGGTAAGCATGGTTCAAATCACGCACGACCACGATACTGATAACGGCTACAACTTTTGTAAGAGTCCTCTTATTGAATCGAAATTTGCGTGACATATTGACCAGACTTTTATCTTTAAATTCTGATACAAATGTATTCCAAGCAACTAAAGATCCGCTTATACACCGGTAAATCTTCATGTCTCATTGAATCGACCTTACGATTTTACATCAATTTGCAGCAATACGAAAACAGACCAGACTTCGAGCTTCATAAGCTGGTTTTTGAGTGTCGTTAAGAAAATAATGCTGGTCTCTCAACATACCCAGATATGAGAGACTTCATAATATTAAACAAAAAAGTTTCTTAGTTAACAAAAACTAACCTTTAAAGAGTTTTCAAAAAGTGAAATTTTCAGAAAACTCGTGC
The DNA here is from genome assembly GCA_948252455.1 of Acleris cristana. NCBI lineage: Eukaryota > Metazoa > Arthropoda > Insecta > Lepidoptera > Tortricidae > Acleris > Acleris cristana. Next base: position 2,370,405 of record OX411791.1, on the reverse strand, counting down.
GTGTTTTATTCGTCGCCGGCCGTGACTGTTAGAAGATAGTATGGGAAATTGCGGCGACTATGTGGTATGATTATTACTCCCTAAAAATGTACATTAATTAAGCTTTTATTTTTTATACATTTTGAAATTAAAAAATAAACAGAAGTTAGTTTTATTTGACTAAACCTTTGTGACAGAACTTAAGGACCGACTAAGTAGAAGTAAAAAGGCTTGTTATGAGGATCTCAAATATATTTTGTTATTATTTTAAAATAAATAGTTTGGATTTTATTCATGAAAGATGACGAAAATTGACCATGGGGGCCATGATCCCTGAAACTAATGAGACTAAAATTTTGAAAAAAAATTACAAAATATAGTTCATTGCTAGTAAGGAAAACCTGTAAGAACTCTATCAAAAAAAAATACGTATGCACGGAACCCTCTCCATGCGAGTTCAACTCGCACTTGGCCGGTTTTTTTAGGGTTCCGTAGTCAAACTAAGAACCCTTATAGTTTCGCCATGCCCGTCCGTCCGCAGCCTAGCTCAGAGACTCTTAGTACTAGAAAGCTGTAATTTGTCATGAATATACATATTAGCCACGCCAACAAAGTGGTAAAATAAAAACTTGAATAAAAAATGTGTACCCCTACACGTAACGTGGGGTTGTATTTTTTCTGGCCTACTCATAGTTTGGGTGTCGTTGGATAGGTCTTTCAAAAAAATATTGCGGGTTTTTACAAACAATTTCTCGATTAAGGGATCCGTTTATGAAATAAATATTAAACTATATAGCGTTAATTTTTATTAGACTTAAGTGTGCTACAGCCAAAACTACAAAAAAAAAAACTTAAATGAAAGCACATATAACGAATTTTAAAGGAAAACTATCCCTACGAAGAAGGCTTGATTGATTCCAGAGAAATAGGCAACTAAAGTGTTTATACCTACCTACTAAAATCACCTAAGACAGCACCAAATAACTTTAAATAAGTAGAGAATTAGTTCATACTTGTAATTTTTGAGATTTTTGTGTAGTAACGGCTTTGGAGCCCTACAATGAGCATGATCAGCCATGCTCTTGTCCGGTTTTTGATAATGGCTTTACTCTAAGGGCAAGAGTAAGTACTCTTGTCCTTGATACTGTTACAAAAATTTAACAACTCTTTCTACTTGCTATCTCTTCTTTTTTGTTTTAGAAAACGAAAGTAGACGAGCTGGCTTATTATATCGCGGTAAGTGATCACCACGACCCATGAACACGTAATGGGGCACCATCCCCTGAGATTTCTAACAGTGCGAAAGCCCAATGATGTCCACGATCGTTATCAGATGGTTATCAACCAAAGGGGGACTTCGTCCAGGTAATAAGGCCGGTCTTGTTATAAAATAGCGTTTTTAGGGTTCCGTACCAAAATGGTACAAAAGGAACCCTTATGGTGAGACTTCGTTGTCTGTCTGTCTGTCTGTCTGTCTGTATGTCACAGCAGGTTTTCTCAGCAACTACAAATGCTATCAACTTGAAATTTGGCATAGTTGTACAACTTGCTTGCCCGCATCTATTTGTAGTAAAAAAAATACGAAATTAATTTTATTAATACTTGAAAAGGGGTCTAGAATGGGGGGTTCAAAAATGAATGTGGTTCGATTATAGCAAATGGGATGTCATATGAAAAGTCTTAAACAGGACATTTCAAAACAATTTTTTTGATTTTTTTTTGTGATGTACTTTTTGATTTATAGCCAAAAATGTACAAAAAATGACCGTTCCCCCCCTTATCTCCGAAGTTTATTAATCAAAAATTCTGAAAAAAATCCTGACGTATAAATAATTACTTATATTTTCTGGGAAAAATAAAATAAAGTGTTCATTATTGACAGTTTTTGAGAAATAACAAAAAAACTAAGAAAATCTGTATTAAAATTTAGGCTAGTCAAAATCGACCTTATTGCCTGGAAAATAAAGCTTATAACAAAATGAGTATTTTCTTTTGCGGTTACCAAGCATATTATCTTCAATACGGAACCCTCGGTGCGCGAGTCCGACTCGCACTTGACCGGTTTTTTTTTGGTAATGGGTTTGCTCTTGACTCACTCTTGCCCTTGGAGGACGAAGATTTTATCGATGATGATGCGAGCTCACCCAGAAGATGCCAATTCATCTGGAATGAAAGCCAATGATTTAGGAAATAAAACGAGAGCGGTTGCTAAATGCAACTTGTCGAGGGCCACTGTTCTAGTTACTAAAAGCAATTCGGACTTTCGACTTAAAGCAATCCGTCTAGCTAGATTTCTCCAGTGTTTTTTTCACTTTTTTGTAACTTGTTACTGTTTTTTTTTAGAGTAACGCATTCGTGAACGGCTTCGGCTTTCGTATGAGAGCACAGAACACTAAAGCATATTTGGTATGCGCTGAAAAGACTGGAGTGACTCCAGACACGATATTAAGCCTTAAGAGCGGAGACTGGATAGTAATTATTAATTATATTCATTAATTACATTATTTAACCACGCGAAATGGATTAAGTGTTGCGGGAAATCACCCAGAGGGCCCAGCTAAAATGCATGACGTTAACCTGGCGATTTCCGGAGTTCAATAGAATGTTAGCTTATGACAGATCCTGTCAATCGCTTATGTCAACTCCATCCATTTCTAGTCGATAGAATATAGAAACTCTGCGTTCGCACCTCGGCTAGGGCCTCTGTTTTAATCCATAACCCAAATAATTTAACATTTTACAAATAAAAGTCTATAAAATAGACTTCAAATGTAAGTGTTTTTCTTCTTAATTAGTGGCTTTCACTTCTTGTTTTAATAAGGCGAATGTCGCCAATGAACACAATGATGTTGTTTTAGACAATAAATTATGAACTTAATTAATAAAATAAGTCCATAGATATCACACGCGAACACAATTGTTCAGTTCAAGAGTGTTTACTCTGGTGGACTACACAGAAGCACATGGGGTCAGCTCCACGCGGGTCTATTCAAGTCAAGTCCGACGGATGCTTTATTCAGCGTGATAAAGGAATTAAATATTCACAGGTACAGGAAAGCGACCCGAGGGCTAAAGCCTGGGTTCAATGCGTTCTGAGGGAAAATGAACTTATGACGGATCAAAGTGTTTATCGACTAGACGTTGCATTTAAATATTTAACAGATTTGGGTAAGTCTATTCTTCCTTCCTTTAATATTTTCTACCAGAGAGATGTTTTTCTTTTTCACTGTCACGTCCATATTGATGTTGTTGGATTATTGAGGAACAACTAAAATATTCGGTATTTTGATCAGTTCGAAATTATGACTCTCCGGAATTATGTAGTAGGTACCCCTATGATTGCAATACAGGGTATGACAAAACTTATTACGGCATAAAAGAGCCCGTTCTGTACCGGTCCGGAATGTAGTTTTCCAATAATTACGTTATTTAATTGAGAACAGGAACTCATTAAAGGTGTTATGACAAGAGTCCTGCGAGGGGACGTTTGTCTCAGAATCATTCCTTTTATGGAGCCCTCTCAATGTGCCTCCGCTGTCCGTCCGTCCTACTTTTAAAGAGCTGTGTATCTTTTGAACAGTAATAGATAGCGGGTTGATTGTTTTCAGAATAATATGGGGTATTACTGAGGATTTACCAAAAAAAATTCTTAAAGAAAGTCAAACTTTTAATGGGTACAAAAAGGTTTTTTTAAAGTATTTTAAAAACGGTAAACCTACAAGCGTCAAATTTGGTACAATTATAGTACAAACCCTGAAAAAACACGACTTGCACTTGCCGGATTTTTTTTCTTCATTGTTTACTGAGAAAATAAAATAATCAAATTTCTGCTAATAACTTAAGAGCTCAATCGCCTTATGGTCTTTTCTATGTCACAGATGTTTCTGTGATATTATGGGCTAGAGTTAAAAAAAATTGCGGGTGCAAACAAAATGACGTTTTTCCGGCCACTAGTCCTAAGGTGTAGCAACAAGAGATATATTTTTTTCTCAGTAAATAATAGTAATAATTTTCAAAAAAATGTTTTTGATACAAAACTCTATCCCACCAAAAATATAAATGTAAAAAACAGGCCAAGTTCTCATCTGCCACCAAAAGAAGAAACATTTAAAAAGGTGCCAAGTTTTTGCACTACATTGTCGACATTCAGACCAATTTATGCATTTTGAGCCTTAACTTGTCAGTTTTCTTAAATACACATTAAAAATATAATTATTCTCAATATAGTGTACAGCAAACTGCCCTCCTAAACCACGCAATAATTAGCTTTTGCCCGCGACTTCGCTCCCTGAGCAGGTCCGGTTAAAATAGTGGCCTCTAATACATTCCGGTGCTAAGCCTTGACTTGCAGCCTAGTGCCCTTAGTAAGTTTGGGTGGCTTTAAATTTCTTGATTACCATAACAGGTACCCACACGTAGTAAAAGTCTGTAATATGGCAGAACCGGTGGGTTCAAAGTGTTAAACTGCCGCACTCAGAGACGTCAATTAAATTTAATGCTTGGTTAAAGTAGCTGCTGTCATTTTCTTTGCTACGGCAATAGAATAAGACACAACGTCACTAAACAAGCGTTAAATTTAATTGACGTCTCTGAGTGCGGCAGTAAGAACTCTACTGGATAATTAACGGCATCGTTGGTGTTTATAGTATCTATCGAGTTGTAAACAATCTGTTGTCCTGCAAAGGAGTTCAGTAATGCATGCGTGGCATTAATGTCCGCTGCTTGGTCGTTCTTTGGGGTCAGTATTAGCTCTTTCGCATAACCACTCTACTGATTTTTCCTGGATGACTGCAACGTCTGGATAACTTTGGAATACCAATTCCCAAGTTGCTTACTTCAAAAATAACTAATCTCCTCCTACTCCCATTAGGGGCAGTTTTTCCAAAATCACTGGTTTGCATTTTTTTATTTGTAATCAGTAGCTTAAAATACAAATTACCACGTTTCCAAAAATTACTATAGTTCTTTACAAACTTTCACCCCCTATTTTAACCCCTTAGCGGATGAATTTCTAAAAATCCCTTCTTAGTGCACCTCTAGGGTAAGAATATTCCTTTTAAATTTCAAGTCCCTAGGTCCAGTGGTTTAGGCTGTGCATTGATCGATCAGCCAATCAGTTTTACCCCTTTTCATCCCTTCCGGGATGAAATTATCGAAAACACCACGTATAAAATAATGTTCAATCGTCAACCTAAAAACAAAATTAGAAGATTTTAACTTCAAAAGAGACGGGCTTTCGTACAAATGTTCAACCCCTATTTTACCGCCTTAGAGGGTGAATTTTGAAAAATCCTTAATTCTTAGTGCACCCCTAGACGTCATAAGGAACTTACGTGACAAATTTGGAATGTCTAGACCCAGCGGTTTAGGCTGTGCGATTATAGATCAGTCAGTTTCTTCTTTTATATAAATTAGATAAAATGGTTTACGTGCGGGTGTTACAGAAAACTGATATAAACCGAACCGAAGCGAGGTCGGGTCTCTAGTATTTTATAATCGCAGGTCAGTTTCTTCAGTTTGCTGTTCATTATTTTAATATGACAACATGTTTTTTTTCAGAAAAAAAGTCATTAGAAGAAAATGTTGACAAGTGTCTGCCAAGTAAAGCAATGCCACCTGTGGAGATATCATGGCAATTCGCAAAATGCTTTCAGGCTGCAGATCCTATGAACTCTTTGTTCTAGACGCGCCATCTAGTGGCGGAGTCGGTTACTACAGTTCCATTCCCCGATATTTGTATCAAAGTAGTTATAAAGTAGAGCGCGAGAGTCTACAGAGAACTACTGTGGGCGCCAGGCATTACAAATAAATGGTTAAATTAAAATTGATGTTTTTAGGGTTTATTAGTCAATAAGGATGGATGTCCCCGTGACGGTGTGTCCGTGGTTTATCTCAGGGACTTTTGGTAGTACAAAACTGTAATTTGATATAGTTATACGATTTCATCTCTCCTGTTCGGAAAGTTTAATTTGAATGGATAGATAGCCGGGTGGAAAATTGCGTTTTCACCTCTAGGGTGGAAAGTATATTTTTTTTAATTGTTACTATTGGCTACGGAGTCTAAGATAATTGAGTTACCTACGTCATATTATTAAAATAAAAGCTTTTCATATATCTAAACTTGGCTATAAGTTAAACGACGTATTTATTACGATCTATTAAAATCATTTTACGACTGGTCTATTTTTTTCGCAGTAACAGAAAATCAACATTGAAAATTATTCCTCTATTCTGCTGCCCGCCATAATGCCATTGATAGGCATAGCATGACACTTTTTTTTTCACGTTTCGGCATGGCCATCTAGAAAATACACATACTGCCAACATTAGTATGTTGGCAGTAAAAGTTTAATCGAGTTGGTCACGACTCACGACCAAGGAGCTTGTATACAACACTGGAGGTTGAACGCCGAACATCCGTTCGAAACAAGAATTTTGATCTTTATTACGTCACGAATATATTCCATCTCATTCTTTAGTTAGGGTAATAATGAGATGGAAGTCATTTGTGACATGTGAAAGAAAGAGATGGAATATTTAAATACGTAATAAGGGTCAAACTTCTTCATTCTCTAGTTTTGTATATAAGCTCCTTGGTTATGACCAACTCGATTAAACTTTTCTAATGTTGGCAGTTTGTGAATTTTAACTTTTTTCCGAATTTAGAAAAAAAAGTTTGTAATAGGAAAAGCGGGAAACGAGATTAAATATATTTTACTTTCCTCACAGTCGAAATGAAAAGTAGAGTGTCTAACTCGGGTGAAATTACCCATTTCCCCTCGAACTATTGGCGCTCCACTTCGTTCGAGCGCCAGAAATATCTCGGGTGAAATGGGTCATTTTCAACCCTTGGTTATCAATCTACTATTGAATTACACCAGCAAAAATAACATTCTGAAAAACATTTTGTTTTTAGCTACCTCCATACATGAAAAGCAAAGATATGATATTTTTTACATTAACGACGCTATCTCACATACATGCAAACCAAAGGTATTTTTACTTATAACATCGAGAGAGGTATCATTGGATATCTCAAAAGCTATATGTACTCGTACATGTTATTATAAAATTTTAGATTTGGGGTCCTTTTAGGAAATATTGAAGACGAAAAGTGTCATTTTCGTCCGAGTTGCGTGTTCCGCGTCTACAGCCATAAGTAGTAATAAAAATCTGTTTTTTTTTTGAAATGTAAGCACAGCACTTGTAACAAATTTAAATGGAAAACTATCACGACTAAGTATAGGTATCGCCACGAGAGTTGAGGTGAATGGTTACACACACAGCTACATAGAGTAGGTACTAAAAGCAAAAAAGGTAGTGAATGAACGAATGAGTGAATGTAATTTAAGTGCACGATCGAATTATAATGTATGTGAATAGTATGTAAAATAATATAATATTATGATCTGTTTTATTTTTAAATCAGATATTTTTTTCAATAAAAAATATTGAAACTAAATGAATTGAAAAAACTTTTAGTCTATCTTGCAGTTTGCTGTTGAACTTGCTATCGGTACGAAAAAATAACACTAATTTCAAAACCTCGCTGTCATTACATGCAATGTTGAATGTGTGCGTGGCCTCAACTCTCGTGGCGATACCTACTTATATATCAAAGTTGTGCCTCTATGGCTTTATATAAACTATTGCTGAATGTTTTAAGATATCTGAAGGGTTCTATTGATTTGTGTTTAACTTACAGTTCTAGAGGCAATGATAGTATAGTGGGATATATTTATAGTGACTGGGGTGGATGTGAAGATAGGAAGTCAACAACCAGCTGTTGTTTTAAAGTATTTGGTTGCCCTGCCATCTATTTGGTTTTCTAAAAAACAGCAGGGTGTTACTTTATCTTCGACTGAGGCAGAATATGTCGCTTTGAGTCATGCTACCAGTGAAGCTTGCTGGCTTAAAGACATACTTGCAGAGTTTCATATATTTAAATGTAGGGCCTATCATTTTATATGAAGACAACGAGTCTACCATTAAATTGGCACACATGGCAGTTAGGTAATTCAAGAGTCAAACACCTTGAAATTAAATAAAGTTTTGTCAGAGAGAAATTGTTAAACAATATTATTAAGCACAGGGAAACAACTCGCTGATATTTTTAATAAGGCTTTAGGAGGAGTGTTGTTTAAAAAAAATTGAGATTATTTGATTAAGTTGTATCGTAAAATGTGTAGAAACGTGAAATATTTTATTGTGGGGAGGTGTTGTGATCAATAAAATATTGTCAATACGGGTCTATGGTAGTTTTTGAAGTAGGTACTTATAAAATAAGAGACTGTACATGTCACCTTTTTACTGTTGTCGCCATGTGTCGTGTGTTCTAAATCCTTACCTATTAAACAGAGTTATACTTATACCTTCCTTGGGTGGTTTTTTGTCCTATCAAGGCCCAAACACAACTAGGTACCTACATACTTAAATAACTTGGAACAGAAAATTCCTCAAAAGTAGTAGATTTTTGACGTTTAAAAGTGCCCGTGCGGCCTCCTTACTGAATAAACATCTTTTATCTTTATCTTTAGTAACGGCGTTAGAAGCCTACACTGAGCATGGTCCGATATGCTCCAGACTTATTTTTTGTTCGGAACATTTAAATCATTTAAAGGTCACATATAAAAATATAAATTTAGTTAAAAGAGGATTGTGAAGCTAAAAAATTCAGAAAAAATTCCATAAAAGATGCGCAAATATTTCTCTTTCCTTAAACCTAGCCAGATTTTTTAGGTTTTAGGTTGTAGATACTTTAAAAAACTAGGTCTGTGATGATGATGTGATGAAAAGATTATTTGTAAAGACACAAAAAATGGAAACACAGTACAGTACCAGTTTTTCATAATAACTACAACATATTCAAAAACATCAACACTGGTAAAAACATCTTAGAAATCAGAAATTAGAAGTTATTTATTTGCATAGACACAGTATAGGGATGTTACAGTACATTAAGTTCCATGTATCAAGCTTGCATGCAAGCGTGCAAATATAATATAGTGGTCAATTAAAATGTCAAAGGAATAAAAAAAGAAAATTAAAAATAAATATAAAATGTCAAATTCATACAATATAGAAAACAATAGAAAAGGTTAACATAGTAGGCATATCACAATTATATAATTAAATTGCCTGATTGTGCAAAATGTGGTTACAGAATTTACAACAAATTTTTAGACTTGTTGGTAATTCTGTAGCTCTGCCTACCCCCTCTGGTAATGAAGACGTGAGTGCGTATGTATGTATGTATATATTCAAAAATCGTGAAAATTTTACTTGGTTTAGGGGTGAGAAACGTTATGACCCGGAGCTAAATTTGTATAGTTTTTTTTAAGGCTACGAGATTTTAACATCGGTTTACAATCCTCTTAAGTATCCCAGCAAACATTCTAAGTGCTTTTTCCCAGGCTCTAGAATATATTACTAATTTAGGTAAAAATTACATCATATGCACCACATAAATTCACATATCGTACATATATACTTCCGGGTAAAAATATAGAGCCTTTAAAACGTAAATTTCCCTTAACCAATACACCATAAAGTCAGAAACTTAAAGGTTGAGAATGAGCAAAATATAAGGTAAAATTAACTTCGAAACTCGACCAATAGTTAATATATACTTCTAGGTGCATAATAGGAGTATATGCGACGTATTTTTTTCTTTCACTGGGGACCTTTAGGTCAACGATTTAAGTAGCTTTTGCTACCAATTTCGTAGTAAATATTACCTTCCATAGATACCAACTTGAGACTAACAAGTTATAAACACTTGTAAGGTACTAAAAATACCATAAGGTTTCATTTACATAACATAATAGTCAAATTAAATATATAATTACGTAAAATTGACTTAAATACCAGTACGTCGTATTTTTAGGTAAATTTTAACTTCTTGGTCGAGCCGACATTTTGTTTTGTTATAATTAGGGCGTGTTATTGCAAATTGCAAAATTTAGATAAATTGTAATAGCTATAACAATAAAATCTAATGGTACTTTTATTGTCATTTACATGAAAAAAAAATATAAAGTCAATTTAATATATTTACAAACACCGAACACAAATTTACGAACCCCAATTACAAGCAATATATACTACTTATGAGCTTAAAAAAAAGTAATACTTAAGTATTTCGAAAGCCCATCAGTAGTTTTGAATAAAAACCTAACATACTGCACGAGAAAATTTTCAGCGCACAAGATTTTATCGTATAATTCCTGCGTAATCGACCTAAATATTTATTTTACGCCAAGTAATGGCCGCCATACTCGTTGCAAAACTCAAGATTGATTTTTAGTTAGACATTTTGTTTGTAAGCGAAAAGATAATACTCTCGTAATATATTTGTCTCTTTCTCTGCATGATATCTCATAAAAAATAACCTTTCTGGGTAAATAAATGGTAAAAAACACGTTGAAATCATGTTGAAAAATGGTAAGTTTTACCAATTTTGTACATTGCAACCACATGACACGTCGTGGTGACGTTGAATCCACGTCGCAAACATTACCTATGTAGTAACCATTAGGTCGCAATTACTAAATTTACGTGGAATCGACGTAGCCGGCACGTGCTTTTTTTCCCCACTTTGGTGGATTCCACGTGGATTCCACGTCGATTCGAGGTAACTCATTTTGGTCACTGTCAGATTTGCGACCTATAATAGGTGGTTTTATCGTTATTTTTACCAAAAATGTTTGCTGGGATAGTTATAAAAAATAGATGCTATAAAAACCAATGTGTAAGAGATTTTAGTTTTACTTCTCACTCTGCCGTAATACCAAAGAAGGCTACTGTAATGTAGTAGTCGAAGTATTCTACAGAGGCGCTAGACAAGATACATTACGCTACCAGCGTTTCTATTCGTTTCGTTTTTAAACCAATCACGTCACTGGTAGATCACGTGAATTTTCGTATCACGTCATCTACCAGTGACGCGATTGGTTTAAAAACGAAACGAATAGAAACGCTAGTTAGTGTAGTGCATCTCGGCAAGGGCCTCAGGTGTGCCATAAATCGACGTCAACCGACGTTGCAATAAAGAGTTTACTTATTTACTTACTTATTTATTGATTATATATTTTTACAACTATATCTGCGCACTGTAATGTATTAACGTAGATTCCTTACATAATAAACGATTAAAATTGAACTTGATTCTAATTCTTGGCAACAAAAACATTCTAGGGCCAGACAAGTACCTACATAATTAATATGTCATAAGGATTTTGACATTAGTACGGGCTGAGATTCTAGACGGTAAAAACCATATGGTCTTTGACCTGTTATCGTATTGTCAACGTTTCGATAGCTCTTATTTACTTAAAAGTAATGGCGGCCGAGTTAAAACAATACCGTAATAGGTCAAAGACGATAAAGGTTTTTTTATCTACACACATAATATCATAAATCCTCTATTATGCGTTCAAAACCCGTTGGCAATGACTGGCCAAAAAGGAGTGTAATGTTTTCAGGGTTTATTAGTATACTTTTTTAATACCGTCAGGGGAATGTTTTCTACTGAGACGATGTCCTTAAAAGTCCCCCGATTGCATTAAAAAAGATATAGTAACATAAATTCAAAAACAAAAAAGCATTATGTAGGTACTGTGAAGGTTGAAGGCCTTCACGTAATTTAGTACCATTTGGTAACCAAAATTTTGTAGCCAGATACAGAATCAAATTAAATTTAATGCTGGATACGAAAATACTATACTTATAGCTATGGTGATTTCAGGGGGGCTTGATGTTTTTTTTTTATTATTGATGGCGGTCATCGGTCTTTAGGAAGTTACGCAATAGGAATGTTGAAAAGAAGCTGGATTTATGATAAATGAGGAAACTAAAGATATCTAGAAGATAGATAAATTGATATATTAACATGTGTCTCAAATTGTTTTAATCGGCGGCAAGCTGTTTATCAAAAAGATGACCGAACAACAGAGGACCACAATCCTGCCGCAGCATCATACATCGCAGATGGCTGAGCTACGTCATGCGAGCGGAAGAGGAAGACACCTCTTCTCCGGTCGCTATTATGTGTTGTAGTATGGGGTATTATGGCGCAGGTTTGATGGACCCCACTCACGAGTATCAGCCAACCTTGTGATCATTTGGGGGTGTGCATAGGAATATTTTTAAAATAATGTGGTCTTTATTGAAACAATACTGACGGCTTGCTTTCGAAATTATTTAGCTTTACCATAGCTAGGTGTGACATATATATTAATTGCCATGATTTGCATTTTCCGTGGGTTTATTCCAAAGCAACAATTAAATCAAGCTTTTGAGTATTTTAATGTTATTTAACTTTAAATAACTCAAATTTGTTGGATGGAGTCGTTGCTATCTAGTCGTAAAGGATGGTCTCATTCCGGAGGCAGAGATAGCCTAGGTTTTGTTAATATACGTCAGAACCTTTCAAGCTTGTCATATATAAACATATAAATAAACAACCACTGTTATGTTATAAATAAAATGTATTCCCGCGCATATTAAAAGGTTTAATTGAAGAGCACCCCACCACCCAAACAGTACATACATAGTCCTGAATCTTTCTCTCATACGAACTAACTACGGTTGTCGTGTTTTTTATTATTTTTATTATGTACTTACGTTATCAAATATGACAAAGTAATGTATTTCAAATTCGGAAACATTAAAAAAAAATAAAAAAAAATAGGCCCAATTCTAGTATCAATTGAAACGTAAAACAGGTATATTGTTTAGTACAATAACATTTGATTTCGAACGCTCTGATTTGAGTACTTTGTACACGTAGAATTAGTTTCCCGCTACTCTCTATCTTCTCTCTCCGTTAGAACGTGTGCCTTCCTTAACCTGACATTGGCGGAATCATAGTGGCAACACAAATGACATATGCCACAAAACAAAGATCTATCTATCTACTCTCTATCTATTTTTTCCCGTTGGAGGTCGACTTTCGGAAAATCCTTTCTTAGTACAGCCAAGATACTTAACCGTGAGCTTGACACTGTGTTAGACAAGCACCTAAATATACGTGACAGCCAGTTCGAGTTCAGAGCTGGGCTGTCCACTAATAGTGCCATTTTATGTCTTAAGCACACGATCGAGTATTATACAGATAGAAAAACCCCCATCTATGCCTGTTTCCTCAATCTGTCTAAGACCTTTGAGTCAACTATGATCGGCTTTGATAGAAACTTAGTGAGACAGGTATACCGGCGTAGTGTGTGGCACTGTTACAGCAACCAGGTAAACCAGGTCAGATGGGTGAGCTGAGCAGTTTATCCAGTGAGTATAAGCTTGAATGTGGGGTAAGGCAGGTTGGTATTACCTTACCGAAGCTCTATAACTTATACATTAATAAGTTGAAGGACGGGCTTAGGGCCTGCATTTCAACTGCAACCCAGCTGCAAAATGGCAGTTCGAGGGCAGCTCTCACCCCAGGGTATTCCATGATGACGTGGGCTTCGGTTTCCGTCATGCAGGCTCTGCACAGGGGGCTGTCTGTAACTCCTAATGTGAACAAGTGTTTGTTAAACAAGGCATGGCCAGTTATGGCTATAGGTGGTATTTTAATACCGTTAAAGATATCAATATTAGCGGTTTATAGTACGCGAGTACAAAAACTACTATTACCGTCTATTCGCGTTGGAATCAGCGGGGACCCTCAAAAGGCGCACATACAGTCAACTTGAACGAAGTTACGTATTTGAGCCTTTTGGGGTCGAAACTTTAAGACCGTGGGGACCAGACGGCTTATTGTCTATAAACTACTCGCAATCACGATCGTTTTCATTTTGAAAATCGAGGTCTTGTCTGCATACAAAATGAAAACAATTGCTCCACTTTGAAGCCGGTTGCAATTGCGAGTGCGTTAGACAATAGCCCCTCTGGACTGAACTCACCGTATACTCGTTTTGTAAAGATCGTTCGTCACAGTTTTCCACACAAAAGAACTTAGGTTATTTTAAGGTTTAAAACTTAGGTTCTTAGAACTTTTGACAATCACATGTCATGGCTATTTCAATTCCCTATTTACTACAAACTAGATGAATCCAAAAGTTCATTTTAGGGAATAGCCCGGCAGGGTAGTTACTGACGACGGTTCCGATTATATTTTATAGGCCGAGCCCGACGTAGGTTATACACAGTTAAATGGTTTTCGAGTTTCTCGAGTTCGAGAGTTCTATGCGGTCGTGCCAAGGTAGTCCGTGATGGTTTGGATGTACTCTGGTCCTTGCCCAGTTATCAGGGGTGTCCCGCATGGTTCAATTTTGGGTCTCCACTTATTTACATTATCGAATAGAAAAGTGGCATCGAGACCACTAAAAACAGCATAATTTATAGAATTTGTATAGGATTGACGATTGTTGCATTTAATAAAAATAAAACGGCTAAAATATTATAGCTTTTGAAAATCTGGAGCGCCAAACATTCCGTTGGCTATGCGTGTTTTTTAATTAAGAATCGTTTTTTTTTTATTTGAAGACGGTTCATAATTTCTTTGATACACTCAAATCTGTTTTGAATGACCGAATATTTTGTGTACCATAAATAAATACATAAATATTTACATTTACAAACTATCTAGGGACAAGTGGAATAAATAAAAACATTAAAACAAACTTAAAAACTTACTTAAAACTACTTAAAGTGGGCATTGTTCTCAAAATGCTGGCAGCATTGACATGTTGAATGGCAATGCTTACCTAATCATTGTGCCAAGTTCAGTGTAGAAGCACCAACATCACAATTAGGCAATTTAGGATAGTGATAGCGGGATAATTGGGATATATATACTATCAAATGCTCTCGAACAAAAATCTCACACAAATTGACCTAGTTCCGAACGAACTAAGCTCTAGGCTTGTACTATGGGTACTAGCTTTAACGATAAACTTGCCTATATAAAAAATACATACTTACTTAAATACATAGAAAACTTTCAAAACTCAGGAACAAATCGTTAGCTTCGTAGGCATGGTCACTACCAATTAGTTACCTAGTTCCGAACGAACTAAGCTCTAGGCTTGTACTATGAGTACTAGCTTTAACGATAAACTTGCCTATATAAAAAAATACATACTTAGGTACTTAAATACATAGAAAACTTTCAAAACTCAGGAACAAATCTGAACCCGGGACCGTTAGCTTCGTGGGCAGGGTCACTACCAATTAGTTAGGCTAACGTGTCGTCAAACAATAATGCCAAAGAAATGAAATGACTCACTTGTTTTTATTATACTCATAAAACGATATAAAACAAGCTATTGAGTTCACTAAATAACACAAACAAATAAACATTATATTTTGTTAAATAAAATTTCTACTAATGTGAGAAATACATACGGAGAAAGCATCCTCAAAAACAAAATTGACAACAAGTTAGCCTAGTTGGAATAGTGCCGCGTCGATAACAAGTCAATCCTGAGCAATCCTGACATGCACGACCATGGAGTTTCTGAATATTGTTAATGTTGACAGAAGAAAAACAATGCTAAACTTATTAGTTGCGTGTGAAGGAATGGTAATAACAGCATTTGTTTTCTGCCAGTAACATTATCAATAAGTAATTAAGTAACTTCATGGTTGTGCAATGTGTCAGGATTGACTTCTTATCGGCCGGCCATTAAAGTGACCCTTCCTTCGAAGCTAGCGGTCCCTGGTTCAAATCCCGGAAAGGGCAGATATTTGTATGATGAGCGCGAATATTTTGTTCCTGAGTCTTGGGTGTTCTGTGTGTATTTAAGTTCGCATATCTCTATATAACTAAGTTTATCGTTGCCTAGTTCCCATAGTACAAGCCTAGAGCTTAGTTTGGGACTAGGTCAGTTTGTGTGAGATTGTCTCTCATCACACAAATAATTATGTAACCAATTCTGGATATCAAAACTGGGACCTATTGGTTTGTAGACAGGGTCACGACCAACTAAGCTAGCATTGTCAATAGTATACCTACATCACTTCTTCGCTTAAAACTTAAAACTGACCTTGGTTTCACAAACTGCATTATACCAGAGAATAATGGATAGATGACAGTTCCGAGTTGTTGTCAACAAGTTTATGACCTGATCGCATATTTTTTTATAATGCTATTTACAGGACAAAAGAACAAAAGGATTTGTTTATACGGTCAAATTCCTTTATAAGGGTCAGTTCACCGTCGTTCTGTTAGTTGAGAAAAGTAATTCAAACCTTCAAGATGAACTCCAGTTTTCTCTGCGTGTTCGTTATAGAACTTCTTTTTCAAGTTTTTGCGCAGGTATGATTCGTTTTATAATACTTAAAGCATTCGATATGTGTATAAAAATACAATGAACCTCCTTGCATTGAAAACTTTCAGCTGTTTCAAGTACCTAGTTTAAATGTTAGGAAAAACTCACTTTTTACGCTACAAAATTAAGAAGTATTTATGAGGGAATACATATAATAAATAATTCAATAATTTTAATGAATACGAATTTATCTCATTAGTCTCATTAAACTATATTTGTTTTTTGGTTTATTTGTGTTTTTTGTATTATATTCTCAGTACTAAGTTGAGATTTTTGGCCTATTGTTTTACTGGTAGAGAACGCCTTGTACCTACTTTGTGTGTTGTGCAATAAAGTTGAAATTTTAATCAATAATCCATTTAAAATGATATATCGTTATGCCCTTACTTATTACAAACGTGGAGTAACCATGGAGTAGCTAAGCCATGCTTTGTCCTTATCCGTCGAATTCAAATGTCACAACGACAGGTAAGGATAAAACATGGCATAGCTACTCCAAGGTTTATTCTACGTTTATAAGTAAGGGCATTAGTGTCAGTATTGTATACAAAAGTGTTTAACCCATTATTTGCAGTTTTTTTTTTTATGTTTCGGATTTTAGTAATTTTTAGATCCCTGTTGATATTTGATAACTAGAATATAAATCTGCAATCAGTATTGAAATCTGGCCCTTTAATTTTGAAAAAAAAAACTCGAGAAATTGCTGCGGCCGCGGTCGCGAGTAACATTTGATACCGTAGTAGGAGCTATTTCTAGAGGCAGTGAAGCGTGCATAAGGCACTTGTCCCACCGCGGGCGATGAGCGGGAAGCGAGTACAGCCAGCGATCAACTATTAATATATGTGTCTCTTTTATTGACACGGGATCTATATCTTTTGTTTCGCTAAACTAGTAGCGAGAGTCCTCGCCGGTAGTGTGAACAGCCAGCGATGAACTATAAATATATCTCTCTTTTCTTTACACCGGAGCGATTATCTTTTGTTCGTTTCTTGGGCGAGAAAATCGCCGATAGTTCATCGCTTACTCGCCGGCGGTGGGACAAGTGCATAAAACACGATTGTTATTTTAGCAGGACCAGTTCCATTCACAGTTATGGGGGGCGATTTTACAACAGAAAAATGAAGAAATTAAAGTAAGTATTGTAGAAGGCCTTTGTGTCGAATTGGCTATTTTTAATAAGTATTTTAAAGTAGTTACCGTCCATGTGGTGATAGTTTTTCCACCCTATATGTATATATTTTATAGATATATTGATTGATGGTGGAATCAATGAGAAATCTACTGACCTCAAACAGTTACAGCCTATTTAATTTCGATTGTGGGATATTATTTTGAATCACAAACACTTTCCCAAAATCATCATTTGATAAAGTTTTCAAGATCAGACCCTCTGGTCATCTCTATGACCAACGGTACTCTTTAATTATCAAAATGTCACGGGTGGCGATGTTTTTCTGAAACTTAAAAACCGGACAAGGCGGGGCGGACTCGCCCACCGAGGGTTCCGCACATGACACGGTTCCTTGCATAAAGGCCCTGTTTTTTTTGTTGATTTGTTAAAAATGTTGGGTTTCAGATTTTTCCCTTTATTTGTAGTATGAGACGGTATTACTTGCCAAATTTCATAGTTCTAGATCAACGGAAAATATCCTATACATTTTGATTCCCTTGAGAGTGTCGAATTATACGTTTTTAGCGGCATAAACGGCCGTATCTTTTTTTTACGTTAACTTAGAAGTTTGAATTTGTCACATCTTCAAGGGACTGTAGACTTGAGTATATGGTTTAAATTTCAACTCGATACCTTTGCGCGTTCCCGAGATAAAGGGTCTTGACAGACAGATAGACGGAGAGATCAATCATCACCAATAATTAAGCAACCTGTTTTTTTAAAAGGTGTACAGTATTCTAGACCTACCTACCTAACGTTCTTGCGGCGCTTCTTCTCCGCAATGACGGTCTTGTCCGAAGCGCTAGTAGATTCACTCCATATTACCGACGTGTAAAAGAGCCCTCATGTGGCCAATTTACTGAATAAATATTTTGAATTTTGAATTTCATTCTCTTTGGGGCTTTTTGCTTTTTGTAAGTAGCAATACCGCACTTTGTTTTTGTCTTGACCTCTATCTATCGATTTTTTTGGACACATCTCGAGAAGTGATTGCTGAACTCTGATCAAATAGCTTACACACCTTTGACTCAAATTTTTGTTCCGTTATCTTGTTGGATGACCCTCACGCTACTTTCTTTCAATAGTTCACCTTGTTTTAGCTTATTTAGGGTCCTTTGCACTTGTCTCCGACATGTAGTTTACGATTTTGCAAGAAGTAGATACATTGGGATTTATAGAAAATTCTCGCAAAAATAATTCGCGAACGCTTTTTTCTTTTGACTACATCTTGACTAATAAAAATAAGTGAATATTTTTTTTAAGACTAAGTGCAGTGTTCACCGACAATTAAACGGACGGTTAGCGGTTTGACGGTTGTCAAATGTATTGACTAACAGCTGATTAAGACTTAACCGTCTGTTAAATTGGTTGGTGAACTCGGCCCTAAAACGTGCAAATACGTCAAAAATTTGAAACCTAATACGTTTAAACAAAGAAGGTTGTGAGCCCGGAAAAATAAACATAAAATGTTCAAATTCAAATTCAAATTCAAAAAGTTTATTGCACTCACGTAGTGATAAAAGTTCTTATAACATAATGCACAGTTAAAACGTGAACCCTGCAAGGGCATCGCAAACTTACCTAAAACTAATAGCCTAATATTTTTAAGTATAATATTTTATTTTATTTTACTTACAGACTTTCTTATGTACCTTAACATTAAATTTCATTTAAGAAGTAAGTTCCTAATTAAATAATATGCACAATATTTGAATATATACTTAACTATTTATCTAATAAAAAATCTCCTACATTGTAATACGCTTTCTCGAAAAGATATTTTTTTTAAAGCATTTTAAACTTAGGTATGTATATCCTGTATACCTTTTAATGTGTTGGGAATCTGGTTACATATTTTTATTGACATTGCAAATGGGCCGGAGTGTACCATTTGCATTGTCGAAACCGGTTTTGCTAATCTCTGCCGGGGACGGAGATTTTGGGGACGGGTATATTGCGGAAAAAGGTCCATGTTCTTTTTTACAAAGATACACACCTCCAAAATGTACATAGATGCTAGGGTGAGAATTTTTTGCTCAATGAAATGTTGTCTACAGCTCACCATTTTATCAATATTAACTAGGATCCTGACACATCGTTTCTGCAACCGGAACAGATGGACAGAGTCAGAGCACCCTCCCCACAGCACTATCCCGTACTGAAGAAAGGCATGAGCGTATGCATAATAGGCGCAAGTAGTCTTTTTTAAATCGGTACATTTCTTCAGTTCGTTCAGCGCATATGTGAATCTGCTCAGCTTTGCTCTTGTTTTATGGATGTGGTCCTTCCAGTTTAGGGCGGAGTCAATTGTTATGCCCAGTAACGGAAAAACATTTACAGGCTCAAGTTTGGTGTCTTGAAAGGAGTAGGATATATTAATTGGTCGCTTCTGATACGGCTTAAATTGCATGAGTTTGGTTTTAAAAAAGTTAATTTCAAGGTTGTGGTCTTTTAGCCAATTGATTGTTTTTTCCAATGTAGCATCAAATTGGATTTTAAGGTATGCTTCACTTTGGCAGGGCATCACTATAGAAATATCATCAGCAAACAAGGTACAAGGAAAATCTACAATTTTAGGCAAGTCGTTAATATATATTAAAAATAGGATACAACCTAAAACACTACCTTGAGGTATAGATTTGGTTACTCCTACTTTCTGGAATCTAAAATTTCTAATTTCGCCTGTTGAGTAGTCGTGATGCTCTACCTCGACACACTGCATACGGCGCGAGAGGTATGACGTAAACCAGTCGTGAGCGATACCGCAATGCAATACACCATGCAATTTATTTAAAAGAATGTTGTATAATACTCGATCATAGGCTTTGCTCATGTCAACTAAGATACCTAAGGCGTATTTCCTTTCGTTTATTATATTAAGTACCTTCTGTATATATTTATAAACCGCAAGAGTGGTGGACTTATGTTTTCTTAACCCATGTTGGTCATCACTAAATATGTTGAATCGCTCGCAGTATGAATATAGACGGCTGGACATCGCGGTTTCGAAGACTTTAGAAAACGTTGGTAGAAGCGCTATCGGTCGGTAATTGTTACGGTCGCATTTGTTACCCTTTTTCGTGTAACGGTTTTATGATAGAAAGTTTCAATGAGTCTGGAACAGAACTTTCAGCAAAAGATTGATTGATAAGAGCAGCGAGAGGAACTACGAGCTCTTCTGCACACTGCTTAATAAGTACAGGCGGCATTTCGTCATAGCCGTGACTTCGCTTATTTTTTAAATTTCGAATTATTCCTTGGACTTTGTTTAGAGAAACTGGGCTTAAATACATAGAATTTTCAGATGGGTTAATAACTTGTCGGCCGGTAGGTAGCGTGTTGCTATCCTTTGTCGGACAGTTCCCTACTGCAGAAAAGAATTCGTTAAATGCGTCTGCAATTTGAACTGAATTTTCGGTAACCACATTTTTAATATTTAACTTCATATTGATCCTATTTTTACAAGTGAGTTTGTTTGTTTGTTCTTTTATTACGCGCCACATTGATCTCACTAAATTGTCTGACTTTTTTACCATTTTAATATTTTGTAGTTTTTTTGATACGGTTACTGATTTTTTTAATAGCTTTTCATATTTTTTATAGTGTTCACTTAAGATAGGATCCTTTCTCTGCGTTGTTAGTATCTTTAATAGTCTTTTATGTTTGCAAGACTGTTTTATACCAGGTGTTAGCCAATTTTATCTCTAATTTTACTTCGAATTTTGGGTATACATAGATTTAGTTTGAACGCTAATAGGGCAATAAATGAATCATAATTTTGGTTTATATTTCTGTCTTTGGACATTATTTGGCTAAAGTCTATTTTTCTTAGTTCCCCATTGAAATAATTTTTGTTACGTTTATTATAAAGTCTTTTTTTAGTTATCCATCTGGTGCGTGTTGGCACTTTTTTGGAAGGCAAACGTATCAGTACTCCTTTATGATCTGACAAGCCATATTCTTTAACATTAATATTTGGTTCGCAAATTCGAAAATTACTAAATATAAGGTCGATACAAGTAGCGCTGGTTGCCGTTACTCTTGTAGGTTCTTTTATAAGTTGCTGGAAGTTAAAACTTTTCATTACGTTTAACAATGTTAAACATGATGTGGTTTGCTCCAACACATTAACGTTAAAGTCTCCGCCTATGATAATATCTCTTTTACAATGTTTTCTTTGCAGATAATGCAACAGTTTATCTAAACAGTTATAAAAGAGGTCAGGCATTCTTTTGCTATCTGGCCAGTATAGGTTGATAATAAGAAGGTTAAGTTTAAGCAAGTCTATGGCACATATTTCAAAAATAGATTCTAATGACATTTCTACTATATCCTTACATTCTAAATATTCTATATCTTTCTTTAAAAATATACACACTCCTCCGCCCTCGTAGTTTGTTCGACAATAGGATGATGCTAGCTGGTATCCGCCGAGACGCAGCAGGTCCAGTTTCGATGTTGTAATCCATGTTTCCGAAAGACAGAGAGCATGCATATTCTTAACATTATCTATAACTGATTCCAGCAGATGGCGTTTATTCTTAATACTACGCATGTTCTGATAAAATATGTTTAGTGTATTATCGACAAAAAAACTTTGGGCTTTGGCTGGTAGATGTTAAATTCCTCGTCAATTTCCTTTTCAGGGAAGGATGGTTTTTCAGGCTCTTGCTCATTATTAAATGAATTTACATGTTCTATTGTTTGTTGTAACCCACATACAATTTCTTTAAAACCATGGTTACTTAGTACGCCCGTAAGTCCGTGAAACATATTACTGTCATAAGACAGATGCAAGTTTGAGTCATTTAGGAAGGCGTATTGGTGCGACTCAACGTCGAGGTAAAGTAAATTATTAAATGTCTCAATCCTCCAGTTAAACACAGCACTTACATTATTACATTTATAATTATGACGGTAAACATATTATAAAATTTGTGTTATCTAAATTTAGAAGCGTTTCCCTAATGAAAAATATTAGGTCCAAATAGTTATTGGTTTTCCTAAAGTCCTCTTCTCCTATGATGATAATACAGTGATCATTTTTGGTTAAATTGGTAGTTTTTAAGTGAATGTCTCGCAAAAGTTCTTTTATTCCAGCATTGGGTGTTAAGAAGTGACAAGTTTGAAAATTGTCGGTGAGTCTGCTGTCGGTTATTTGCCTTACTTTGTTTATTTTATTGCTACTGATTAAGTACAGTTTGCGTAATGGTAATGGTGGTGCTGGAGGCGCCAGTAGTGCCGATGGTGCTGGAGCTGCTGATGGTGCCGACGGTTATGGAGGTGCCGGTGGAGCTGCAGGTCCTAGTGGTGCCAGTAGTACTAGAGGTGCTGGAGAAGCAGATGGAGCTGCAGGTAACATAGGTGCTGGTGATGCTGCTGGTAGCGCTGGTGGTATTGGTGTTGATGGCGGCAGTGGTGGCGGTGTTGTGATGCTGGGCGCATTAGCATTTGGTTCAAGGCCAAGGATTGGAGTTGAATACGGTGTGCTCTGTGTAGATGTGTCCTCTCTTCGCACAGGGGTAAGTAAACTTGACAGTTTTTTGCTATTTCCCAATATCTTTATTTTTTTGTTTCGAGCCCCTACAGGTGTCTGTTGTGGTGTATTTTCGCTAAGAATTTTTCTGTATGTGCTTATTTGTTTCTGATAACTCTCGACTGTTCTGGATAAATTTGTGACATGACCGTTCAATTTTGCAATTTCTTCATGTGCCGATAAGAGTTCGAGTTTTAGCTGCTCGATTTCTCCTTTGAGATTTAAAGAAATTGATAGGTCATGGGTTGATACATTCGGCAAGCTTCTTGGTGTCTGAGGGCTTACGCCGTCACATGTAGAAGTGCTCAGGTCGCTATCGGTAGTTACAGTCATATTTTCCTCGGATAATGATCGAGGGATTCTTGGTTTTTGGCTTATGGCAGTTGGTAAATGACAGTCCCAAACATGTTAGTGACAATCATGTGACAATTTAATAGTACTCATCCTTTAGGATCTACCGAATCGCCAGCTTTGTCCCAATCAGGGTGCTCTGTTTCGTAATTGGTCAGGGTTTCTGAGCTAAACATTCCGTCCTGCAAGCCGCTGGTAAAAGCAATGATATTTCATATTTAGATACGTTATACTCACACTAAACGCATTCAAAACCCGTCATCAATTACTGAAAGTTGCTACGTTACTATATTTCTGCAGACAAAGACGGCACTCCATAGCGAACGCTATTGTTAGAAACAGATAAATAGTTGTTTCAAATTTCGTACCCGAATGACGCGGCGAGCCTATTTATCATGGCCACCAATTAGCTACCCGTCTTTATCGCACTCATGCGATATCTAATCGTGTACCCGACTACAGTCTCTAATAAGTCCATGGTGATTGTCTAACCGCCTGTTTCACAATCGACAAGTAAAACATATTTGACAGATAAATTTAGCCCGTTCTCTTTCTTACACTTAAAAATAGACAAGGAGAGCCAAGGTTTACTCGTCGATTGTGAAACAGAGGCTTAATGTCGACATTCGCATTTACCTTGTTAAAACAAAGAATGAAAGCCAATAATGTTTAAGAAATAAAACGACTGCGTTCTAGTAAAGTAACTACATAAAAACAACAACGACTTTCGACTTAAAGAAATCCAACTAGCTGGATTTATTTTGATGTGATACTTTTTATTAAAATAATGTTTTGTTTTAGAGTAAAGTTTTCGTGGACGAGGACCAACCAACTCGTGTAAGAAGAGAGACTACTAAAGCATATTTGATATGCGCTATGCAGACTGGAGTGAGTCCAGATACGATATTAAGCATAAAGAGGGGAGATTGGATGGTAATCATTAATTTCATTATCATCTATTACATTATTTAACCACGCAAAGTACATAAAGTGTTCCGGGAAATCACCCAGCTAAAATGCAAAATGATATTAAGCTGGCGATTTTCGGAATTCCACAGAACGTTAGCTGATGAGTCTAAACATCGGTATCAACGTTCAACTTTCATGGCAAAGTACGGTTTGCAGAAAAACAAATACAAACAAATACATCTAGTATTTAGAACCTTTATTTTTTTTAAATAAAAAGAAAGACGCTAAATATGTATTAAAGGTTTGAATAAATTAATAAAATTTGTTCCATGGATTTTTCTGTCAACATTTGACGTCTGTTATAATATATCCATTTTTTAATGACCAAATGACCTTTTCACACTTACTAATGTTTATTTGGTTTGACAATTAAATTGACATTTGTTTCCTATTTGGCATATATTACTTTTCGAATGCAAAATGAGTATTAAGGTTATATGACATTATTTAGATACTAAAGCTCTTTACGTATAAGTACAGTATTTATATAAGTACAGTTAACTGCAGCATAATAAATTTAAAAATGACACAGAATATAAACGTTATTATTCATCAAATATTCGAATGTATTTATTTTTTTGCTATCCTTACCGGGTGCCATGAAATTTGAACGTTGATACCGATGTATAGATGACATATCGTGTCAAGCGCTTATGTGAACTCCGTAATTATGTTTCGAGTCGAAAGAAAACAGAAACGTTAGTACAGTCTGTGAGCACTTAGAAGGTAATTCGGGTTTGTACTTCTCTCACTCGCTCCTAGTAAGAGCATTATTAGAGCGAGTAAGTGACAATTATAAACCCGAAGTACCTTCTGAGAGCTATCGCTTTAGCGTTTTCGGGTATTCTCAGAGCGTTTGAAACGCTGTCACAGCCGTGGCTACAATTTTGACGATTTTCTGAGGAAAAGTTAAACAAAATTGTAAGCAGAGGTTGAGTTCTACAGAATAGCCGCAAATGGCATTCGAGTCTACAGGGAAGCCGTCAATAATGCGACCACGGTTGTGACAGCGTTTCAAACGCTCTGAGAAATACCCATTTACAGCTTGGCTAGGGCCTTTGCTTAACCTATAACCGAAATAATTTAACACTTTATAAATAAAAATAAAATAAAAATCTACTTGTAATAATACATTTGTGCTTGGTTCAAATTATCTACAACACGAATTACATTTATAACAGCAACGGCAACCAATTTCAAAATTTGACAAAATGTTTAGAATAACTAGCATGAAGGCATCCCATCTTAATCCTCCGGGTTAACAACACATTTGCGGTCTTAACATTTCATTCTTAAGATTGTAGTCTAGAGAATGCAAACGTCTGTGGTCACAGATCCCATGACAGCGATTTGGAATTAAATATTCACAGGTTATTCATTTTACAGGATCACGACCGGAAGGCCAAAGACTGGGTCCAATGTGTTCTGATGGAAAATAAACTCATGACGGATCAAAGTGTTTTTCGACTAGACGTTGCCTTTAAATATTTGTCAGGTTTGGGTAAGTCTATTATTTTTGTTTTCGTAACAATAAACCATTTTTGAAAGATCTTAGCGCCATAACACGAGCAAAATATTAGTCAAATTTTGCATATTTGACATGAGTAAAACTAGTACTTACTTTACGTATAACATTCAGCCATTTTCCTTATAGTTTTTATGGTCACAAAACTATCTTTGAACGGGAATTGCTCACTAACGCGACCAAAATTTTGCTCAGTTTTTGCATCATTACTTTAGAAGAACTAGAACTTACTTTATGTACAACATTCAGCCATTTCCCTGATCGGGGTTTTTTTTTTTAAATAAATATGTGTTATTATTATTACGGCGGATTATGCTAACCCCCTTACTAATAAACGTTGAGTACCGGTGGTATAGCTATACAATGTTTTGTCCTTATCTGTCAAATTCAAATGTCACAATGACAGATAAGGACAAAACATTGTATAGCTATACCACCGTTACTCAACGTTTATTAGGGGGGTAACATTTTTACTACTTACAGAAAAAGAAAAACTTACCCTTAACTAACCCCTGGTCCCCATATATTTTTTTTACCTTATTTTTATATTTGTGAATAATTAAAACCACAGGACCAAAAAAACAGTAGAAGTGTGAAGTGCATCTGCCACCAAAAGAAAACTTATATAAAAAGGTGCCAAGTTTGGCACTTGATTGTTAATAGTCAAACCAATTTCTTGCCACTACATGCATTTTGAGCCTTGACTTGTCAGTTTTATCAAATACTTAACAAATAACAATTTCATATTCTTAACATACTGTTAATAAAAATACCCGCCACCCAAACCACGCAACGTTTTTATGTGTAATAATAGTAGATTATTCAACGAGAGACTAAAACAAGCCATAATGAAACGAGATGTTTAGCCTCGCTCGATCGCTCGCGTGGCTGTAGTTCGAGTGTCATTATAGTTGTTTAGTCTCGCGTTAAACACTATACTTTTCACTTTGAATGCGAGGAAAAAAAACGACGTTATATACAAAATTACAATATCTATTATAACAAAGTTTCTTAGAAATTTGTTCCACGATGGTTTTTTTTTAAAGTGACGTTTTAAATGCTTGCATATTTAGCCAACAGATTCATACTTGAAAACTGTTTTAAAACTAATTGGACCATGCATAATGAAATTAATTCATCCTTAATATAATATGTAATGTATATTTATATACATTTTGAGTATATTTCCACGCTCTAAAAATCTATATCTCTAATGGTCTATACATGGTCCATACACAATCACTGAAAATGGCGATAATTCTCCATTCACAAACACCGAGATTGGTTGTTTAGGTGTTTCCAAAGTAAAAAAAAATACTTTATACCATAGAAATTAATAAGGAGCTTTAGTCCCGATTTAAGCATGAGACGTGAAAAATGGTTTATGTGCTGGTGTGATAGAGACTGTCATAAACCGAAGCGAAGTGAGGGCGGGTCGCTATTGTTTTATGATATCTGGGGGGTTATTATGAAATAGCAATGCAGTTCAGTTTACGCTGAGCGAAAAGGACAGAGCTATGTAACTGCTATAGCTCTGTCCTTTACGCTCGCCGAAAAATGAACTGCAAAGCTATGTCATAATAACCCCCCAGGTCAGTTCCTTCACTTTGCTATTCGGTAATTTAATACGACGTCCTGTTTTTATTTCAGAAAGACGTGCATTAGAAGAAAATGTTGACAAGTGTCTGCCAAATAAAGCAATGCCACCTGCGGAGATATCATGGGAATTCGCGAAATGCTTTCAGACTGCAGATCCTGCGAACTCTTTGTTCTAGACGCGCCATCTAGTGGCGACGTCCGTTACTACAGTCCCGTTTCCCGATATTTGTATCAAAGTAGTTATAAAGCTGA
Organism: Acleris cristana; assembly: GCA_948252455.1. Classification (NCBI taxonomy): domain Eukaryota; kingdom Metazoa; phylum Arthropoda; class Insecta; order Lepidoptera; family Tortricidae; genus Acleris; species Acleris cristana. Next base: position 2,342,752 of record OX411791.1, on the reverse strand, counting down.
GCGGTAGTGGGCGCTAGGCATTACAAATAAATGGTTAAATTTAAATGCATGCAACATCTTTTAAAAAAACATTTATATTTTTAGTTTTATGTGACCTTTTAGGAAATATTGAAGATGAAAAGTGTCATTTTCGCCAGAGTTGCGTGTTTCGCGCCTACAGCCAAAACTAGTACCTAATAAAAATCTGTAAAAATATTTGAAACTAGCTTCTGCCCGCGACTTCGTCCGCGTAGAATTAGTAATTTTGCCATCCCACGGGAACACTGATTTATTTCGGGATTCAAGGTAGCCAATGTGTTAATCCAGTGTATAAGCAAACTCTATTCCAAATTATATCCAACCAAATTCGTACATCCGTTTTAGCGAAGAAGTAACAAACTTACGCACGCATAACCATTCGCATTGATAATTATTTGTAGGATAGGTTGTAAAAAAGTACATCCAGCGCACACAATCGCTCCGGCCGAAATCATAGTCGATAAAAATACACTCGGTGCGTAAGTCCGACTCAAACTTGACCGGTTTTCAGTATTTGACACTTGTCTATTTTACCGTTATAACGATTTAATAAAAAAAAATGGTTCGCAGATTTTTTAAATCTTAATTTGTATAGATTAATACAAACTGACAATATCCTAAACAAAGCAAATAAGACGAAGTTCTTCGATCAATGAGCGCGAGCGGGCTTTGCCGCTCCTATTTACATCCCCGGCGTCCCCGACACGCTGCGAAGAACTTTGTCGCTGTACGTTATACTTTCATGTATAAACTAAAGTCGCATACTTTCACAATGAACGATTTAGATGTTAATGCGTAATGTATATTATAGTAGATGTAAGTGCCCAATTAGTTTTTACTTCTAAAGTTGAATAGGTGATAAAGAAAAGTTTGTGTATTTAATTTTTTACTTGTTTAATTTTCGGTACATGGTTGTCAAAAAATAACTTAACTTGAGGTAAGTCTATTCGGATTCTGGATGGTCAATAAAAAACTTTACCCTAACCTAACCAACTGTACTTACTCCCAGTACATTATAGCTATTATCATTGCTCATAACTATTAGTTTATTTAACTTCGATACATACCTCTATCCCCCATTTCAACTCCTTAAGTTTTTTTTTTTCAAAATCGCCAAAAGTTATATATCCAGTTAGCCGCCTTCTTTGATATGACGGCAGTTGACGGCACGCCCTAAAGCTCTATTCCACTCGGTGAAACGTAATTGCTTTTGACATGTTTTCCTATTGTCAACGATATGAATAGCTCTCATTTACTTGACAGTATCTTGGCGAGTTAACACAGAATGATAATATGTCATGTCAAAATCAATCAGGTAAAATAAAGCCCCTGACGTCCAACATATTAGTCCGATAATTCAATTATATCCTACTGAGGTGAAGCAGAACCGCAGTAAACCCGTTCGCGGAGTGCTGCCCCCGACGTGTCCCAAGCAAGACAAAGATGGTTTTACCAGGGTGGAGAGGAAGAAGAAGCCTGCCCTGAGGAACCTGTGCGGCACCGCACCGACCGGACCGAACCACTTGCTGTGTCCTGCCACGCCCACGACGCAGCTGTATGTGTATTGCATTACTCTACGGAGGCGAAGGAGCTCGTAGAATGTGTACTAGTTAGGACCGGAGTTACACTTAGGGTCCAGTTGTGGGAGCCCCGCCACAAGGTTAATTTTAAATAATTTTGGGGAAAATACCGACCAAAGATCTGTCGACCCTTTTTATAGGATGAATTCTGGCCGAGGGTTGTCATATTTCGGCGATTCCGTTGCCGCCGGCTAGCTGACACCGCGAAAGTGTATTAAGTAATCATGTTAATTATAAGTTATATATTGTTATGTTTGTTAGTCTGTAAGGTATTTGTAAATATGGGCCTTGTTGCCTTAAATAAAGTTATTCTGTTCTATTTCACTTTTTAATAAAAAAATACATAATACGTACAGTGAGCCGAATAAATGGCTTTAAATTTTTTACACTATTTTCTTTGTAAGAAAATGTGGCTAAAAGGCATCTAAAAGGCTTCACAGACTAAGCCCCTTAATTATAAACGCACTATAAACCTATTTTCGTGAAAGTATGCATTGTCCCTTTCTGACAAATTCAAATGTCACAATGACACTTTAGCTATTGTGCGTTTATGAATAAGTTTACCTGAAGTCAGCCCTTTCAGCAATGTATGAAGCAAAGATAAACTGGTACGAGTAGAGTCCGTGTTCTAAAGCCCGCGGCGCACGGTCGAGCTACGCACGTGGGCAGAAATTCGCTTCAGGTCAAAACTTAAGGAGATACTTCTACGATACAAAGACGCTAAGCAAGAACTGAGGCCCAAGCCAAGATGCATTACACTAACTACCGTGGATACTTGGGACGGCATGCGTACTTGGGTTGGGACAGTGTTGGCGTTTCTTATCGTTTCATTTTTGAACCAATCGCGACACTGGTAGATGATGTGATACAAAGAGTCACGTCATCTACCAAACGAATAGAAATGCTACTTAGCGTAATGCATCTTGGCTAGAGCTTCTGACGTCACTGATTCACGCGTGGCCTGCTCCGAAGCGTCCCCGATGCACACGCCAGCGCGCGTGGCTGTATTATTTTTTCTGCAGCGCACGCATTATAGTCTGTCGGAGAATTAAGTGAGATTAGGCGTGATTTAGCTATCTAAAACTGAAGGTTTTGACGAAATCAATACTAAAGTTGTAAAAGCGTGTATAAATGACCCGGTTCCAATATGAACTGATCTTGCTAACCTCTCCTTTTCATCCGGAACTTTTCCCTACTTATAACTTCAAATACAAACTTTATTAACTTCAAATTGTGAAGCCGTTATTTAAGAAAGATGAAAAAGATGAAGCTGAAATTACCGCCCTATTACATTTATTACAATAAACAAAAAGTTTTTTTTTCTAATTATGAGAGAGAGGCAAACGAGCGTGCGGGTTACCTGATGGGAAGCAAACAGCAATGCCCATAAACACCAAAACAATACGATTTCCAAAAAAGAAATCGACTATACTAGCATTCTTTTCGACACTGAAATTGATTTGGCTAATATAAACAATAATTATATTACTACAGGACTTTTACTTGAACTGTCATGAGCGTTTGACTGTGTTTCCCATGACATGCTGCTATATAAATTAGAGAAGGTCGAGGGTAGAAGAAGCGAAAGAGATGAAATTTCTAGCATTAACTTTAGATGAAAACTTAAATTGGAGGATGCAATTTGATAATAAGTTTTAATTTCATTGTACTTTTTAGCTTAGTTATAATTTATCTGTTAATTTGCCATAGTTTTAATTTTTAATTTTTAATGTAATTTATAATGTAATTGTTTTAATCAATAAATTACATAATTTGATAATACATTATACATCCCGAATTAGTAATCAAATATGTTTACGCCCTTAAGCAAATTATAAATGTTGCAAATACAAAAACGCAATTTTATGTTATCGTGCTCATGTAGAGTCGAAACGAACTAACCCTTAAAAGTTTTCTAAAACAGGTCTGCATGAGTCTATTTGTCGTAGTTCAAAAATTACCCTGATACATTTTTAATGCATAAAATAATAACATTACTTATCTAAATTAGAATATCTACCCCATAGAATTACACCGTATCGTAACATTGAGTGTATGTAGCCATAGTACGAGTATACAGTAATAGCTGCTTCTTTAGACACCAAAAGATTTGCTACATGTTCATTCCATTCATAAAATCGATCTAGCGTAACACCTAGAAAGTTTGTGTTACCTACTTACTTGATCGACCTTTACATCATTAAAGTTTACATCTAGGATAAAAGGTTTATTTACTTTCGAAACTGCATCAGTTTAGTCTTAGATAAGTTTACATTTAGATTGTTACGTTTCAGATATCTGAAGCAACTTCTAGTTAATACGATAAAGGATTATTACATTTTATTTTTTAGTAGTGTCAACTGCAAATAAAAAACATTTTTGGGATAGGTACCGCATTTTTGGTAAATCATTATTGTAAAGAAGGAACAGAAGGGGTCCCAAAATACTCCCATGAGGTATACTCCATATTTATTTTCTTAGTACTTAAGAACACTTTTTAGCTCTGGGCAGTATTTTGAGATCTCCACAATTATTCCCTCCCAGACAAATAATTAGACTTAATCCAATCATGAGCAGGTCCCCGAATACTATACCTGTAAATCTTTTCTAACAAACGAGGCTTTGCTCATGTCCACGAATAAAACTGAGACAGGCGTTTTTTTTTAATTAAATCAATCAGGAACAGTCTTTACAAGTTGAAATATTATTAAGGAAGTATTTCGGTTTTTACAAAACTCATTTTGGTCATTATTTAGTAAATCATTGCGCTCCACGAATCGGCTTATATTGTATTTACGCTGCCGGGATACAATAGTTCTACTCCATGTCTGCTTGGGATGTCGTAACAGGCGACTAAGGGAATAAAGGCTTGTAGTACTGTTAGGGCTTGCAACCTTTCAATAATAAGCTGGTAAACATCTTAGCCTAATTGTTAAAAATATGGTTACAGAATTGTCAACAAGTTTTTAGAGTTGTTGGTAATTCTTCAGCTCTACCCCACTCTGGGAATACGTACGTATATATTTTAATAGTCAATTTCAGTGTAGATTCGTTATAGTTATTAAGGTAATATTTGTGTTAAAAATATAATTTAGAATTGTACGCCTTTAATGCTACCTGTGCCGTGTCTCTCTGTCTACTCTGTGTCATATATATATTATATATTACATAAAATATATAATATAATATACATATATAATAATATATATAATTTACATAATGTATATAATAAAACGGTTCACCTCTAATCAATATATTTATTAGGTTATGGTCCAAGAAAAACCCGGAAATAAGATCAGTGAAAAAAATAACGTGAAAAACGGGTAAAAGGACATTAAAGTGAACAATATCTAAAATTACGAGAAGTCACTTTCATTTCTTGGCTTTACGTCATATTCGTATTTCAAATCCCGACCCTTTCAAATCGTATCCTGACTCCGTTCGAGTTGGCTGCCATCAAAACATTGACAATATGATAACAAGTCAAAAGCAATAATGTTTCACGCAGTTGAATAGAGGCCCCACGAGAGACGGTTCCGAGTTGTTTTCAACAACTTTATGAGGGGCTATATTGGCTAACACACTCGCAATCGCAATCGTTTTCATTTTGAATATCGAAGGCTTGTCTGCGTATAAAATGAAAACAAAAACAAATCAAAAACAGATAGGCCAGCTGATGACATATATTTTTATAATGCTTAAGACAAAAGAACAAAGGGATTTGTTTATATGGTCAAATTCGTTTATAAGGGTCAGTTCGCCGTCGCTCTGTTAGTTGGGAAATGTAATTCAAACCTTCAAGATGAAGTCCAGTTTTCTCTGTGTGATTGTTATAGGATTTCTTTTTCAAGTTTTTGCGCTGGTATGATTTGTTTAATCTATGTATATAAAAGGCAAAACTGACTGACTGACATATCAACGCACAGCCGAAACTACTGTACCTAGAAACTTGAAATTTGGTGCAGGGGTTCCTTTTATGATGTAAGTGAGCACTAAGAAAGGATTTTCCGAAAATCGACCCCCAACGGGAAGAAATGGGGGGGAGTAGCGGGAAACTAATTCTACGCGTACGAAGTCGCGGGCGTCCTCTAGTTTTACATAAAGCATTCGATATGTGGATTTAAAAAAAACCTCCTTGCATAGAAAACTTTCGGCTTTTTCAAGTACCTAGTTTAAATCTAAAGAATTATTACGCTACAAAATGAAGATTACGAGGGAATATAATAAATATAATAAATATTAACCTACTCCTGCTGTCCAAACTTCATTTGCAAAACGCTTTCCATTTTTCTTGTACCCCCGCATTTATAATAAATTGGTCAAGGTTTATACATTTAAAGAACACTCCGTTCTCGAAATGAAAAGGATGTTAACGAAGGACATGTTACGATTAACGTACGAAGATACTGAATCTTTCCTAAAAGTGCAATAATCTCTATTTCTCTCTCTCTCCCTCTCTCTCTCTCTCACACACACACACACATACACACGCATCCACACTCTCACACACACACACACACACACAGCCACACTCTCACACACACACACACACCAGTTTTTTGTTATAAGGTACTGTTTTTCCCCCTTGTTTTCTTTTAAAGTATAGAATATAGAATAAAATAAATACCACTTATATAGTAAGTAAATATTGTTGTCGTTAGCCGTTAATCTTGTTTGTTAACCGTACCATCTCCCCCACGGGACAGGCAATGCCTAGTGTGGGGGTCAGATTCAACCGTAATTTGTATGTAACTATATTTGGAAATAAATTATTTGTATTTGTATTTGTATTTAAATATTTTTAGAATAACCCAATTTTATCTCATTACACTATATATCGTATTTATTATTTGGTTTAACAGTGTTTTTTTTATTATGTTTAATTGTTAGTACAAAGTCTTAAATTGTTTCTGTTTGGCCTATTGTTTGAAGATGCTAACAGAATGGTTGCTTACTTTGGACTACTATATTTCTAAAGATGTTTTCAAGAAATACAATTATTAAAACTTCTACACTTTGAATTTATGTTCTAACCACTGTTAAAAGTATTAATTTAGTAACTATTCAAGCATATTTATAAAAAAAAAAAAATTGTATATTGTAAGTCTACCACGGTCTCCCAAGATACAGACATCGCCTTTAGGGTTCTCTGTTTGTTTTCTCCGCAATTCTAATAACGCGTCTGTACCTCTAAGTTAGTGTACCAAGATTTGATGCGTCTTCTCAAATGTAATGGGGTATACATGTATGAATGTGGAAGAAGCGAAAGAGATTTGTCAGGATCGTAGCAGGTGGAAAGAAGTGGTCTCTGCCTATCCCTCTGGGAAAGAGGCGTGATTTAATGTATGTATGTATGTATGTATTATTTTATTTACTTAAAAATCCTTCATCTGGAAAGAGCTAGGAACTTTAAAAAAAAACCATTTTAGATCTGGGTTAATTAGCAACAAAACATCTATGTACGTACATCGAAATTTGTTAAGTATTTTTGGAGCTAAATAATTGTATGATCAAAAGACAGGTGGGCGGGTATTTTTTCCGGTGTATATAAATGTTTTAGAAAAGAGTTGTACCAAATTAATTAAATTAAAATAACTTTATTACCTGTAAAAATATTAGCCAAATCGCAGACGCTGCTTAATTTTCTACCCGGTATTGAGGATGAAATTCATTTGCAATAAAAAAGAATTTTGGGTAAGGTCCAGAAAGTTGGGCATGCTAACTCACTCAATTTAATTTTGTATGAAACTTTTCAGTTGTGACACAAAAATTAGCCATACAATTGTAGGGATACTTTTCGTCGCACAACGGCACTTTTTTCGACTTCGTTGTTTGTATCCATTTGGTCCAATTTTTTAGTGCTCACTCTTTTTTTTAGATATCGGTTTACTTACCACGAAGTAAAAAGTTACGCGTAAATATGCATTAAAAGTACCTTCTGTATTTAAGGTATTTGTTATTAGACCTTCTTTTTTGGCGTGGTTTACAAACAAATAAAATGCTACCAGCCTCCTGGGCACTACGATAAGGCCAAGCTGGGTCGTGGTTTTCGGTCTTTATTTAGTTTAAAAGTGTTGTATATATAAAATTATCGCTATCAATGACCCCTTCGATCTGTATCATAAAACCACGGGCCGAAATAAATACGGACATAACCTCGTCTAATCATGAGTGAAGCATGCGAAATGGCTGTCTGTGTGCGTGCAACTGTCACTCGTGCTGTGGCTCGGCGCGTTGTCTTACCTAGCGTATCTGTGTGCGTGCGGTAAGTCGTGTATAACGAACGAAAGTGCCGACCTTGCATGAATCACATCTTTTTAGTGCAACATTACTTACGTCCGTATTTTTTTAGGTCCGTGCATAATACACGATTGTTATTTTGCCAGGACCAGCTCAATTTCCAGTTATGGCCGAAGAATGCACAAAAGATAAATGAAGAACAAAAAGTAAGTAAAGTTAGTTCGACTAAGTTTCGGACGATTTGTGTCCGCAGCAATACGGTTCATTATTACAATAACAAAAATTTCAATTTTCGTATCGCACATCCTCGTCAATCCATACTGTTTCCACCAAAGATGCGCTAGGAGAGAATTGAAAATTTGCCATACAAATTTAAATTATCGTCTCGCGCCGCCTCGTCCCGCCTCGCCGGTGGAAATGCACCTTAACGCCGACGAATTTTTTTCGCTTTTATATGATTTAAGGTAGGTTAAGATGATCTTGTTTTCGTTTTCTCAGCTTGTAAATACGTTTCGTACGTCATTTAAATAGCAAAATGATGAGAATTAGTGTTGAATTTTGCTATCTTCCAAGACATCAAGGTGAGTGTGTGATGAATGTTCAAACATAGGAAACGAAAAAATTACGACATACCGTATTTTTTTTAGGTCAGTACATAAAACACAATTGTTATTTTGCCAGTACCAGTTATGGCGGGAGAGAATACATAAGATAAATGAAGATACTAAAGTAAGTATTGAAGGAAATCGCCTTTGTGTCGAATTTGCTATTTTTAATATTTTAAGGTGGCGTTTTTCCACCCTATATGTATAATATTTTATAGATATTTTGATTGATGTTGGAATCATTAAAAAATCTACGGATCTCAAACAGTTACAGCCTATTCAATTTCGATATTGGTATTTTATTTAAAAATCTCAAACATTTCCTAAAACCATCATTTGATAAAGTTTTCATGATCAGACCCTCTGGACATCTCTATGACCAACGGTACTCTTTAATAATATTTTTTTTATGGGTGGCAATGTTTTTCTTTATTTAAATGAAATTTAAAATGTATTTAATCAATCTTACACACAGCACCATTACGAACTCGAATTTAGGCTGTCATGCACTTTTTACTGACAAAATGCACGTGGTGAAGTGAGACTGCTAGTGAAGCACAGCCAGCCTTATAAATAGCTGCACATTTTTGTACTTTGTTGCTTTGACTACTTTGAAAAATTAGTACAGCTGTTCAAAAATGACGTAAAAGTGACATAGGATTTAAGTTTGCAGCTGTGTGACAAGTCTAATGAAAAATAACATCTCAATCTTATAGTTAGTAGAATATGTTTTATTTTAGGTTGTATTTCTATCCATCTCATTTTACTCGGTAATAAATGCAGGTAAAACTGTTAAAAATAAGATAGGTGACTCTTATTCTACTTGCTAATCGTCTCCCCTTTTGTGTTTTAGAAAAGGAAAGAGTACGAGCTAGCTATTTATATGGCGGTAAGTAATCACCACGACCCATGAACAATTAATTGTGCACCATCCCCAGGGATTTCTGTTAGTATGAAAACCCAATTAAGTACATCATCGTTATGTACATAAAAACAATTACGACTTTAGATTTAAAGCAATCCAACTAGCTGGATTTAATTTTGATGTTAAACTTGTTATTAACATTATGTTTTTTTTTAGAGTAAAGCATTCGAGGACGGGGACCAGCCACCTCGTATAAGAACACAGAATCCTAATGCATATTTGATATGCGCTGAAATGACTGGAGTGAGTCCAGATACGATATTAAGCATAAAGGAAGGAGATTGGACGGTAATTTGGTAACAAAATATAATGAACTACAAAATTATCTTCGAGAATCAAAAATAGTAAACGATCACCAAATTAGGTTAGGTAGGTAAGGTTTTGGTGATCATTTACTATTTTCGGCAGTAAAAAGTTTTTTTTTTGAGTTATATTTTACTATATTTGGTGATCCGTTGAACATAAGCCATTATTAATAAATAATCATCAATTACATTATTTAACCACGCAAAATAGATTAAGTGTTCCGGGAAATCACCCAGCTAAAATGCATAACGCTAAGCTGGCGATTTTCGGAATTCTACAGAACGTTAGCCGCTGACATATCATATCACATCAAGCGCTTATGTGAACTCCGTATATTTCGAGTCGATAGAAAACAGACACGTTAGTACAGTCTGTGAGCACTTAGAAGGTATTTAGTAAGAGCGTATTAGAGCGAGTGAGTACAAACCCGAAGTACCTTCTAACAGCTATCGCACTGTAGCTTTTGCAGCTTAAATAATTTAATACATTCTAAATAAAAGTCTATTTGTAATAATACATTTGTCCTTGGTCCAAATTATCTACAACACGAATTTATATTTATAACGGCAACGTCAACAAATTACAAAATTTGTCAAAATGTTTACAATAACTAGCATGAAGGCATTCCAGCTTAGTCCTCAGGGTTAACAACACATTTGCGGCCTTAAGATTGCATTCTTAAGATTGTAGTCTTCAGAATGCAAGTTTTAAAGTCTGTGGTAACAGATCCTACTTACCATTGGGTGGGCTGTGCGCTCGTTTGCCTTCTCCATGTCGTAAAAAATTGACATACGCACTCGTCGCGACCGTCCGGCAGTTAACGTCAATCGTGTACATTTTCGATAAAGATAACGATCTCAATGCTTCTATCTAGTGACGGATGCTTTTTTTTTTACAAGGTGTATATCACCATTATCGAGTTTTTGACAAATACCATTAAATAAGAGAAACAAGTCCATGGATATCACACGCGAACACAATTGTTCAGTTCAAGAGTATTTACTCTGGTGGACTACACAGAAGCACATGGGGTCAGCTCCACGCGGGTCTGTCAAGTCCGACGGATGCTTTGCGGACTGCAAACTCATGACAGCGGTTAATAAATATTCACAGGTTATTTATTTTACAGGATGACGACCGGAAGGCCAAAGACTGGGTTAAATGTGTCCTGATGAAAAATGAACTCATGACGGATCAAAGTGTTTTTCGACTAGACGTTGCCTTTAAATATTTGACAGAGTTGGGTAAGTCTATTCTTTTTGTTTTTGTAACAATAAACCGTCTTCGAAAGGTCTTAACGCCATAACACGGCCAAAATATTGGTCATATTTTGCATATTTGACATGAGTAAAACTAGTACTTACCTACTTTACGTAAGGCATTCAGCCATTTCCCTTATAGTTTTTATTATAGTTACAAAAGTATCTTTGAACGGGTACAGCGCCATAACGCAACCAAAATTTTGGTCAGTTTTTACATATTTGGCAATGGTACAACTACTTAGTACTTGCTTTATATACAACATTCAGCTATTTCCCTTGTCGTTTTTTTGGTCACACAACTATCTTTGAACGGGAATTGCTCACTAACGCGATAAAAATTTTGCTCAGTTTTTTCATAATTGATATGAGTACAACTTGAACGTACTTTATGTTTAAATTTCAGCCATTTCCGTTATCTTTTTTTTTGGCAACAATAAACCATCTTTGAAAGGTAAGCACAAAAACGCGACCGAAATTTTGGTCAGTTTTTGCATATTTGACTTAAGTACAACTAGTACTTACTTTATGTACAACATTCAGCCATTTCCCTGATCGTTTTTTTTTGGGAACGATAACACGTTTTTCAGCCGCCAAAATAACGCGACCACTGTGCGCAGGCAGACCGACATATTTGGATTCAGGGAGTCACCCTCTATTCTTTAAGCGTAGCATAATCCATTTCCGAGTTTGTTACCAAATTTGTCATGACCTGTAAAAATATAAGTTTAAAAAGTTGTATCTTTTGAACAGTAATAGATAGCTGGTCGTTTTTTTTTTTCAGAATATTTGTTATTACGGCGGATTATACTAACATTTTTACTACAGAAAAATAAATGGTAATGGGGGTACCCATAAAATATATTTTTTTCCTTATTTTTATTTTTGTGTATCATTAAAACCACAGAACAAAAAACAGTAGAAGTGTGATGTGACACGGTCTTTTCTACGGCAGTACTAGTGCTAGTGCTACACTTAAAAAACAAACTGCGGTTACAAACAAAATAATGTATCTAATTCGGACCACTAGTCCAAAGTGGGCGTAGTAACCATATTTAAAAAAAAACTCAGTAGATAATAATAATAATTAAAAAAGCTTGTATGCTTTCGAGACAAACCTCTATCCCACCAAAAACGTAAATGTAAAAAATTGGCCAAATTCTCATCTGCCAGCAAAAAAAGACTTATCTGAAATTTTTTCTGGGTTGTTCTGGCCCTCCGGGCCTGATATAAAAACGAACCTAACCTATTCTACCTCATATTTATGAACAAATTTTGGTTAATCTAGGATGTGATTGTGATTTCTAAATTTGTGTGACTAAACTTAACTTGTAAATTACTATTAGCCTCAAAAATACCAATGCTTGAGTGCTCGCGTCACGTGGTCTTATTTCGCTCCGCCCGCAATAATGAACACTGCTGATTTTTCAAACTAAACGCAATCCACTTATTTATATAGAAAACCATTATTTTAATATGCATACCTCTCAATCAAACTGCTTACAGACATGTTTTCTCTGCTGACCAATTGTAAAATCTTGCTGCCCAAGTAATTATTTTGCAGCTCGACTGTTTATTAGGCAGACAAATGATAAAAAAGCAGATTGATATTGGTTAAACCGTTAACCGTTTGTAAATTGTTTGCTGAACAAGAGTCGTAGGCCGATTTTTATTAATTGCCAGCAAAATCTTTGTATGCTGCCAAATGAGATAATTACTTTTTTTTTGCGAATCAATTTTAATAACGGCTGCCCATTCAATTACTTCCCATAAGATATACTCAACATACTGTTAATAAAAATCCCCTTCACCTAAACCACGCAACGTTTTTATGTATTATTATAGTAGCTTGTTCAACAAGGGACTAAAACAAACCATAATGACACGAGATGTTTAGCCACGCGAGCGAGCGAGCGAGGGTGGCTATAGTTCGAGTATCATTATAGTTGTTTAGTCTCGCGTTAAACATTTTACTTTTGTCTAAAATTATAATATTTATTATAACAATGTTTCTAAGAAATTTGTTCCACGGTTGTTTTTGTTTTATAAAGTGACATTTTAAATGCTTGCATATTTAGCCAACACATTCAAACTTGAAAACTATTTTAAAACTAATTGGACCATGCATAATAAAATAAATTCATCCTTAATATAATTAAATATATATTTTGAGGTTATTTCCACGACCTAAAAATTGTCTATTACATGGTCTATACACAATAACTGTAAACGGCTATAATTCTCCATTCACAAACACCGAGATTGGTTGTTTAGGGTTATTGGTTCCAAAGTAAATAAAAAAAACCGGACAAGTGCGAGTCGGACTCGCCCACCGAGGGTTCCGCACATGACACGATTTACTCAATTCAAAATTTGTACCGCCATTCCTTGCATAAAGACCCTGTTTTTTTTGTGATTTAACAAAAAATGTACAGATTTCATATTATTTCCTATACTTATAGTAAAAGACGGTGTTACTTGCCAAATTTCATAATTCTAGGTCAATGGGAAATACCCTATACATTTTGATTCCCTCGAGAGTGTCGAAATACACGTTTTTGGCGATATAAAAAGCCGTACCTTTCATTTTGATACCTCCACGCGTTCCCGAGATAAAAGGTCTTGACATACAGACAGACGGACAGACGGACAACAAAGTGATCTTATAAGGGTTCCGTTTTTTCTTTTGAGGTACGGAACCCTAAACAATAAAGTGATCTTATAAGGGTTCCGTTTTTTCCTTTTGAGGTACGGAACCCTAAAAAAAACTTTAATCCCTAGACATAATAAGGAGCTTTAGTCCCGATGTGCAGAGAACATTTTAAGAGCATGAGGAGTGAAAAATGGTTTATGTGCTGGTGTTATAGAAAACTGTCATAAACCGAAGAGAAGTGAGGGCGGGTCGCTATTGTTTTATGATCTCAGGTCAGTTCCTTCAGTTTGCTATTCGGTAATTTAATACGACGTCATGTTTTTATTTCAGAAAGACCGGCATTTGAAGAAAATATTGACATGTGTCTGCCATATAAAGCAATGCCACCTGTGGAGTTATCATGGGAATTCGCGAAATGCTTTCAGACTGCAGATCCTACGAACTCTATGTTCTAGACGCGCCATCTAGTGGCGAAGTCCATTACTACAGTTCCGTTTCCCGATATTTGTATCAAAGTAGTTAAAGCAGAGCGGTAGTGGGCGCTAGGCATTACACATAACATAAATGGTTAAATTTAAATTTATGCTTTTCGGGTTCCTTAGCCAATAAGGAACCCTTATAGTTTCGCCATGTCCCCCTGTCCGTCTGTCCGTGGTTTATCTCAGGAACTTTTGGGACTACATAACTGTAATTTGATATTTAATTTTATTTTAGAAAATAAAATTCTGAAAAACATTTTGTTTTTAGCTACCTCCATACATGCAAAGCAAATACTAATATATTGCAAACAAAAGCAATATCTCTTAAAAAACACATTGATTTACTCGTACCTACATTGTTATTTAAATTTTACCTTTAAGGAAATATTGGAGACGAAAAGTGTCATTTTCGCCAGAGATGCGTGTTCCGCCTCTGCAGCCAAAACTAGTTGGTAATAAAAATTTGAAAAAATATTTGAAATGAAAACGCATGTAAAAAACATAAATGAGAATCTATCACGACTAAGTAGACTTGATGGGTTCTTGAGATAAAGGCGACTAAAGTATTTATACCTACTACAAAATTAAATCATCTGACTTAAATTACTTGAAATAGAAAATTCCTTTATATTTACTTGTTGTTTTTCGAGAAAGTATTTGTAGAACCAGCGTCAGAACCCTACACTGAGCATGGTCCTAAGGCATGGTCCGATATGCTCAAGACCGATTGTTTTTGTTCGGAACATTTACATTATTTAAAGGTCACATAAAAATATTAATTTAGTTGTAAGAGGATTGTGAAGCTAAAAAAACATTAAAAATGCGGAACCATTTCTTTCCTTACACCAAGTCAGATTTTTTAAATTTTTGAATATGTAGATCCTTTAAAAAAATAGGTCAATGCGTTTTTCTCTCCTAGAAAATATTAAGTGGAAATACATAAAAAAAACGGAACACAGTCCTTGTTTTTCATAATAACTATAACATATTCAAAAACATCAACACTGCTAAAAACATCTTAGCCTGATTGTGCAAAATGTGGTTACAGATTTAACAACAAATTTTCAGACTTGTTGATAATGCTGTATCTCTGCCTGCGCCCTCTGGGAATGAAGGCGTGTGTGCGTATGTATGTATGTAATATGTATGTATTCAAAAATCGTGAAAATTGGACGAGGTTTATGGGGTGAGAAATGTTATGACCTGGAGATTTTGTGTGGATTTTTTAAGGCTACGCTATTTTAACAACGGTTTACAATCCAATTAAGTAAAATTATTATTAACAGATGCTGTAATAACCAATGTGGCCGAGACTTTAGTTTGACTTCTTCCTCTGCCGTAACACCAAAGAAGGCTAACCGCAATGTATGTTTGTATGTATGTATGTATGTATGTATGTAAACACTTTATTGTACAAAAGAAAAATCAGAACAATTCAAATTCAAAATTGCTTATTTTAGAAATAGTTTCCATATTGCACATAACAGTATAAGACACAAATATACATGGCACAAAATAATAATAGTAACAATAAAAATAAATACAAAAACTTCTATTTGGCAGAAGGCCTGTGGAGTTTGTTCCAATGGTTCTGGAAGGAGCCATGAAACCTCTCTGCAATAGAACATAGCATGCTGTTCGGGCTGCCCCGCAATCTATGCAACAAGTATGCGACTCTTTTGCGCAGTATAGCAGTAAAGCCATCTGTGTGAGCATCCGCAAACATCCCCGACGCGCTGCAGAATCGAGGCAGCCCCAGCAACATCCTGAAACCATTGTAGTACTGGACTCTGAGGGCGCTGATAGCCTTCTGCGTGAAATTGACCCACAAGCTGCAGGTGTAGAACGACTGACAATAAGCTTTAAACAGCGTCACTTTTACGTTATTTGTACACCTTGCGAACCTGCAGGCCAACAATTCAGCTATCTGGGCCGGCTCGCTTATACCTTCAACGCTGAATGGCACACTCATTCTAGGGTTAAGCTTGTTTGTGTTTTTCCAAAAATATCCGAAATCTCTTTTTGAATGATGAGATGCGATTAGGTCCATTTTTATTTGTTCCACATTTGCTTGACACCATTTGAGTTTGGCTTTGAAAACTTTTCTGGTCTCGCACATACTATTATAAATAGGCCCAGAGGTTGGTTTCCCGTATGATAACCGCTGTCGGAAATAAAGACGTGCCTTCCCATGAGCTTCGCTAACTTGTTTATTCCAGCCAGGTACATAAGGTTTACACTTCTTTTTCTTGGCACTATAACTTTTGCTTAGAAAGGAAGCTTGAACAAGAATATCCACTATCGATTTATAAAAGCTATCTAGTACTATTCGATGATCCAAATTACAGCAAACTTTATCTTCACAATCTCTTAATTCCGTAGGACAATCAATTGCACTTAAATGCTTAAAACAATAGCTTGTAAATATACCTCACTAATTGATTTACATCTCTTTCACCCCATACAACTTTACTATGCTGTTTGTCATTTGTACAGGTAGATGACGTTAAAATATTTAGCTTACAGTACAATTTTAAAGGAAAGTGGTCGGACCATAAGACGTCATGTAAAACTTTCACGTCTACTACTGCCAGCCATGCAGCCCGAGACACTTAAACAATGGTCCAGCCAGCTTCCGGTACCGTGAACGTCACTCACGTAGGTAAAAGTGGCCGACGACTGTCGTTAACTATGACGCTCCTCTTCTTAGGGTGAAGGACCATATGTTGCGGCCCTAGGCTCCTATGGGAGATGATGCAGGGATCCTGGGGTTGTTTTTCAGTGAATGATTTTATAATATTGATTTACATTTATTTATTAGACCTTATAGAAATTTAAAGTACAGGCGAATGAGACGCATGTATACTCACTCATATTATGTATATACTTATTTATTCATAATATTTTACAGAATATTACATGTCACATTATCATATTTACAAAAATATTTCAAAATTACGGTACAATAATATTAATAGTTAAGTAATAATATTTTTTCTACTCAGAACATTATTACAAGGTGATTGCAATATGAGTATGCGTATTCGTTCCTTGGTGGTAAGTTAAAGAACCGTCGTTGACCAACTGTTGAATTTGAATGTTTCAACCGCCGCGACGTGACGTCACGAAAGCTGCGTTTTTGATGCTTTCTAAACGCCTGCCAACTAGACGAATGAAACCTGTGGAAATATCATGGCGATTCGCAAAATGATTTCAAAAACAAGATCCTCAGAACTCTGTGTTTTAGACGCACCATCTAATGACGAAGTGTGTCACTATTTATACTTCCGTTCTCTATACACGTTGTCATTTACTATTTTACAACATATCCTAACTTTAGAACACTACAATTGTTGTGATATTTTTCTATTAAAGATACGTGAATTTGACGCTCCTTTAATTTTTTTCAGAAAAGTCTTTTATAGAAGCAAATATTGACAAATGCCTGCCAACTAGACGAATGAAACCTGTGGAAATATCATGGCGATTCGCAAAATGCTTTCAAAAACAAGATCCTCAGAACTCTTTGTTTTAGACGCGCCATCTAGTGGCGAAGTGCGTCACTATAGTTCCGTTCTCTATACACGTTGTCATACAAGTTGTATATATAATACAAAGCGGCAGAGGGCGTTAGTCATCATAGATGGTTTAGTTACGTTTGTTAAGAATTAGCATTGCTGATATTTCATCTACTAACCTCCTCTTGCTCTGACGCTCAATGTACTTTAGCAAAACACCTGTTACTTTCCAATTTAATAGCTGAGGTATTCAATGACTGCACTCGAGACGGGCCTTTAATTTTAATTGTTAATTTTGCAAGTACTTAGGAAACACCCTACAGAATAATGAAAGTGCGGTTTTTTTAGAAAATAATAATCTGACGAGCGCTGCAACACCAAAGAAATCGCAAGTGCGCTGCTTCTTTTGAGAAAAGAGAAGGCTTGTTACATACAAGATGAAATATTTAAAGACCCAGCCTTCACAATAACTTAGTTTTACCTTAGGTTATACAACTAAGGCTCCAAGATACAGGCTCAGCCTAGTATGGCATCCATGTGATATTTATCGGGTCGCCACCTTCCCGAACACATGGTTGAGGGAGGCGATGGCTGAGATACGCGTCATACTTGTGAACGGGTGCAGTGCTGTCTGTTGGGTCCGTTTCCGTTGTCCGCTTGCAAGGACCTGTTTTCCATTTAGTTTGTTTTTTATTTTAATTACTGTTCCTGACGTAGAGACCTCGTTATGTTGTTCTCCTAGTCAATATTTTTAATTTAATGTTATTGAGCTTACATTTGTAATGATTTATTTGTGTTAGTTTTTAAAATAATTATTTATTACTTTTTTTTATATTTTTTTTTATTACCTTGTAATGTTACTTTTAATTATTATTGTATTTTATGATTGGAAAAAATGACCTTCTGCTGGAGTTTCTTGCGGCGCTTCTTCTCCGCAATGATGGTCTTGTCCGAAGCGCTAGTAGATTCACTCCATATTACCACCGTGTAAAAGAGCCCTCATTTGGCCAATTTACTGAATAAATATTTTGAGTTTTGAATTTTGAATTTTTGAATGTGTATGTTAAGTAGAAGCTTTCGATTATCTCATCTTTACTCAAAATAATGACGTGATGAATGATGTTCTACTTATTCCATCCATCCATCTTATCCGCCTGAATATACCCACTGTTGGTCAGGTAAAGATCTCTTCCTCATCATGCCGCTCTCCTCTGGCCCTACATTGAAAGTCGAAGTTTGAAGTTACTAAGCACCATCACTTTCTCACGATGATTTAGTCTCGAATGACGAGTGATAGGGATGGAGCCAACGTAACTTCGAACTCCGATTTTCAAAGTACAACAACAACAAGTGCGCTAATTGACAACAGGAACTTTTTGTCTAAAAAACATCCTTTTTTTTCTTTTACTGAGAAAATAATATATTAATAGTGTTTTCTACGGCTGCTTTGGACTAGTGATCGGAATGACGTCAATTTGTTTGTCACCGCGCGCGTGCGCTTTACGCAGCACTAGCTGAGGTGAAGACAGGACCGTTCGCATTTAAGCTCTTTAGCCATTAGCAGATTTTTTAAATTGCTTTCTCAGTAAATAATGAAAAAAAATATAGCATGCTTTTGAGACAAACCTCTATAATCACGTTTTTTTTTTGAGAGGCATGATTGTTTTAATGCCTAATTGGGTAAGGCCGCGGAGCGTTCGAGCCGGTCCGCTTTTGCGTTTCGAAAATAGTCATACAGATTTATGTCTGTGACATTTATTTTTAATAACAATAGGTAGTTGTGATTAGGTTCTTACATGATACCTGGAAAATAAAATGCTTTTTTTACATTACTGTTACATGTATTTTTTGTAACACAAAAGTGGGGGCGGTTCGAACGCTCCGCGGCCTTACCCAATTATGTATTGTGTACAGTCGCATACATAACTTTATCTACATGCATAAGGCACTGGTCCCACCGCCGGCGAGTAAGCTATGAATTATCGGCTATTTTCTTGTCCAAGAAACGAACAAAAGATAATCGCACCCGTGTAAATAAAAGAGAGAGATATATATTTATAGTTCATAGTTGAGCGAGTATAGCTCACTCGCCCAGCGATGAACTATAAATTTATATCTCTCTCTTTTATTTACACGGGTGCGATTATCTTTTGTTCGTTTCTTGGACAAGAAAATAGCCGATAATTCATAGCTTACTCGCCGGCGGTGGGACCAGTGCCTAATATCATAAGTTTTTTACAATATGTGAGAAACCTGTATCTGTGGTTGCCCTGTATCTTAATATTCACATTAAAGTATTGGTCACCGATATTTTAATGTGAAAATTAAGAGGGAAGCATATCGATAACCGATACTTTAATGACATGCAATACTTTAATAATAACATTAAAATAGAACCACAGATACCTACAGGTTTCTTAATACTTATTGGCCATTTGCTTATCGTTTCTGAACTACTCTAGGTAAGTTATGATAATGGATGTAGATAAAATATAATTAACATTGTTTATAAAAATAACTTTTTTTATCATTTTAAGTAGTTAAAAAGTAGGCAAAGTACCGAATAACATTTTTATATAAGGTTATGGACACAGACTGTGTGAAATAAACCTAGCACAGTTTCATAAACCGGATGTACCTACTGTCAATATACAATATTTTTTACATAGTTAAATATAAAAACATCTTAGCCTGGTTGTGCAAAATGTGGTCACAGAATTATCAACAACTTTTTGGAGTTGTTGGTGAGTCTGTGGCTCTGCCTACCCCACTCTGGGAATGAAGGCGTGAGTTTATGATGATGATGATGAAATATAAAAAGCCTAAAAATCGTGTTTTATTTACTAACATTTAGGGTCCCGTAGTAAAACAAGGAATCATTAAACGTGTTAAGTTCTTACTTACCTACATAAAACTGTTTGTCCTTATGTATTGTTTGAGCTTAAATATTTTCGACTAACATTCTTTTAGGTTGAAAGATTAATTAAGTTGGGTTAAGATTGTAAAATCCGTTTTCGACTAAACAATACATTAGGACAAACAATGATTCTGCCACTCAATATAAAGGCTTTTCTCCTTTTTCTTGCGTAGCATAACGAAACGATGATCTTATCCACTTGACCCCTAGGCCTATGGTCGCTTTTATCGCGGTGGATAAATAACGATAAAAGCATCTGAAAACACACTACAGACTAATAGTAAATAAATAAATATCAAGGGACATGATACACAAATTGACCAATTTAGGCTATAGAATGCTTGTGTTAACTAGGTAACGATAAACATACTTAAATAGAGAAATAAAATATACTTAAACACATAGAAAACATCGAAGACTCACACATGAATTTCCTCGACCGGGGATTCAACCTGAGACCGCTGGCTTCGTTGACAGGGTCACTACCCACAACACCAACCGCGCCGTCAAACCTTTCCAACACAACCAAAAGGCTAAGCCTTTCAACCTAGCTCATCGTCGAAAAGTTGCCTGCTTGTCGATATTCTACAGACGTACTTCGGGGAGTGCCCGAGAGCTCCACGAGCTCACCGTCTTCTTTCTACCGTCAGACTTCCAGATACATCGCGGGTTACCATCCGCACCGGTTACCACCCGGTTGAAATTCCGCCTTTTCGAACAAAGCCCTTTCCATCATCCTTCATGCGTACTGCAAAAGAATGGAATGCGCTCCCGGTGTCTGTATTTCTGAGTGCATACAATCTGAACCTATTTAAAGCTAGGGTGCATCTTCTGGGTGACCTCGCTCCGTCGTCGACAAAATCTTCATCCTACAAAGGATAATCAAGAACTCCATTATCAATAATAAGAAACGGCCAAGTGCGAGTCGCAGTTTAATGTATGGGAGCCCCACTTAAATCTTTATTTTATTCTATTTTTAGGGTATGTTTGTTATAGAATAGAATAGAATAGAATAGAATAGAATAGAATAGAATAGAATAGAATAGAATAGAATAGAATAGAATAGAATAGAATAGAATAGAATAGAATAGAATAGAATAGAATAGAATAGAATAGAATAGAATAGAATAGAATAGAATAGAATAGAATAGAATAGAATAGAATAGAATAGAATAGAATAGAATAGAATAGAATAGAATAGAATAGAATAGAATAGAATAGAATAGAATAGAATAGAATAGAATAGAATAGAATAGAACAGAACAGAAGAGAACAGAAAAGAAAAGAACAGAACAGAACAGAACAGAACAGAACAGAACAGAACAGAACTGAACAGAACATAACATAACAGAATAGAATAGAATAGAATAGAATAGAATAGAATAAAATTAGGCCACAATAGGAGATTCCCACCTGCCTGCTGCTGATTGACGATTCGATGACGATGTCTCGAAGCCACGTGTGAAAGATGGTAGCAGCACTTTCGTGCTACTTCTCTTCCGCTGTGTTTGATGTGTGGGTAGCTGGGGGGGCTTGCGCCCTGTCGCCACCTCTGTGTTGTGTTTGTATGTGTTTTGGCCCTTGGCCACTACTACCCGCACCTGGTGTGTTGGGAGAGTCTGGCACATCCTTAGGAGCACCGCTCTCTTGTTGAGCGCCTTTGAGTTTCCCCTTTTGAGTTTCCCCCTTTGAGTTTGACGGCATTCTCGGGGTTTCCGATCTCGGATTGTCCATATTCCATTGTTGAGCCCTCACTGGGGATATCTTCAAAAAAACACCAGTACTCGTGAGATATAAGTACCGGCAAATAATATAATTATCATCTTCGTACTTACATCTCATACAATTACCTATATATGTGACTCACCAAAATTGACAACCAATCAAGAACTAGTTGACCAATTGTATTGCTTTTTTTTTGGCATTTTGTTTTCCAATTATTATTTTTTCATATTTTTTTTGTTGTATTTCAATTAATTTTTTTAGCCGATTAAATAAGATTCAAAAAGGTATATAACAAATGTTTGTACATATCGTAGTTTAAAAAAGTTAAGAATTCAAAAAACCAATGCCGACGTGTTGATACTAAATTTACGAGATTTGTAAGAACACGTCAGCAATGGTTTTTTAAATACTAAACTTTTTTAAACTACGATATGTACAAACATTTGTTATACTTATACAATTGGGATTGTTCATATTTTTACAATTATTCTAATTCGAAAACCATTTCGAGGAATGGGGTTTTAAAGCCGTTCTGCATTATTAAGATTTTGAAATATTTATTTATTTTGGATATTTCAACAAAAGTATATTTAACCTTTGTTTGACTTTCGTTTTCGGCTTGAAGCCCTCCTAGGTGTATCTTACGGGTTAGGCGAAAACCGCTTGAAATAGTATGTTTTAATACATTATTACAATCACTTTTTATCATTATATATCATTTAATTGTTGTAATTTATTAGAAAATCCCAGCCCAAAATTAAAATAATCATGTCACCCATAAAATGTCTGCTAAATAAATAAAGGTATTCAAACAAAACTATTGGGTCAAATACAAAAATAATGAAATTGGTCTCTTAAAATTACCCATTCTTTTAAATTATAATGTAAAAACCGAGAGCTATTTTTTTTGGTCTATCCCAATTGTCAACCTTATTTAATTAATAATAATAGCAATACAATTGGTCATATTTTCCAACTCGGCTGCCAATATACGACAACAAGTCAAAAGCAGTAATGTTTCACGCAGTTGAATGGAGGCCCCACGAGAGACGGTTCCGAGTTGTTTTCAAGTTTATGAGGGGTTATTGCCTAACGCACTCGCAATAGCAATCGTTGAAAATCGAAGGCTTGTCTGCATACAAAATGAAAACAATAGCAAGACAACAGATAGGCCAGCTGATGACATATATTTTTTTAATGCTTAACAGGACAAAAGAACAAAGGGATTTGTTTATGTGGTAAAATTCGTTTATAAGTGTTATTTCAAAGTCGCTCTGTTAGTTGAGAAAGGTAATTCAAACCTTCAAGATGAACTCCAGTTTTCTCTGTGTGATTGTTATAGGACTTCTGTTTCAAGTTTTTGCGCAGGTATGATTTGTTTAAGTTTACTCAAAGCATTCGGTATGTGTATTAAAAACAACCTCCTTGCATAGAAAACTTTCGGCTTTTTCAAGTGCCCAGTTTAAATCTAAGAAAATGAGTTATTACGCTACAAAATGAAGATTACGAGGGAATATAATAAATATTTAAATATTTTTAGAAGAACACAATTTTATCTCATTACACTATAATATGCTATTTGTTATTTGGTTTAATTTGTGTTTTTTTTTGATATTCAATTGTTAGTACAAAGTCTTAAATTGTTTCTGATTGGCCTATTGTTTGAAGATGCTAACCAAAGGGTTGCTTACTTTGGACTACTATATTTCTGAAGATGTTTTCAAGAAATACAATTATAAAACTTCTACACTTTGAATTTATGTTCTAACCACTCTTAAAAGTATTAATTTAGTATTCAAGCATATTTATAAAAATAAAAAATAAAAATTATATGTTGTAAATCTACTTCGGTCTCCGAAGATACAGTTTATCAGTTTATCAGTTTATTCATTGCTTTCATGGGTAGGTACAATGGTGTTTAAGTTACAATTTTCGTTCTGCCATGAAACCCTGTCGGGCACAGGCATCGCCTTTAGGGTTCTCTGTTTGTTTTCTCCGCAATTCTAATATCGCGTACCTCTAAGATTTAATGTGTCTTCTCAAATGTAATAAACATTTTTATTTTATTTTATTTTATTTATTTTAAAGATCCTTCATCTGGAAAGAGCCACAACCATTAAAAAAAAAGTAACCATTTTAGACCTAGGTTAATTAGCAACAAAACAGCTATGTACCTAGATCGAAATTCGTTAAGTATTTTTGGAGTTACTGCCTGATTTAAAAAGTTACACTGGTTAAATAATTGTATGAATAAAAGACGGGTGGGCGGGTATTTTTTCCGGTGTACAATGTTTTAGAAAAGAGGTCTAAATTAAATTAATTTAAATAACTAAAATAACTTTATTACCTGTAAAAATATTAGCCGAATCACAGACGCTGCTTAATTTTCCACTCTGCATAAAATGAGGATGAAATTCTTTTGAAGAAAAAGATATTTGGGTAAGGTTTAAAAAGTTGGGCATGCTAACTCACTTAATTAAATTTTCTATGAAACTTTTCCGTTGTCACACAAAAATTAGCCATACAATTGTAGGGATACTTTTCATCGCACAACGGCACTTTTTTCGACTTCGTTGTTTGTATCCATGTGGTCAAATTGTTGGTCCTCACCCTTTTTTTGATATCGGTTTACTTACCACGAAGTAAAAAGTTACGCGTAAACATGCATTAAAAATAACTTCTATATTTAAGGTATTGTTATTAGACCTTCTCTTTTTGACGTGGTTTAAAAACAAATAAAATGCTACCAGCCTGCTGTGCACTACGATAAGGCAAGCTGGGTCGTGTTTTACGGTCTTTATTTAGTTCAAAAGTGTTGTATATACATATAAAGTGATCGCTACCAATGACCCCTTCGATCTCTTTCATAAAACCACGGGCCTCAAATAAATACGGACGTAACCTCGTCTAATCATGAGTGAAGCATGCGAAACGGCTGTCTGTGTGCGTGCAACTGTCACTTGTGCGTTGCCTTGCCTAGTGTATCTGTTTGCGTGCGGTAAGTCGTGTATAACGAACGAAAGTGCCGACCTTACATGCTTCACACCTTTTTAGTGCAATATTACGTCCGTATTTTTTTAGGTCCTTGCATAATACACGATTGTTATTTTGCCAGGACCTGTTCCATTCCCAGTTATGGCGGAAGAATTTAGAAAAGATAAGTAAAGAACATAAAGGTAGTAAGGTGAGTTCGGCTAAGTTTCGGACGATTTTAGGTAGGTTGAGTAGATGTTGATTTTTTTCTCAGCTTGTGAATTCGTTACTGTTCAATATTCAAATATCAAAATAATGAGAATGAAATACTCTACAGCGTTGAATTTTACTATCTTTCAAGACATCAAGGTGAGTGTGTGATAAATGTGCACACACAGGGAACGAAAAAAGATCGATATCAGTAAATTTCTACGTGATGGTGTAAGACCGAACGAGCCTGTCACATCGTCTCTATTGCCGGTAGAAGTGAGTTTACAGGAAAATGTTATATATAGTAGAAATGTCCATTATAGTAAGGTCAGGTGGAGCAAGTGCGTCTACAGGGTAGTGCATAAACCAACAATATCTCCTAAAAATATATTTAAAAAATATACTGGGTGGTCCAAATAGTGACGTCCAAATTTTTTTATAGAATCCTCACACCAAGTTGTATCCGAAAATACCCCATGTATATTCGCGATTTTTGCTAGTTTCGCAGATATTGATCATTTTAATCGGAATTTTTGTAATTTTCCCTTATGTGCATGTTTCGAAAAATCATTGATTTTACGTTTTATTTTATAAGTTCATTAAATCACGCCTGTTTCCTAGAGGGGTAGGCAGAGACCACTTCTTTCCAGTTTTCTTTTCTTGTTCAGTGGTATCTTGCATAATTAGAATCATTACGAATCAGCGAAGTTTTTAAACCTATTTGCCCGTTTTTTCTTCAGTTTTTTAAGTAATCACATAAAGTTTGTATCTGGATACTAGGTGTCCTAGAGTTTGCTTTTCACTACGTAGGGAAAAAAACAACTTTAGGTGATTACTTAATAAAATTACTGAAAAAAAATCGGGCAAATAGGTTTAAAAACTTCGCTGATTCATAATGATTCTAACTATATAAGCTACCACTGAAAAACTTATGAAATAAAACATGAAATTAATCAATTTTCTAGACATGTACATAAGGAAAAATTCCGATTAAAATGATCAATATCTCAGAAACTAGCAAAAATCGCGTAAAATACATGGGGTATTTTCGGAAACACCTTGGTGTGAGGTTTCTATAAAAAAAATATGGACTTCACTATTTGGACCACTAAGTTAGAATCAAATTACTTTTGTATGGAGAGTCAGGTTTAAATAGTTAATTATAGAATTGTTTTCACGCTTTAGTTACACCATTGGTGGTATTCTGATACCGTTAACGGTATCTCTAAAATAAACTTAAAATGCTTTTACTTACAAGTTTTTCCAAAAAAACTTTTGGAAGGTAATTTCGGGTGCATCGCTAAAAAAATTAGACCACTTTTTACTTCGTGGCACATAGCGCACGACTCGTAGGTTGGAGCGACAAATGCACACTGAAGAGGGGATCGGGATAAAATGGCGCATCGCGTCGGCTTGCCAGAGTTAAGAAAGCACCTCGCAATAAGAGTAAATTTAAATCATACGATTTTACCCGCTGTCCGATATTAGGCGAACTCACTTATCAAGGGATTTTTTTGTTGAATTTAATATTTTTAATATTTTAAGGTCCATGTAGCGTTCATTTTTTCACCCTATACCCTATGTATATATTTTATAAATAATTTCATTGATAGTGGAATCAATGAGAATTCTACGGACCTCAAGCAGCCTATTCAATTTCATTTTTGGTATTCTATTTTGAATCTCAAATATTTCCTGTGATAAAGTTTTCATGATCAGACCCTCTGGTCAAAAATACGGACGTAACCTCGTCTAATCATGAGTGAAGCATGCAAAATGGCTGTCTGTGTGCGTGGAACTGTCACTGTGGCTCGGCGCGTTGTCTTACCTTGAGTATCTGTGTGCGTGCGGTAAGTCGTGTCTAACGAACGAAAGTGCCGACCTTGCATGCTTCACCCCTTTTTAGTGCAACGTTACGTTCGTATTATTTTTAGGTCCATGCATAAAACACGATTTTTATTTTGCCAGGACCGGTTCCATTCCGAGTTATGGCGGGCGAATTTAAAAAAGATAACTGAAGAATATGGAGTAAGTATTGAAGGAAATCGCCTTTGTGTCGGCTATGCTATTTTTAATATTTTAAGGAAGTTACCGTCCATGTAGCGTTCGTTTTTCCACCCTTTATGTGTTTATATTTTATAGATAATACTTATGATTGATGGTGGAATCAATGAAAAATCTAAGGATCACAAACAGTGACAGCCTATTCAATTTCGATTTTAGTATTTTATTTGAATCTTAAAAAAATCCCAAATGCATCATTTGATAAAGTTTTTATTATCAATATTTCATGGGTGGCGATGTTTTTCTTTATTTAAATGAAATACAAAATGTAATGTATTTAATCAACACACAGCGCCACCACATACTCGAATTAAGGCTGTCATGCACTTTTTACTGACAAAATGTACGTCGTGAAGTGAGACTGCTAGTGAAGCACAGCTGGCCTTATAAATAGCTGCACACTTTTCTACTTTAAAAAAAACCCGAACCCGAATGTAAACTATAATAATAAGATTTGTCTACACGCAATCACTGAAAATGGCGACAATCCTTCATTCACAAACACCGTGATTTAGGGATTTACAAATTTAAAAAAAACTTTACTATCTAGAGACTAATAATGAGGTTAAGTCCCGATGTGCAGAGACTAAAGTAACATTTTAACTGCATTTTAATTTTTAAATTCGATGAAATGAGTGTCGGTGATTGTAAGGGATCCCGTCTTTTGGGGCATGTAAAAGGTTTGCTTTGCAAAAGGTGGAAAATAAACGGTTTTGATATAAAACGCACTACCAGCGCTTCCTAAAATGAGACCACTGCTGAAAAGAAACGCCGTAAACTCAGCATTATGCTTCTGCTTCCACAAGTGTGAATACTCTTTAACCGAATAAAATAGTCCTCGCATGTGACATCCTTGGACTTATTTCTCTAATAAGTCCACGGTGATTGTCTAAGGGCCGTATTAATAAACTCATCTCGGCTGAGATGCCCGACACAAGATACGTCAAAGTAAACGTCAAGCCATAGAACATTGTCATTTTTGACGCATCTCGAGAGGAGCATTACAGTTGAGATGAGTTTATTAATACGGCTATAAATCTCGACATTGGCGAAATATACCTTGATAAAACCAAAAATGAAAGCCAATAAATTATGAAATTAAACGAATGCGTTTGCTAAATGCATCTTGTCGGCGGGCACGTGTCTAGCATTTAACTTCGGACTTTCGACTTAAAGCAATCGAACTAGCTAGAATCCTTTTTGTTGTTATACTTGTTACTTACATATTGTTTTTTTTTAGGGTAGTGCTTTGGAGGAGCACTCACCTTCTCCGCGTCCACCTGAGGAGACTAAAGCACATTTGGTATGCGCTGATAAGACTGATGTGAGTCGGGACACGATATTAAGCATAAAGAAAGGAAACTGGAAGGTAAGTATTAATAACATTCATCAATTACAATATTAAATCACGCAAAATAGATTAAGTGTACCGGGAAATCACCTAGAGGGCCCAGCTAAAATGGACAACGCTAAGCTGGCGATTTTCGAAATTCCACAGAACATTAGCTCATGAGTCTCATGACATATCGTGTCAAACGCATGTATGAACTCCGTTTATTTCGAGTCGATAGAAAACAGAAACGTTAGTAGAGTCTGTGAGCACTTAGAAGGTGCTTCGGGTTTGTATTTCTCTCTCACTCGCTCGTAATAGAGCGAGCAAAATACACGATTTACTAAAAAGGTACAATATCTTGTGGATCCCAAACTAAGCCTGTATCTTGGGACCCATCCATGGATATCACACGCGAAGACAGAAAAATTGTTCGATTAATAAGTGTTTACTCTGGTGGACTACGCAGAAGCACATGGGGTCAGCTCCACGCGGGTCTGTCAAGTCCGACGGATGCTTCATTCAGCGTGATAAAGGAAACCATGTTGCGACTGGCAGATTCATGACAGCGGTTGGGTATTAAATACTAGAGGACGCCCGCGACTTTGTACTCGTAGAATTAGTTTCCCGCTACTCCACTATTTCTTCCCGTTGGGGGTCGATTTTCGGAAAATCCTTTCTTAGTGCTCACATCATGAAAGGAACCCCTGTACCAAATTCCAAGATTCTAGGTACAGTAGTTTCGGCTGTGCGTTGGATATATAAGTCAGTCAGGTTTGCCTTTTATATATATTTAGATTCACAGGTTATTCATTTTTCAGGATGTCGACCCGAACGCCAAAGACTGGGTCAAATGTGTTCTGATGGAAACAAACCTTATGACGGATCAAAGTGTTTTTCGACAAGACGTTGCCTTTAAATATTGGTCAGGCGTTGGTAAGTCTATTCTTCCTTCCTTTAATATTTTCTAACATCTGTATGTTTCACTTTTTCACTGTGACTTCCATATTGATGTTAGATTATTGAGAAACAACGTTATAAATTATAAACGAGCCAATCTAATTATTTAATTAAAAAAAAACCAGTCAAGTGCAAGTCAGACTCGCGCACCGAGGGTCCCATATTTAAGATAATACGCTTAGTAACCGTAGAAGAAAATACTCATTATAAAGTCCATTTGGACAAGCCTAAATTTTACCCGATTAAACTGATTTTCAACGTTTTTTTGTTATTTCTTAATAACTGTAAATAATTAAGACTTTATTTTATTTTTCCCGAATATAAATAATTATCTATATGCCAAGATCTTTTCAGATTTTTTGGTTAATATAATAAACTTCGGATATAAGGGGGGGCGGTCATTTTTTGTACATTTTTGGCTATAAATCAAAAAGTACATAGTAGAAAATTAAAAAAAGTAGTATTGAAATGTGCAGATTGAGCCATTTCATGTGATATTTCATTTGCTATAATCAAAACACTTTCATTTTGTAACCCCCCAATCTAGACCCCTTTTCAATTATTTATAAAATTAATTTCATGTTTTTTACCAAAAACATGTTGGCAAGCAAGTTGTACAACTATGCCAAATTTCCAGTTGATATTATTTATAGTTGTTGAGAAAACCTGCTGTGACATACAGAAACATGGACAGAGAGAAAGACAACGAAGTCTCACCATAAGGGTTCCTTTTAAGGGTTTTTTTTGGATTGTTGCAAGCACGCATCGCTTGGCACAGATAAGCTACACAACACAACATAAATTGTCAAGACTAATGTCAAGTAATGCAGATAGTGTTTAGTTTATCTGATGGCCACTGAGCGCTGTTAGTTGCGACAAGCATGCATGTTGTTTTTAATTTTTTAATTTTATTTCATTGTTTGTTTGAAATGTACCTTAATGTCTGTATGGCCTTCCGTGTTTTCACCGAGCGGCCCCAACGGAAGACCAGCGTTGGCTTCACAGCCAGCACATGCTGAGTTGGGACCGTTTCGCAACACTAGCACTACAGTCATCTCTTTTCCTTTTCTCTTTTTTTTTTTGTTATTTTTTCTTGTCTGTGTGTTATTGTTGTGAATAAATGTTTTACTTACTTACTTACTTACTTACTTACTTACTTTTCACCAATTTGGTACGGCACCCTAAAAACATAATGATATCGATATGTCATCAATCGTATCCGTCACGAACTATCGGTAAAGGGTGCCGTCTATTTTGGTATTATATGTATAGATTGTCCGAATCGTATTTGGCATACCTAATCATTTTTCGACGAATGTTAAAATTGCAGAAAGCGTATTTTTTATATTGGTAACTATCCGGATATTTCTTTGGTCAAATTTTAAAAAGTATAGGTACTTTGACATCGAGAAAGCAGAATTTCATTTCATATTGCATAATCAGGGCGGAAGCGACTCGGATAGGTTAGGTTAGTAGGCTAGCTTTTCTATGCGGAAATAGTATATTACTTAACAAGGGCTGTAAAAGAAAGAAAGCCCGAAATCGCAGGTATTTGAGACCCGAGCCGTAGGCGAGGGTTGTAAATATGCGATAGAGGGCTTTCTTTTTTACTGCCCGTGATGAGTACACAATTTTACGTCTTCACCTGGCCACAATGCGAGTTTTACCGTGCGCGCAGCGTGCGATAAAACTCACATTACGGCCAGGTGTTACGTAAAATATCTTGCTTGCTTGTATGAATGCATACTGCAACGTAATAATTTTTAAATAATAGGTATTTTAACCTTACATTAGTTTGAATAAGTTTATTCTTTAAAAATATTCTGCATAATAAATTTATGCGATTTTTTGAAACCGGCCGAGCCTTATCGAAACTGACATAAATCGAAGCGAAGTGAGAGCGGGTCGCTAGTGTTTTATAATCTGAGGTCAGTTCCTTCAGTTTGCTATTCGTTAACTTAATATGACATTATGCTTTTATTTCAGATAAAAAGTTACTAGAAGAAAATATTGACATGTGTCTGCCAAATAAAACAATGCCACCTGTGGATATATCATGGGAATTCGCGAAATGCTTTCAGACTGCAGATCCTTGGAGCTCTTTATTCTAGTCGCGCCATCTAGTGGCGAAGTCTGTTACTACAGTTCCGTTTCGCGATATTTGTATCAAAGTCGTTATAAAGCAGAGCGGTAGTGGGCGCTAGGCATTACACATAAATGGTTACATTTTAATTGATGTTCTTAGGGTTCCTTAGTCAAGGAACCCTTATAGTTTTGCCATGTCCCCCAGACGGTCTGTCCAAGGTTTATCTCAGGGACATTTGGTACTACAAAACTGTCATTTGAAAAAAAAATACATTTTTGAAGTACCAAAAGTCATTTCAATTACGCCAGCAAAGGTAATAAAATTCTGAAAAACATTTTGTTTTTAGTTAGGTAACCTCCATACATGCAAAGGAAATATATTTTTTTACATTATAACGAGGCTATCTCCCATACATGCAAACCTAAGGTATTTTTATTTATAACATCGAGAAAGGTATCATTGGATATCTCTTAATATAACAATACCATTATGTAAATTTTTAGATTTGGTGGACCTTTTAGGAAATATTGAAGAAGAAAAGTGTCATTTTCGCCAGAGTTGCGAGTTCCGCCTCTACAGCCAAAACTAGTAATAAAATTCTGAAAAAACCTTTGAAATGAAAGCACATGTTAAAATCTTAAATGGAAAACCCTCACGACTAAGTAGACTGGATTGGTTCTTTAGATAAAGGCGACTAAAGTATTTATACCTACTACAAATCATCTAAGGGCCCGTTGTTTGATCAATAGTTAACTCAACTAATTATTAAAATTTGAAAAAGGAATCGAAAATTCAACACATTTCCTTGAGATTTTACCATTAGTTACGCTTTTTAAAGATTAGTTAGTTTATCTACTGATCAAACAAGAGGCCCTAAGACACATAGTTAAATAACTTGAAATAGAAAATTCCTTTATGCTTACTCGTTGTTTTTCGAGATAGTATTTGTAGTAACTGTGTCAGAACCCTACACTTAGCATGGTCCATGGCTCAAGACCGATTGTTTTTGTTCGGACCATTTACAATATCAAACCCTTTTCTTGGCAAGAATAAACAAGGTCATGGATTCAAGCCTCGTCAGATTTTAAACCAGCAAAAAAAAAAGATACAAAAAGTGAATGTTACGTATCTTACTTATTATACACATCGTCAAGAAAAGGGAAGGTAACATAAAAATATAAATTTAGTTATAAGAGGATTGTGAAGCTAAAACTCCATAAAAATGCGGAAACATTTTCTCTTTCTTTAAACCTAGTCAGATGTTTTAGGTTTTTGAAAATGTGGTAGATACTTTAAAAAACTAGGTCCTTGAGTTATCCTTTTTTAAGAAAAGTTTACTTGGAAAGAGAAAAAAAAACGGAAACACAGTACAGTACGGTACAGTCCTAGTTTTTCATAATAACTACAACGTATTCAAAAACGTCAACAGAGGTAAAAACATCTTACCCTGATTGTGCAAAATGTGGTTACAGAATTAATGATAATTTTTTAGACTTGTTGGTAATTCTTTAGTTCTGCCTACCCAACTCTGGAACTCGGGAATGAAGGTGTGAGTGTGTATGTATGTATGTATGTATGTATGTATGTATGAATGTATGAATGTATGTATGTATGAATGTATGTATGTATGTATTCAATACTCGTGAAAATTGTGAGAAACTTTATGGCCCGGAGCTAAATTTGTGTGGATTTTTTAAAGGTTACGAGATTTTAACATCAGCTTTAAAACCTCTAAAGTAAAATTTTGCGAGATTTTAGTTTTTCTTCTTCCACTGCCGTTACACCAAAGAAGGCTAACCGCAATGTAATAGTCGAGGCATTAGAGATCTATACTCTATTAGTAACCACATTCAACTTAAAATGCTTATACAAGTCTTGTACTATTAGGTCCTTACCTATGAAATTGGCGTTTTATATGGAGAATTTTATGAAAACGGTGGTTTTCATATATTTAATTTTGTGGATTATTTAGTAACGTCAAATGCAAACCAAACAAAATTCTGTCAGGAATATTGGACACTTCTAAGCTATATTATACATATCTTAATTACTTAAAAATAGTTAGCTTCATAAAACTCTGCGTAATTGAACAGCACATGAAAAGAGTTGAGTTCACACTTTAATTTTAAACACTAAGTAAGAAATTGAACTATATTATTTGTATCTAAAACCTTTGTAACATAAGTACTGTATTGATGAAATTTAAAAATAATTTGGAAGTTAAAATTGAAATGAATAAATTCCGTACGAAATAAATCACGTAAAAATAACGCCAATTTTATAGGTAAGGACCCAATATAACCCCCTTACTAATAAACGTTGAGTAACGGTGGTATAGCTATACAATGTTTTGTCCTTATCTTTCAAATCCAAATGTCACAATGACAGATAAGGACAAAACATTGTGTAGCTATACCACCGTTACTCAACGTTTATTAGTAAGGGGGTTCCTATATCCAGTTAGCCGCCTTCTTTGATATGACGGCAGTTGATGGCACGCGCCCGCCCTAAGGCTCTATTCCACTCGGTGAAACGTAATTGCTTTTGACATGTTTTCTTATTGTCAACGATATGAATTGCTGTTATTTACCTGACAGTATCTTGGCACGTTAAAATAATACGATAATATGTCTAAATCAATTAGGCACAATATGTCCCCTGACGTCCGACATTATACCTAAATGTACCTCATAGGTAACGTCATACTTTTTATAGCACACAGATTTATAAAAAGTAAAAAACTCAGTGTACTATTTTTATAGGTATTTGTTACGCGTTGAAAAAATAAACATTTTTGGCAATATGACGAGTTTTATTTTATCCCTGGCAATTTATATCCCACTTATATAAAAATATACACCAGACGTACAGTCAGCCGAAGAAAATGAGGCTAAAAGGCTTGAAAAACTAAGCCCCTTATTCATAAACGCACTATAAACCTATCTTAGTGAAAGTATGCGTTGTCCCTTTCTGAGTAATGGAAATGTCACAATGACCGATAAGGACAGAGCATATTTCTAGCACACTTTAGCTATTGTGCGTTTATGGATAAGTCGACCTGAAGTCTGTCACCCCATGCACGAAACCTTAAGATAAACTGGGGCACGTTTTGTAAAGCTACAAGTTACAATTTTACAGGTCTAAACTGGCAACACTGCTCTAATGGCCGGTCGTCATTGGCCGAGCTTCTGTCTAGCTTTATAAAACAGGCCCCTGGTAGTCCGTGTTCTAAAGCCCACCGCGGCGCACGCTCGAGCTACGCACGTGTTCAGAAATAAGCTTCAGGTCAAATCGTAAGGAGATACTTCTACGATACGAAGACGCTAAGCAAGAACTTAGGCCCAAGCCAAGATGCATTACGCTACTACTTACACCCGTATTCACAAACGTCACTATGAGGTCTCAGTGCTCACGAATGCACAGGGTGGTGGAATCGTGTAGGTCGGTCAAAAAGGACCGATAACAAAGCTGTATGAACGCAGTACGTTTACTCAGTGAAGTATCCCTTAAGTATTTTTTAAAAATAGAATTGGCCGCTGTTGGAACTTGTTAAAGTTGCACTTACATTAAACTGGCAAAGGAAAAATTACATACTGCCAACAACCACATGACTCTGAAACCATATTTTGCGACATTAAAAAAAAACTATTGGTATTTATGTGCAGTTTTGAGATTGCTATCGTAAGTCGTGAGAAGGCCATCGTAAGATTAAAATCTTGAGATTGTCATCTTGAGATTGTAGTCTTGAGATTGTCATCGTAAGACTGCAGTCTTGAGAAGGCCATCGTAAGATTGCAATCTTGAGATTGGCCATCGTCATCGTCGGCCTCTGCAGGAATGCACTATTAACTGCACTCATAAAAACCACCGCAATACATGGCAATACAGAGAGGCGGCCAATTCTAGAATCAAAACACCCCCTGGAAGTAAACAGCTGAGTGAAGGACCCTAGTCCTAATCGGATCATTACAACGTTGCTTGCACCAGCTCCGTTTAGCATGCGCGGAGTACATCGTGACCGGCCTGTCAAGTTTCACAGCGTGAATCGTTCGTTAGGGGATGAGGTCATGCAGGGCCTGGCGGGCCTCCCTGCAATACGCCATGGAAAATAGCGAGAGCCTCGCGGCTTGACGCCGTTGCTCCAAACTGGAGGCTGGAGGTGGTAGTCAGTCAAGTCAAGTGACCTTTTTTTTACAGGCGTTTTTCAGGACGCCTTAATATAGACAATGCATTAATATAGACAATGGCAGCAGCTTGAAAAACGCCTGTAAAAAAAGGTCGCCGTGACTCAGTTTCATGGTTTCCTACAAAATGTTTTCCGGAGCGTAAGATTTTACGATCACTATTATGGCTGCCTCGTTGTTTTCCGTAAAAGTAGTCCCGCGTTCCTTCTCGTGTGCAATTTCGAAACTACGCGAAGTACAATTTATTTTAAGGTTTGTAATTCACGTTACTAGGTATCGCGTTTCATGTTTTCGGGGATGGCAATTTAGAAAATGATGACAGATTCGGAATTCAAGATGGCGGCTATGGTGGTTTTCGAAAAAGTCGTCACGGGTATCGTTTAAAATGTTTTTGCGGAGAGCGAATTCGAAAATGATGTCAGATCGGCATTCAAGATGGCGGCCATGATGTTTTGTGAAAAAGTCGTCATGGGTATCGTGTTTCATGTTTTCGGGGATGGTAATTTCGAAAATGATGTCAGATTCGGAATTCAAGATGGCGGCCATGATGTTTTGTGAAAAAGTCGCCATGGGTATCGTGTTTCATGTTTTCGGGGATGGCAATTTCGAAAACGATGTCAGATTAGAAATAAAATATGGCGGCCATGATGTTTTTCGAAAAAGTCGTCATGGGTATCGTGTTTCATGTTTTCGGGGACGGTAATTTCGAAAATGATGTCAGATTCTGCATTCAAGATGGCGGCCATGATGTTTTGTGAAAAAGTCGTTATGGGTATCGTTTTTCATGTTTCCGGGCATGGTGATTTCGAAAATGATGACTGATTCTGAATTCAAGATGGCGGCTATGACGTTTTTCGAAAAAGTCGTCATGGGTATCGTGTTTCATGTTTTTGGGGATGGCAATTTCGAAAATGATGTTAGATTCGGCCTTCAAGATGGCGGCCATGATGTTTTGTGAAAAAGTCGTTATGGGTATCGTTTTTCATGTTTCCGGGCATGGTGAATTCGAAAATGATGACTGATTCTAAATTCAAGATGGCGGCTATGACGTTTTTCGAAAAAGTTGTCATGGGTATCGTGTTTCATGTTTTTGGGGATGGCAATTTCGAAAATGATGTTAGTTTCGGAATTCAAAATGGCGGCTATGATGTTTTTCGAAAAAGTCATCATTGGTTATCGTGTTTCATGTTTTCGGGATGGCAATTTCGAAAATGATATCAAAATTTGGAATTCAAGACGGCGGTCATGATGGTTTTCAAAAAAGTCGTCACGGGTATCGTTTATAATGTTTTTGCGGATAGCGAATTCAAAAATGATGTCAGATTGGAATTCAAGATGGCGGCCATGATGTTTTGTGAAAAAGTCATCATTGGTTATCGTGTTTCATGTTTTCGGGGATGGTGAATTCGAAAATGATGACTGATTCTAAATTCAAGATGGCGGCCATGACGTTTTTCGAAAAAGTCGTCATGGATATCGTTATTCATGTTTTCGGAATGGCAATTTCGAAAATGATGTCAGATTCGGAATTCAAGATGGCGGCCATGATATTATGCGAACGAATCGTCATGGGTACCGTTTCTAATGTTTTTGCGGAGAGCGAAATCGAAAATGATACTAAATTTGGAATTCAAGATGGCGGCCATGATGAATTTCGAAAAAGTCATCATAGATATCTTCTCATATTTTCGCGGGTGGGTAATTAGAAAATAATGTCACATTTGGAATTCAAGATGGCGGCCGGCAATGATTTACGAAAATTATATCAAATTTGGAATTGGAATCGGTACAAAATAAACATTATTCTAATCTTATCTTATGTTACTAATTTTAAAAATAAGAAAGATTGGATATTTGGATGTTTGTTACTCGATTACGCTTCAACCACTGAAAGTATCGGGATGAAACTTGGCACACAATAGCTTACGGCCTGGAATGACAGGGTAATTCTTATTCCGAAAACACATCTCATTCTTACGGGAAATGAAATTAATGGGTAAAAGCTGTGAATTGATCACAAGGTTGCGCCACTTTGTATGGACAAGTAACTATATTAAAAAGGTAAAATCTCATTTAGCCATATGTGGCTAGTGTGTTTTTATTTCTGTTTACGTTTGTCATCCTGTAATCCTTTCAGTTTGTTTTTATTGATGAGTGCGTACACAAAAGTGACTAAAGAAAAACATTTTTAGTTCTCCATATACGGACTACATGGCGCTAGCTCTGGTTTAAAATTGTATCGAAGTGTTGCCTTGGTGTGGTCAAAGTCTCTGGGTTGATTTTCCCTACACAGCGCTTTATTTCGTTCTCACGAACGATGAACTCATATTATTCATCCTGTTAAGATCAAATTCTGAAGTCCGCGCAGACTAAGTTGCGGGCAGAAGCTAGAAAATAAATAAATATTTAAAAACAAGGAAAACATCCAAGACTCGGATTCAAATATCCGTGCTCATCACACGAATTGCCTCGACCGGGGACACAACCCGAGAAAGAAAAAAAAAAAAAAAAAACGGGCTTTGGCACTTGTTATAGTTTCTTAGAAAAATCTACCCTAAGAAAGCGTTTTTCAAGTACCCTATCTTTGTTGTTGGAATTTAATCACCTTCAACTTAATACCAAAGTGGTGCCTTCATAATTTCTTCAAAAATATACAAAATATTAAAATATCGGATTTTGGTTATCCTACTAATATTATAAATGCGAAAGTTTGTGTGTGTGTGTGTGTGTGTGTTTGTTACCTCTTCACGATGCAACGGCTGGACGGATTTGGATGAAATTTGGAATGGAGATAGCTTATACCCTGGATTAACACATAGGCTACTTTTCATCCCGGAAAACTTAAAAGTTCCCGAGGGAATAACTATAATCGAAATCTAAGCGGACGAAGACGCGTTAAGAAGCTATTATCCACTAATATTATTATAAACCCTAAGGGGTAAAAGGAGGGTTTAGGATTTTGAATGAGTTTCGTAATTTTTAACCGACTTCAAAAAAGGAGGAGGTTATACTTTCCACTGTATGTATTTCTTATTTTTTATGTAAGTATACCGATTTCTCCATTAATTGTGGACCGATATTAAAAAAATATTTTTTGGTTTGATAGAGTGTGTTTTTGAGGTGGTCCCATGGTCACCAAATCTGAATCTAATAAGGGGATCAGTGAGGAATTGAGGGTACTTTTCAAATATTGAAGGCAAACATATAGCGATTTTAGTATATTTAGTAACAAGTCTAGCATTTGCATTCAGAAAGTATCATTTGGTGAAATGGAACTGATGATGAAGACCACAGATGGCCACCGGAACTCCTCAATGATACCTTTTTCAAGAGTAGCGATAAGATATCTCGATTAAGATAGTTGAGCGACTACAACGAAGGACATTTAATTGTTTAAATATGACTATGACTTTACCGCGGCGTTGCTGGCGGCGAACGTGAAATGTCTTAAAGTTTCATATCAACTAAGAAGTGGGACGTGGGACTAGGTAAATAAGCTTATTTATGATCTCTAAAAAGTACATAATTTGCATTTATTTTGTGAAGTTAGAAACGTGAAAATTGGTATAGGTATACAAATTTTGGAAAAACTTCCCCCAAGGGATAAAAGGGGGATGTTGAATTTTATATGAGATTTCGTCATTTTTGTAGTTAGAAACGTTAAAATGGTTGTTACAAAAAAAAAAAAACTTTTGGCGAATTTGAAAACACTATTCTTAAGGAGTTGAAATGGGGGATTAAGGTATGTATCAAAGTTAAATAAACTAATAGCTATGAACTATGACAATAACTATAATGTACTGGGAGTAAGTACAGTTGGTTAAGTTAGGTTAGGTTAGGTTCAGCGACAAAGTTCTTCACAGCGTGTCGTGGACGCCGGGGGTGTAAATAGGAGCGGCAAAGCCCGCTCGCGCTCATTGATCGAAGAACTTCGTCCTACTTGCTTTGTTTGGTATATTGTCAATTTGTATTATTCTATGCAAAATTAAGATAAAAACTGCGAACCATTTTTTTGTGTTATCGTTATAACGGTAAAATACACAAGCGTCAAATACTGAAAACCGGTCAAGTGCGAGTCGGACTCACGCACCGAGGGTATTTTTATCGACTATGATTTCGGCCGGGGCGATTGGGAGCGCTGGATGTACCTATTTACATCCTATCCTACATATAATATCAATGCGAATTGTTATGCGTGCGTGAGTTTGTTACTTCTTCGCTAAAACGGATGGATGAATTTGGTTGGATATAATTTGGATTAGAATTTGCTTATACACTGGATTAACGCATACGCTACCTTGAATCCCGAAATAAATCAGTTTTCCCGTGGATGGCAAAATTACTAATTGTAAGCGGACGAAGTCGCGGGCAGAAGCTAGTATGATAATAAAATTGTAGTGAATAATGTATTTATTTATTTCTTAAAAAAACCAAGAGTGGAAGTGCCTTTGAAGATGTATCTTATGGTTTCAAAACAAAAGGTACGTACGATGTTATGGATCGTGAATGACACCGTTTCACTTAGTTGAATGGAACCCCTACGAGAGACGATTACGAGTTGTTTTCAACAAGTCTATGACCTGATGACATATATTTTTTAAAATGTATAACGGAACAATAGAACAAAGGGATTTGTTTACATTAGTCAGTCAGTTCACCGTCGCTCTGTTAGTTGAGAAAGGTAATTCAAACCTTCAAGATGAGCTCTAGTTTTCTCTGTGTAATTGTTATAGGACTTCTTTTTCAAGTTTTTGCACAGGTATGATTTGTTTAATTTATACTTAAAACATTCGATATGTGGATAAAAAAAACCTACTTGCATACTTTCGGCTTTTTCAAGTAGGTACCTACCTAGTTTAAATGTAAGTAAATGAGTTTTTACGCTACAAAATGAAGATTACTACAAGGGAATATAATAAATATTAAACTATTTTTATAGAATACAATTTTATCTCATTACACTATAATATTTCGTACTTATTTATTATTTGGTTTAACCATTTGTGTTTTTTTTTATTATATTCTCAGTACAAAGTCTTAAATTGTTTCTGTTTGGCCTATTGTTTTACTTGTAGAGAGCGCCTTGTACCTACATACTTTGTGTATTGTCCAATAAAGTTTAAATCAATAAATAATCCATTTAAAATGTTATATCGTTAGTGCCAGCTTTCTTTGTAAAGGTATTTAGTACCTTTACCAACAAAAATACTCGCCCTTGTTCATAGTATGGTAATGGCGTTTTTGAAGCTACTCTCAGGTAAGTTACATTAAATGTAACTTACCTGAAAGTAGCTTCAAAAATAAAGAGTATATATAAAATGTTCGCTATCAATGACCCTTTCGATCTGTATCATTAAACCACGGTCCTAAAAAAAATAAGGACGTACCCTCGTCTAATCATGAGTGAAGCGTGCAAAATGGCTGTCTGTGTGTATGCAATTGTCACTCATGCGCTGTGGCTCGGCGCGTTGTCTTACCTAGTGTATCTGTGTGCGTGCGATAAGTCATGTATAACGAACGAAAGTGCCGACCTTGCATGAGTCACATCCTTTTTTACAACATTACGTCCGTATTTTTTTTAGGTCAGTGCATAAAACACGATTGTTATTTTGCCAGGATCAGTTCCATTCCAAGATATGGTGGACGAATTTACAAAAGATGAAGATGAATGAAGAAAATAATGTAAGTATTGAAGGAAATCGCCTTTGTTTCGGCTATGCTATTTTTAATATTTTAAGGTAGTTACAGTCCATGTGGCGTTTGTTTCCACCCATAGGTATATATTTTATAGATAATTTGATTGATGGTGGAATCAATGAGATATTTAGGGACCTCGAACAGTTACAGCCTATTCAATTTCCATTTTGGTTATTAATTTTAAATCTCAAACGTTTTCCAAAAGCATCATTTGATAAAGTTTTCATGATCAGACCCTCTGGTCATCTCTATGACCAACGGTACTCTTTAATAACAAATATTTCATGGCTATGTTTTTCTTTATTTAAACGAAATAAAAAATGAAATGTATTTAATCAATCTCACACACTGCATCAATAACCAACTCGAATTTAGGCTGTCATGCACTTTTTGCTGACAAAATCCACCTGGTGAAGTAAACCTGCTAGTAAAGCACAGCCAGCCTCACAACTGCACACTTTTGTACATAAAAAAACCCGAAACCGACGTCAAAAAAAATGTCTTAGTAATTTTAGCAACGCAGACGACATGGTGCTGCTGAGCGTGTCTCCGTGTGGTCTTGCCTAGTTCTTGCGCGTGTGTGAGAGATATGCGGTCAGCCACGGCTTGCCATTATATTATCAAGACGAGTGAATGCATGGTTTTTTGTGTCAGAGGTAAAAGTCCATACTCTGTTCCGGCCATTAAGGTTAACGGCGCTCCGTTAAATGTTGTTAAAGAGTTTAAGTACTTTGGGGACGTACTAACCTCTGACCTAAGGGACATTGCAGACATAGAGAGGGAGCGTAGGGCGTTGTCTGTCAGCGCGAACCTGGTGGCCCGCCGGTTTGCTCGTTGTTCCGCCGAGGTTAAACTGTCACTCTTTAGAGCATACTATACCCAATTTTACACGAGCAGCCTGTGGATAAACTATACGCAAAGACAGTATAGCGCTCTACGCGTGCAGTTCAATAACGCGTTTAGGGTGCTGATGGGGCTGCCTTGATTCTGCAGCACGTCAGGTATGTTCGCAGATGCAAGAGTGGACTGCTTTTACGCCACCATGCGAAAACGCTGCACATCCCTGGTGCGCAGGGTGCGGGCCAGCTCCAACAGCATCCTGGAAACATTCGCTCAGAGGTTCAATTGTCAGAATGTGAATCATTGTTGTCTGGTTCACGTACTGGCACATCAATTCAAGTAGGTTAGTTGGTATTGTTATGTGCACAGTAAAAACATTACTAACATTAGGCATTAGGTTTAATTTTTAGTTTCATTTACTTTAACTTTTTTATTATTATTATTATGGTCGAAAGATGGCTGAAATAAATTATTTTGATTCGATTTGAAAAGTGATAAAGCACTTAAGTGTGCAGCTGTGTGACAACTCATATAAAAAAACAACGTAAAAATCTCAGTCTTATAGTTAGTAGAATATACCTACTTTATTTTAGGTTATTTTTATATCCACCTTATTTTGACTGATGTTTAGTCACGCGAGCTGAGCGAGGGTGGCTATAGTTCGAGTGTCATTATGTTTGTTTATTCTCGCATTAAACACTCTACATATTACTTTGAATGCGAGGAAAAAAAACAAAGTTTTATACAAAATTACAATATTCAGTGTAATAAAGTTACTTAAAATTTAATCAAGGTTTTTTTTGCAAAGTGACGCTTCAAATGCTTGCATATTTAGCCAACAGATTCAAATTAGAAAACTGTTTAAAGATAATTAAATAGATTCATATTCGTAATCATTAAACGTGGTTCACGAAATTAAAACGTTTTTTTTTATGTTTTTGCACAGTTGTCGTTTTGAGGTTATTTGCACTCCCTAAAAATTTACACACAATCACTTAAAATGGCGATCATCCTCCATTCACAAACACCGTAATTGGTTGTTTAAGGGTTTCCAAACTAAATAAAAAAAAACTTTAGTCTCTAGAGACTAATAAGTAGGTTTAGTCCCGATGTGCAAAGACTAAAGTAACAATTTAATTCAATTAAAATTTTATATTCGATGAAATGATACATTCGGTGAAATTAGTGTCGGTGATTGTAAGGGATTCCGTTCTTTGGGGCATGCAAAAGGTTTTGCTTTGCAAAAGGTGGAAAATAAACGGTTTTACTTTAAATTACACTACTATAATGCTTTTTTTAGAGAAACGCTTTGGTGGACAGTGAGCACCCAACTCCTCCACCTCCACCTCGTATGAGCCTTGAGAAGATTAAAATAAATTTGCTATGCGCTGATAAGACTGGAGTGAGTCCAGAGACGATATTAAGCATAAAGGAAGGGGATTGGAAGGTAATTATTAATTATTATCATCTACATTATTTGACCATGCAAAATAGATTAAATGTACCGGGAAATCACCCAGAGAGTCCAGCTAAAATGCACAACGCTTAGCTGGCGATTTTCCGAATTCCACAGAACGTTAGTTGATGATATATCGTGTCAAGCGCTTATGTCCACTCCGTATATTTCAAATAATAGAAACCAGAAACGTTAGTACAGGTCTGTGAGCACTGAGGAGGTCTTCGGGTTTGTACTTCTCTCTCACTCGCTCTTAATAAGAGCGTATAAGAGTGAGTGAGAGACGAGTAAAAACCCGAAGTACGAAACCTTAAAAAACGAACCGTTTTCGGTCAAAAGAAATTCGGTCGAAAATAATTCGCGAATGCGATAGGTTACACAATCCTTAACATTTTCTATAACGATAACGATCTCGCAATGCATCTTGTCTAGGGCCACATGGATGCTTTATTCAGCGTGATAAAGGAAACCATGTGGCGACTGCAGACTCATGACAGCGGTTGTGAATTAAATATTCACAGGTTATTCATTTTTCAGGATGACGACCCGAAGGCCAAAGCTTGGGTTCAATGTGTTCTGGTGGAAAATAAACTAATGACGGATCAAAGTGTTTTTCGACTAGACGTTGCCTTTAAACATTTGTCAGGTTTGGGTAAGTCTATTCTTCCT
Source organism: Acleris cristana (assembly GCA_948252455.1). NCBI lineage: Eukaryota > Metazoa > Arthropoda > Insecta > Lepidoptera > Tortricidae > Acleris > Acleris cristana. The sequence continues at coordinate 2,298,058 of OX411791.1, read as the reverse complement.
ACCTTTAATCTTTTCTAGCAAAGACATGTTTCTCTTTTTCACTGTCATTTCAATATTGATGTTGCATTATTGAGAAACAACGTTTTAAACGAACCAATGTAATTATTTGCTAAAAAACATAATGATATCGATATGTCATACGAAATTGTATCTGTCACGAACTATCCGTAAGGGTTCCGTCTATTATAATGGTATTATATAGATTGTCCGAAACATATTTGGCAAAATAATTTTTCGACGAATGTTAAAATAACTAGACTATGTCATAAGAGTTAGTCCCAATAGACAATTATGCTTAAAATAATTATGCTATATAATACGAGTGTAAATAGGAGCGGCAAAGCCCGCTTGCGCTCCTTGATTGAAGAACTTTGCTTTGTTTGAGATATTGTCATTTTGTATTATTCAATACAAAATTAAGATAAAACATTTTTCTTTTTGTTGTAACATAAAAATTAGGTATGATTATAAGTAAAAACCCTAAAAAAACTAAAAATTCTGAAAACCGGTCGAGTGCGACTCTCGCGCGATGGTATTTTTATCGACTGCGATTTCGGCCAGAGCGATTGTGTGCGTTAGATGTACCTATTTACATCCTAACCTACATATATTATCAATGCGAAAGGTTTTGCGTGCGTGAGTTTGTTACTTCTTCGCTAAAACGGATGGACGAATTTGGTTGGATACAATTTGGAATAGAGTTTGCTTATACACTGGATTAACACATAATAGGGCTACCTTAAATCCCGAAATAAATTAATGCTCCCGTGGGATGGCAAAATTAACTAATTCTACGCGGACGGAATCGCGGGCAGAAGCTAGTGTATGATAAAATGGTTAACGTGCGGGTGTTACAGAAAACTGACATAAATCGAAGCGAAGTGAGGGCGGGTCGCTAGTGTTTTATAATTTGAGGTTAGTTCCTTCAGTTTGCTATTCGTTAACTTGATATGACATTATGCTTTTATTTCAGAAAAACAGTCAATAGAAGAAAAAATTGACATGTGTCTGCCAACTAAAAAAATGCCACCTGTGGAGATATCATGGAAATTTGCGAAATGCTTTCAGACTGCAGATCAATGGAACTCTTTGTTCTAGACGCGACATCTAGTGGCGAACTCCGTTACTACAGTTCCAAGTATCAAAGTTATAAAATAAAACAGAGCGGTAGTGGGCGCTAGGAATTACAAATAAATGGTTAAATTAAAATTGATGTTAGTAATTTAACTAACATCAATTTAAGAAAAATAATAAAGTCAGGAAAATAGTTCTGTAAATTGGTACAGTGTACCTTGCGGTATCCAGATGAACATACTAAAAGTCCTCAAGAGTGGGGGGTGTGCTGAGGGTGTAAGGGGGGGTTAAAGGTACTTTTGCCGATTTTTGCTCATATCTGTATGAATATCATTATTAATACTTCTGACACAAGTTTCTACAAACAAGTTTCTTAAAAAATTTGATATATTCATTTTTACTCTAAGGATCAATACTTATTTCCTTGAGATTTTAACCATTAGTAACGACTTTTAACGATTAGTTAGTTTAACTACTGATCAAATAACAGGCCCTAAAGGAGCTAAATACTTAAATAACTTGAAATAGAAAATTCCTTCATACTTACTCATTGTTTTTCGAGAAAGTATTTGTAGTAACGGTGTCAGAACCCTACACTTAGCATGGTCCGATATGCTCAAGATCGAAAATATAAATTTAGTTATAAGAGGATTGTGAAGCTTAAAAAACTTCATAAAAATACGGAAATATTTCTCGTCCCTTAAACCTAGTCAGATTTTTTAGGATTTTGAATATGTTGCAGATACTTTTAATAACAAGGTCTGAGAGTTTTCCTTTCTAAGAAAAGATTACTTGGAAAGACATAAAAAAACGGAAACACAGTACAGTACAATCCTAGTTTTTCATAAGAACAACATATTCAAAAATATCAACACTGGTAACATCAGCTGATTGTGCGAAATGTGGTTACAGAATTAACAACAAATTTTAAGACTTGTTGGTAATTCTGTAGCTCTACCTAACCCACTCTGGGAATGAAGGCGTGACTTTGTATGTATACATTGTATTAAAAAATCGTGAAAATTGGACTTGGTTTAGGGGGTGAGAAAAGTTATGACCTGGAGCTAAATTTGTGTGGATTTTTTTAAAGGCTACGCCATTTTATGAACGGTTTACAATCGTTTTAAGCAAAATTATTATAGACTGATGCTGTAATAACCAATGTGTGCGAAATTTTAGTTATACTTCTTTCTCTGCCGTTACACCAAAAACGGGTAATTGCATTGTAGTAGTCGAAGCATTCCATACTCTATTAGTAACCGCATTCAACTTACAATGCTTATACAAAGCTTATACTATAACCCCCTTACTAATAAACGTTGAGTAACGGTGGTATAGCTATAGAATGTTTTGTCCTTATCTGTCAAATCCAAATGTCACCATTGCAGATAAGGACAAAACATTGTATAGCTATACCACCGTTACTCAACGTTTATTAGTAAAGGGGTTACTATATCCTGTTAGCCGCCTTCTTTGATATGACGGCAGTTGAGGGCACGCCCTAAGGCTCTATTCCATTCGGTAAAACCGAAAAAACCGGCCGAAAAAAGATCCAGTTCACCACTCTTGCTCTCAGTTCATACCAATCGTGGCGACGAAATTGACGTGACCCGAGGTTGAACAAAAATAAGTAAAATGGCGTTGTGTGTGCTTTACAAGTGCACAAATTACCAAATGAAAGTGAATTAAATACATGTTTTAGCTCATCTATTTTCTTCTTCTATTCTAATATTAGTCAAAAAATTGGAGGTGTCTCGAATAGCACTTACAAATGTCGTGGCACGTCTAAAAAAAAAACATGCCGTGAAGCTATTAAGGCAGAAGACGGCCTTTTAGATTTGATATTTTTAGGGACATGATTGTTTGTCAGACTATTAATATGTTGATTTTTCATTTTATGTCTAGTTTAAAGAGTAGGTAAGTTTAAGACTGATCTGTGTTTTAATAGTTAAGTGAGTAAATTTGATTTCGATCTCGTTTTTTATATTCCAAAGGATTTATTTTGTTTAATTCTTTAGACTTAAAAAGAAAATGTTGAATAAATAGTTACATTTGTTGTTTGTGTTTTGTTTGTATACTTAATAAAATTCTGAGTCGTATCCGCTCTCTTTTCGTATTAGAATAAGAACATACGATTGACAGGATAGAAAAAATATGAAACATGAAGGAAGATATTAAAATTCAAACCTCATCTGGGGAAAAGCTTAAGTATTTTATTTTACCCGTAGAATGGTAAAAATAACATGAGGTAAAAATAATAGGTAAAAATAATAAGGTAAAAATATTTACCTCCGCGAGGTAAAAATAACATCCCGTCTTACTTCTTTTATTCGAAGAAAAATGTTTGCAACCTCTGGTATCTAGGTTTGGGTAAATGCGTCTACAGATTGAAGACGCATTTTCCCAAATTATACTGTTTTATGTCTCAGCTCGTTATTAGCTGTTTTTGATTCCTTTTATTTATAATTCCCTCTAGAACACTGTATTGCGAACACGTGCCATAAAGTTTTAAAGGCCTAATCCCAATCGGTAAACCATTATTTCAAAAAGACGCATTTTCCCAAACTGCGGCAAAAGCGTCAAAAATCCCGTTTAAAAAAAATGGTTATAATATATCTTTTAATTGTAGGGTAGCGAAAACGTTACTTCACGGATTTATTTGGTAAATAGTTGTAAAAAGGACAGAGCGAAAGAGTATTTCAATAAATATTTCATAAATTGAGATTAAAGACTAAAGAAAAATATGAAAAAAACAGTGACGCCTTTACCCCGGTTGACCTTATATTAGTAAAAAACCCAGTGTACTATTTTTATAGGTAGGTACTTTTTCTATCTTTGTAACGCGTTGAAAAATAAACATTTTTGGCAATATGACGAGTTTTTTTTGTCCCTGGCAATTTACATCCCTATCTTATAAAAAATACACAAGCCAAATTAATAAGTGGCCTTACAATTTTTACACGATTTTCTTTGAAAGAAAATGTGGATAAAAGACTTCACAGACTAAGCACCTTATTCATAAACGCACTATAAACCTACATGGGCCCGAAGGTGCATAATCATCTCCCCGAAGATGTTGGTGATACACAGAGTGCATCAACATTTAAATTCACACTAAAAAGAAGAACTGTATCTTTAATTTAGTTTTAATATACAATTTACATTTTTTATTCTTAAACTATGACATTATTATTATTCTTTATATTTATTTCATTTTCTGTATGTTAGGATTTTTACAATAAATACTCAAGTATAAAAGTAAAATAGCAATACTAATACAAAAAATAAACATTATAAAAAACCTATGAGTGCCGCCGGCAGCGGGGCAGGGCTCAAGGTACCGGTGGTTAGAGCTGCAGAGAGAGCAACCTTCTCACAATACGTGCCGTGTCGAGGAGTACTGCTTTCTGTATCAAGCCCTTGATCCAGACCAGAAGGCCAGGCCAGAGATCCTTGGTCGAGACTCTTCGCTATAACTGCTATAAGACCATTTGCCGATACAACTATCGGGACAATGATCGTCGAGTCAACATCCCACATGGCGGTTACCTCGTGGGCCAAGGTACTTGCTGAGCTTGTCCTTCTCGGCCTTCACGAGATTCTCATCATGCGGGATGGTGACGTTGACGAACACTGCCCGGCGTTGAGATCGATCTGTCAACACGATATCAGGCTTATTGGCGACAATAGTCCTATCCGTGATGACAGATCGATTTCAATTAGAGCGTAGCACGACCATTTTCGAGAACTGACGCCGGTGCGTTGGTATAGTGCGGTACTTCAGACTCAACAAGACCATATTGAAGAGAAAGTTGCTGATGGATGATCCTGGCCACAAGGTTATGTCAGTGCAAGTACTCGCCGTTGGCCAAATGCGAACAATCGGAAATTATATGTCTAAGGGACTCACCGGGGCAAGGGCACGCTCGACAAATGTCAACCGTGCCATCCCTCAGAGTATATTTCTGGTAATTATTCGTCATTATGACCCCGTCAGAAATTGCACAGACAAAACCTTCGGTTTCCCCAAAGAGGTCACCAAACCGTAGCCAGTTCACGAACGCTAAAAAGTTTAAGTCGGGCCGTGTTAGGGCCCGGTAGAAGCGTCTGTATAGCTCCTTGCTCTTCCATATGTTCTTGCGGTCTTCAGTGCTCAACACCGTTGGTCTGCGCCAGTTCTTGTTTGCCAAGAAGAGAGGCGTGAGGCTCCTGTCTACTGCAACCACATCACGATGCATCCCACACTCATTGCCAAGGAAATAATCCCAGAGATTGCACACCTCGCGGTTGTGGAGATTCTTAGCACTTAAAATGCCTCGACCTCCACATTCCCTCGGGATTACAATCTCATAACAGATGAGCGTGGGTGCAACATGCGATGTGATTTAAGTAGTAGACGGTACCTCCTATCCAGGGCGTTCAGCTCAGTCTGAGTCCACCTTAGTATGCCAAAGGAATATGTGAGCAGCGGCATCACCCAGCGATTGGAGGCGCACACCTTATTGCCACCCGACAAAAGACTGTTAAGAACTTTTGTCCAGCGACAGAAGAAGCGGTCCTTCACTTACTGCTTGAAATCGCCGTCCATAATACCCAAAGACTGTGATATACCAAGATATTTTTAAGTTTCAACTTCGGAGAGAGTTCTGAGAGTCATTGTCTCAGAAAGCTGCAAATTCAATGAATTTAAAACTTTCCCTCGTTGAACATGCATGACCGCACACTTATGTATGTATGTATGTATGTAAACACTTTATTGTACAAAAGAAAAAAACAGAACAATACAATTAATATAAAAATAAGTACAAAGGCGAACTTATCCCTTTAAGGGATCTCTTCCAGCTAACCCTTGAGAGATTGAGAAAAGTTAAGGTTGTGCATCGAGACTTATCTACACTGAATTCAATCTTGATCGCACTACTGAAGTCTTATGTTACTTTCAATAGTGCGATAAAATCTTGGCGCTTCGATGCAAACAGTTTGAGGTCATCCATGAACAATAAGTGAGAAATAACTTCAGCTTCTCTACGAAGTCGATAGCTAGATAGATTCCCCAACAAACATTTTAGCGACATATAGAGCTTATTTTATGGTCTTAAGTGAAACAAGAGTGCTATAATAGCAGCCATTGAATGTTATGATGATACAAACGATTTCTTTGTCAATATTATCACTTAACAGCATACAACAGGTCTATAAGAACGCTTCGAAAAGCTTTAACACGTAATACAATGGTCGCTTATGCAGGTTAAGAATCTTGTAAGCTCTGAGCAAAACATAACTCTCTTAGATTTATAGAGGTACTAACCTAGACCTTTTAACTTCTAAAGTTCTATATTGACGGTTATAAACCATGCATTGCGTCATACAACCCTTAATGAGGCCTATCCCATTTGATGGCAAATTGAGCAATACTTTTAATTTGCCCCACCCAGTGTGCAAGTATTGGGCAGTCAAACCTGCTGGCAATCACCTTTAGTATGGTGCTGTGACTGGCCGTTACTCGGCCAAGCAGCGATACAATCTTCTTGCGGATGATCGTCTGAAAACTATCCTCGCGGGATTCGGCAAACATGCCTGAAGCGCCTGCACCGACTAGGCAGCCCCAACAACATTCTAAAGGCATTGTTATATTGAACGCGGAGGGCGTTGTAAGCGCGTTTTGTACAACGAACCCACAGGCTGTTCGACTAAAAAGACTGAGTAAACGCTTTGAATAGCGTTAACTTTACTTGATGTGAGCATCGAGAAAACCTGCGAGCCAGCATATTACGCCTCACCGCCAACGCCCTACACTCCCTTTCTATTATCAGGATCATCATTGAGATCATTGGTAATTATATGACCCAGGAACTTCACTTTTTGCACTACATTTAGAACAGTGTCATTCAATACCACTCGAGGTATTCATTTAGGTTTAAAACTGGATTTAAGAATCATCAGCTCATTTTTACTCGAGATGTACTGAAGGCCATGTTCTTTCACGTATTGTTCACAAGTAGCTAATACCGCTTCAACGCACTGACCGAAGGACTCAGCAGCACCATATCATCCGTATAATTGATGCTGTTGACGCACTGCCCGTCGATACGACATCCTGCATACAGGCTACTGAGTCCGTCAATCAGGTTTTTGATGTACAAGTTAAAAAGCTTAGGGGACGTTAATCCCCCTTGCCTTACACCACATTCAAGCCGGTACTCGTCCGATGTTGCATTCGCCCATCTCACCTGGTTCTTCTGGTGCTTATACCAGCAGTGAAGGATATTAACACACTCATTTGGTATGCCTGTTTTACCCAGCTTTTGCCAAAGTATATCGTAGTTGACATGATCAAATGCCTTTGACAAATCTAGGAAACAGGCATACACCGGTGTTTTTCTAGCAGTGTTATACCCGACAGTGTGCTTCAAACTCAGTATAAGCGCTATACACAACCAGTAAAAGTAACGCTTTTTAAAGCCTCCTGCCAATCATTTTACACGTGCGGCCTGTGGGTCAATTTTACGCAGAGGGCAATCAATGATCTGCGTGTCAAATATAACAACGCCTTCAGGGTACTGTTGGGGCTGCCTTCACGTTGCAGCGCGTCGATGTTCGCCGAGGCGAGCCCGGATAGTTTCGCCGCAATTATGCTTAAACTGTGCACCTCCCTCCTGTCGAGGCTCTGAGCCAGCCCCAACTGGATCCTGAACGTGTTCAAGGACCGCTAGGACTCCGCGCTGTTGCATCGGTGGACGCAGTTGCATGTAGCGCACCGGCGTGACGAATAGTCTTAAGTTCATGTCTCACTCACTAACATTCGATTTTAAGTTTTTATTATTGTAATTAACCTATGTGTATATGATATGGAGTAATCCAAAATAAATGATTTGAATTTGAATAGTAATTAAGGAAACTTTTAAATGCCAATGTTTATAATAAACATGTGGATATTTCATTGACTGAAAAAACATGATAAAACAAAAAGGCATTCACCTTTTTGTTTTATCATGTTTTTAGCAAATAAATGACTAGAATTATGATAATATTACGGAAACTAATGCAAAAAATTGTAAACAATTGCAAAGACAAAGGAACAAAGGCGTTTGTTTAAAAGCTTCACATTACTTATAGAGATCAGTTTAACATCATCTGTTAGTTCAGAAGGGTAAATCAAACCAACAGGATGAAGTCAAATCTTCTTTGTGTAATTCTAATAAGTGTTTTCTTTCAACTTAATGCACAGGTATGGTTTTAATTTACTAGTCATTTTAGTCAAAGTCAACTGTTTCTTGAAAAATAAAGGCTTCTTGTACATACGGCCACGGCACTAATTAAAGCGTTGGTCCTTCGTTCGCTTGCCATCGCTTCTGTATCAAGTACCTAGGAGCCCGCAGGTTAAAGCTACATTTTGTGCCGTGGAAAGCCCTGGTATAGGATGCAACCAGGCACATTAGGCCAGTCCCACACCCGGGCGACCTTACCAGGCTGGTGCAGCGGCTGATCATGCCCAAACCGTCAAGCGCCGCAAACATTATGAATTTGCGGCGCTTGCTATGGAAGCCATGAGACCCTAGTCAGCTGACATGAAATGTTTTATCAAGGCCCAGTCATCTCGGCCCATAAACGACCCCGCGGATACCAGAGCTGACACTTACCTGACTCGAAGTATAGAGAATGCCACATTCACCCAGAGAGATAATGCAACCAAAGTCACGGAGACTACTCGTTTGCTGCGGGTGGACCACCTGAAGGAGGTAATATTTTAACGATTGTGTTTATTAAAATTACACACCTCAACACTGTCTAGAGATATTTTACTTTCATTGATATAACTCAAAAAGTTTTAAAGCTATAAATAAGTTTTTAATGTGCTTGTGTTACTGGCTCCATATCTCATAATTTGACATATAATAAAAAAAATGGACGGGGGAAAGTTGAATGAAAATTTACTTCGCCATAATTAATTCTCTGTTTTTGTGTATGAAAATGAAAATGAAAATGAAAATGAAAATGAAAATGAAAATGTTTATTGCATTTAATGAAACCTTACAACAGGTAGAAACAATACAGTGAGTCCTGTGCTAGAGATCCCTGTGTTACATAGGACCCGACGTTACATAAATTTTCTTATTTAAGCACTTTATATTTCCATGAATTAATGTAATTCTAAAGTGTGTGTGTGTGCATGTGTGTGAGCGTGTGTAAGTGTTTGTGTACGCGTGTGTAGATAAATACTTGAACAATAATATAATTATTATTGGATAAATGGGTATAGGTAACTGGCGACATTTCTTTTATCACGGACAGAAGAAGTTCAGTCTTGTGGTAATCCTGGTGCATTTTGTTAGTAGGAGTTTGCAGGGGGCGCTGCTTACATGATTATGTTTGGTAAAGGTTTTCATGACTAGTGGTGATATAAATGCATGGAATCTTTGCACAAATTTGGTGCGAGTTTTTGGGGTTTTCCAACGCTGGCGCCACTTCGTATCCGCTTTAAAGATTTGGCCATGCAATTTTCCATAGGTGTACATTACATACATACATAAACTCACGCCTTCATTCCCAGAGTGGGGTAGGCAGAGCCACAAACTCACCAACAACTCCAAAAACTTGTTGATAATTCTGTGACCACATTTTGCACAACCAGGCTAAGATGTTATCCAGTGTATTAGTGACAGGTTGCAAACCCATCGCCTAACAGCACTACACAGCCTTAAGTCCCTTAGTCGTCTCTTGCGACATCCAATGGAAGACATGGAGTGGCAACATTCTAAACCCGGCACCACACGGGCTGTATAGGTGTACATTATTTTCCTCAAATACAGTTGACGAACAGTAAGAACGTTAGCGATCTTGTAAAGCTGTTTGGTGCTATGGCGGGATGGTTTTCGAAGAATTACCATCAGCAGGAACCGTTGTGTTGATGTGTGTATTTTTATCTCTTAATACATTCGACGGCAAAAATACTCGCCCAAAGGTCTTTTGTTCATAGAACTGTTTACAAATATAACTTCTTAAACCAGAGAGTTACTTCAGAAATATTTAACCAATTTTGGTGTATATTGTGCGTTGTTGCTTATTAACTTAGGTCCGAAATGTTTACCGAATATTATTTTTATAGGTCGTAAATATATTTAAAGGAACTTAAAAGATCCGTAGATTAGCGGTCTGTGGTAAATTATTGTGTATTGTACGATTTTCAAAAGAGGTTGTCCATCTTTGTATGGTAGTTACACCAAGTGCTGCCCAGAATTAACACGTATTGCATTATGTTCCTGAGGCTAGCACTAGACTGTACACTAAAGCTCTTTAAGATCTATCTCGGGATAGTAAAAAATGACTTTTTTTTGAAACCCAAATCATCAATCAGATTAATTTAAAAGTACATTACTTACGTATCGTCGTCATCGTCGTCGATAAAAACTCAAAAAGCAAAGTAAAAAGTACAAAACAAAAGCTTCCGTTATTTTTTTGTCTTTCGAAACCAATTTGAAAATAAGTTCTTTTCTCTAATAGATTGTAACGTAAGGAACTCGGTAGAGGTAATTTCACTTCTGGGCAGCATTTGGTCTAAACCTCATCAATCTCATTGAAGGATCTTTTGGGTTCTTTGGTAAAGAGCCACGATCTTCATAAAAATCTATTTGCTGGTCATTTTGGACCTAGGTAAATTAACAACAAAACCAACCTACATTGAAATTTGTTCAGTATTTTTCGATTTACTCTCTGATTTAGGAAGTTATACATCTTAACAATTTTATGAACAAAAGACTGGTGGGTGGGTACCTTCGCCGGTGATTTAGTTGATGTATTTTAGTTTTAGTTTGCATGATCATTAATTAATTAATTAATAAAGTTATTGAAATTATAAAACCAACTTTTTTTTCATGGTTTTAGAATAAAATCGAGCTCATAGACGACCCGATGGTAAGTGTGATCTGTGACCTATTATACATTAGCAAACTCAAGACCACAGTCTTAATAATGCAATCCTTAGACCGCAAATGTGTTGCCGACACTGAAGACTAAGACGGAATACCTAATGCCTATACTAGACATTTCATAACAAAGTTCTAGCCCACTATGCAACTACGTTAAAAGGCCAAATATGATACGAGTAAAGTCGGTAGTTTTCCACAGTTTGCCACATAAAACTATCCCTTTTCATTATTGTGTGAGCGTGGGATCATAATAATATGTGAAGCAACGAATATGTATTATTTACAGAGCGTCAATGGCTTAGGGGGTCGACTCGTGATCGTAAGGTACCGAGTTCGAACCCACCGCGGTCACCATGTATCAATTAGCTTTTCTAAATTATGTACATTACACGATGCTCTTACGGTGAAGGAAAAACATCGTGAGGATACCTGCACATTCGTACAGTTGAGGGTGTAAGAGTGATGATGATAATGTGTAGTCAATATAAGTGTTTTCTTTCAAGTTATTGCACAAGTATGGATTTTAATTTACTAGTCATTTTAAACCAAATTCAACTGTTTGTTGAAAAATAAAGGCTACTTGTACCTACCGCCACGGCATTTATTAAAGCTTTGGTCCTTCTTTCCCATGCCATCGCTTCCGTACCAAGTATCTTGCAGCACGCAGATTAGACCTACATTGGTGCCGTGGAAAACCCTTGTGTAGGATGCAACCAGGCACATTCGGACAGTCCCACACCCGGGCGACCTTACCAGGGTGGTGCAGCGGCTGATCATGCCCAAACCCACAAGCGCCGCAAACATTCTGCTTTAAACATTATAAATTTGCGGCGCTTGCTATGGAAGCCATGAGACCCTAGTCAGCTGACATGATATGTTTTATAAAGGCCCAGTCATCTCGGCCCATAAACGACCCCGCGGATACCAGAGCTGACGCTAACCTGACTCGAAGTATAGAGAATGCCACATTCACCCAGAGAGATAATGCAACCAGAGTCAGGGGGACTACTCGTTTGCTGCAGGTGGACCACCTGAATGAGGTACTGTTTTTACGATTGTGTTTATTTAAAATCTCTTAATACATTCGACGGCAAACATACTCGCCCACCCGTCTTTTGTTCATACAACCGTTTACAAATATAACTTCTTATAACAGAGAGTTACTTCAAAAATATTTTACCAATTTTGGTGTATATAGTGTTTTGTTGCTAATTAACTTAGGTCTTAAATGATCACTGAATATTATTTTTAAAGGTCGTTATTCATTTCAAAGGAACCTAAAAAATCCATAGATTATCGATTCGTGGTAAATTATTGTGTATTGTAAGACTTTTAAAGGAGGTCGTCCATCTTTGTATGGGAGTTAGACCAAGTGCTGCCCAGAATTAACACATAGTGCCTTATGTTTCTAAGGCTAGCACTAAACTGTACACTTAAGCTCTTTATGATATATCCCGGGAGTCATAAAAAAATACTTTTTGTTGAAAGCTAAATCATCATTCAAATCAATTTAATAGTACACATTACTTACGTATCGTCGTCGACAATAATTAAAAGTGCAAAGTAAAAACTACAAAACCAAATCTTCCGTTATTTCTTCGAACCCAATTTGAAAGTAAGTGTTTTTCTCTAATAGATTGTAACGTAAGGAACTCGGTAGAGGTATTTTCACTTCTGGGCAGCGTTTGGTCCAAACCTCGTCAATCTCCTTGATATATCTTATGGGTTCCTTGGTAAACAGCCACGATCTTCATAAAAATATATTTGCTGGTTATTTTGGACCTAGGAGAATAACAACAAAACCAAACTACATTGAAATTCGTTCAGTATTTTTCGAGTTATTTTCTGATTTAGAAACTTCTTCTTAACAATTTTATGAATAAAAGACTGGTGGGGGGGGGTATATTGGAGCCCCCAGGTTAGAGCTACATTGGTGCCATGGAGGGCCCTTGTGTGGGATGCAACCAGGCACATTCGGCCAGTCCCACACCCGGGCGACCTTACCAGGCTGGTGCAGCGGCTGATCATGCCCAAACCGTCAAGCGCCGCAAACATTCTGCTTTAAACATTATGAATTTGCGGCGCTTGCTATGGAACCCATGAGACCCTAGTCAGCTGACATGAAATGTTTTAACAAGGCCCAGTCATCTCGGCCCATAAACGAACCCGCGGATACCAGAGCTGAAGCTAACCTGACTCGAAGGAGAAATAATGCCACATTCACCCATAGAGATAATGCAACCAGAGTCATGAGGACCACTCGTAGGCCGCAGATGGACCAGCTGAGGGAGGTACTGTTTTTGCGATTGTGTCTATTTATAGTACATTTTGATACAAGTGCGGAAAGTATGTCATTTTGCACGAGTCCCGAAGACTCGGGACGAGTGAAAATGACAGTTCCGCACGTGTATCAAACGACGTTTTTAATACATTTGTGAAAAAATGTGTGTAAGTATATCTGTCCTCTTCCCCCATCCGAAGTGAGATAACGTGTGAACACTCTCTGTCCGAAATTACTTAAATTTTAATAAAATTATTAAAACAAAAATCATAACGTCAAATACTAGGAGTGTATAAACATTAGAAGTATCTTGACGTGAGTGAGTCATCAGCGCTGTGTCGTGTGCGAGCTGCTGCGCCGCACCGTGCTACGTCATCGCCTGCGATCTAAGTTGCGCTACGCACCCCCTTATTACCTCTGCGCTCCTGGTACTTTATTTAAACATGCAAACTGTTTGGTTGAATGGCACCGCTTAGTATATTAAAAAAAACTGGAAAAGTAGAACGCACTAGTGCGAAAAAGGAAAAGTAAAAAGCACTAGTTCGAAAAAATACAACTTTCCACACGATATACAGCTACGAAAAATACCACTTTTTGTGCAACTGTATTAAAAAAATATTTTAATCTCTTCTTCTTTCATTCCACGGCAAAAATACTCGCCCACCCGTCTTTTGTTTAATAATAATAATAATAATAATTTTTATTGGCCAAGTAACAATACATTACATTTAGCAAGTCAGGTTGGTACATATTTCCCTTAATAGTAACATGCATCTATATTACTTATAACATTTATAGCTCTAATAAACATTTACTTCTAAGTAGATCCATGTATTCGTTGATGGAGTAAAATGGGTTTTGTTGACAAAATACTTTCATTTTCTTTTTAAAATCATTAAGTGACAACTCAGTTACCTTAAAGGGCAGTAAATTGTACATATTAATTTTAAGTGGAATCCCTTGTTTATAATATTTCTTAGTTCTCGTTTTAGGTATGCATAACATATGTTTATTTCGTGTGTTAAATTTGTGGACGTCTTTCCTTGTTTTCATAATATCTTTTTGTGTATGGATTTCTACTAAGCTGTTAAATATGTACAATGAAATAACTAAAATAAATTTATAGAACTGTTTACAAATAACTTCTTAAACCAGAGAGTTACTTCAGAAATATTTAACCAATTTTGATGTATATACTTAGTGTGTTTTGTTGCTAATTAACTTAGGTCTTAAATGATCACTGAATATTATTTTTGAAGGTCGTTATTATTTACAAAGGAACCAGATCCATAGATTATCGGTTCGTGGTAAATTATTGTGTATTGTAAGTCTTTTAAACGAGCTTGTCCATCTTTGTATGGGAGTTGGACGAAGTGCTGCCCAGAATTAACACTGTACACAAAAAAAATACTTTTTGTTGAAAGCTAAAATAATCATCAATCAAATCAATTTAATTGTACATTTCTTACTTATCGTCGTCATCGTCGTCGACAATAACTATAAGTGCAAGTTAAAAGTACAAAACAAAAGCTTCCGTTATTTCTTCGAACCCAATTTGAAAATAAGTGTTTTTCTCTAATAGATTGTAACGCAAGGAACTCGGTAGAGGTATTTTCACTGCTGGGCAGCATTTGTTCCAAACCTCGTCAATCTCCTTGATGGATCTTTTGGGTTCCTTGGTAAAGAGCCACGATCTTCATAAAAATATATTTGCTTGTATTTTTCGAGTTACTCTCTGATTTAGGAAGTTCTTCTTAACAATTTTATGAACAAAAGACTGGTGGGGGGGGATTATTTCCCAGTGAGTAGTAGTATCATTAACGTAGCTTTTTTCTTTTTTAGTTAATGTATTTTAGTTTTAGTTTGCATACTGATTAATTTAGTAATAAGTTATTGAAATTATAAAACCACCTTTTTTTCATGGTTTTAGAATGAAATCGAGCCCAAAGGCGACCCGATGGTAAGTGTGATCTGTGACCTGTATACATTAGCAATCTCAAGACCACAGTCTTAAGAATGCCATTCTTAGACCGCAAATGTGTTGCCGACACGGAAGACTAAGACGGAATGCCTAATGCCTATGCTAGACATTTCACAAACGGATTTCTAGCCCACTATGCAACTACGTTAAGAGGCTAAATATGTTACGAGTAAAGTCGGTAGTTTTTCAGTCTGGATCTAAAACTGGATCTGGACCAATAACTATTAGGCATATGTGTCAGTTCTTTGGATATATTAACCCCAATTTGGATATATTAACCCCAAATTGGATATATTAACCAGAGGGGGTCGACTCGTGATCGTCCCTCGGCCCTCGCGGTCACCATGTACCAATGATCTTTTCTAAATTATGTACATCACAATATGCTCTTACGGTAAACGAAAAACATCGTGAAGATACCTGCACATTCGAACAGCTTAGTGAAAGTGATGATGATGATGTGTAATTGATATAAGTGTTTTCTTTCAAGTTATTGCACAGGTATGGTTTTAATTTATTAGTCAATTTAAGACAAATTCAACTGTTTCTTGAAAAATAAAGGCTTCTTGTACCTACGGCCACGATACTAATTAAAGCTTTGGTCCTTCGTTCCCTTGCCATCGCTTCTGTACCAGGTATCTTGGAGCCCCCAGGTTAGAGCTACATTGGTGTCGTGAAAGGCCCAGGTGTAGGATGCAACCAGGCACATTCGGCCAGTCCCACACCCGGGCGACCTTACCAGGCTGGTGCAGCGGCTGATCATGCTCAAACCCTCAAGCGCCGCAAACATTCTGCTTTAAACATTATGAATTTGCGGCGCTTTTTATCGAAGCCATGAGAGCCTAAGGCTTGTTCACGAAAAAAAGTAGCCATCGAAAACTAAGCCTCCACTGTCTTCCAGTAGGTCTAGGTAGTTCAAACCGCTATTAGATTGCCAACTGAGTATTCTTTTTTATGTGTAAGAATCTACAATACATAAATTTTTCCTTGCAAGTTGTGAAATCCTACATAATGCCAGTTAAGGCCTAGAGCTAAAATAATTGCATACAAATCTGTGTACTTCCGGCATGATTTAAAACAATTTATGACCTGCATACGGTAATTATGAGTCTGGGAAGGTATTCGCGGAACATTATAGCGTCGATAATCTATTTGAGTAAATAAAAAAAAGAACTTCTGTGACCCAAACGTGAAAAATACAAAATCTAAGACTAAAATCCAGGGATTTCGAAAGTAAACCCAAAAATGGATAGCATCTGATATAAATATCCATAACGGCACTCAAAACGAAAGGTGAAGAGTCCCTCTTACTAATTTAATTCTTTAAAGATGTCATTTCATATTGAAAATCTCAATTATACAACAGTGGCTACTTTTTTTCGTGAACATGCCTTAGTCAGCTGACATGAAATGTTTTATCAAGGCCCAGTCATCTCGGCCCAGAAACGACCCCGCGGATATCAGAGTTGACACTTACCTGACTAAAAGGATAAAGAATACCACATTCACCCCGAGAGATTATGCAACCAGAGTCATGGGGACCACTGTTAAGCCGCAGGTGGACCAGCTGAAGGAGGTACTGTTTTTACGATTGTGTTTATTCAACTTATTTTTATCTCTTTATATATTCGAAGACAAAAATATTCGCCCACCCATCTTTTGTTCATAAAACTGTTTACAAATATAGCTTCTTAAACTAGAGAGTTACTTCAAAATGTTTATTTATTGTTGGTGTATATAGTGTGTTTTATTGCTTATTAACTTAGGTCTTTTAAATGATCACCGAATATTATTTGTAAAGGTCGTAATTATTTTCAAAGGAACCAAATCGATCCATAGATTAGCAGTTCCTGGTAAATTATTGTGTATTGTAAGACTTTCAAAGGAGGTTGTCCATCTTTGTATGGGAGTTGGACCAAGTGCTGCATAGAATTAACACATAGTGCATTATGTTCCTAAGGCTAGCACTAAACTGTACACTAAAGCTCTTTAAGATCTATCTCGGGAGTCATAAAACAATGACTTTTTGTTGAAAGTTAAATCATCATTCAAATCAGTTCATTACTTACCTTATCGTCGTCATCGTCGTCGACAATAACTAAAAGTGCAAAGTAAAAACTAGAAAACAAAAGTTTCCATTATAATTTGTGTCTCGAACCCAATTTGAAAATAAGTGTTTTTCTCTAATAGATTGTAACATTAGAAACTCGGTAGAGGTATTTTCACTTCTGGGCAGCATTTGGTCCAAACCTCGTCAATCTCCTTGATGGATCTTTCGGATTCCTTGGTAAAGAGCCACGATCTTCATAAAAATATATTTGCTGGTTATTTTGAACCTAGGTAAATTAACAACAAAACCAACCTACATTGAAATTCGTTCAGTATTTTTCGAGTTACTCTCTGATTTAAGAATTTCTTCTTAACAATTTTATGAACAAAAGACTGTTGGGCAAGTACCCTTGCTGATGAGTTGAAGTATCATTAACATAGCTTATTTTTCTTTTTACTTAATTTATTTTAGTTTTAGTTCATTAAGATTAATTTATTAATTAAGTTATTGAAATTATAAAACCAACTTTTTTTTCATGGTTTAAGAATGAAATCGGGACCAAAGGCGACCCGGCGCTACTATTAGGGCGCGCGCAAACTATCTCCATCTTACGTTATTCCCGCGGAAGCACATAAAGCTATCCCTTTTTTTATTGTGTGAGTGTGGGAGCATATGTGACCTCTCTTAACGAATATGTCGCATTGTAACATTTACAGAGCGTCGGTGGCTTAATGGTTCAGGGGGTGGACTCGTGATCGTTCCTCGGCCCTCGCGGTCACCATGTAGCAATGAGCTTTTTTAAATTATGTACATTACACGATGCTCTTACGGTGAAGTCAAAGTCAACAGTTTGTTGAAAAAAAAGGCTTCTTGTACCGCTGCGGCACAAATTAAAGCTTTGGTCTTTCGTTCCCTTGCCTTTGCTTCTGTACCTAGTATCTTGGAGCCCACAGGTTAGAGCTACATTGGTGCCGTGGAAGGCCCAGGTGTAGGTTGCAACCAGGCACATTCGGCCAGTCCCCCCCCCCCCCAGGCGGCCACCCTCAAGCGCCGCAAACATTATGCTTTAAACATTATGAATTTGCGGCGCTTGCTATGGAAGCCATGAGACCCTAGTCAGCTGACATCAAATGTTTTATGAAGGCCCAGTCACCTCTGCCCATAAACGTACGCGCGGATACAAGAGCTGAAGCTAACCGAACTCGAAGGATAGATAATACCACATTCACCCAGAGAGATAATGCAACCAGAGCCAAGGGGACCACTCTTAGGCCGCAGGTGGACCAGCTGAATGAGGTACTGTTTTTTAATATTGTGTGTATTTAAATTATTTTTATCCCTTAATACATTTCAAGGCAAAAATACTCACCCACCCGTTTTTTGTTCATAGAACTGTTTACAAATATAACTTCTTAAACCAGAGAGTTACTTCAAAAATATTTAACCAATGTTGTTTTATATAGTTTGTTTTGTTACTTATTAACTTGGATCTTAAATGATCACCGAATATTATTTTTAAAGGTCGTAAATATTTTCAAAGGAACCTAAAAGTTCCATAGATTAGCGGTTCCTGGTAAATTATTGTGTATTGCAAGACTTTCAAAGGAGGTTGTCCATCTTTGTATGGGAGTTGGACCAAGTGCTGCCCAGAATTAACACAAAGTGCATTATGTTCCTAAGGGGTGCGCCAAAGTTCATTATAAAATTGCAACTCCGATTATTGGAACTCCGAATTTTTTTCTCATATCATTTTACATCATAATGATCACTCTTCATACTCTTCATAATAATTTTTAATACTAATGATCGGAACTCATACTCATCTGAACTTATAACGCCAATATAAATGGAACCGTACACTTTTCAGAATTTCTTAAATATCTTACGTGTAGATAAAAGTAGGTTAGGTTAGGTTAGATTTATAACAATCCTCAAAAAGTAACAGTTTCTTAAAAAAATGCATTATGAGTTGCGATAATTATGACTTAAAAAAGTATGATCAAAAAAGTATGAGCAAAATTTTTCGAAGAAATGATGAGTAGGTATAGACACAAATCGTTATTTGTATAAAAAATCTAAAAACCAATTTTATATGAGCCAATATGGACCCGTTCCTAAGGCTAGCACTAGACTTTAAGATCTATCCCGGGAGTCATAAAAAATGACTTTTTGTTGAAAGCTAAATCATCAATCAAATCAATTTAATAGTACATTACTTACGTATCGTCGTCATCGTCGTCGATAAAAACTCAAAGTGCAAAGTAAAAACTACAAAACAAAAGATTCCGTTATTTTTTGTGTCTCGAACTCAATTTGAAAATAAGTGTTTTTCTCTAATAGATTGTAACGTAAGGAACTCGGTAGAGATATTTTCACTTCTGGGCAGCATTTTGTCCAAACCTCGTCAATCTCCTTGATGGATCTTTTGGGCTCCTTGGTAAAGAGCCACGATCCTCATAAAAATATATTTGCTGGTCATTTTGGCTAGGTTAATTAAGAACAAAACCAACCTACATTGAAATTCGTTCAGTATTTTTCGAGTTACTCTCTGATTTAAGAATTTCTTCTTAACAATTTTATGAACAAAAGACTGTTGGGCAAATACCCCTGCTGATGAGTTGAAGTATCATTAACATAGCTTATTTATCTTTTTAGTTAATTTATTTTAGTTTTAGTTCATTAAGATTAATTTATTAATTAAGTTATTGAAATTATAAAACCAACTTTTTTTTCATGGTTTAAGAATGAAATCGGGCCCAAAGGCGACCCGGCGCTACTATTAGGGCGCGCGCAAACTATCTCTATCTTACGTTATTCCCGCGGAAGCACATAAAGCTATCCCTTTTTTTTATTGTGTGAGCGTGGGAGCATATGTGACCTCTCTTAACCAATATGTCGCATTGTAACATTTACAGAGCGCGTCGATGGCTTAGTGGATAAGGAGGTCGACTCGTGATCGTCCCTCGGCCCTCGCGGTCACCATGTACCAATGAGCTTTTTTAAATTATGTACATTACACGATGCTCTTACGGTGAAGCCAAAGTCAACAGTTTGTTGAAAAAAAAGGCTTCTTGTACCGCCACGGCACTAATTAACGCTTTGGTCTTTCGTTCCCTTGCCATTGCTTCTGTACCTAGTATCTTGGAGCCCACAGGTTAGAGCTACATTGGTGCCGTGGAAGGCCCAGGTGTAGGTTGCAACCAGGCACATTCGGCCAGTCCTCCCCCCAGGCGAACTTACCAGGCTGGTGCAGCAGCTGATCACGCCCAAACCCTCAAGCGCCGCAAACATTCTGCTTTAAACATTATGAATTTGCGGCGCTTGCTATGGAAGCCATGAGACCCTAGTCAGCTGACATCAAATGTTTTATGAAGGCCCAGTCACCTCTGCCCATAAACGAATCCGCGGATACCAGAGCTGAAGCTAACCGGACTCGAAGGATAGATAATACCACATTCACCCAGAGAGATAATGCAACCAGAGTCATGGGGACCACTCTTAGGCCGCAGGTGGACCAGCTGAATGAGGTACTGTTTTTAATATTGTGTTTATTTAAATTATTTTTATCCCTTAATACATTTCACGGCAAAAATACTCACCCACCCGTTTTTTGTTCATAGAACTGTTTACAAATATAACTTCTTAAACCAGAGAGTTACTTCAAAAATATTTAACCAATGTTGTTGTATATAGTGTGTTTTGTTACTTATTAACTTGGATCTTAAATTATCACCGAATAAAAGGTCGTAAATATTTTCAAAGGAACCTAAAAGATCCATAGATTAGCGGTCCGTGGTAAATTATTGTGTATTGTAAAACTTTCAAAGGAGGTTGTCCATCTTTGTATGGTTGAACCAAGTGCTGTCCAAAATTAACACATAGTGCATTATGTTCCTAAGGTTAGCACTAGACTGTACACTAAAGCTCTTTAAGATCTATCTCGGGAGTCATAACAAAATTAGTTTTTGTTGAAAGCTAAATCATCAATCAAATCAATTTCATAGTACACATTACTTACGTATTTTCGTCATCGTCGTCGACAGTAACTAAAAGTGCAAAGTAAAAAGTACAAAACAAAAGCTTCCGTTATTTTTTTGTCCCCCGAACACAATTTGAAAATAAGTGTATTTTTTAAAGATTGTAACGTAAGGAACTCATTAGAGGTATTTTCATTTCTGGGCAGCATTTAGTTCAAACTTCGTCAATCTCTTTTATAGATGTTTTGGGTTCCTATGGAAGGAGCCACGACTTTATTAAAAATATATTTGCTGGCCATTTCGGACCTAGATAAATTAGCAATTACTTAGATAAAAATTGCTCAAATAATGGTGACCGTTACTTTCAGAGCTGATATCTTTTAATCGGCTAGACCGATATTCATAAAAACAACCGCTAGAAAACGTTCTTTTAATTAAAAAAAAATTGTATCCAAATTGGCTCACCCGTTTAAGAGCTACAGCGCCACGCAAACATACACGCCCACATTCATAGCGTTCAAACTTATAACACCCATTTTATACGTCGGGGGTTAAGAAAACCAACTACATTGAAATTCGTTCGATATTTTTCGAGTTACTCTCTGATTTAAGAAGTTGTACTTCTTAACGACGCCGTGCTAGCCTAGTTGGTAGTAACCCTGCCTACGAAGCTAGCGGTCCTGGGTTCAAATCCCGGTAAGGGCAGATATTTGTGTGATGAGCACGAGTATTTGTTTCTGAGTCTTGGATGTTTTCTATGTATTTAAGTATATATTTCTCTATATAAGTATTTATATCGTAGTCTAGTACCCATAGTACAAGCCTAGAGCTTAGCCGTGAGATCGTTCCTTGTTTTTTTTTTAAATTATTTTATCAATTATATGAACAAAAGACAGGGCGGGTATTTTTGATGGTTAGTTGTACTAAGTATCATTACCATAGCTTATTAGCTTATTATCCTTTGTAGTTAGTGTATTTTAGTTTTTAGTTTGCATTATCATTAATTATTTTATCAAGTTATTGAAATTATAAAACCTACTTTTTTCATGATTTTAGAATGAAATCGAGCACAAAGGCGACCCGTTTGTAAGTATGATCTGTGACCCAATCTCAGGACTACAATCTTAAGAATGCAATCCTAAGACCGCAAATGTGTTGCCAACACTGAAGACTAACATGGAATGCCTAATGCCTATGCTAGACATTTCTATGCGGGGGTCGACTCTCCCCGCGGACACCATGAACCAATGAGCTTTTCTAAATCATACAGTGTGGAAAAATAAGTCGGGCCCTGGAGGGAAACTACCTTAAATCCTTAAGTTGGCTCATTTTACTTCGAAGCGCCATTCTTTTATTTTTTAAAAGAAATTAAACTGCATAAGTACAAATATTTTCTAAAAAGGTGCTTGTCTCACCCGGGAATCAAACCATTTAAAAATTAAAAAAATAAGAACTGGTTTTTTTATTGTACTAATCGATAGGGTTATTGTATAGGATAAATAATCTCTTATAAAAATTTGGTCTTAGAAATAAAAAAGATCGTGAAAACTACCGTTAATTATAGAGAGTGTTTATTTTTTTATTTTTTAGCTGCTTTCCCTCCAGGGCCCGACTTATTTTTCCACACTGTAGTGTATACATTACCCGATGCTCTTACGGTGAAGGACAAAACATCGTGAGGAAACTTGCACATTTGAACAGCTGTGTGTGTAAGAGGAAAATTGCACAAAAGATCCTTAGTGTTTCGAAGTGTATCCGAACAACTTTTTATTAAACTAACAATGAGACTTTCAAAAATGATTTTTTAGGATAAATCGAGTCCAATGTATCTCCAAAAAATGGCAAACCGGACTAAATTATATTTGGAATGCGCTGAAGAGACCGGAGTGTCTCCAGAAATGATATTATTCTTGAGAAGCGGAAAATGGTATGTAAGTATCCCAATTTAAAATGAAACAACTATTACACATATAAAAACCCCCGACATAATGATGGCCCCTTGTTTTACAGTTGATATCTCTTAAACGCCCCAATTGATTTTCATGAAACCTAGCTTAGAACCACCACTAGGAAACAAGCTTTTAAATGAAAGAAATCGCATCCAAAATATATCATAGAATGAAGTATAGTAGGACACAAACAATATACAGAAAAAAAAACATAAACTAAAACTTAATACTACAGTAAATTAACTTATTCTATATAACTATACCTATGTTCCCTAGGCCACTGCCACGGGGAATAGTGCCCATAATGCTGGCTGTATTTCCTCGTTGGATATCTATTGCTAATATATATTATTCTATCGAACTCAACTTCAAAAAGTTCGTTTGTGATATAATATATTTTTATACAGGTTTTTTATTTTTCAGGACGATAAACCGACGCTCAAAGACTGGGTCCTGTGTGTTCTTGTTAAAAACGAACTCATGACAGATCAAGGCGTGCTTCGACTAGACGTTGCCTTTAGAAATTTGTCAAAACTTCGTAAGTTACACTCTCCTTATTACCTAGCTCTATAACGGCCGTTTTGAACCTACGAGACGTCTGGGACCCAATTCTCGTGACTTCGAGATGATTTTTCATGCGAGATGAACTGTCAACTGCATACATTTTTTTGACATATCTCGCATGAAAAATCATCTCGAAGTCACGAGAATTAGGTCCCTGGGGCCTGTTTTATAAAGCTACAAATTACAAATTAACAGGTTACAAGTTTCCATTTGACATAACCTCGATCAATGATGACCAGCCATTAGAGCAGTGTTGCCAGTTTAGACCTGTAAAATGTTAACTTGTAGCTTTATAAATCGTGCCCCAGATCTCAATAGGGAATAGGGATGGATTTTTTAAATCGCATTTCTTAACAATATATGAAATTGTGGATGTCGTAAGAGGTGACTAAGGGAATAAAGGCTTGTAGTACTGTTAGGCGATGGGCTTGCAACCTGTCACTAATACACTGGTAAACATCTTAGCCTAATTGTGCAAAATGTGGTTACAGAATTTTCGACAAATTTTAAGATTTTGTTGGTAATTCTGTAGCTCTGCCTACCCCCCTCACCACCAGCGTCGCACCTTCGTCAGGTGGTACGACATATAGCTGAGTGGATACCATTTTCGCAGCAGTACTTTTTCACACTGTAATAATTTATAATTAAGCGAAATAAATGTTTTCTATTCTATTCTATTCTATTCTATTCTATATGAAAATATCGTAAAAGAGATCACCAAACGTAAATTAAAATTAAAATCGGCCAAGAAATACGGATGATACAAGCATTTTAAACTACTAATTAGACAGAAAGATCCGATATGCCCTGTGACGTCATGTAACAGGTCGGCCATATAAACTCCATGTTCAATTCTATTTTGATAAAATAAGATAGGAATATTTCTTTGTTATTTTTATAGCTATTCAAAAATTATTTTTCTCAACTGTTTGTTACACGAATCAGCTTTTATTGAAGCCGTCATAAATATTCCCTATTAAATAGAGTAGCAAGTAGCCCCGCTGACAGATTGGCGGCATACAAGGTCTCTCTCTTCCAATGTGTCAAAGTCCGTTAGTCGTATTTTTTGGGCGTGACAGTAGTTTTTTTTTAAACTATTGTACAATGTATCCTAACTTTAGAACACTCCAATTTAAATTGTTGTGATATTTTTCTATTAAAGATACGTGAATTTGACTCTCCTTTATTTTTTTTCAGAAAAGTCGGAAATAGAAGAAAATATTGATAAATGCCTGCCAACTAGACGAATGAAACCTTTGGAAATATCATGGCGATTCGCAAAATGCTTTCAAAAACAAGATCCTCAGAACTCTTTGTTTTAGACGCGCCATCTAGTGGCGAAGTGCGTCACTATAGTTCCGTTCTCTATACATGTTGTCATACAAGTTGTATATATAATACAAAGCGGCAGAGGGCGTTAGTCATTATAGATGACTAGAGGATGCCCGTGACTTCGTACGCGTAGAATTAGTTTCCCGCTACTCCCCCATTTTTTCCCGATGGGGGTCGATTTTCGGAAAATCCTTTCTTAGTGCTCACTTACATCATGAAAGGAACCCCTGTACCAAATTTCAAGTTTCTAGGTACAGTAGTTTCGGCTGTGCGTTGATATGTCAGTCAGTCAGTTTAGCCTTTTATATATATAGATTTAGTTACGTTTGTTAAGAATTAGCATTGCCTCCACTTGCTCTGACGCTCAATGTACGTTAGCAAAACACCTGTTACTTTTCAATTTGATCACTGCAGTATTAAATGACAGCACTCGAGACGGGCCTTTTATTTTAATTGTTATTTTTTTAAGTACCTAGGAAACACCCTACAAAATAATGAAAGCGCGGTTTTTTTTATAA
The DNA here is from genome assembly GCA_948252455.1 of Acleris cristana. Taxonomy (NCBI): domain Eukaryota; kingdom Metazoa; phylum Arthropoda; class Insecta; order Lepidoptera; family Tortricidae; genus Acleris; species Acleris cristana. The sequence goes on along the minus strand of OX411791.1, from coordinate 2,272,406 downwards.
ACGCTTTTGAAAACAGAGAAGGCTTGCTTGTTACATACGAGATGAAATATTTTAAGATCCGACCTTCACAATTACTTACTTTTACCTGACGTTATACAACTAAGGCTTTAGGCTTCCAAGACCCTACTTAAGATCTACGAAATGAGTGATCGCTTAGGTACTTTTCCATACTCCAGATTGCCAGAGGAGATGTAGGTTCGCTTTAATATAATTTGAATTACATACAGACGTTTCTGTTAAAATTAAAAAAATGTTTAGAATATTTAAGATGGCACATTGTACTCATGCTAATGGCTAATTTCAACAAACTTGAAACATGGGTGTCGTTTGTTAATAAAAAACAACGATAGATGGCGTCAGCATACCCTCCCAGTATGGAAAAGTAAGCGATCACTCATTTCGTGGATCTTAAGTAGGGTCTTGGTGGCATAATTGTTAATGCGCCTGCATTGGCCCGGATTGCCAGAGGAGACGTAGGTTCGAATCCTGCCTAAGACCGACGAAATGTTTTCGCTTTAATATAATTTGAATTACGTACCTATTGCATTCAATCACGAATTGCATCCATTGTCTCCCCACCGTTTTAGCACAGGTTTTAGGATTTCGTCCATGCATCGGGCACGTGGTCTATCAACGGATATTAACAGTTTTAGTACATATTTTGTATAAATACAATTTTTGATAGTAGTTTATGTGACTGGTGCATAATGAGAGGCCTGAATACACGATTGTTTAAATGCCTAATTATATGTACAGTCGCATAAACTTTATCTTCATTAAATCTTACATAAATTTTATCATGGTTGCCCTGTATCTTAATATTTACATTAATGTATTGGTCACCGATACTTTAATGTGAAAAATAAGTTGCAATCACATCGATTACCGATACTTGAATGACACGCAATACTTTAATGTTAATATTAAAATACAACCACAGATACAGGTATCTGATAACTTATGGGAACATTAAAAAAAACAAGAGGGCTCTTTTACACGTCGGTAACATGAGTAAATCTACCAGCGCTTCGGACAAGACCATCATTGCGGAGAAGAAGCGCCGCAAGAAACTCCAGCAGAAGGCCATTTGCTTATCGATTCTGAATTATTGTATGAAAGTAATGATATGGATGTAGATAAAATTATATTAAACAAACATTCTTAATATAAAAACTTTTTAACAAAAAAATTGAACCGCCGAAAAAAGAAAACTGAAAAGCAAAAAATAAAACAGAGCCTTTTAAGTCTAACTAAGCTCCTACACTAATGTTAATACCTTAATAAATAATTTTGAGTCGGCGCCAAACAAACAAACACGCAAATTAACTATTTCGTAAAGTAAAATGATGTATGTGTGTGATGGTATGTGCTACCTCCTGAGTGGTTTGAAGTCGGTGCCTGCCATGCTTGTTTGTTTGTTTGGCGCCGACTCAAAATTATTTATTAAGGTATTAACATTAGTGTAGGAGCTTAGTTAGACTTAAAAGGCTCTGTTTTATTTTTTGCTTTTCAGTTTTCTTTTTTCGGCGGTTCAATTTTTTTGTTAAAAAGTTTTTATTTTTCACTTTTCAGTTTCTTTGTCTGTTAGATAGATAGATAGTTACTCTTTGATTACTTACTTTAACTATTCATTGTTTCGCTACAAAACACAACCGTATCTATACAATTCGTTCCATAGACGAGTCTCGTGAAGTCGCTACCTATAGGAAGAAACCTCCCGATAATGTTGTCCCAAAAGATGTGAACATCTGTGGCGGCCTTTTGTCTGAGCTAAAATTAGCTCCCGAATCCCGTGTCATGCTTAGAGGAAACATATCACCTATAACTATAACATATACCTGTGGGCCTCGTCAATGGTGTTATTTTTTTCTTAGTTAGTGGCTTTCACTTCTTGTTTTAACAAGGTGTATTTCGCCAGTACCAATTTTTAGACAATCGCCATGGACTTATTAGAGAAACAAGTCCATGGATATCACACGCGAGGACAATTGTTCGGTTAAAGAGATTTACTCTAGTGGACTAAACAGAAGCACATGGGGTTAGCTACAACAACAACATGGGAACAACACTTGATAAAACTGTAATCGACCTCGGAAAGAAACTTTTTGCCAAGGGGCAGGTTAATGTTGCACTTAGTATAGTTAAACTACAAGGTATTTCTTTATCTGACTTAGAGCGAAATAAGGTAGGTATTACAAAAGCCACACGATGAACGAACTTTAGCAGAAATGCAGAAACTGAGAGGTTTACACACTACACACAATTACGTCGCAATAGGTTTGTTACACTCTGATTAATAATTTAAAAACCTTAGTTTCCTAACAAATAAGGGCTTCCCTCGACAGCCTTCCAACTCCATCATCAAACCCCATCATCAGACCCTCGATGGTACGTCATAATCCGTGCATCATACTTAAGTTAGGTATAAAGTTCTCATTAAGATGCATGAATAAGAGAAATCACGAGGTAGCTGCTGTAATCCGTTGAAGTGTTCCCTCATCTGTCTTCCGTCTCAGTTATCAGATCAACATAAAGTCTCCGTCATGTTGTAGTGTCATTAGAATTACATAATATAATTATGTGTGCTAAGTTTGAACATAATTAGTTCACAGATAAAAATTCATGGGGTCAATTAACAATCCCTATATTTCTACCATGGACGGAGGGGGGGGAGTTCCAAATGAAATGGGAACAATTTCAAAGTATACCCTTATACCAGTTTCCGAACAAATAACGGCTTCCCTCGACAGCCTTCCAACTCCTTCATCAAACCCCATCATCAGACCCTCGATGGTTGTCATAATCCGTGCATCATACATAAGTTAGGTATAAAGTTCTCATTAAGATGCATGAATAAGAGAAATCACGAGGTAGCTGCTGTAATCCGTTGAAGATTTCCCTCATCTGTCTTCCGTCTCAGTTATCAGATCAACATCAAGTCTCCGTCATGTTGTAGTGTCATTAGAATTACATATGTGTGCTAAGTTTGAACATAATCGGTTCACAGATAAAAATCATGGGTTCAACTATCAATCCCTATATTTCTACCATTGACGGAGGGGGGGGGAGTTCCAAATGAAATGGGAGCAATTTCAAAGTATACCCTATCCAATAAAAAAAGAATTATTGAAATCAGACGACTCAGTAAAAAGTTATGCGTGATCATACATAGTAGCCATAGTAGCCATTTCTGGTCTTCATCATCAGTTCCACTTCACCAAATTATACTTTCTGAATGAAAATGCTGGATTTGGTACTAAAAATACTAAAATCGCTATATGTATGCATTTAAAATTTGAAGAGTTCCCTCAATTCCTCACGGATCCCTTCATCAGATTCAGATTTGGTGACAATGGGACCACCTCGGAAGTATACTCTATCAATCCAAAAAAGAATTTTTAAAATCGGACCGCTCTGTAAAAAGTTATGCGTGATCATACATAAAAAAAAAAATATATACGCGTCGACTTGAGAACCTCCTCCGTTTTTTTTCGTCGGTTAAAAAATAACTTTCCATTAACCTTCATGTTTGCATGCTCTCTCAATTTGATTTATATCGTCATTTAGTTAGAAAACTGGCAAACTACCGCATAACATTTTTATATAAGGTTATGGACACAGACTGTGTGAAATAAACCTAGCACAGTTTCATGTACCTACAGTCAATATACATTTACTTTTGGAAAGTAAAATATAAAAGCCTAAAAAGCGTGTTTTATTTACTTATAGTTAAAGTCCCGTAGTCAAACAAGGAATCATTAAAGTTTTCCTTTATGTTTACATATACAAACTTTCACGTTTATAATATTAGTGTTTATATTTATTTATATAAACGTGTTAAGTACATAAAACTGTTTGTCCTAATGTATTATTTGATCTAAAATGATTTTGACTAACGTTCTTTTAGACTAACTGCCGCACTCAGAGACGTCAATCAAATTTAATGCTTGTTTAGTGACGTGTTGTCTTATTCTATTCCTGTAGCAAAGAATGTGATAGCAGCTACTTTAATCAAGCATTATATTTAATTGACGCCTCTGAGTATGGCAGTAAAAGATTAGTTATATAGGTTAAGATTGTTAAAACCGTTTTCGACTTAACAATACATTAGGACCAACAATGATTCTGCCACTCAATATTATACCCCTTCGACTTTTCTCCTTCCTCTTGCGTAGCCCATAACGAAACGATGATCTTATCTGCTTGACACCTAGGCCTATGACTTTAATCGCGGTGGATAAATAAGGATAAAAGCATCTGAAAATACACCGCAGACTAATAGTTAAGTAAATAAATATCAAGGGACATGATACACAAATTGACCTACATAGTCCCAAATTAGGCTATAGAATGCTTGTGTTAAGAGGCCACCTGCGCTAAAATCTATAGCGTTCCGCGATCTGGATCTCAATAACCATAACGCTTTCGTATCTGTTCTTTGGATATGTTAAACTTGATCATATTTGCTTGAGACTGGCAAACGTGAAAACAAGATTAGAAATAAAATCCTCGACAGTTTTATTTTCCAAACATGACACCTTTTTGCATGTTTTTGGTTGAATCTTCGAAACCCTATAATCTTTAACGATGATTTTCGATTCAATAGTTGAGTATATGTAACTTCTTACTCGTGGCAAACCTTTTTTTCAATAAATGTTCTAGTTTTAAAGTAAACAGCAATTAATTGAATTTGACGCTGCCATCATGACGCGCGTGAACTATCTCCATCGCACATTCTTCGCTCGGAAGCACATAAAGCCACCCCTTTTCATTCTTGTGGGGGCGTGGCACCATAGGTGGCCTTGTAATTAGGCAACGATAAACATACTTAAATCTTTACAAGGGGAAAAATCAGTACATTCGAGATATTATTATGAACTTAAAAATACTATAGGGGCCCTCAGAATGAGCAGCAGAACACGTTTGTACAATTTTAGAGGAGTGCCTAGATCCGAGGGGACTTGTCTAGCGCACTCGCAATCGCAATCGGTTTCAAAGTGGAACAATTGTTTTCATTTTGTAAGCAGACAAGCCTTCGATTTTAAAAATGAAAACGATGGTGATTGCGAGTGCGAGGCTTGTCTGCATACAAAATGAAAACAATTGCTCCACTTTGAAGCCGGTTGCGATTGCGAGTGCGTTAGACAATAAGCCCTCTGGTCTTTGCAGTAAATGTATGAATGCTATAAATTAAATGAAAAATATGTCTCGCGTAGAAGGCGATGTTGTGGAGTATCTCGGTAGACAATGCCATAGACGCCGACCAAGTCACGTCCTACCGTTCGAGCTTTCGGGAGTTTTGAGGTTTTGAGTTGGCTGGTGACCTTTTTTTACTGACGTTTTTCGGCTCGCTTTCCTTGCCTTGGGACAGGAGGTGGCAGCTTGAAAAACGCCTGTAAAAAAGGTAGTCGTGAGTCAGTTTCATGGTTTCCGAAACTCTATGGTGTCAGATTTCAAAATGAAGAGGGCGGCTATGTTGCTGTTCGAAACAAGGGTCAATCGTGTTTGATGTTTTCGGATGGCGGACTTGATGGTTTTCGAAAAAGTCGTCATGGGTTTCGTTTCTTTAAACTACGTAACCTCATGTTTCAAGGGGAAAGAAATTGTTATCTGTGGTGACTGGAACATGGACCTGTTAAAAAATAATGTAACCTCAAAAGACCTCAAAAACGTTCTTCAAAATTATAATTTTAATCCGCACATTTTACAACAAACACGGCAAGGATCTTGCATAAATCAGATTGCGATCAATATTAAAACTGTAGCTGCACAAATTAATTACCTCGGGCTCTCTGATCACGAGACAGCGAAGTCTATAAGTTTTACCACCACAAAGCGAAAAAGGGTTTTCTCTACCTGGTATGAACAAAGACGTGACTACAGCGGATGCAGACCCACCATATACCCCTAGCAATACCCCTGGGGGTAGGTTGGGACTGAACCATACTACCGTAGTAGTGCTGGGTATGAGGTAGGTTTAGGTTATGTTAGATTTTCAGCTGGCCCGAAGGGCCAAAACACTCAGGAATAGGAGCTCCGCGGTAGACTCTGTTAAATTGGATTTTAAAACATGAAAACCTGAAAGCACAACACTACGGTGGTATGGTCCAGTCCCACCCTACCCCCAGGAGTAAAGGGGTATGGTGGGTCTGACATGACTACAGCAATGAAAATGTTCGTAAGTTTTGTGAGGGTTTATTTTCTTCGCTTTCATTCTCCGATGTCCGAGATTGCACTGACGCAACACAGGTATTCCAATTGTTTTAAGAATTGCTCAGTCTATTATTATAATCTCTGTTTTTCAACAATAAAAGTAAAAGTCAATAATCGACCCTTAGTAAATAATTGGCTATCAAGAGGTGTTTACCTGTCCTGTAGTCCTGTATTATTACGGTGTTTAGACATTTGTTTTTTGGAAAAAAAAAACAGAAATTAAGTTTGAGATAATTTATCCACAATTTTAATTTGATTTTCGGGGATTTTAAAAAATCGTAGATTTCTTCAGTTTTTTTAAATTGAGTGAAAAAAGGGGTGGCACAAATTTATGCCGGTAGTAGACCACAGGTACAATATTGCTTTTAACGCATTATCCTATTGTTTTCAATTCAGCTGCCATCAAAACATTGACAATACGATAACAAGTAAAATGCAATAATCTTTCACGCAGTTAAATGGAGGCCCTACAAGAGGCGGTTCCGAGTTGTTTTCAACAAGTTTATGACCATCACATATTTATATTTTTATAATGCTTAACAGGACAAAAGAACAAAGGGATTAGTTTTTTTATACAAAAATGCAGTAAACGATATGACTATGACTATGGTCAAACTCCTTTATAAGGTACAGTTCGCCGTCGCTCTGTTAGTTGAGAAAGGTAATTCAAACCTTCAAGATGAACTCCAGTTTTCTCTGTGTGATTGTTATATTACTTATTTTTCAAGTTTTTGCGCAGGTTTGATTTGTTTAATACTTACTTAAAGCCTATTATTTTATCGAAACGCCTTTCAACAAACGTATCATTACGCAGAATTTTCATTTCATCGAAAGGCATTTCTCACCGCTTTCTGTAGGAGAATGTATCGAAACTTTTTATGTGTTGTTTTGCACCGTCATAGGTAGGTAAGTATAATTTTTATTTATTTTTTATATTTACTACTTATGAGTTCTTGTAGAAATTTTGAGTTTTGACACATTTTCCTGCTCAACTACGCATGATATATATTCATATTTTTGTTACATTCATTGTTTTATATAATGCTAGGTTAAGTTTTTTTTCGTTGCATAATATCATTTATACAACGACGACGATGCGCTGGCCTAGTTGGTAGTGACCCTGCCTACGAAGCTAGCGGTCCTGGGTTCAAATCCCGGTAAGAGCAGATATTTGTGTGATGAGCGCGAATATTTGTTTCTGAGTCATGGATGTTTTCTATGTATTTAAGTATATATTTATCTATATAAGTATTTATATCGTTGTCTAGTACCCATAGTACAAGCCTAGAGCTTAGTTTGGGACTAGGTCAATTGGTGTGACACTGTCCCCTGATATTTATTTATTTATTTATTTATTTATCATAAGCTATATTTAAAAAACGACTGACTGTTGAGTTTCTTGCGGCGTTTCTTCTGAGCAGTGGTCTCTTGCGAAGCGCTGGTAGATTTTTGACGTTTAAAAGTGCCCGTGCGGCCTACTTACTGAATAAACATCTTTTATCTTTTTATCTTATCTTTTTTTTCAATCTGTATCGTAAATCCACGGACCAAAAAAAATACGGACGTAACCTCGTCTGGTCGTTCATGCATGCATGAAGCATGCAAAATGGCAGTCTGTGTGCGTGAAACTGTCACTCGTGCTATGGCTTGGCGCGTTGCCTTACCTAGTGCATCTGTGTGCGTGCGATAAGTCGTCTTTAACGAACGAAAGTGCCGACCTTGCATGCTTCACACCTTTTAAGTGCAACGTTACGTCCTTATTTTTTTAGGTCCGTGCATTAAACACGATTGTTAATTTGCCAGAACCAGTTCCATTCCCAATTACGGCGGACGAATTAACAAGAAATAAATGAAGAAAATAAAATAAGTATTGAAGGGAATCGCCTTTGTGTCGAATTTGCTATTTTTAATATTTTAAAGTAGTTACCGTCCATGTGGCGTTCGTTTTCCCACCCTTTACGTATATATTTTATAGATAATTTAGGTATTTGATGGTGGAATCAATGACAAAACTACGGACCTCAAACAGTTACAGCCCATTTAATTTTGATATTGGTATTTTATTTTAAATTTCAAACATTTCCCAAAAGCATCATTTTGATTAAGTTTTCATGAACAGACCCTCTGGTCATCTCTATGACCAACAGTACTTTTTAATAAAAAATATTTTATGGCGATGTCTTTCTTAATTTAAATGAAATTAAAAATGAAAATGTACTTAATCAATCTCACACACAGCACCATCACCAACTCGAACTTAGGCTGTCATGCACTTTTTACTAACTTTCTCCCCTTTTGTGTTTTAGGAAAGGAAAGTAAAAGAGCTGGCTGTTTATATGGTGGTAAGTGATCGATCACCACGACCCATGAACATTTAATGGGGACCATCCCCAGAGATTGCTGACGGTATGAAAACCCAATTATATCCACTATCGTTACCAAATGGTTATCAGCCAAAGGGGGATTTCGTTCAGATAATAAGGCGCATTGTTAAGAAATTACGTCATTTGTTTCATGATGGGTTTACTCTTGACTCACTCGTACCGTATGAAGTGAGCTCACCCAGAATATGCCTATTTACCTTAGTTAAATTCAGTCGTAGCGAGAGTTCACAGAAATAATTTTGATGAATTTTGAATTTGTCGGTGATTGTAAGGGATCCCGTATTTTGGGGCATGTAAAAGGTTTGCTTTGCAAAAGGTGGAAAATAAACGGTTTTGATATAAACCGCACTACCAGCGCTTCCCAAGTTGAGACCACTGCTGAGAAGAAACGCCGCAAACTCAACATTATGCTTCTGCTTAGTCCACAAGTCGATGGTCCCACCGAATAAACGTGTATGTGAAAAAATATGATTTTACAGGAAAAAATAAATACGTTAGAACTGTAATTACGAACAACTGTGACAACATAGGTATATAAGATGTATATACAAAAGATAGGTAAAAAAATAATCTTTCTATTAACATTTTAATAAGTTAAGTAGGAAAGCTAGTTTTTGAGAAAATTGAGAAAAAGCATGTTATTTTTTTATTCTAGTGAAGGTAAGCGCAGATACTTCGTGTTTTAAACGTTTACACGTTTTTTCGTGTTATAAGGAGCGTCTTCTTTAAATGTAATGCAAAGTAACGTTAGTTTTTGCGTAAAATCAAGACTATTATCTTGATGGGTACTAAGCTCTTGCATGTTTCTTTAGGTAGAAATATACGATTATTCTAAACAGTAACTTACTTTTCCAAGATTTTGTAAGGTAATAAATGTTGTGCAAATAAACTTAACAATAACTAAAGCATTCTAATTATTGTTTTGTAACTAAAACTGCCTTGTTTTTTTACTGTAAAATTTATCAAATCTTTTGTTATTTTGTGAACTTTATAACAAAAATGCTTATATTAACCGATTTATAAATAAAACAGATTCTAAACGGGGTTTTATCATCGACATAAATACAGCAGGCTTCGTCAAGATGCATAACGTTAACGTTAGCGGCTTTGGAAAAAAGTATCTTATTTTATTATTGTGTCTTATTAAAACAATAAAACATATTTACCATATGCGAACACTAAGGGTCTGTTGTTTGATCAGTAGTTAAACTAACTAATTGTTAAAAATCGTTACTAATACTTAAATTCTCAAGGAAATGTGTCAAATATTTGATTCCTTTTTCGATTTTTAACAATTAGTTAGTTTAACTACTGATCCAACAACAGGCCCTTAGTAAGGATAGCCGGCTGGCCCAAGTAGAAGCAAAAATGCTAAGGTACAAGCTACAGATACTCGGTATCAGAGAGGTTCGCAGGAAGATGAAGAGACCGCCCGTGAAAATGTAGTGAGATTCCTCTTTACTGATGCGGCGAAGAATAGTCTTTTTGACTGGAATCCCTTCTCTGAGTGAATCATAACAGCCCGCTTTAACAGCAAAGCCTGAAAAATCACCATCGTTTAATGCTACGCACCCATGAACATGGTTTCGGAAAAGAATAAAGAGGATTTCTATAAAGCCCTCAACTCGACTTTGAAGAAAATCCGCAGACAAGATAAAGTCATTGTATTGTCAAGGCATGAACAACGATGGATGCTAAAGATATATGGGAAGTAGCGGTTCTTGGAGTTCTGTCAAGGTAACGATCTGACCATCGGAGGTAATGTATCCATATATGGAGAACACCTTAAAAATACATGGAATTCACCCGATGGAGTCTCGGAAAATCAAATTGACCACCTTGCCATCAGCGCTAAATGGCGCTTATTGCTGCTCGATGTTCGCAACCGCCGAGGGGCGGACATCGATGGTGATCACCACCTAGTGGTTGCTGAAGTGCGGCTCAAAGTAGCTGTCGCTTAAACTGCTGGCGGGACAACCAAAGTTTGAGGTCAGCAAGTTATGCGCTACTCAATGCGCTGTCAACAGTGCTGAACGACCTGAGGCTGCAATACCGCCAGATGAGAAAAACTATCTACCGGAGTACAAGGCGTAACCGACGGGTACGGACGGATGTTGTAGCCGACAATGCCCAACGTGCCACTGACTCTGGCAATCGCAGGGAGTTGTATAAGGCGACACTGACCAACAATTAGAACCGGAAGAAGAAGCCCCAGAAAGACAAGAAGGGCCAACTAATAGTGACATCTGAGGGACAGTTTCAGCGCTAGCGGGAGCTCTTTGAGGAGATCTTCCGAGTCCTCGACGACCCTATGAGCACATCTGCACCTGATTTCAGTTTGCCTCTGAATAGCCCAAACATAAAAATTTCTCCGCCCAGAGAAGCGGAAGTAGCGAATGCCGTCAGATTGCTCAAAAATGGCAAGGCCCCCGGAGTTGACCTGATCACAGCGGAAATTCTTTAAGCCGACCTGTTTTTCGCCGTGATCGCGATGACGCCGCCGACGCCACTCTTAGGAGAAAAAAAAATACCGGACGATTGAAATAAAGGCCTTACTTGGCCTATCACTGTGCCAAAAAAGGGAGACCTCCTTTCGGCTCATTCTAAGGTGAACTCCAAGATCATTCTAGATCGGCTGTCAGGGGCCGTTGAACCTCTTATTCTTCTTCAAATTATTATTATATATTATGCAGGGAGCACGCTGGATTCCGACCTAGTCGATCTTGCAAGGATGAAATCAACACACTGCGCATCATATTAGAATGGCAGAGGGAAATGTATTTAACCTTTGTAGATTTAGGGTGGTCTTATATCTGGAACTGACTTCGTAGGATTAGTGTTCCCGACAAAATCACAAACCTCATTAAGGCCATCTACAACAACTATTTTTGTAGAGTGACGTGTAAGGCCTCATCTCGGAGGACATACCGATACATGCGGGTGTACGACAGGGGTGTCTTCGCTCACCTCTCTTTCTTGTTGTTCTGGATAGTTTACAGTAGCGTGTCGCGTCAGAAACTGGAGGAACCGACTAGGACATCGCTGCGAGAATCGCCAGAGCAACCTTTGCGCAGCTCCGCCCGGTATGGCAATGGCGGAAATTGACACGGAGGATTAAAACTAAAATATTTAGGTCGAACGTCAAAACCGTATTGCTATACGGATGCGAGACATGGAAGGTCACAAAAGACACCTCGCGTCGACTAAAAACTTGCATCAACCGCTGCCGTCGCCGGATTTTTAACATATTATACTTGCCATAGAATAGACGAAGGATCATTGTGGAAGCGGAGGCATAGGGAAGACTTGGAGCGAGTAGAAACGCGATGCAAAACACCGACCGTGCTGGCGGCGCACTGTGGATGCCCTCTGTCAATCAACCTTTTCCATATTCGTCGTATATAATTTTGAGCATTCTTTTGCACCGAGATGAACCAGCCGTCGTTGCTCTCTTCATTTTGGATACGCACAACTAATTTTAATAACACAAAACCACTAACTTATCACCACTTATTGTCTTATTAACCCATTGTTTTTATTATTTGTAAACTCATAATTATCACGTTCCGCACGACTGACTGACTGATTGTTAAGGGAGCGAGCCCACCTAGTGGCAATGTCACGCGCTGCCCCCTACCCCTCTTCGAATAAGCAGCCATTGCTGTTTTAATAACAGGTGCGAAGATAGTCTAAGCAATTAAAACTAAATTTGTCGCAAATAATATTGTTAGTGAATATGCGTATTTTGAATTAATACAATACCACATAGAGAAAATTATATGCTGCAACCGTTATTACACAATGTGAGTATTATTTATTAAATAGCAAACACTTGTTACTATAACTTTTATAGCAACTTTATACGGCAAGAAGCAATACGCTAAAAACTCGTATCGTCCTTAACACCAAAAAGCGTGCATCAGAATAATACACAAATATAAAGTTTAGTAAAGTTGTGTTTTCACTCACGCACGTTTATTCGTGTTAAGACGATAAATTGTAATTTGTGTAACAAGTGACAATACCAATATTCGTGTGGCCTTACTGATTATATTTTCCGTAGAATAAAAATATTTTATTTAATAAATCGGAAAATAATAAGCATACCCCCCTCAAAAAATTAGGGGGGGTGTATTACAACCTCAGGAATCGAAATCAGCAAAAAAAATTTTTTACGGTGTTAACCCTTGCACGTTTATTCGGTGGGGCCATCGAAGTGTGAATACTCTTTAACCGAACCCTTATTTCTGTAATAAGGCCATGTATGGCTGAAGACAGACGAGCGTATTTTTTGAGTTGTTGTCCTCCATTCAGTTTCATACTACTACTACTATGAAACTGAATGGAGGAGCAGAAATTACGCGACTCACAACTCAAAAAATACGCTCGTCTGGCTTCAGCCTATGTAATAAATATATAAATGTTGATGTCTAAATGTCGACATTGGCGAAATAAACCTTGTTAAAACAAAGAATGAAAGTCAATAATTCTAGTTGAGGGCCACTATTCTAGTAACTGAAAGCAATTCGGACTTTCGACTTAAAGCAATCCGACTAGCTTGTTTTTCTTTGTTATAATACTTGTTTCTTTAATAATGTTTTTTTTAGAATAACGCTTTGGAGGACAAGAGGACCCGACCTCCTCCACCTCCAACTACTACGAGACCAGAGAAGATTAAACACGAATATTTGCTATGCGCTGAAAAGACAAGAGTGAGTCCAGAAACAATAGTAAGCATAAAGGAAGGGGATTGGAAGGTAATTTATAATTACATTTATCAATTTTATTACATTATTTAACCACGCAAAATAGATTAAGTGTACCGGGAAATCACACAGAGGGCCCAGCTAAAATTTTCGGAATCCCACAGAACGTTACGGCTAGACAAGATGCATTACGCTAACCAGCGTTTCTATTCGCTACGTTTTTAAACCAATCGCATCACTTGTAGATGACGTGATACGAAAAGTCACGTGATCTACCAGTGACGTGATTGGTTTAAAAACGAAGCGATTAAAAACGATAGTTAGCGTAGTGCATCTTGTCTAGAACCTCAGACATTTTAGATAACGATGACGATCTCGCAATGCATCTTGTCTAGGAACAGTATTACAGCATGCAAGTGCGAGTGACGGATGCTTTATTTTTTCTTCTTAATTAATGGCTTACACTGCTTAAAGCAAGGTGTATGTCGCAAATGTCGAATTTTAGACAATCATCATGAACTTATTAGTGAAATAAGTCCATGGATATCACCCGTGAAGACAATTGTTTGGTTAAAGAGTATATATACTCTGGTGGACTACACAGAAGCACATAGGGTCAGCTCCACGCGATCTGTCAAGTCTTATTTAGCGTGATAAAGGAAACCATGTGGCGACTGCAAACTTATGACAGCGGTTGGGAATTAAATATTCACAGGTTATTTATTTTTCAGGATAAAGACCCAAAGGCCAAAGCCTGGGTTCAATGTGTTCTGAAGAAATTAAAACTTATGACGGATCAAAGTGTTTTTCGACAAGACGTTGCCTTTAAATTTTTCTCAGATTTGGGTAAGTCTTTTCTTCCTTCCTTTAATCTTTTCAACCAGAGAGATGTTTCTCTTTTTCACTCTCACTTCCATATTGATGTTGAATTATTGAAAAACAACACAAAAAAAATTAAGGTGTTCTGACAAGAACCCTGCGCGCGGAGGTTTGTCTCAGAAGCATTCTCTTTATGGTTCCGTGCCCGAAGGGAGCCCAACGAGCCCTCTCAATGTGCCTCCCCTGTCCGTCCGTCCTACGTTGTAAGAGCTGTATCTTTTGAACAGTAATAGATAGCGGATTGTTTTTTTTTCAGAATATGTGTTCTAAAGAAAGTGAAATAGTCTCGGGGACCCATAAAAGAATGGTTGTTTTTGAACGTATTTTCATTTTTGTGTATCGTTAAAACGTTAAAAAAAGATAAAAGAACCTACCAGCATCTTTGGTACGAGTACAAACCCTGAAGAAACACAACAAATACGCACTTACACACCGGCACACTTGCTTGTCATGACCGGTTTCTTATTTTTGTTCATTGTTTACTGGAAAAATATATAAACCAATTTCTGCTAATGGCTTAAAAGCTTAATCACCTCTCGGTCTTTTCTACGTCAGTACTAGTGCTAGTGCTACACTTAAAAAACAAACTGCGGTTACACACAAAATGACGTATCTAATTCGGACCACTAGTCCAAAGCGGGCGTAGTCACTAATAATATAAAATAAAAAAACAAATTTAGACAAACCTCTATCCCACCAAAACTATAAATGTAAAAAATAGGCCAAGTTCTCATCTACCACCAAAAGAAGACTTATCTAAATAGGTGCCAAGTGTGGCACTAGATTTCTAATAGTCAGACCAATTTATTGGCGCTGGCCTTAACTTGTCAGTTTTCTTAAATATCCAACAGATATTCTCAACGTATTGTAAAGATAAATGCCCTCCTAAACCACGCAACGTTTTTATGTATAATAAAATAAAATGGTTTATGTGCGGGTGTTACAGAAAACTGTCATAAACCGAAGCGAAGCGAGGGCGGGTCGCTAAAGTGCCCGGCCGATAAGAAGTAAATCCTGACACCTGTCATTTCAGTACAAATTATAACCTCAAACCCAAGAATAGGTTATAAATTGTACTGCGATGACAGCTGTCAGGATTGACTTCTTAACGGCCGGGCACTGTAGTTTTTTTAAATCTCAGGTCAGTTCCTTCAGTTTGCTGTTCGTTAATTTAATATGACGTCACGTTTTTGTTTCAGAGCCACAGCCATTGGAAGAAAATATTGACAAGTGTCTGCCAAATAATATAACAATGCCACCTGTGGAGATATCATGGGAATTCGCGAAATGCTTTCAGACTGCAGACCCTGAGAACTCTGTGTTCTAGACGCGCCATCTAGTGGCGAAGTCCGTTACTACGGTTTCTTTCCCCGATATTTGTAATAAAGTAGTTATAAAGCAAAGCGGTCGTGGGCGTTAGGCTTCTTTCCCACGGCAACGTCCCGTTTTTTGCAGGACCGTTTTCTGCAGGATCCAACTAACAATGAACTGCAGTTTGCGGATCCAGTTTAGCAGCATACGTGCTACTATGGTAACATTCACACCAGTATTCGGTTTGCAGGATCCTGCAAACTATGGTACTATCACGAACGTTAATTTGTGACCCATTTCAAGAAAAATATGCTTGAAGACGAAAATGTCATTAGAGATGTCAAGTCCTTTGTAACTTTTAGGATACTCAACCTTATTGTTGTATAATGTCAGATTGACTTTGGACCTAAGGTGGGTACCAAATTAAAGTTCGCGACTGTACAAATAATTGGTTAAATTAAATTTGATGTGTTTAGGGTTTCTTAGGGCTGATTTTTCAATCCCCAGATAAAACTATCCGTCAGTTAATTGTATTAGTATCCTTTTGTGAAGTCATATGAAAGAAAAGGACAGAGCTAAAATTTACCTTCCGAATAGCTTTATCTGGGGATTGAAAAATCAGCCCTTAGTCAATAAAATACAATACAATTACTTTTTGATAACTCCATAGCTACTGTCAACCCAATAAATCTTTTAGTTTCGCCATGTCAGTCTGTCCGTCCGTTCGGGGTTTGTCTCAGGGATATGGTACTACAAAACTGTAATTTGATACACCTATACATTTGAATTACACCAACAAAGTTGTAAAATAAAATTCTGAAAAACATTTTGTTTTCAGCTATCTCCCAAATATGCAAAGATTTTTATTTACAACGTGGAGAGAGGTATCATTGAATTTCTCTTGTAAAACATGATGTACATGTTAGTATATTTTTTAAGATTTGGAGGATATTTTAGGAAATATTAAAGACGAATTTTTTTTTATTATTATTATTAACTAGCGACCCGCCAGCGGCTTCGCCCCGCTGCAAATTTCTGACTTACCAAGTAGATTAAAAAAAAAACTGCGTAATTTCCTTACCTAATATTTTAATGTAAGAACCTTCTGCTAAGTATTAGAAAGCATTTAAAAAAAGATGAATGAAATCGGTAAAGCCGTTCGTAAGTTATAACGTGACCAGGAGAAATAGGGGTTCAATTTTATAATTATACTTAGATAGATTTAAAAAGTGTTACATATTTTCATAAAAGTTTGTCCACTTAAACCACGCAGGGTTTATGACGGGGCGGAACTGCGGTTTAACTTATCACATAACGTTAAAGTACCTACGCCGTATTCAGTATTATTATTAAAAACTAAGCTAATTCTGGGTACCTAGTGAAAAGGGTATAAGTCGACTTAACTTGTTCTACAATAGGGTTTGTACATGAACTGAGTATACTAGACTTAAACCCTTTTTCACTTGATCTTCAGGAGACTTACACCCATTTTCACTAGGACCCCAGAATTTACTTGAGATATAAAATACTTGTCAAGTTTTTATTTAAAGTTTGTTTCGTTAATTTCGTTTCGTAACTTTGAGCCTAGGGCGTTAATAAGCCAATAAGCTAGGTAACCTCTGGTTCTTTGCCCATAGGAGTTATTAGAACTTCGAATAGTTAACTTCTTCTGTGTGACTTGGCGACTAACTATACGGCGTGAACGTTCTTTTTGGTGAGTTTGGCCGAAAAATTGATCCTTTTATAGGTGGTATTTTATTTTTAAGTGAATAGGGAGGGCGTTACAGTATTTGAAGGGTTTCATAACATCATTATAGTACTTTGCCTTAATTGTAGGATTAACTATTACTTTTAGCAAACGAAGTTGGAGCTGGTAAATGTCATCGAGGCAAGACTTAAAGGTTCTGCCATAGCTGGTCAAACCGTACAATATCGCTGCATCCGCAATCGCGTTGCAAAATAACAGACTAACCTTGTAGGGAATTTTATATTTTACTACTCTTAGGTTTGACGAAAGAGATATACAGAGCGAAAGTGAGTGGAAGGGTCGGAAGGAGCGGCCCTAGGCGTACTTTTTCGAATCAAATCGGAGAAATACTGGAAAAGGGCCGAATTTTCAGTACCCGAAACCGACGTGCGTGCATGACTCGATGTATGAATGTGGAAGAAGCGAAAGAGATTTGTCAAGATCGTAGCAGGTAGAAAGACGTGGTCTCTGCCTACCCCTCTGGGAAACAGGCGTGATTTAATGTATGTATGTACTCTTAGGTTTGCCAAGAACGCCCTAAGTTTATTACACACCTTCTGGACGTGTTCCCGCCACTGGAACTTGGAGTTCATGTTAGTCCCAGGTACACGTGTGACGCGACACTCTCGATGCGGGCACACCGACAGGGGGCGAAGGGGGGCAAAGTTGCGTGTTCCACCTCTACAACCAAGACCAACAACATTTTTTTTATTTATATTTGATATGAAAGCACATTGTAACAAACTTAAATATAAAACAATCACGACTAGACTTGATTGGTTCTTGAAATAAAGGCGACTAAAGAATTTATACCTTCTACAAATTATCTAATACAGCCTAATCACTTGAAATAGATAAGATAAGATAAGATTAAGATAATTTTTATTGTCAATAACTGTGTACAAATGTTGTTAATACAGCGTATGGAATCAACAGCTTGCCCATTTCGGGCGTACAATATTATTTCGATTGGATAAAAATTATTAATAATTAACAAAAAATATTCATTCAGTGTAAAAACATTTAGTTATTAGCCATTCCTTAAGTTTCTTTTTAATCCTTGCACCATCTATTGCTTAAATACATTTCGGTAAATGATTGAATATTTTAATCCCAGTCACATACGTACTCTTTTTCAGTATACAGCTAGTGGGTCGAACTATACGTAAGTCATGTTTATATTGTGTTCGTAATTTTTTCGTTGAGTCAGATATTTTATTAAAATAGTCATTACCACATTCCGTTACAAATAAACAGATTTCCAATATATATATATATATGTATACATGCTAGAGTTAAAATTTTATTACTTTGAAAGACAGTTCTCAAGGATTCCAAATTATTAATACTTATTAAAAATTATTCGTAGACATTTCTTTTGCAGAACAAAATGTAGATTGGACATTTACTGAGTTGCCCCAAAAAATTATGCCATACGTCAATATAGGATAAACATTTCCATAATAAGCATTTTTAGCGACAACTGCTGAAGTTATATCCGTCAATATTTTCATCGCATAGCAACCCTTCGAAATCCTTTTATTAATTTTGTCAATTTGTGCCTTCCAATTTAAATTACTGTCTGTTGTGACCCCTAAGAACTGAGTATTTTTCACTTGTTCTATTTTTTCATTATTAATTATTATATTTATACATTGCGTTTCTTGTTTGTAGTTGGTAAATTGTACAATTTTCGTCTTTTCTAAGTTAACCTTCAAATTTATAGATGACAGCAAGTTGATTGCAGTTCTCAAGGTATTACATATTTCATCACAGTCATTGAGTCGATCCTCGCTTATAAATATAGTAGCATCATCCGCAAACATGACACACAAGTGGTTGACTATTTTTGGGAACTCATTTATATATAATAAAAACAACAGAGACCCCAGAACACTTCCTTGGGGTACCCCCTGCAAGTTTTTTTCATATTTCGACTGTACTTTTTTTATTGTTTTTGTGTTTTTATCATAGGCGTCTAATGTTGTAGCTTGAAGCCTATCTGTGACATACGTTTGAATTAATAGTAGGGCTGTTCCACGAATCCCAACGTGTTCGAGCTGACTCAATAAAGTTTTATGTGATACACAGTCAAATGCCTTTGACGGATCTACAAATTGATAGAAAATTCGTCTATACTTACTTGATGTTTTTTGAGATAGTATTTGTAGTAACTGCGTCAGAACCCTACAAATGAGCATGGTCCGATGATGATGCTTACGCCTGTTTTTTTTTGTTAAGAATATTCACATTATTTAAAGGCAACATAAACATTCAATTTAGTTGTAAGAGGATTATGAATTTAAAAAAATCCATACAAACTGCGGAAACATTTCTCTTTTCTTAAACCTAGTCAGATTTTTTAGAATACTTTGAAAAACTTGGTGTGTGCGTTTTTTTTTTCTAAGAAAAGATTACTTGGAAAGACACAAAAAAAATGGCAACACAGTACAGGGGGCCTATTATGAGCTTTTAGGAAAACATAGATCAGTTATTTTACTATCATTAGTGAGTACATCAACATTAAAGTCGCTGAGGAAAAATATAAAAAATGGTTAAAAATTAATGGTTTTTCATCAGGCGAGAAATCCACAAGCTTCGGACATAACTGCTGCGTCTGGGTGGACACTGTATCTACTCTAGCTCTGGATGCAAGTGAGAGCTGCCACTGGGACCGTGTTGAGAAAATTACAAGCAGCCCCCTCGCCAAGCACTTGTTTAGACAGATTAGCCCTCTTGCAAATGTTGGATAAAAGCTACCTGTGAACGAGTAAAAAATAATGTTGTATTAAAATATTAATACGTTTTTTGATGTTTTACTTATTTATTAAACAAATGTTTTAGTTATTCATTTATTCAGTTTTGGGATAGTAGGTAACTAAAACTTAAAATAAACAAACGAAGAAATCATTCAACTGATGATGAAAGCTAGCTGATATCATGATGTTGAATCTATTTGTTATTAATGCATCACACTTCTCAGCGTTACCCTGAAAATAATGTTAAATTGTTAAAGTGTGTTTTATGACAGTTCCTTTCGATTATATTGTTCCATGATATAATTAGGCCATTTCTGTTTATAATATTCTTATTCCAACAATATATATTATAATTTTAAGTAATATATTTTTACCTTTGAAGTTAAAATTTATAATAAGTGGTATAATAATTTGAATATGATTTAAATGGCTATTTTAAATAAAACTATTAGAAAAAGTTATAAAGTAAAGTGAAGTACAAACCCTAAGCACTTTCCAAGTGCTCACAGACTGTATTTAATTTAAATTGACTTACTAGGACATAATAATATGCGTATTTAGGACAAGGCACTAAATCCTGTATAAAGGACATGGCTAAACTGAAGTATGGGCGACTGTCCTAGCAATGTATAAACATTGTAACTAGTAATATGTTATGCTGATGAACTGAATATTAGTATTCAGCATGAAAAAAGTTTCAGGAACTGTTCATATCGTTACGATCCTGAAAATAAATCATAGAAACTCCTTCGCATACAAACTGACACAAGCTAACAGAAAAAAGATTTTGCTATGAACTATACTAGCGACTGTCGTAACTAATAAACATACAAATAATAAAAAATAAAAAAACGAAAAGCTGTCACTAATATACACTGGTAAACATTGCAGCCTGATTGTGCAAAATGTGGTTACAGAATTATCACCAAGTTTTGAGAGTTGTTGCTAATTCTTTAGCTCTGCCTACCCCACTCTGGGAATAAAGGCGTGAGTGTATGCATGCATGCATGTAACAAATACTTTCACATTTTAAAAATGTACGACATCTAATGCAACTATTATTTCTAATCTATTGTCATTGAGCTCATAATTCTGAGAACCGCGGTGAAAAACCTGCAAATTGCATTTAATTTGCTCTTCGTTGATTCTCATTGGTTGAAGGATGATTTTAGCTAACTGTAGGTTACTTACCTCGATTGTTAACCACTAGCTGTGCTAGGATGGTGAGTAAAAGGCCAGGCAATGAAGGCACGATATATCTCCGCAGTCTTTGCGGCCACGCACCGCCGTTTATACACCTCTAAAGACTCGATAGGCAGACTAAGTCCGTATAGAAGTAGCGAGTAAATTAAATCATTTAATTAAATTTGTAATAATTTACCAGTTAAATTCACAAACTGTTAACGCTTATCGAAATAATGAAAATATACATCAGTTTTATTTTATTGTATTCTCACAATTTTCAGAATAATTTTAACTGGACCCGTATGAATGTAAGTTACACAGTTTGCAAAAATTATGGCAGAAAGTAGCAGTAATTTTGGTCCGATTGAGAGTCAAAGTAAACAAATAATTTTTCATCATCATCAAAACTTAAGAGCTATGCTCTTGTCGGTGGAGTGACCGCCATTCCTCTCTATTGGTTGCCAAGTTCTTGACATCTTAGTACGACACGATCTTAACTTTCTCTAAGAGAAATATAGAGGTATATACAATAGAACTAACATAATAAATAAATAAAAATAATAAGCAGGAAAAAAAATAAGAACAAGTGTCAAGCCACAACTTCTATAGTCTAGATTTGAAAGAATCTACAGAGTGAGACTGCCAAATTTCAGTAGGTAATAGATTCCCCAATCACACAGCGTGAACCGAAATGGATTTAGAGTAAGTTTTGGATTTATTAGATAGGAAAGCAAATTGTACGGAAACCAAGAGAATCACTGTCTTAAATAATGTTATCTTAAAACAGACATGTAATCATAACTAAAAGTAAATAATACTGGCTTGCCACAGGGTAACATTTTGGGACCAATACTATTTTTTCTTTACATCAACGATTTACCGAATGCTACCACACAAAAAACTGATGACACGACACTTGTCACTCAATGTAAAAATAAGACAACTTTCGAACAAGATTGTAACCATGCATTATCAGACATTGCAAATTGGATGTATTTTAATGACTTGCATATTAATATAATTAGTAAACCGAACTACAGTCGGTGATCGAATTCGAGATCAATATCCTAACCTCAACGAGCGCAAATTCGCTGTGATAACTGCATTTTAGTTTAAAGTGTAGGTATTTTAATCAATAAAACTTACCTTAATAATACTGGTTACAGGAGTTCTCATTCATGTTTTTATGAAATAATTTTCAAATAACTAAATAATCAAGATGGGATCTGGCAGATTTTCATCTTGAATTCGATCACCGACAACATATTCAATTCATTTTGAATAATTCAAATGGTTCAAGTTGATAATGTTTACTAAAAGTGGACAAACATCTAAACTGGAAGACACACATCGAACAAATGTGTAATAGCTTAAATAAATTTATTTTGGTGTACGGAACGAAACTGTTTCGGTTGATGAGGCTGCGCTGGCCGCCTATCATGACTACGTATCCTCGGTCATCTGTTACTGTCTGATGCTTTGGGGAAAAACTGCACATTCTACCACTAAGTACAATGTTTGTACATTAGAAGCATATGTATTTTTGTTAATTCCCACCAATTTAGTTTCAAAAAACGCAGCGAGATTTTTCAAAGCTCAACGAGGAAAAGAATTATGTGTCTAAAGTACAAACCTCCGTGTAACAAGGCGATGTATGGTAGGAATGCGTACTGTAACATGTGTATAGAAATTTATAGCCATTTACCAGAAAGTATGAAGTCCAGCTATTCCCGGCGGTAAAAACCATATCGTATTTGACCTGTTACGGTATTGTTATGACGTCAGCCGTCATTACTGTCATGAAAATAAGAGCTATCAAAACGTTGACAATACGAGAACAGGACAAAAACGATATTGTTTTTACCATCGGGAATAGAGGCGTCGTGTGGTCAACGTTTTGATAGCTCTTATTTTCTTGACAGTAATGACGGCTGACGTCATAACGATACCTTAACAGGTAAACTACGATATCGTTTATACCGTCTAGAATAGAGGCGCTGTATTATTATTTTTAACTTGGCCGCCATTATTGTCAAGAGAGCTATCAAAACGATATTGTTTTTACCGTGTTGAATAGAGACACTGACCTTGATTTAATCGTTATAACATATATTATTATTTTTATAACGTACTCATAATAAAATTGTGTACGTTAGTTAATTGTGACGCAAGACGGACTTGAAATTTTATACTATTGAAACAAAAGAACAAAGGCAGTTGTTTAAAACACTTTAAATACGGTTTTAAAATAGGTGCGTCTACGATTATCGCTGTTAGTTGAAAAAAGGAAATCGAGGAACTAACATGAAGTCTAGTTTTCTGTGTCTGATTGGAATAAGTCTACTCACTCAAACTCAGGTATTTAGTTTAAAGATACTTAAGACTCTAGTGTCTCCAATAAAAAAAAAGTTTTTTTTAATACTGATCAAATAATTATGGTTCTTCTTAGTGCGATCCCTGCTTTTAACTAGAATTCTTTAACGTTTACCTAATTATATTAATTTAGTATGTAATCTAGTAGTTTCATTTTAATTATCTATAATTAATTCTGTTTATCATGCATTATATCTAAGACATAACTGTTTAATATTATGTATGATAACCAGGGAAACGTACCTATCATCATTAATTATTTCTTAAAACTTACTCATACAAAAATGGTGTAATGTATGCAAATTATTCATTTAAATAATAATAATAATAACAAACGTGATAAAATGAAATAAAATTTGTATCATTACAATATTCGTCCCAAGCTCTTTAGCTTCAACTAGCTGTCTGAATTGTACTTATAAGGTAAAAAAAATTGCGAGACTTATATTTGGTTTTACCTATATTAAACACAACACGATTTAAGTATGTCGCAATTTGGATTTATTTTAATAATTTCACTGTATAACCTTTTAAAAATCAGAGTGCAGGGAGAGTTATTCGAACAGCCTATACCTTTTGACAAACTTAGGTTTGACGTTTGTAAACTGTCATCCCCATGCATTTTCCACCACCGCAAATAATTTAGCAATCGCAAAAACCGCCATATCTCAGACATTTTGAAAAATTTCGATAAACTGAATCGACAAAAAAATCTGTGTAATAATCAAACCTGCTCACAAAATTTCACGAGAATCGATTGGGAAATGCGACCGGCAGAGGAGAAAATCCGGAAGCATTTTTGCACAAGCTGAAGCGGAGACGCTTCGCTCACGCTTCTCGCTCGCTCGGTCAACAAGTGTATCCCAATTAAGACCCATCTAAAAGTGTACAGCAGCGGCCAATAATGAACTTTTAAACTGACTTCCCGGCCTACGCCTGGAAGAAATCGCGTGAAGTAGTTCCGCATTACCTCCACTATGGTCTAAGATCCGAATAGGAGACGATTTCCACCGGGCTGCTTATTCGATTAAAAGTATTTTATATCAAATTTGATACGCTGAATAAGTAATATGTGGCGAATAGTTTGGCTGAAAAATTTCAGTCCAGTACTTATATCTTTTTTTTTTTAAATTAAAAATGAACTTTTTTTTTTAAATTGCAAATGCTAGTTTAATAGACAAATTACATACTAATCGAAAGTGTGAACCCTATAGAATATGCAAACGTTAGGTTTGGTGCAAATTATTAGTACCGACACTACCGACTTACCTTTTTATACCTGCCTATCCAATAGTTTGACGGGAAAAAAATAGTCAACCTAACGTTTGCAAATTCTATAGGCTTCATACTTTTGATTGGTATGTAATTTGTCTATTAAACAAGCAATTGCATTTTTTTTAAGCCAAAGTTATTTTTTTATTAACTATACTGGACTGAAATTTTTCAGCCAACCTATTCGCCACATAATTATAATTATATCGATACGCTAAATAATATTATTATTTAGCGTATCGATATAAAATACTTTTGATCGAATAAGCTAGCCCGGTGCAAATCGTCTCCTATTCGGATCTCCTACTACTACTTCTACCCGCGGCTGGAGTTGTGAATCCATGAATGTTGAAGATGATATCTTCTTTTTAGGGTTCCGTACCTCCAATGGGACCCTATTAATCTGACTACCCTGTCCATCTGTCCGTCCGTCCGTCCCAACTTTAAACTTAACTTAACTTTGTATCTTTTGAAACGTAATAGATTCTTCAGAATGAAATAAAAAATAAATACGATTTTCAAGGATGTATGAGAAAAGCGGTGTCAGAAAAAGGGGGATATTGTAACATAACATTCTTTTATAAATTTTAGTTTCTGCCATTACATCACATAGTACGTTTCTTTTTACAAATCCTTGTAAAACTTGCTTCGTTTGTGTGTCTGTCATTTTGGGGCAAATTTTGGGGCAATTCTCGGTTACTAGGCTGATATTTTATAATATTTAATTACCTACCAAAACAAATAAATAATATTTATTAGCATTAGCAATACACACGACTTTAAATCAGTAATACAAAACACTTGATTGTGTGCTCAGTTAAGAGGCCGTATACGAAAATTTACCGATTTCGCTGATTTACGTGATTTTACAGACGTGATTTTACAGTTGAAATACTGGTAAAATCACGTAAATCAGCGAAATCGGAAAAATTTCGTATACGGCCTCTTAACTGAGCACACAATCAAGTGTTTTGTATTTTATTTGAAATACTGTATTTCTACAAGTTTTAATGCACAACACGAAAAATAAATTCTAATTTTAACGAATGTATGAGCTACTTTTTTGTTTTTGTTATTTTATTTTGATTAATCGACCTGACACCGGCGACTGTTATGTGAATTTTGCTGGAAGAGGTTTAGAATGTCACATATTTTGAATCATTTTGACGTCTTAAGGGTATGAAAAATTTACAATATAGGTATTGCTGTGAAAGTCGTCTAAAAAAATTATGAATTACTTTTTACCTACCTATTTCATATACATTTTTCGAGTAAAAAAAATAATAAACTTAGTAAATTTTTATAGAAAACGGGCAAAAATTATTTTTGATTTCGGCTACTCAGAACTGTCGTTCATAAAATTAAAACAACGGAAATAAACTTAAGACTGATTTTGCAGTCCAATATCTAAAAAAAATATCCAAATAGCTCAAAAGAATTGGCAATAAACAATGTGAAATAAAAAAAAAACCTAAATCTCGCATTATGATACTCGACAAAAATAAAAAAGTGGCTCATTTATTCGTAGCTCATTTATTCGATCAAAACTAAAATGACATTTAATGTTGAGCATTAAAACTTATAGAAAAGCAGTTAACTGTAAAATCACAAAACCAAGCAAAACTGGCAAAATTTCGTATACGGCCTCTTAATGACGAATATTAACTCAGTTGTTTAAATAAAACATCTTTAATTTCAGTTCAATTTCTAAAAAATATCTAATGCTTAAAGTCCTAAAGTGTGGTTACCCTACGTTTAACAACTAACTGTCACGTGTCTTTCGACGTTATCTATCTAATTTTAACATAGTGGTAGGGTAACCACATTAAACCAAAAAAATGGGATAAATAAACACTTATAAGAGATAGCAGAGTGTAAAACATTCATTTTGTGTTACCCATTTGAAGTCACCCGGTAACAAGACTATCGCTTTACTCAACGTTACTTTAGAGTCGTTTGTTCTGTAGCATTTTTTAAATTCTCCACATCTCTAATATAAAACAAAGTCGCTTTCCGCCGTTTATCCCTCTGTATTTACACTTAGAGCTTTCAAACTAAATACGTAACGTATCTTAATGCCGTTTTCATCAAAAGATTGATTGATTCAAGAAGTAGGATTGTATGTATGATAAATTATGTATTATCTACGGGTGTTACAGGAACCTCACATAAACCGGAGCGCAGCCGAGTCACTAGTTACTTAAGAATAATTTCTGCTTATTTTTAACATGTTTTTTTTTTTCGAGCCCTTCATGGTACCCTCCTCGATGAGCTGGTTGCTTACTTCAGTGTACACCGGGATTCAAAAACTCTTCTCCAACATAGGAAACAACGTCCCTGTTACTTTCCAAGAGGAACAGGAGGACAGTTTCAACGCAATCAATTCAGGAGGAGAAATATATGTAAGTACTGGAGACATTCGGGATATAATTGTATTTACAGATTGCATAAGAAAAGCGAGGTAAAATTATTTAAATACAAACTTTGTCGGGTAGGTTTTTTTTTTTTAATTTTTTTCTAGCAGCTTTATTCGGGCTATTTTGGACCTTCGAAAAAGAATTAATTTATATTGCTATCAAGTTCTATCGAAGAGACAAATGAGCACCACGTAATAATAAATTCGATGAGCAGTTCAAATTCAAATTCAAATAATTTATTTAGCAAGTAGGCCCTGCAGGCACTTTTACATGTCTGAGTCTACCAGCGCTTCCAAAGAGACCACTGTTGAGAAGAAGCGCCGCAAGAAACTCAACGGTAAGCCGTTTTTTCCAAATAAATCACTTATTACAATACTAAACTTAAGCTACATAATTTAAATGTCACAGGGATGTACAGGTTCCAGTAGTAATAATAATTAAATATGTCAAAATGTCAGATTATAATAAATAATATAATTTCGGAGATGTAAACAGTCTCCAAATGTCAAATTAAAATTAGGAATTAAATATAATTAAAAAAAAACACAAAACAAGGGAGATGTAGAAAGTCTCCACGGTCAATTTTGGAGATGTAAAGAGTCTCCAGATGTCAAATTAAAATTAAATACAGTTATTAAAAAAAAAAACACACACACACACAAAATAAAATAAGGGAGATGTAGAAAGTCTCCACGGTCAATTTTGGAGATGGTAAAGAGTCTCCAGATGTCATATTAAAATAATAGGTAATCATACAGGGAGATGTATATTGTCTCCACGGTCATTAATAATTGTAATACAAAAAAAAACAGTCCCAAGCATTGTCATCATTCATATAATCTTTAATACTATAATAAGCTTTAGAAATTAGTTTACGTTTAACGTAACTCTTAAATTTATTTACTGATAAATGAGTAACACTACTTGGGAGCTTATTATAGAACCTTATACAATTACCCATGAAAGAGTTTTTTATTTTGTTAAGCCGTGTAAAGGGCACTGCGAGCTTATGTTTATTTCTGGTATTAACATTATGTATGTCACAGTTTTTTCTAAAATTACTGATGTTCTTATGAACATGCATAATGTTTTCATAAATATATTGACTGTATACGGTTAATATATTCGTAATAAGTAATTTAAAGTTAGGTACATTAAAAAATAAAACCTGACTGCCAAAAAGAAAGAAACGAAACAAGGCATCAGAGGCCCAAGACACGATGCATTACGGTAACTAGCGTTTCTATTCGTTTCGTTTTTAAACCAATCGCGTCACTTGTAGATGACGTGATACGCTATTGGTTTAAAAAAAAAAACAAAAAGAAACGCTAGTTGGCGTAATGCATCTTGTCTAGGGGCTCTGGATACCTTTTTTTATACCACAATGGTCGCTAACAAGCGTACGGCCCGCCTGATGGTAAGCGGTTACCGTAGCCTATGGACACTTGCATGACCAGAAGTATCGCATGCGCTTTGCCGACCCTTTAAAGACCTATTTACTCCAGTCTTGAAATACTCTATACTCCAGGGTAACACCCCAGGGGGTACTCGGCAGAGGAGCATTCCACAATTGGAGCGTTCGCGGGAGGAAGTTCTTTTGGACCATTTGGGTTTCAACGTATGAGGATGAACTCCCCGCCGAAGGCGATACCTGCTGCCAATGTCTTGGATTTTCCTAAATTTGGCCTCCACGTCATCAAACGAGAACTTTTGTAAATCAGATAGCGAAAAGCACATGAAGGTATACAGGGTGATCGGCAGAAGGTTGGACAAAGTTCAGGGACTAACTCTGTAGGTCATACTCATCATTAGTCCCTGAAGTTTGTCCAACCTTCTGCCGAACACCCTGTATGGTGTAAAACATTACAAAGGTCCAAACTTGTTTTGTTCTTTTTTACAGTCGGGTTTTAGTTTTTAAAACTTTTTTTACTTCGTTTTTGATTATTATTCCTGAGTGAGTCAGACAGTTAGTCATATTGTTATATACTTATGATTTCGAGGCATTTGCAGCTACAAAAATTTACTTAACTTAACGCCTTTCGATGTATATCGATACGCTTAGTTGCAACTAAACCATCGACATTTATACGTGCAGTTTCATTATAAACAAAATTATTTTCCTTGGAGCCATTTTTTTTTAGTTTAGTTCAATATTTTATTCATCAATGTAATTAATGTACTTATGAGTCTTGATACTTGAAATCAATAATAATAATTATTATTAAAGCCAAAGATAGCGGTTTTCTTACATTCCAAACACTGCTTTCTGCATCAAGTTCCACTTGATATATAAACATCGCATCGCAATGAATGAAAATGACGCAGTATCTTCATGTCATTTGTCATGTATTCATGAATCGACTGATATCATACTACACGCCCTTGCAACCACAATATCCGGTATTATTATACTTAAATGCAGAAATAACATTGTTAATGGTCTTCCGTTTCACTTTGTTTAAGCCATATTGTTATTATAGTACTCGTATCGTCCGTATGATTATGGATTCTAAAACTAGGTTGTTCTGTTAAACTGTTCAAAATTAAGGGCATTGGCATTGGCATTGTTGGTGGTCCACCTATGTTATCCACCTATGTCAATTACGGAGAGTAGAATGGACAAAATCAATAGGTAGGTTTAGGTTATGTTAGTTCTTCAGAGGGCCCGAAGGGCCAAAATAATGTAGAAGTAGGAGCTCCGCGATAGCGGAGCCCCGTCGACTTGCTAAGGTCTGCTAAAATTCCCAGGTGGACTAACGTAGGTGGACGACGAACGACAAGGGCCCTAAATGATGGAAGGTTATGATAGTTCATTATTTGCCCAAACTGCGGAATGCTGTTTTGTTTATGTTTTCTTTAACCTTGGGCAAAACAACAAGAAAAAACAAGCAATAGAATGGTCCTTTTAAAAACCGCAGTGAAGTTATCATTTCCCTCTGGGTTTTGATCAAATTCCATTTACATCATAATACATACTTGCGACATATCCACACATCCAAAATTTCTCTCTAAAATATCGTGTTCAAAGAAAAAAAGGTATTAGTGGCAGTTGTAGCAGATGAAATACGGCGTTTCGTGAACCAAAGATTTCCTTTGGCAGGATTGGTCCTTCGGAGCCAAGGATGGGTTTTAGAAGTGGAGCCACCAAGATTTTTGATGTAAATTTTTAAAGGGCGGGTGGGGGGAGTATCAGCTTTATCTTTATATCTACATCGGTTAAGCTACTAGACCAATCGTGTCCGTATAAATTGGGGATGCTTAATACTTTTATGGTATCATATTGACACCGTTCCGAAGTAAAAATATATAAAATAAAAGAAAGCTGTTTTTTTTAATGTCCTATTTTACAAGGAAAAATTCCATAACTTATAAACATTTATGAATGTTGAAAAAAAAAGAAATACATAAGAGAACCCTATTATTCGTTCACTAAAAACAAATGTAAGGTCAAATTAAAATGTTTCTTATGGGTGTAGTACAAAACAACTGTTGACGGTGCTAAAAATTAAAATTGTTTTTTTTTTAATTAAAATGTTTATGTTATTTTGCGATCCTAGAATACTATGGATGGGTTCGCAAACATGATAAAGATGTAAAAAATATAAATACTTAATAGTTATGCATTCCGTTTTAGGCCAATACGTGCCATAGTATAGAAGAAAATTTAACTTAATAATATCAAACAGAAACATTATATAATTAAACTAGAGGACGCCCGCGACTTCGTACGCGTAGAATTAGTTTCCCGCTACTCCCCCCATTTCATCCCGTTGGGGGTCGATTTTTGGAAAATCCTTTCTTAGTGCTCACTTACATCATGAAAGGAACCCCTGTCCCAAATTTCAAATTTCTAGGTACAGTAGTTTCGGCTGTGCGTTGATATATAAATCAGTCAGATTTGCCTTTTATTTAAATAGAAGATATAATTTCTATTGCGTGATGTAGCGCACATCCACAGAACAGAAAAAACAGTAGAAGTGTCAAGTGGGCGTGTAACGTGTGGCATAGTTATGCGGAGTTCCGCATAACCTACCATACTTTTGCCGCGATCGCTTATTTTGATATTTCAAAATTTAGATATTTCTAAAATAGGAAATAAATCCAGAAGCATGCCTTATTGCGCTATTTTGGAGTGTAAAAACGATAGCCTCACCAAAAACATTTTCCATGGTGGCGTGTTGTTTTTATGATAGTTTGAGTATTAAAAGATAAAAGATAAAAGATAAAAGACATTTATTTAGTAAGTAGGCCGCACGGGCACTTTTACACGTCAGGAGTCTACCAGCGCTTCCCAAGAGGAGACCACTGCCGAGAAGAAACGCCGCAAGAAACTCAGCAGTCATTCATTTTTTTAAACCATATTTCTTATTACAATGATACAACTTAGTCTAGTATTATATAAAGCTATAAATATTAATTTAAATATAATATCAAATATCATGCGTAGTTCAGCAGGAAAACATGGCAAAAATATTAGGAGAGATATAGACGGAGAAAAAGGCAAAAACAAAAAATTAATAATAAACAAAGTTTCGACATATGTTTTCCTACATCAACAGTGTCCCCTAGACAAGATAAAGGTTTTACATTTGAACAAATTATTATTGACTAAGTTTCGAGTTTAGGCCATGCATTTTTGTCTGCTAGATAATCCTCGACCCTATAATACGCTTTAGACATTAACGACTTTATCAAGTAATTTTTAAGTACTGAAAAGGGTAACTTTAAAACTACGTCAGGTAATTTATTATAGAAATGAATGCATTGACCAACAAATGATTTATATACTTTACGGACACGGAATTTTCGAATAGCGATTTTATTTTTATTTCTAGTATTTAAATTATGTACATCAGAATTTTTGGTGAACAAATCTAAATTCTTAATAACATACATAATATTCTCATAAATAAATTGAGACGCTACAGTTAAGATATTAATTTCTTTAAAAAGTTCTCTTAAGGAGTCACGTGAATTTAAGTTGTAAATAGAACGAATGGCCCTTTTTTGTAACACAAATATAGTTTGTATGTCAGCTGCCTTACCCCAAACCAGAATACCGTACGACATAACACTATGGAAATAAGTATAATAAACTAAGCGAGCTGTCTCAACATTAGTTAGTTGTCTAATTTTCCTAACGGCGTAAGCAGCCGAACTTAGTTTACCTGCCAGTACAGCTATATGGGGACTCCATTGCAAATTTTGATCTATTGTTATGCCTAGGAAAACTGCCTTATCTACCATTTGCAGACACTCGTCATTTAGAAAAATACTTGAATCTACCGATTTAACATTAGGCAAAGCAAACCTAACACATTTAGTTTTCTTAGCATTTAGTAGCAAATTGTTTCTAGTAAACCAATTAAGTACTTTATCTAGTGTGGCGTTTATCCTACTGTAGTCTACGGATTTTCTATCTACCTTGAAAATAAGTGAAGTTGGCGACAACAGGTCTGATACTAAGCGAAGCTCATGCCACTTCCACTGTTTTTTCTATTCCGTGCGCACATCAAATGTAGTTCCTCTAATAGACACTGGTGGCGCTGCCGTAGCTTGTTGTCTCCTACGTGTCACGAGTTGCCGCTCGATGTCGCTACAGAAGATAGACTGTGTCCAACTGTAACAAAATGTTTTTTTTAAGGTTGCCACTACGGAACCCCTCAGTTTAGAAGTAATTAAAACGTATACCGAATGCTCAAACAGAGTCAATGTGAAGCCAAAATCGATAGCAAGGCTGAAAAAAGGAAATTGGAGGGTAAATATTACGATTACTGAAATTACTTCAGGAACTTTTTTAAAGATGATCTGAAAAAAAAACATGCTTATAGAGGTCTCAAACGCATACTATTTTTTATATTTTTGTTCATTATTTTGGATAAAGAGCTTAAATTTCTAAGTCACAGCTAGTGCTACGTAATGCGGTTACAAAGAAAATGACGTCAATCCGACCACTAGTCCAAAGCGTATGTATGTATGGAATAAATATACAGGGTGTCCCAGAAATCGACGTCATCCTGTCTAGGGCTGATAGAGCAGCTAAAAAGCTATCGATTTAACCCCTATGTATATTCAGCGATTTTTGCTAATTTCGGAGATATTGATCATTTAAATCTGAATTTTTGTAATTTTCCTTTATGTCCATGTCACGAAACATCATTAATTTCATGTTTTATTTCATTAGTTTCTCAGTGGTATCTTACATAATTAGAATCATTATGAATCAGCAAAGTTTTTATACATATGAGCCCGTTTTTTTAGTATATTTTTTCTCCATACTAGGTGTGCCCAGTGTTTGCTTTTAACTTTGTATGAAAAAAAAACAACTTTATGTGATTACTTAAAAAAAATACTAAACAAAAAAGTCAAAGACTTTTTAATTGGTTGTAAATTTCTAAAAGTCATATTTGTTGGTAATTGTTCTTATGGGAAAAACGCAAGCCCCTAATTATGTGACCACCACTGTATGTACACAGATGTCTTATTTTTCAGGAGGAACATGAGCTCAAGGGTTGGGTGCACTGTGTTCTCGTCGAAAACGGTATCATGACCAACCAAAGTGTGTTTCGATTAGACGTGGCCTTTCAAAACGTGTCCAATATTGGTAAGTTTGTACCTTTTACCTATCATTAGCACACTACATTTAACATTGTAAGATTTGTTTTTTTTTTCCACTTTTTAACTAATATTTTAACTTCTGAACTTGGCTTACCACACTCCCTTGTGTTTAAATTCTCGGTGCAAAATAAAACACGTTTTCAACTAAAATGGCGTCATCTATACACTGTTTTGCAAACTATTTCCTATTATTTTAATGCCACCGCCATCTAGTTTGTTATATTGCCATCAATGATTTATTACTGTTTATTTTCAGAAAGACCTATTCTAGAAGCAAAAATTGATAAATGCCTGCCTACTTCTGCAATGAAACCTTTGGATATATCATGGTATTTCGCTAAATGTTACCAGCGAGTTAATCCCGCCAAGTCGTTGTTTTAGACGCGCCATCTAGTCGTGGAGTCTGTAACTACATACATTCTTCGCAGTTTGAAGAATTAAGTGGTAGTTGTTTTAATGCAGAATGGTAGAGGGCGCTGGTCATAATAAATTATTTGCAAAGAATGCGCTTTTATTTTGTTAGCAACGGGCCCGTTGTTTGTTCAGTTTAAACATATTAATAGTTAAAAATTGTAACTGAAGCTGTGTTTTATAAAGATCCGTTAGATCAAATTTCGGTCAGGAATGTCAAAACTTGTATGAAGTTACTAAAATTTGATCCGACATATATTTACAAACGGACCTTTATAAAACCGGGCCTAATTATTAAATCTAAACCAGATGTGTCACATTTACAATTCGATTTTCAAATTTTAGGTAACCTAGTTATGTCGAATTTCACCAACAACTTAACAGACGATTAGAGTGTTAACAGCTGTCTAAGGGCCGATTTTTCAATCCCCAGATAAAGCTATCCGAAAGGTAAATTTTAGCTGTCCTTTTCTTTCGTATGACTTCAGAAAAGGATAGTAATACATTTAACTGACGGATAGTTTAACTGGGGATTGAAAAATCAGCACTAAATGTATGAACTAACAGACGATTAAAATTGGTTAACATTTAACATAGTTTGGTGAAATTGGTACTTAGTTTAGTTAACTAATGAACAAGCAATGGGCCCGTCTTAAAAAAATAAAAAAAAATATTTTTCGGTGTTGCCCCTTGATCAATCGATTAAGCTTGATACAGTCAGTTTAAGTAACCTGTCGCAGTAACGAATAAAAGTGAGAGTCGATTAAATTTAGTATACATGCCTCAACAACAACCTTATTGTTGTAGAATGCCAGATTGACTTTGGACCTAAGGTGGGTACCAAATTAAAGTTCGCAACTGTACCTACAGTTGAACTCCGAAGTAGCTGTACTTTTTAGTACCTTGTGGCAGCTATTTATTTATACAGGGT
The DNA here is from genome assembly GCA_948252455.1 of Acleris cristana. Classification (NCBI taxonomy): domain Eukaryota; kingdom Metazoa; phylum Arthropoda; class Insecta; order Lepidoptera; family Tortricidae; genus Acleris; species Acleris cristana. Next base: position 2,237,200 of record OX411791.1, on the reverse strand, counting down.
GTCCCAAAATTCAACGATAACCTGGTACCGAGCGAGAGGCCAAGTTACTTATACCAGTTTTGGAAAAAATAAGAAAAAAATCTACAGGTTGTCCCAAAACTCAACGATAGCCTGGTCCCGGGCGGGAGGCTAAGTAGTACCAGTTCTGGAAAAATAAGGAAAATTGTGATGTAGATTTTTTTTCTTATTTTTCCAGAACTGGTATAACTTTTTCTTATTTTTTCCAAAACTGGTATAAGTAACTTGGCCTCTCGCTCGGTACCAGGTTATCGTTGAATTTTGGGACACCCTGTATAAATAAATAGCTGCCACAAGGTACTAAAAAGTACAGCTACTTCGGAGTTCAACTGTAGGTACAGTCGCGAAATTTAATTTGGTACCCACCTTAGGTCCAAAGTCAATCTGGCATTCTACAACAATAACGTTGAGTTTCCTAAAAGTTACAAATGACTTGACATCTCTAATGACATTGACGACTTCAAGCATATTTTGATATGAATAGAAGACAGAAAAACTTCGTCCGCCACACGCTGTCATGATCTTGGGCTCTACTTTGAAATCAATAATTCGAACTTCGGTTGCCCCGTCACTTTCTTGCGAATTAGTGACGCGTCGAGAGCAAAAGGGATAGCAATAGACGAAGTTCGAATTACGGATTTCAAAGTAGAGCCTCTTTCCTCAAAGGCCGGCAGCGCACGCGCACTGTGATTCCTCTGGTATAGCGGATGTTTATGGGTCGCGATGATCACTTACCATCAGGTGACTCACTTCCTCGTCTGCCTCCATTTTTACATTATATTAAAAAATATTACTATTGCCCATTTTTATTATTATTATTGTCTTTGACCCGTTATCGTTGTCAACGTTTTGATAGCTCTTATTTACTTGAATATAATGGCGGTCGAGTTAAGAACAATCCCATAACATGTCATAGACAATATGGTTTTAAACTGCCTAGAATAGAGGCCCAGCGCCTCTATTCCCGACAGTAAAAACGCTATCGCAGTTGACCTGTTATGGTATTGTTATGACGTCAGACGCCATTACTGTCAAGTAAATAAGAGCTATCAAAACGGTGACAATACGATAACAGATCAAAAACGATATTGTTTTTACCGTGTTGAATAGAGGCCCTGATCCAGTTCATAATTTCTACAACATATGCAAAAATCGTAGGAACTATAGACTAGGTTTAAGGGGAGAGAAACGCTATCAAAATTTGTAGGTATGGTCATTTTTAGCTTCACAATTCTCATAATATAAGATTAGTGTATTAATACTTCAATACCTACTGCCCATAGAAAACTTCTATCTCTAACGTGTGTCTTTCCAAGGTTGTCTGGAAGAGATCGCTATTTACCGGTAAGACCGCCTGTTGTATACATATAGTTAAAGTGTACTGTTTCGTGTTTTGTTTTTCTGCTGTTCAATAAAGAGTATTTGTATTGTATTGTTTTTTATAATGCTGGGTTCTATTCCACAAAGAAAAAACTTTTTTTTACTAGTTATTGTATTGTTTTCTCGGCCGCCATTACTGTCAAGTAAATAAGAGCTCTGCCTACCCCACTCTGGGAATGAAGGCATGAGTTTATGTATGTTTGTGTAACATACAGTTAGTATAATATGGACGAAACGTTAGGTAACGATAAAATATATAATATCATAACATAACATAATGAACTATGGACATAATGACTTCTTGTATAACGATTGAATTTGATAATTATTCACTTTATCTAATAACAACAAAAATCATAATCTGGAGCAATGTAATCAGGTTCTGGCTCTGTTATGGTTACAATTCTAACCTGACCTAAACCAAACCTAACCTAACCTAAAGGGGCGGTGTAGTGACCTAAAATAAGCTAGTCAAAATTAATTTTAGTCCTCAACCTATGTTAGATTCGGTTTGTATTATTAAACTATTATTTAATTATATCTTATGTTCATTATTTCTTTCGTTTTTATGTATAACAATAAATATTATTATTATTATTATTTATTTATTTATTAAAAACAAACAACATGATACAATAATATTAAACGCCCTGCAAAACTGTTAGAATAGGAAATAAAACAAGTCTAAATGAACGTTATACCATACGATATTATACATAATACATTACTAATTAAACGTTATACTACACATAATTATAGTTTTTGTTGTTTTCTACGTTTGTTATATTTTATGAACTTTTTAAAATCTAAAGTATATGATACGTTTTTATATTATTATGTTGTGTTATGAGATGCCACCCCAAAGACAGAATATAGCTCAAAGATGGACATAGGTAAGCTCCTTTTCAATTCGGAAAATTGGCTAGTTTTTGAAGAAACAGCGATAAAACGGACGGAGTCGCAGGCAAAAACTAGTTTATTATACAATTAGGATATAGGTACACAAATACTTTCAATTTATTACGAAACTAGGACACGATAATCAGAACATAAATCAGCGGCATTTTGTTGTTTATCGCCATTCTATAATGGTGTATAATGATGCATTTTTCATTTAGATGTCATAAAAACATGTCGCTACATACAGTGCATAAATAGGCTACCGTAAAACTACACAACTGTGGTCCTAGCCGGCAACAATAGTCCAATATACCTTACTGCTATTGTTGCTGGGTATATGTCCTGTTTGGCCTAAAATCGATTGCTCCAAACTCTAGCTATAGCAAAAGCTATCATATTTTTAGAATAATGTCATAAGTAAAATTAGACTATTGTTATAGGCCAGGACCATAGTTGTGTAGTTTTACGGTATGGGTATAAACATTTCGATTTGTATCGTAACGGGCTCCATATTTGGACCAAGATTTGTTTATGTTCTCCGAAAGTAGCAAAAATCGCTTAACATATATATAGGGGTTAAATCGATAGCTTTTTAGCTGCTCTATTAGCCCTAGGCGGGTTGACGTCGGTTTCTGGGACACCCTGTATATTTATAGATAAAATAGATTCATACTCCACGAACAAATTTCGTTGTATGGTGTGCTTTAGGAGGCTAAAGCTAGACAAAAAGCATAGCGCTCGAGGCGGCCGTCCAGCTCACGTCAATTGTATACATTTTCGATAACGATAACGTTTGTAGAATTATTGTTTAGGTCCATAGAGGCTGTAAATAAACTGTCAAATCTTGACAAGTTGTGAAAGATACAGAGTATAATGACTCCTATTTGCTTGACTTTCAATGGCTGGAATAATAATAAGGTCTTACTTAGTACCTAATACAGGCTAGTAGTACAGGTCCAGGTGGAAGGAAAAAGGACAGGACGATCTCCTTTCAGACCTGCTGAAAGATGTTACCAAGTCATCTGTGGTCGAGTGCACACACAACGCCTTAAGCCGCAAGAAATGGACAGAAATCGCGAGGGAAGTGTTCTCGAACAAGCAAACCGGAGGTCAAGACCAACCGTGTATAACATCCGAACAGCCACGACAACCAACCAACAAAAAAGTACCTAATAAGGATCAAGTACTATTAAGGTTTACATCAGAAGGTTCATCGAAAAAAAACTCACACAAATTACAACACAAGAGTGTGGTTTAACTTCTATCGTTACAAAACACAACGCTATCTTTGAAGATATATTTAGGGAAGAGGGGCAGATTGGTACGGAAAAATTTAACCTCATGTTTTGGGCAGTAAAAATTATTAAAATTATACCATTTTTGCTTATATCATAGTTAAACTAATTGGGATTGATATGGTATTTAAAATAATCTTAAAAAATTAATCGTTATAAAAATAAAGAAAAAACTGTGAAAAACGGAATTTGTTTAATTGTGCCCCACCCATGGGGCACCTTGATACACATGTTTAAATATGTAAAAAAGTTTTAAAAATGCCAACATTCAACAAAATGTTGTTTTGTTTCTTTTAAGGAGGGTATAGGCAACCTATTGTGTTTCATACAGATTTTAAATATCTTTTTTTTTTCAATATATTATACTCATAGACATTATGACCGGTTTCAATTGTTTTTGTTTTGTATTAATTTAAATGAACTTTAACATGTATGAGAAAATAGACTAAACAAACCCTAAAACACTTTTAAACACTTAAACAACATAGTCAAAAATTACTTACTCAAACATTGATAGCACCAATGTGCCCCGTGCCTTTGTGTATCGAAGTGCCCCAACGGTCATATTCGAAAAATATTTGAATATTAATAAAACCAGTGTACTTTAGAAAAGTTAAACATGCAATCCTGACAACGAAATAAAATAACTTAATATAGGGAATTTCAAATATCCAATAAACAGATAAACACTGCAACAATTAACTATTACTTGAGGAGAATATTTTTAGTAAGCAACACTAAAAATACTTTTTTACTTGTAAAATGCTTAAGAACAACAACCTAGCGATCTGTTTACAGCTGTCAAGCCCGCATATGTATAGTGATTTTTGAGTGATATTTCGATATTACAACCATTTGTTTTTAACGAAATAGTGCTGGTGTATTATTGTGCCCCGTGCATCAACCTGCCCCGCTTCCCCCTAACGTTGTCCAGATTAATTAGATTTCATTTAATTATTTATGCAACCACATTAATTTATAAAGAAGGGCTATAATATAGACGACAACTGTATTAAACGCAGTTAATATAAAGTAGGTATGTTAAATAACAATTAAAACTACAGCATACCTTCCTCGACCGTGAAAATACTTAATCAAGATTAAAGCAACATTTTAAAGCGCTCATCTTGATTTAAAACTTTTAAAACAGAATCATTCCGTTGAAAATGAATAATACAAAAACAAAAATATGCATCGCGCTATGCATTATAATAACGAAACAATTTCAAACGAACCAATTTGAATTTAGAAGCCTCGCCTGTTACGCCCATAACTGCTCCCGGATTGGCTACCGGCAACATTGTTAGAATATCGCCAACAAAAATGTAACTATCCTTTTCTTTCTTAGAGAAACGCAGCTTTTGTAGTTGCGCTGTTTCGCTCGCACACTAAGATTATGATAGGAGAGATTACAAAGAGTTTACAGTTAATGCGGTTTTTCTACATTCGTTGGAAAGTGTTCGAAGGACATAGTTATAAAAATAATGTTTTTCAATTGTATATCGTAAGCGACTGCACTAAAGCTTAATTTTTAACAGCAATGGGACGAACTTAAGACTGTTTCTGTTTTAAAGTTATCCAGGTATAATTTTTAAAACAGTTTTTTTGCCAAATGCGGTAATGGCTATAGTATTTTTAATGGCAGACTATGTTTTTTTTTCAACATTGCCGCGGTCGTTGTTTCTATAATTATTGGCTTATCAAGATTTTAGATAGTGGTTTTAACAATACTTTATTGGGATGGGTGTCCTTCCGTAGAAATTAAAATTGCATGGACTTTGTATGGTTATTGACGACCACACGTGGGAGGTTTGAAAAAATGCCTTTACTGATATATTGTAGGTATTACCGTCGGTTGATTCGTGTTTTTTGAAATATATAGTTTCCGTTGACATGCGCGGGTTAGAATAGAGCAATGACATTTGTTTTCTTTTGTTTCAATGCGCGGTTCAAATTACTTGAAGTTGAAAAATAAAGACTTATTACGACTGTTAAAGGTATTTCTTTAAAAGGTTGCTAAGTTAAAAGGTGAAATAGGAACACATAAAGCGACTTCGTTTGTTCTTTTCTGTCTGTTTGTCGCTCTGTCAGTCTTTTACAACGGCATATTTTAACAGTTATTAATCATAGATATTGATTTTAAATTTAGAATCATTCTTATGAAGCTTATTAGTCTAAGGGCCAGGGGCTTATTGTCTAACGCACTCGCAATGACAACCGGCTTCAAAGTGGAGCAATTGTTTTCATTTTGTATGCAGACAAGCCTTCGATTTATAAAATGAAAACGATCGTGATTGCGAGTGCGTTAGACAATAAGCCCTCTGTTTCACAATCGACAGGTAAATTTATCTGTCATTTAAAGTTGGCTTTCTCTTTGTCTTTTTTCAAGTGTAAGGCAGAGAAAGGGCTAAAGTTATCTGTCAAATATGCTTTAAGTACTTCTCGATTGTGAAACAGGCGGTTAATCTTTTAGTAATAGAAAAATAAAAGTTAATAAGTACATTATGTATTCTCTTTTGCTATATGAATAATATCCTTTATTTATAAAAAAATAAATAGACAGCTTAGGTTCCATCTCCATAATGATAAATACCTATACATATAAGTCCTCCTCTCTCGTTGCTGCGCCCGACAGGGTTCATAATGCACATAAAATTACTGTATTCCTACCTATTACATTATGAATAGCAATAAAGTATTGAGTATTGATACATCTTGTTTACTTTATTATCTCCAACAGCCCATGATGGACTGAGCTATAATTTAAGTACCTAGTTATAGGAACCATTAAATGATATTTTTTCAAACTAGATAATTTGAAATCAAACAAAAACTTAAAACACTTATTAAATTTGCTCTAGTCCTTATTAAACCCAAGTTATTGGCGGCAGGTCAACAAATATATTTTAATTCTTATTACAATAAAAAAAAACCCATCAGGAAATATGTATTTAGCTACCTGCCTTTCAATGCCAACCTAGATTATTAACGCAGACCTAGGAAATAAACCGCCTAGGGCCTATGTCTAGACTGGCAAATTTGCTGATTCAGTAAAACATGAACTATCAACTCACGAATTTCCTGTTGTAAGCTCTGGTTTTTTTATGGCTTTTAGAAGGCACACGAGCACACAGGCCTCCTGCGAGGCAATTATGGTCGTGTTTACCGACGTAGATAAGCGTAGACAAAACATCTGTCACTTTCTGACCAGTATGTAAGTGCGAGAGTGACGGAAGCTTTATCCACCGCGATAAAGGCGAGCATAATACGGGCCCTGATGGTAAGTGGGATCTGTGACCCATAGACATTTGTATTCTTAAGGCTACAATCTTAAGACTGCAATCCTAGGACCGCAAATGGGTTGCCAACCCTGAGGACTAAGATGGAATGTTACGCTAGTTATTTTACCGGTTGTCTTATGCTCACACCGGAACACAACAATGCGACTACTGCCTGGCGGTAGGTAAGGATAACAGGGAACACCTTAAAATTCCGAATTTCTTTTTTCCGAATATTCACTTGTCCGAATTTTCATTTTTCCGATAGCTATCTTACGCTGGACCTATTTTAGAATAAATGCATAATTTAACTGTCATACGTAGGTTAGGTTAAGTTTGATTTATAATAGATAACAAAAAGTTAAGTCTTCTATCAAAAAATTTCGTTCGGAATTTTGATCAATTCGGAATTATGACTCTTCGGAATTATGTAGTGTACCCAAGGATAACATGGTGGTAGCGATCCGGACGGATCCTGCACCTACCACCTAGCACCAAGGTCCTACCATCACTAGGGTGTGGTGTTTGGATGTATGTGTGATGAATTTAGACGACGCGTTAGCCTAGTTGGTAGTGAGATAGTGACCCTGCCTACGAAGCTAGCGGTCCCTGGTTCAAATCCCAGTAAGGGTAGATATTAGCGCGAAATATTTGTTCCTGAGTCTTGAATGTTTTCTATGTATTTAAGTGTATTTCTCCATTAAGTATTTATACCTATCGTTATCTTGTACCCATGGCATAGTACAAGCCTAGAGCTTAGTTTGGGACGAGGGCATTCGGTGTGATATTCTCCCCTGATATTTTAATACTTTTTAGATTTTTTAATATGAGACAAAAAGAAAAGGTCAATTAATGTGTATTGGAATAACTGGTAAGATTACTTGAGTGAAATTTAAATTCCAACGTGAGTTGCCATTAAAATCCCAAAAAATAAATATTTCAGAGGTGATATTTATTATAAGATTATAAGTATGATAAGATAACATAATAATATATCATTATTATCAACAATAGTTTGATTACATTAAAACCCCGCTAAAACACTAAGATGGACATTTAAGGTCAAAGAGATAGGTCACAAAAGACCTTGTTGGTAAATTACTAGGTCTGAGATTAAAAATAATGCTTTAATAATACTCTTCCAAATAATTGTTTAATGCGAATAATAAATTTGAATTCTGTTTTTAACAGTTGGAATCTCTTGTTGTTCTTGTTGATCATAATTGCTAACTATAAGGTAGCTTTTTTAAAAATAGCTTCTACTTTTCCCATAAGTCAACCGGGACTTAATTCTACTGGATATTTTAAAACCAATCATCTATTACCAATTGGAATATAGCCCCTTTTTTGTAATATTTGAGTTACAAAGCGCAACTACTTCATATGCTTCTCCCCTTTTTCTTTCTGTTGGGGGTTGATTTTTGGAAAATCCTTTCTTAATGCACCCCTAGGGTACCCAAAGTATTCTTTTCCATCATTCCCTCCTAATTTCAAGTCCCTAGATCTAGCGGTTTAGGCTGTACGTTGTTTGACAGTCAAACACTCAGTCAAGGTACTGTTTTATATTTAGAAGATAGACTTACCCCCTTACTAATAAACGTTGAGTAACGGTGGTATAGCTATACAATGTTTTGTCCTAATCTGTCGTTGACGTTTATTAGTAAGGGGGTAGCGATACAGTATCGCTTGCTCCAGTTTAAAAAAAATGTTTACTTCGTCTACGTTGACTATCCCGCGAGAGTAGTAGTTATTATTATTATTATTTTGGGGTAACAGGTATGTGGTTAATTAGGGTATAAGCTGTCTCCATTCCGAATTTCATCCAAATCCATACAGCCGTTTCAGCACAATGGGGTAACAAACGTACTAACTCACTTTAATTTCCCATTTGTAATGTTAGTGTGATTACTATTAATATACCTAATTTATTATAACTTACTGTAATAAATATAAAATGAAGATATAAAATAATATGCAAAAACTATGGCAATTTAAAAAATATATTGTTTAAAAGCTTGGGTGATGTTTCACAATCACGATTAAATGGCTAAACGTATTTAGATGATTTTTTGCACACATGTAGTCAATATTCCTGAAGAAATACAAATCAAACAAGCTGCTGACAGTCATGGGAATAAACTTATTTTCACTAAACATTTTATATTTTAATTTAATAACTAGAAATCTTTCAACGTTGATCGGATGCATATGCAAACGGTGCATAATGAGATGCAAAAACTGCATGGAATGTGCAGTGCATAGAAGAAATGGTTTGAATGTCGATGTGGTACATTCCGTTTTGTTATGGAATAATAATTGGTATGAAGCTAATATCATGCAAGTTACTGGAATAATTAGCTATGTTGAATATTTTTAACAACTTAAAAACAAAACTATATAGTCATAGTCATAGTCATATACTCGTACTTTACTGCCTTATGTTGTTTAGAAAGATGTTATAACAAATCAAATGCTCCAACATAAACCCTGGGAGGGCACTGCAATTTCAATTCAATTACATATTACAATGTCAAGTATTATGATTACCAATATTATTACACTAGAGGACGCCCGCGACTTCGTACTGCTAGAATTAGTTTCCCGCTACTCCCCCCATTTCTTCCCGTTGGGGGTCGATTTTCGGAAAATCCTTTCTTAGTACTCACTTACATCATGAAAGGAACCTCTGTACCAAATTTCAAGTTTCTAGGTTCAGTAGTTTCGGCTGTGCGTTGATACATCAGTCAGTCAGTTTAGCCTTTTTTATATAAACTAGGTGTGTATACTAAACAAACATTTTTGTCTTGTACCCTAAATCAATGAACAAAAGAGAAAAACAAACCCTTACCCACTATAGAACGTTTTAAATTCCGAATTAAAACTAGGAACCCTTGTAGTTTCGCCACGTCCGTCGTCTGTCTGTCCGTGGTTTAACTCAGAGAGACTTGGCACAACAAAACAAAGATAGTAAACAGGCAATCTTAATGCTTTACATTAATCTCTTTCAGCCATATTTTCGCAATTGCTGCGAAGCCCATAAGGTGTTTGATCTCTATGTATGTATGTAAGTATGTCCTTAACTATATATGTCCACTCGTAACTACTCAACTGATATTGAAATGATACGTCGTTTTATGAGTTTTAATGTTTTTAACATATATCGACGATCATATCAAAAAATGCAGTCGGGTTTTTAAATCTTGATTTTTATTGAGTTATTTATTATTAGCATTTAATTTAATTATATCAATTTAGCAAATCGAGCAAATGACTAACGAGATCCATACATTCATATTGTTCTATGCAACAAACTTATTTTTTCAGATATCAAAGCCCTACTACGATCTTTACGCATAAATAAGTTTGTAATAAAATTACACGATTTAACCTAGAAAATGTATGTAAATTGCAAATAATTAATAACAAGAAAATACAATTATCAGAAAGATAACAATCTGAACTGATTGTGAGCAAACTGGGTTCCGTATTCCGTTATTCTTTTCCGTATTTATTTTATAAAAGCATCCAACAATTAGAACACAGTCATACATTTTTTTCACTAAAAAAATATTGAGTTCCTACTATATTCATAAGCAGGCAATAGCTAAAGTAGGCTTTAAATGACTTATCATTATCTGTCACTGTGATATTTTAATGCCTTCATTCCCGAGTGGGTTAAGAAGAGCTACAGAATTACCAACAACTCTAAAAATTTGAACCAGTGTATAAGTGACAGGTTTCACGCCCATCGCCTAAGGGTCTCCCCAGACCTATCGACGCGGAATCGGCTTGAGCCGGTAAGAAAAAGTTTTATGTCCATCCAATAAGAGCGAAAACGACGTCGTTCCGTTCGCAACGCCGAAGCGAGCCGAGCCGATTGACGTTTGTTTCGCTCTTATTGCGTAGACATAAAGAGTTTTTGATCGGCTAGTGCCGATTCCGCGTCGATAGGTGTAGGGAGACTCTAACAGTACTACGAGCCTTTATTCCCTTAGTCGCCTCTTACGACATCCACAGGAAGACATGGAGTGGCACTATTGTAACCCGGCAACCATACGGGACGTACCTAAAAGAGAAATTCTTAAATCGGCTGCCGGACTGTTATTAGTCTGTCGTGCCCTTTAGCCTTGTCTATACCTACATATAAAAAATACTACGATAACTATCTCAATAAGTCCAATTATTTAATTCAAGTAAGTAGTTTATTTAGTAAAGTTGCGGTAAAATTATATCATGTCATAATCAAATAAAATTATAACACAGACAACCGCTTCTTTAAACTAAAACGAATTAAGTCGTACACAAGTTTTTATTTTTAATTAGGCCTTAATGTATAAGCATTAAAATCGCAATTAAATTGTACTGGTCTATTGACTTATCTGACTTTGCTTTTAAGGGAAGGGAACGGATATATCGACTTATCGATACTGCGATCGATTCGAAATTGATAAATTATCGACAGGTGACAATTACGTATCGCGCATTGAAGTTTTTAACGTTGTTTTGTTTTCTTGTTGGTTTAAGCAATAATTACCTTAGTTGTTAAGAAGTACGTGTTCGGACGGACGGAGAGTTGTCGGTTTTAATTGCCTAGATAGTCAGTAATTACGTTTACAAATGAAATGTCATTCATTTATTCTGTGAGACGGAATGTGGGGTAAGGAATGATGATTTCTTGATAACGTTGTTACACTATTATGTAAATAGGGAATTACTAGTTAGTCACAATTATGGAATATTTTACGTCATCAGACTGTCTTATTCTAGTTCGTATTTGTAACTTGATGGGTTTTAATATGCATAAATAAATCTGGTATTAGGTACCAACTTAGGTTTTATTTAGCTCACAAATCAGTTTCATAAGTTTAAGTTTTATGCGTTATTATAACTAGTCTGTAAAACTCTCCAATTTCCCAATAAATATTAGTTAAGTACCCATGAGTTACAAGTTTTAAATAAACTCATCCTAAAAGTGGTCAAAACGTGTTATTTGACTATTTAATATGGGTATCTCATGCTACTCACATAGTCATTAAGAGTTATTTTGGTGTTATTTTTAGTTTTGTTTTTCTCGTGATTTCAAAATTAAATATTTTATGGCGATTTTTATGGCCCTCTGCAAAAACTTCAAGCATGATCACTACAAGTACTGTGCTACTTGCATCCAGTCGTTTTCCACTATTTACCAGGTAATCAGTTCACCTAATCTTTTGTAAATTGCAGAGCTATTTTGGTAAATTTAATTTTAGAACTGATAAGCATAACAATAAAGTTTTTTTGGTATAATTCCCGTTACATCGATGTAATATTATCGACTTCCCCCATCACTATACGTTACTATCACAAAGCATAAACGATCTCCGTTGCATCGTCGGTCAACGCCGATAGATTACGATGTTTTTATTTGGAGAAACCGTATCACTGCTTGGCTGGGCACTAGTTTTTGCTAGTAATTGTGTTATAATAACGAGCAGTTTCTAATTGAGATGCGAAGGTATTTAAATGAAAATGAAATGTTAATGATGGACAGTTGTTTTGTAGAATTATATCGATGATATGCTATCACTACTCTATTGGAAAATTGATTATAGATAAGGGATGTTACAGATGTGTTGGCAACGTCTATTGTTTCTTTTTTGGTAATTGAACTAAAAGTGAGAGTAAGTAAATCAATGTAGCATATCTATTCTGTGCTTGTGTATTTTCATGATCGTAATGCAATATTGTCGTAATACCAAATAAGGCGGCTAAGTGAAATGTAGTAGTCGAAGCATTCTATACTCTACTAGCTACCGCATTAAATTTAAAATGCTTATACTGTATCATTGCAGTTAGCTGCCTTTTTTGGTATAACGGCAGAATATTTTTATGAACAATAGAGGCGTTTAACCTTAATGACGAAACAAATAAAATAACTTTTAAATCCTAATAGTTTTAAATGCAAAAGTTTGTGTGTGTGTGTGTTAGTTTGTTACTCCTTCACGCTGCAAAGGCTGACAGATTTGGATGAAATTTAGAATGGATATAGCTTATACACTGGATTAACACAAAACCTACTTTTTATCCCGGAAAATTTAAAAGTTACCGAGGGAATAACGATAATCAAAATCTACGCGGACGAAGTCGCGGACAGAAACTAGTTTAGAATTATTATTGAGGCACACGACCACACCGGCCACCTGCACGGGTAGCACAAGTTGTATTTTCTCGCTTGTCGCTCAATGCGTCTTTATCGTTACTGACTAGATTGAAAGGGAGATCCGAGCGAGAACTAAGTCGCGGGCAACTTGAGCTAGCCGCCCTGGGGGCTTAGTATGCTACGCGAGATTTACTGTCATATTTTACGTCATTCATATGAAAATAAGAAAATATGACACAACGTCACACTTTAAGATTCTTAGTAATAAAAGGACTCAATTCACACAAAATACACTTTTATTTAAAACCTTAAATGTTTACCCTTACGTTTAAATATAGTATAGACATATTTGACACTAAATCGCGTTTGACGTATTCTCCTCGCCTCGCATGCTAAGCCCACCGATGGTAAGTGGGATCTGAAACCCATAAATTAGCAGTCTCAAGACTACAATCTCACGACTGCAATCCTGAGACTGCAAATCCGTTGCCAACCCTTAGGACTACGGTGGATTGCCTTATCCCAGTAATTTCACCAGTTGTCAATGATATCCATAGAGACGTCATAGAGAATATTATGGATAAGCCAACATTAGTTAAAAGTATTATAAAGAGAGCTATGATGTGTGTTGGGAAATATAAAGATATTTATACAATACTAAATTTTACTTAATTAATGTGACATTAAGTAAAATTACTATTAATTACCGTTACCGTGTGGTGCCGGGTTTAGAATGTTGCCACTCCATGTCTTCCCGTGGATGTCGTAAGAGACGACTAAGGGACTAAAGGCTGTGTAGTGCTGTTAGGCGATGGGTTTGCAACCTGTCACTAATACACTGGATATCATCTTAGCCTGGTTGTGCAAAATGTGGTAACAGAATTATCAACAAGTTTTTGGAGTTGTTGGTGAGTCTGTGGCTCTGCCTACCCCACTCTGGGAATGAAGGCGTGAGTTTATGTTGTTCTTGTACTATTAATTAAGTAAAATTACTGTTATTTAAATCTAACTTATGTCTAATCTTAGCTAATACAATCTTAAAAGTAAAGATTATAGCTAAGACTGTTTAGTTTTTAAGTCTTTAGGAAATAAACAGCATATGTTTTTTTTTGACACAACAATGCCAACACTGCTCAGAGTAGGTCAAAAGACAAGATGGTGGTAACAATCCGGATATTATTTCTTATACCGGAAACACTATGGTCCATAAAACTCATTTCTTGCCTCCGAGTACATTATTCATCGGAATGATCTTAGCGATTCGTACTATCGCTTAATTACATCTAAATTTATAATTAAACAATACAGAACCATTGTGGTCGACGTGGAGCGTGGAAATGTAACGGAGAAGGCATGTTTTAGTTATTGTGAAGCGACGTTTAAATCGCGTAGATGTCAAAAAAACCTCCGGGCGTTATTGTTTCTCACCCCAAATCTGATCAATTAATGAATATGTTGTAGTTATTATGAAAAACTAGGCATGTACGTTTATATATTTTTTAATTTGTTTCTTTAAAGATACACTAAATTATTTAGGAAAGAACTGTATAAATGGCTAAATTTAAATAGTTTTTATAACTTGCATGAACTGTTTAACCTGTAATATTTAATAAGTATAAAAAACACCGGTAAATTTCTGTTAGCCTGATTAATAATAGCATAATAATATGTATAAATGCATGTTACATTATGTCATTTCGCATACCCGCCCCTGGTGCATGTAAGTGGAACTAAATCTATTTTATAACAACTTTTGTACCTCATTCTTGGCGAAATAAATATTTATGATTTATGATTAAAAAATATATGTAGATAAACCTAGTTTCTCATTAAAAATCGGACTAGGTTTAAGGGGAAAAATGAAAATAAATTTTCAAGTTCACAATCCTCCTAATTATAATGAGTGGCACAGATTATGCGATATGCTTAAAGTATCTACGTCTTTTGGTTGACATAATATCTATAGTTATCTTTTTGTTATTTGAAATGTTTATGTAAATACGCCATACGATTAATTAAATAAATATATGTGATGCTGACGTAATGCTAAAAAAATATATTATAAAAGATTAACTAAGCGTGTAGTTTTTTGTAATGTATGAAGTATAAAAAAGCAAGGCATGTTATACAACCTATGATACTCCTTGGATACTTCATACTGCAAAAGCCTGACGGATTCATAAAGAAACAAACATGATTTCATACTCACATATGATTATATACGAGAGTATACAATACATTATTCACTCCCGCCTTCTTATGCATTCGAGTAAATAAACGCACAATAATAATACTGGTGGCCATTGATTTAACAGACATAAAAAAAATCCGAGCATTTGAGAACCTCCTCTTTTTAGGGTTCCGTACCAAAATGGTAAAAAAGGAACCCTTATGGTGAGACTTCGTTGTCTGTCTGTATGTCACAGCAGGTTTTCTCAGCAACTACAAATGCTATCAACTTGAAATAGCAAATAGGGTGTCATATGAAAGGGCTTAAACTGCACATTTCAAAATAAAATATTTTTCTTTTTCTGTGATGCACTTTTTGATTTATAGCCAAAAATGTACAAAAAATTACCGTTCCCCTCCTTATCTCCGAAGATTATTAATCAAAAAATCTAAAAAAAAAATCTGACGTATAGATAATTACTTATATTTTATGTGAAAAATAAAATGAGGTCATTCATTATTTATAGTTTTTGTGAAATAACAATGATGAAAATCTGTATTAAAATTTAGCCTCGTCAAAATTGACCTTATTGCATAGAAAATAAAAGTTCATAAAAAATGAGTATTTTCTTTTGCGGTTACCAAGCATTATTATCTTAAATACAGAACCCTCAGTGCGCGAGTCCGACTCGCACTTGACCGGTTTTTTGAAGTCGCTAGTCGGTTAAAAAAAGGTTTGAGCGTTTGACATGTATGTATGCATTTATTTTCTCGATTATCTCAAACGACACCTGTGGGTTTTTGATGCATTGCCAGCGGGCCGATTATGGTCGTGTTTATCGACGTAGATAAAACATCTGTCACTTTCTGACCAGTATGTAAGTGCGAGAATGATGGAAGCTTTATCCACCGCGATAAAAGCGACCATAATACGGGCCCAGGACGGTATAGCTATCGCTATCGAAAATGTATAGCAGTGTTTTTCAAACTGTGGGTCGCGACCCCCTGAGGGGTCGCGAAGTTTCTGTAGGGGGGTCGCAAGAGGTCAAGAGAACTACCTCAGTAAAAGAAATGAAAATGTTGTATGAAATGAATATTTATAACAAAATAACATTCATGATCAAAAAGCGGAGGGTGGGGGGGTCGCGAAATATTTTTTCATGCCAGGGGGGTCGTGTCATGAAAAAGGTTGAAAAACACTGATGTATAGGATTGACGTAAACTTTTGTAAATTCCATAAATTTTATCAGTTTTCGACCTGGCCCAGTACCTACACTAATTTGCAATTTTCCAAATTCAACGTCTGTGATACTGTTACTAACGTAACAAACGCATATGTTATGTTTTTGTTTCTCATTCTACACTTGTAATTTCTGTAAATCTACCACCTCCATAATGACCTCTCCCTTCCCACCTCCAACAACATACTTACTGGCATTAATAAGATAATATGTCGGTATATCTTTGTCTATTTGACATATACAATGTTTCGCTGCCCTACCACTGTACCCTGACCTGTTCACTCGCAATCCCCCTCTAAATTTACCTACGATTTATGCTTAAGTATGTACTGGCAGGGGTCTGAGAGGTCTGGTTGTTGGGAATGAGCAAGACGAATCGTTCAGACCGGCGTCTTTGATGCGTGAAGCGGCTATTATAAAGGACTTTTGTAATTGACGACGGTTTGGGGACCGATTGGGGGTTTAAGGAGGTTCCGTGAAAAAAAGGTTTTAAGTGATATCCAAGATTAGCAAGTGTTGATGAAAGGATTTATTAATATCACGCTCCGCGGGATTCTGTGCGTGCGGGATTTTATTTGTTGTTATTTTCTAGAAGACTGGTCCTGTCTTGAAGGCTGACGTAATTCAAGTGCAATGTAGCAGTAGAAGCATTACCGTAAAACTACACAACTATAGTCCTGGCCTACATCAATCCAATTTTACTTATTACATTATTCTAAAAATATGATAGCTTTAGCTATAGCTACACTTTGGAGCAATCGATTTTAGGCCAAACAGTATATATTCCCAGAAATAATAGTAGTAACGTATGATATTTTAGAATAATGTAATGAGGAAAATTTAGGTCAAACGGAGACCATTATGAATTAATATATCATTTATCGCTACTCGCGGAAAATAAGTACTCGATGTCCTTTCTCGGGGCTGAAGTTATCTCCATACCAAATTTTCTAAAAATTGGTCCAAGGGTTTAACCGTGAAAGCATAACAAACAGACAAAGTTATTTTTACATTTATAATATTAGTATGAAACTTTAGAGTATGATAAACAACCAACAATAACAAAAAAAGGTGGCTAACTACACAGTAACAGTTTAAGCATTTTAAATCTAATGTTATTACCTATAGGGTATAGAATGCTTTAATGCAGTTAGCAGTTTATATCATGCAACATTGGGCGCAAAAATATCTGACACGCTCTTATGCCTCTAGTAATAAAGACGTGTCAGATATTTTTGCGCCCAATGTTGGACAATATATTATTGCTGGTGACTGTACGGCAGCATATTGTCCTACAGGTGACCGTCGGTAACTTTAATATCTCATAATAGCTGATGATAAAATATTAAATTCTTTTTAATGACCTAACGTACGCCCGTACCGTGTTTAATGAATGAACTTATTATTTTTAACATTAATGAATGTAATAAAAAAACGATTAAATTATCTGTCCTATTTTCTGTAGCTAAGTAGGTAGGTATTACAAGAAAAGGTTAAAAAGGGGAACAAACTCAAATTGACCTAGTCTCAATAAAAACACAGCTTTGAAATTCGCATTTGTTCGCGTTTTTGGTTGAATGTCAACAAACGTGGCACCTATCGTGCAGACAGCTTTGTCATGGCCAGATTTTCGCGCAGGATTTTATGTACTCGTTAAGTGGAGATGCCGATGTTCTCACCTATTTCATGCACCTTCACTCGTCGGCCGTCAAGCACGATATCATGGACTTTTTCAACAACATCCTCAGTATTGATCTCGATTGGGGCATCAGACGTGCTTGAGCAGCCATGTTTAAGATCATTTTATCCAGTTATAAATGGTCTGCAACTTTGGTGCATTAGTGCCATGAACAGAATTAAGTTCAGATTTTATAGTGGCAGCACTGGCAACCCTTCATAAAAAAGTGTTTTAAGTATGACGGCACGAAAAATTGAGACGTTATCGCAGTCAAGCAATAGTAAAATGACAATCTCTTGTTTTATAGGGCAGTTTAAAAAAAAACCCGTCTTCTTAAAAAGATTTCACTAATAATTTTTTAAAAGGACTTCTCAAGTGGCCCACCTAAAATGAAATGCCTGTATGCTGTATGTACTTATGTGTATAGATTTAAGTATGTGTTTTTGCATGTGCCTACGTTTATTTATATATATATGTGTATATATATATATAAATATATATATTGCACCGCATATTGTACTCTAATTTGTTTTGTGCAATAAAGATAAAAAAAAAACTAGTAGGTAAATTCACCGGTTGTCTTAAGCTTTCTTGGCCTCAAACGGATCACTCCGTGCCGCGCGTCGGCTGTTTGGCGAGCGCTTTATTCCCACACCGGAACACAACAATGCAAACACTGCTACTTAGTGGTAATTTATATAAAATTGAAAAAGTTGTTCAATAGGACTTACGGTTCTTATTAAACACTTGCTACACACATTAATTTGAATATAATTTCACTATGAACAAAGTGGTTTTTCACACTATTTTGACTTTACGCACATTTTTGTATTCATTACCGTTCACCAACAGAACTCGTTCAAAACTAAGTTTATCAACACACCTTTCCACCTCCAATTACTATTTAATACCAATAATTAGGCAAAAAAACGCGCGTGCCAAACGAACATAACTTTAAAAAAAAACCGTATCTCCAAAATCAAACGTTTCGCGCAAGCTGACAATGTGGCCAAATTGCTAAACTCCAACTTTTTTCTTTAAACGCTTGCAAAACCCAGGACTCCAATTAGTGTCAATTATCTAAGAATGTTTAAAAGCCTGGCGTTGAACGATCAAACGTGTTTGTGGCCAGTGCGATCCCGAAATGATTATAAAATTAACCGTTATCATTTATCGGAAATGAAAATGATCGGTAATTTTTGCGTTTGCCATGATAAATTGTTTCGAATTAGCGGTATTATGAGCAGTAATTATGTTTTAAGCGGTTTTAAGTACAGCTGCTTACGACATAAAGGTAATCAAGGGTGTAATAAACCCCCGACGTAAAAAGAGGGATGTTGTAAGTTTAAAGTGTGTATCTGGAATGGTGGTAGCGATGGTAGTATCACTTCTCTCCTTAGTTAATATGGTTGTTAATGTGATTAAAGGGACAAACAAAGAACTTAAGAAAATTGTGAACCAACGCTTAAATCGCGTTGCTGTAAAAAAAACGTAAAAATTTAGCTCCAGTCGATAACGTTTCCTACCCCCTAAATGTAGTTATTATGAAAAACTAGGTTTCTACGCGGATGAATTCACTGGCAAAAGGTAGTGAGGAAATAAAAATAAAGGCAACTTCATCTAGGGCCTGCATTCGATATTGTTTAATAGGTATTTATGCAACTGTTGCATAATGAAGGCTCTTAGAATACGAGTGGCAAAGTTAAGACACGAGGCAACTTAAGTAAAAAGAACACAGTTTACTCGGTCAGACCATTGACAATGATAGACCGATATACTTACCGCCTGTTTCACAATCGAGAAGTAAAGCGTATTTGACAGATAAATTAAGCCTTTTCTCTTTCTTACACTTGAAAATAGACAAGAAGAGAGCTAACTTTAAATGGCAGATAAAATTACTTGTCGATTGTGAAAAAGGCCCTTACTCTTTTTCGGGGCGTCAGAGTAAAAAACAACTGAACTTCTGCAGTTTCTACAAAATAATGATCACGTCAAACATAATCTGCAACAGTGTAGTCTACATTAACTCATACTTATTTCTTATTACATGTTATTATAATAATTAAACACTTTATAGTATTATTACATTTATTACTTATGCTTCACATACAGTTTAATGGTAACGTAAAGGATGAACTTTTTCAACTAGATATGTTATATGACGGTTGACTCGAATTTATAGCATTATGGAACAGTTTAATTAAAGGTGGCGACACATTGGCATTAATCTTGAAAGTATTGTTAGGTTGCGGATACACAGAGGCCCTATTACACATCTTTATCATTTCACCGTAGGTAGTCGTCCAGGGGTGTGATTCTCTCAAGAAGCAAAGGTGAGCGAATGAACGAGTGAAGTCCAAGCGGCGAGATTAAGTAGTCCCGTCAAAGTGAACAAAACAATTTTAGGGCGTGCATTTTCAATTTGGCAGCATGTCTCGAACGTATAAGGCTGCCTAATTGAGAATGCACTCGCTAATATGTGCTTTGTTCGCCAGGTAAGGACTGAACGACCGGCTCCATAGCTGAGTTCTGCACTTTTATTTTTATTTTAGATCATTAAATACTTTTTATAATTAATAAATTGGTGGTAATTTGACCGATTGTCAACAGCTGAATACAACAATAGAAACACTGCTGTTTCGTGGTGGTTTATAGGAAAATGTAAAGGGTTGTTGAACAGGACATACTGTTCTTAATGAATACTGTCTACACAAATTTACACACATCAAAAATGTCCAAGGATTGAATATAACCCAATATAATTTTGATATGTTGCAATATATCTCAACGCAGGTCATTGCAAAATACCAAAAGTATGTTGGGATATTTTTAATCCTCGGACATTGTGTGTATTTTACAGTCTGAAGATTACATTCTTGTGGTTGTAGTATTCAAAATGCAAATGTATTATATTATGGGTCTCGGATCCCACTTCACCGTGGCCTGCGTGCTCGTAGGTCTCCTCCTTGCAAAAAAAAAACTTAGGTCTGGGCCAGCAAAATTATAATTATTTATTTCACTTCTCCTTTGTTGGGTGTTATTCTCTTAAAAACGGCGGCGTTCAGTCGTCGGTCGAACTAGTGAACGAGTGAACGCGGCGCAGCGGTGAGTTTAAGTAGTCCCGTCAGAGCGTAAAAAACACATTTTAGCGCGTAATGTGTTTTGTACGCTCTGACGGGACTACTTAAACTCGCTGGTTTATATAAGCTGCACCGCGTTCACTCGTTTGCTCGTTTTTATGAGAATAACACCCCTCTGTTGTGTCCCAGACTTAACTTTAAAGCAAAGGTGCAAAACGCTTCATATCGCGTGCGCTTGCGTCTCCTAAGCGGAGATCATATCAAGCGGCCGTTATTAAATGTACTTATGTTTTTTTTGATGCGAATGCAAGGATAATAACGGATAATTATTATTTTATTATTATATTTTATTGAGTCGCTTTACTTATAGAAAAAAATATTAATTTATAATGATCTGTGGGTCAAGGTGCTACCTTTTTCGATATGTAGGTATCTATGTCAGCATTTTTTTATACGGCTTGATTTTTCTCATGCATGCATAGATTTCAGAGTCAGGAAGGTAGCCTAAGTTTAATTTGATATTTTTGTACTTATTCGAGATTGAAATTAATTAACCATGTTTTTTTTAAATTACTTACTCCTATTTCAGTTTAAAATATTTTGCAGAACAACAGGAAGTTGGTCCGGTTTGAAGGCTTGTTCATTTTTAATGTTGTACCGTCAGCAAATTATTTTCGCCCCGTTAGTGTATGTACAAATGTATGTATGTATGTATGAATGTAAACTCTTCATTTTCAAATGAAACTTTATGCACTTCCCATCGATTTTTTTCATCTCCACTATTCGCTATCTTATTGTGCATGTTACTCAGCATTTTTTTTTAGATAATTAATTAACTTAATATTTTTTCTGTAGTAAGTTTTTCACTGATTTATTTTTACTACTAATGTTAGGCACCCAATTTCATTTCGTTGCATAAGTACTTCTTTCGTGAAAAAAATGTTTTGCAGACGGTACCTACAGTAATTTTGAGACGTATTAATGCGCATATGCAGCTATAGTACTAATCCGACGCGCTCATAATTACGCCGACTACTTGATCACCTGTTTATGACAGTTTAACACTAATTCAAGTTTTTGTATTAAACAGCAAGTTCAGTGGTCGAGAGACTTGTGCAGGGTTCGTCCGGATGGCTACCGCCCTCGCCCTCTAACCCTTTTGACTAAAAATAGCAGTGTTCACATTGTTGTGTTCCAGTGCGAGTAAGTGACGGTGACTCGCCAACTCAATGGAATGGGCCTGCCAAAATAGCTGCATAAACATAGTAGCAGACAGGCAACAGTTTCAAAGGGTGGAGCGGTGCTTCTGGACTTTAAACGACTATAAGTTGCCCACTCGCCACTTACGTAACTCATCCGCCCTTCGAGCATAGGTATCTCTTGGGACTTCACTCTGACCGACTAATAAGGGCAAGCCAAAGGTGAGGGTCTGTTCCTTGTCATCGTACACTACAGCCGGCTGGTGAAGGTAAGCCTATGGTGAGGAACCAGACCTTCCTAAGGGAGCACTCAGGTCCGTGACGTAACTACTCAGCAACAGCTCGCCACTACCTGCCCTGCAACCTTATTTAATTTTCACTTTAGTACACATTGACATTATTTGACGTTTTATTTTTACACTGATGATCTTATTGTAAATTCATTATAAATATGAATTAAAATAATGTAATTTCCAATACGAAATAAATTACTACTACTACCGTCAACGCCGGATCTCGAAAAACGCGCACACGTTTTTGGAAAAGTAATAACATGGTATTCCTTCCTTCGGTCACACCGGTCGTTATAAAAGACGCAATGCCGCAACTGTCGCGTAAATGAGATCCGGTTTGGACTGTATGCGTGAGAAACGAGACGCATACGTCACGTCACTGCGTTTATGGTGCGTCAGCGTATTTTGAGCACCGGTGTGGTCGATCCAACCTGACCCGGGGGGTTATTATGACATAGCAATGCAGTTCAGTTTACGCTGAGAGAAAAGGACAGAGCTAACCCCCCTGTACCCTTACCAGGAGTTACAATTATCGTATTCGCTAGCGAGTCGAATGCTCTGTCCCTCGCACTCTATAAGAATACTGCGAGGCTTGCGAGTGACAGAGCATTCGACTCGCAAGCGAATACGGTAATTGTAACTCATCGTTTGTTTATCGACGTTCCCAGGAAATGAAATAGTATATTTTGGGGCGAGAATAACGTAATCCAGCTTATTGCGTTAGTACATACATACATACATACATACCTTCACGCCTGTAATCCCAGAGTGGGGAAGGCAAAGATACAGAATTACCTACAACTTTAAAAACTTGTTGATAATACTGTAACCACATTTTGCACAAATAGGCGGCGGCGGCGGTTTACGGTAGTATTTCTACTCATTTGTCTCTTCTACTTGGTATAAAAAAAATGTGTGCAGTTCGCACGGTAGAAGACAAACCTTCACAAAAACGATACTTGTGTACAAAGCACTAAACCATCGTACAACAAACTTTTATTAAGAAGAGCCACTATTTCAAGCTATGGGCACTGTTTGTGTGACTAGCGGCAACTGCCGTTCGCTTTATAGTGTTTTATACTCAGTTCAATCCAGGATGATGCATGTTACAGCTCAGATAAACACGTATTACACTTATTTCTTTAACTTTACATTCCTACAATGGTACAAATGTACAAATCTAGCGAAGCCGTTCAGGAATTGAGATAATTTATCCGCTTATTTTTAAATAACTCGCTTAATAGTCGCAGTGATTGAAATTACGAAATACGGCTGCTGTCACAGGGATCACCCTAAATTAAACAGAGTATAATTTTTTGCGGCGTTTCTTCTCAGCAGTGGTCTCCTCTTGGGAAGCGCTGATAGACTTTTGACATGTAGATGTTAGACCCCTGCATCCTTTTTACTAAATAAACACCTTTTTTATCCAGTTTCAAATCACAACGTTGCTAAAAAAGTCCTTACTTCAATAAACGATAAACTTATAGAAGTATATTATTTTATCTTTTAATTTCTGTTTTTACCGCGCGTGCTAAAACTTTACATACGTTTTTGGACTCGGCCAGTATCCATTTCAAAATGACAAGCAGGTGGTACGATATTTAGCGTTTCGGTCTCGTCGTAACTTCTGATCGCTGTTACCATAATTTCAGACGTACAAGGCGAACTGTTTTTAAATACCGGTAGCCGAATTCACAGTTTACTTAACTTTAAATACTTATATCTAAAATTACTTTTTCTTTTTTTGCGACAACAAACCGACCTTTTTTTTTTAGATTTTTGAACCAGCGATAATTACGGTGTCAGCGTTCGATTTCAAAAACCATATTTTTTTAGGACTTATTTATGCTGCGCATATAATGTTATTTTTCTTTTAAATGTGGTTTACCAGAAACACTGACAGAGTGGCCGTTTTAAGCGGAGACCAATTTTTAGATGACCGCTCTGTTACGGCATTTTATACAAAACAATATTATAAAAAATACTAGTTAGATTTAACGAAAGAACACAATTATTTTAGTACTTATAGTTAAATAAAAATAAGGACGTATATTAAACACGAAATACATAATTATCAATATGAGACGCATAATAAGACGAGTGACAGGGTATCGTCGCAAAAAAGAACAACGCTTTTAGACTTTTATTTTCGGCAAATGATTTTGGTTTGTTTTTCAATCTTAAGACTGCAATCATAACACCACAAATGCATTGCCAACCCTGAGTACTAAGATGGGATGCCTTTATACTAGTTATTTTACCTGTTATTTTATCCCCACTCCGGAACATGACAATGCAAACACTGCTGCTTTGCGGTAGGAAGATAACATGGAAGCCGATGGTGAATGGATCTTATAAAAATCTGACCAATGAAACAGCTGGACTAGAGATAAAAGATAAAGATAAAGAGACATTTATTCACAACAATACAAAATTACATTAAATAGATTAAAAAAGAACAAGACACAGAGAAATTGTTGCGAAACGGTCCCAACCAACTCAGCATTCGCTAGCCGTAAAGCCAGCACTGGTCTTCCGAAGATAGGTAATCCACCAAGCATTCGCATAGGGTCTATACTATATTCCACAACCCAATACGAGGATCCCTCTAGGCATAGATAGAGATACTAGGGGTCCATATTTGTACTCCGAGTGTATTTATTATTCATAATCATCGCAAGTATTTTTTTTTGCAACGGCAATTTCAATTTCAGGGTTTTTATGAATCAAATCTAACCTAACCTAACGTCATTTACTAGCTAGATATTTCTACAATCGTGAAATAAAAACCATTTTAGGAAAAAAACACTATGACTTACGATGATTATTAATAACAATACATTCGGACTAAAAATAATTATGTGAAACAAAGCGCTTCCGGAATACTAGGAATGGGGTGGAATTTGGAAATTGCATTAGTGTTATCACTAAGACAGCATTTATTAATCAATACAGAATTTAAGCATACAAAGATAATCTAAAATAGCAATTTAAAAAACAACTTTTTTAGTATACGAGTACGAAAGAAGAGAAAAGTGGCTGCATTTACTACGTCAAATCAACGGATTTGGAAAGATATGCCTGAAGGGAAACAATTACCAATGCAAAACTAAGGTATAAGGAAATCGCTTGGGTGATGCGTTATACGTGTGTATGCATGTATGTATGTACAAGAAAAAACATTTTTTTTAAAGGTAATCTGAAAAAAACATGCAAAGACTGTGTCAAAAGCATTTTTTTATAGTTATTTTTGAGAAAAAAACATTGAATATTAGCTCTGTTTGCTACGCCCGTCTTTGGACGGTCGGAATGACGTCATTTGGTTGGTAACCGCGTTTAGTTTTTTTAATTCTAACACTAGCTGTGACTGTAGCCATTAGCAGATTTTTTTTTTCTCAGTAAATATTGAAAACAAAATTGTTTGCCTCTACTCTACTCTATAAGCATGTTTTTTCCTTTTTCATTATAGTCGTACCGTTCTAAGAGGCCGGGCCCGTATTATGGTCGCTTTTATCGCGGTGGATAGATATGGATAAACCATTCGTCACTCTCGCACTTACATACTGGTCAGGAAGGGACCATGACGTTTTATCCACGTTTATCCACATCGATAATTTGACAGCTGTCAACGCAGTACAAAATATAACCTTAAACACATATTTTGTACAGAGTTGATAGCTACCTATCAAGTCGGGCGTTTAAGAATGGCGCAACTATAGTTGAAACTTAGTCAACACTTGAAGGCAGTATACGCAAAAGGATTACATACTTCTAGACTGCTTATTTCTTTTAGAAGGTAGTGTTGCCCTGTATTATAATTTAACCGAACCTATATACAGCCGGTTAACCGGTTAACCGATTAACCGGTTAACCGGTTTGCATTCTCTAATTATAATATACGTCTATGACAATCACTATCCAACAAGTTCACAGCAACACTGCCATATCCGGCGGGTTACTTAACTGCTACTGTTATGGTTATTTACATTTATATATGGTTTAATAGCTGTTTTAACTGTCTGTTAATTATGCAGGGTACTGGAGCGATAATGAGCAGTGATGGGTGGAAGAAGGGCATAGTAATAAAATCCTATTGGGCATAAAATTGAAGAGAAAGTTACGGTAGTGTACTTCCTAGGAAGTAATTATGTATGATCTATGAATATTCTTTAATATACAAAAAAAACAAGTACCAAGGTGAACTTATCCCTCAATCCTGTATTTATTAAAAGATGATTATATGATTTATTAACCCTAGTGTGGAAAAAATATCAAAAATTATATTAAGGACCAATTAAGTCGTCTTATGAAATATGTACCTATACATACCTTAACAATACATTTACACTTAACAATAAACCTAAAAGTTAAAAAAAAAAACCTTTTTTTGGATATTTTTATTAAACTTTTAGGTATCTTGCAAGAAACAATTGTACAAATTGTGTTGTTTTGTATTCATCTCCAATTATGAATTCGAAAAAAACGCATTCTTACTGATGTTGATAATAAAATCAAATACCTTAAATGTAACTTTTTTAATGTTTACAGCATTATTATTCAAAAGAAGCAGTGTTTTACGTAAAAAAACATAGCGGTTTTAATGCTCTTGCATCAAATACAACTCTTATAAAGTAAATCCCAAGTATTTTCCCATTTTTAAGAAACGAAAGCTGTTTATCAACTTTTGAAATAGAATTAACTTCATTGTCACCATCAAACTAAAAAAATAAAGAGACTTGTTCAATTATCTCTTTATCATTGTCGGTTAAACAATGCTATATCGTTTCCCGCGCGACAAAAAGGTGTTTTATCGCACCAAATACGATTAAGAAGTGCCGAGTCGTATGAAAGGCACGTCCGTACGATAAATGATCTACGGTACTACTTATTAGGGTTCAGCAAAAAATATTTTCGAGGTAATATTTTCAAACGGCGCAGAACCGGTTCTTGTGGCAAACCTTGGCAGAGGCTTATGTTCAGCAGTGGACGTCTTTCGGCTGAAATAATGATTATAATGAATATTTTAGAGGTTGCTAGAGAGTATTTTTCACCAAGCATTTAACCTAACTTCGATAGCTCATTTTGATCAGGTACCCAAGAATTCTGCTGATAAGCAACGTAAAAAAAGCCGCTGTAAAAAAGGTATGTTGCCTAATTATACTATTTCCTAAAAGTTTGTTTTAATTGAATAATCTCAGGGGACAATACACAGAAAGCCTAGTCCCAACACAACAAGATATTGATAAATAAATACTTTGATACATTTAAGACTTATAAATAGATTACTGATCTCATAAATATTTCCCTTTCGTAAGTTGGGTCACCACCAAACTAAGCCTAATACTAAACTTACACATCTTGAAAAACATTTTTACTAAGTTAACATCAATATTTCCATCTTACACTTAATTTGATTTGTTGTATCGTATTTAAAATTATTTTGTATTTCCTCTTGAATTGTCTTCACTCTTTCTACCTTAACCTGAAGAGATCCCACATGGGATGAGTTCGCCTACGTACATGTACCTACTATGTCGATGGAAATATTTTTAAGATAAGAGTTTAAATGCATACATTCTGACGGAACCACGAGTTAACAGACGAGGCTATCTTACCCGTCTTTTTATTCGATTGACATCAGTAGGCGAACTCAAGTTTATCGCCGGCCATATCACATTTTGACCGCAAGAGTAATAAATAATTTCAAATGAAGTACTTAAAGGTTTTTGCGCTAAAACAGCGTAGCTCAAGATAGTTATTAAGGATTAATATTGACATTTAGAAAGACATGTTAGTGTATTATGTGGGTGGGATTGGTGATCGAAAGGATAAAGAAAGATAAATTAAATCATGCGCTAGGATTAAAAATTAAGGTTAGTTAGATACGATCACATGCTATTCAACATGTTTTCAGAAGAGTCATTATGTTACTTTTTTATGGAGAAATTTACTAATTATGTGAAGTTTTTTGCCAGGGATTTTAACTTTATTCTTAATATGTAGAAGAGTTTCTGATCTCTTTTTACCTGGCTGCCGAAGTAGGATGATATTGGTTCTGGCCTGTATGTATGTTTTGTTCTTTGTTCCCTCGTAAATACTGAATAAAAATATTTTAATCGTAACTAAGAAAACATGCAGTTTCTAACTAAACTATACTACTCTCTGTTTGGCCTAGCGGTTGACTGATAGAGAATGCCTTAAGTACTGTTTTGTGTGCAATAAAGTTTAAATAAAATATATTACATGAAATTCAAAAAATAGCTTGTCAATAGCTTCGAACTAGCTTAAAAGACCGCCGACACAAACAAAGCGAGCAGTTTGTATTGAAGTGTCAAAGTGACAGCGCGCGCATCTGCGCCCGCGCGCGTTCGGAATTTAAAATTCTCAACGTTCTTGCAAATTAAGAATGTTTAAGGGTGGACATTTAATGTAGGGTTTAATTTTAATACTGCCGTGATGGCTGGTATCGGAGACCGGTCTGTAATGTCGTTTGTAGGTAAATTATTATGGACAAATCAAAAGAGTTTTCTTGCCGTAAATAAACAACAATACGACCTATATTGAGGCTTTATGCCAAATAGTTGAAGCCAATTTTGATTCTATATTGAAATAATATTGTTGATTTTATGGGAGGTCCTACTGTAAAGTCAATACGAGATATGATACTATAACGTCCGCAATATGATCGCGATATATAAAGAGAATGTGGCAAAACAAAGTGGAACAGGGATCCTGGCTGGTTGGTAGTGAACATGCCTGCGAAGCTAGTGGTACATAATGTATGTGTGTGTCGTCGTCTCTATCTTAGTACCTACGAAAGATTTTAAGAGGTCGAATATCTGACTCTATTTGTATTTTGATTGAACTACAATAAAAGTCAACAATCACTAATGTCTTGGAAGTACTATAGGAAACAACAAATAAAACGTCTTTTTATTTACAAATTATAATATAGTCTTTAACTATTTAATTGCTTTAAAAAAAATATAATGAGCCCAAAACCTTTTTGAAAAATAGTGACAAGTAATAGGATTATACAATGCTAAAAAAACGAAATATTACAGATGTTTTGCGATTTTATTTGTTATTGCTGTAAACTAAAAAAGAAAAAAGGAATTAAAATGAATATAATTTTAAGGAAATACTTACAGCTAATGTTGGTAATGCAAGTATAGTTTCTAACATTAAAAGACTCGAATGCGGCCGGGGTTTAATTGTACACTACCACCGGTACACTCGACCACGTAAAACTAGATTATATTGCTTATTTAAGAGAATTTTAATAAGGCTCAAAATTTCCATACAAAATGCAGTAACGTTTCTTTCTCCTTAAACCTAGTCCGATTTTTACAATTTGAATATGTTGTAGATATAAAATAAAATAAAATATTTAAAAAATCATAGCCGTAAATATTTTTTCTTAATTTGAAACTTTATTTTCATGCAGTGTATCGTTAATCGTAAAAATAGTATGAAATAATGAGAAACTAGTAAAAATACTGTTTACTTTTACTACTATACTTACTTTTACTTTCTTTTGTGGGATGGTGGTTGGTGGTGGTAGTGGTTTGAAGGTTGGTGGTGGTGATTCGGTCATTTGGAAAGGATGGATGAATGGAAGATTGACGAAAGAGATATACAGAGCGAAAGTGAGTGGAAGGGTCGGAAGGGGCCGTCCTAGGCGTACTTTTTCGAATCAAATCGGAGAAATATTGAAAAAAGGCCGAATTTTAAGTACTTACCCGAAACCGACGTGCGTGCATGACTCGATGTATGAATGTGGAAGAAGCGAAAGAGATTTGTCAAGATCGTAGCAGGTGGAAAGAAGTGGTCTCTGCCTACCCCTCTGGGAAACAGGCGTGATTTAATGTAATACATTAAATCACATGTATGTATTTTTACTACTGCATATGGTTTTCAAATCATATCCTAAGGTCGTTAGTTTTTTTTACTATATGCATGTTTTGTTTTAAAGTTTATGGATATAGTTATATCTTGCATGGAACTCGTATATTACATACAATTCTCAACTGACTGTACTTGCCTACGATAATTATGCTAATCGCACGTCAACCAGAAATTGCTAGTTTGTAAAAATATGCCAAGAAAATGTATGCAATTAAACTTTATGAAATATGTCCAGGCTTACAACAATGTTCGCCATCTTAGAAACGTCGCCCAACTTTGGATTTAATATTTCTTTTACAATGACGGTTACCCGACGAAAAAGACTGTATTTTTTGTGGTATGGGGAAAGAAAATAAGCACACAAACTAGCTGATAGTGACCACTTGCATACCATCAAGGAGTTTAAATGTTGATCCACCATAGAACCTTGTCATAATGACAGCGTCAAGTGATAAGATAGAAATTACATAGGAATCAATCGTTGGTCTTATGCGACAAGGTTTTGTAGTGGTTCATCAATTGAACGTGACCGTATGTAGATTACACTTAGATCTGATATTTATAAAAACGCCTAACTGATTGTCATTAAACTTAGCTCTGCTAAGATCCACCCATTTTTTTAAATAAAAACTATGTCCAAATCGGTCTACCAATTTAGGGAGCTTTGATAGCAAAGACAGAGACACACGTTAAACTTAAAAGAAAGAAGGGTCTCTGTCTGTGCCGAGGGTAAAAAAACTTCAAATAGTATTGTGCGGCTGAAAATGTCCATACAAAATTCGGTTACGTTTTTCTCTCCTAAATGTAGTCCGATTTTACTATTTTTGAATATGTGGCAGATATAATGAAAAACAAGGTCTAAAAAAATTGTAAACAAAGAACGGAAAGCTATAATACTAGTTTTTTTACAATATTGGAAATCGGACTTGATTTAAGGGACGGTGAGAAACGTTATCTCCTGGAGCTGAACTTGTATGGTTTTTTTTGACAGCTTCGCGATTTAAGCGCCTCTTCACAATCCTCATAAGACACATCCGCCAGAAAAAAAACAACGTACTTTTGAGTGTAGTTATAACCTTCTCACTTTAAAACTAAGGTCTAACGGATCAGGTTTGAGTAAAACCCTGTTATTTAATAAAAATGGATGTAATGAAGATATTGATTGCGCATAATTGCGCGGACGCAGGCAGGTGGAGTTGCGGTGGCATGCGCGTAGTGTATGAGGAAAGCGTAAGCGGTGAGTATAGCGGTTTCATAAGCGGGTAGCAGGCGTTGTTATTAAACAGTTTTTTATAACAATGAATGACCAATTGACCCATAATATTAGGAAATAACTAAAAATATTAGGAACTTGAATATCAGTTGAGATTTTAGATTCACTATTTATGCTGTAAAAACTATCATACCGGTGCTGGGAGGGATTATTAATTCCTGCAAAATTCAAACAATGGTTATTACTAAAAAAACACAATATTTATTAAAGAAGTGGTTTACCAGGATAAAGAAGTTAAAAGTAAGTACTCAATTTCAAACTAAAATTTAACGTTAAACATGGTAAAGTTCCGAAGATTCAACCAGAAACATGTCATGTTTAAAAAATATAATTATCGAAGTTTTTGTTTCAAGTTGTGTTTTCTCATCTAACAGTTTCATGGAAAAAATAAAGGAAAAAATCAAGATATTATCCAAAGAAAAGATATACATGTAATATGGTTATTGAGATCCAGATTGCGGAACACTACCGACTTTACCATCACACCATTCTACAACGTTTGATAATCCGCCTGTTTTCTTTTTTTTTTTCAAATAGATGAAATTAACATAACATAACATAAACTCACGCCTTCATTCCCAGAGTGGGGTAGGCAGAGCCACAAACTCACCAACAACTCCAAAAACTTGTTAATAGTTCTGTGACCACATTTTGCACAACCAGGCTAAGATGTTATCCAGTGTATTAGTGACAGGTTGCAAACCCATCGCCTAACAGCACTACACAGCCTTAAATCCCTTACGACATCCAATGGAAGACATGGAGTGGCAACATTCTAAACCCGGCACCACACGGGCCAAAAAAATAATAATAATAAAAATATATACTTAATAATAATAACCGTGACCGCTTAAAACTTGTACCATAATATCGACACATCGATGTATTGCACAAACTAATGCGAAACACTGACAAAAGATATATTGGATGTTTAAACGACGCTAATGTATGATAATGTTGAATATATACGTTTAATATTCAATATGCTGTCCTTTAATAACCCGTACATACATATATATGTTGATAAATGGAGATAAAATGGCGTTTTGTTCGGTGAAATTATATATTATATATTCAAGGAAATGACGAAGCTAATGGAGTTGTATGTTGAATTTTATATTTTGCATATATAAGTGCTAATTATGTCATAAAATGCTATTTTTATTTCGCTTTATAAATGCTCTATTCAACTCGGTAAAACGATATTGTTTTTGAAATGTTATCGTATTGTAAACGTTTTGATAGCTCGTATTTACAGTAATGGTGGCCGAGTTAACAACACCAAAACATGTCAAAATAATATGGTTTTAACAAATAGAAAAATAGGGCCTGTATATAAATAAAATAAATAGATAAATATCAGGGGACATTCTCACACCAATTGACCTAGTCCCAAACTAAGCTCTAGGCTTGTACTACTATGGGTACTAGACAACGATATAAATACTTATATAGAGAAAAAAATACTTAAATACATAGAAAACATCCAAGACTCAGAAACAAATACTAGTGCTCATCACACAAATATTTTCCCATACCGGGAATCGAACCCGGGACCGCTAGCTTCGTAGGCAGGGTCACTACCAACTAGGCCAACGTGTCGTCGCGTGTATTGTATTACATATGTATAAAATGAAGTCAAGGGTTTATATTCGTCGTCATATATTTTGGTCACAGGACCCTAAAGAGGTCGATACCGCTAAGGGCTAAGGCCTTCCAGCGGCTCTATTCTTCTCGGTAAAACCATATGGTTTTTGACATGTTATCGTATTGTTTTTAAGGCCTGGTTCCCACTATGCCAGAACAGCAATTTTGCCGGATGCCGGCAAGGCTGTACAATTTATATGAAGCTGGTCACGTATACGGTGCAAAATTGCCGGTCCGGCAATGCAAAATTGCCGGTCCGGCATAGTGGGAACCAAACCTAAATATTATGAGTTAGCTTAACGTTGACACGATTACATGTCAAAAGCGATATTATGTTTCCAAGTAGACGCCCAGAGGGATGATAGCGAAAACTATGTTGCTTTTTTACAAGAGTTACCATAGTATTAAGATTAACTGGAAGAGATCCCTTAAAGGGATAAGTTCTTCACTGTCCATCCCTGCTATTTTGTCTATTTTGTAATTTTTATACAGAACCTAAGTGGAAGGGTCGGAAGTGGCCGTCCTAGGCGTACTTTTTCGAATCAAATCGGAGAAATACTGGCAAAGGGCCGAATATTTAGTACCCGAAACCGACGCGAAGTGCATGCATGACTCGATGTATGAATGTGGAAGAAGCGAAAGAGATTCGTCAGGATCGTAGCAGGTGGAAAGAAGTGGTCTCTGCCTACCCCTCTGGGAAACAGGCGTAGTTTAATGTACGTTTGTTTGTAATTGTTATCTCTTTTTTTATAAAATAAAGTGTTAACATACGTACATCTATTATCAATACGAGTACGATAACAATGTTTGTTATTTCAATAATCGCGCAAACATAAAACTTAAACAGACTTTATGAAAAATTACATTAATTCCAGCGCCTTTATGATGTACGAGTAAAGAAAGAAATAAAGAAAATAAACCGAACAAAAGCATAAATTAGGTAAAAAAAAAATAAAGAAAATAATACAGAGCTGGACAGTTGTTGTGATACGGTCCCAACTCAGCATGTGCCGTTGTTAAGCCAGCGCTGGTCTTCCGTTGGGCCCGCTCGGTGACAGCACGGAAGGTGACACAAACAAAAAAATAATTAGAAGTATAAATGTAAAAAACAAAAAAAAAGACAATCCAATGAACGCAAAAAGAACACAGAAAATAAGAGTAATAATAATAAAAACAAGAGAAAATCACAAATTAAACACAGTTAACGAACGAGTATCTTTCTTTTTTTACCATTTACCAGAGTTTTTTTGGCAATATAGCTTCTGTTTAACTTAATACAGCTACCAACTTGTTAATAATTGTTAATAACAATCGTGTTTACATCTAGCTACCACAAAGCAAAAACCAAAGTAAAAACATTTTTTTCCGTGTCGTAAGTCATGGAAAATCTCAGGAAACCAATAACTCGGTAAAATGCAGTAAAGCGATTAATAATTGCCGTTTGCATGAAAGTTTGCTCAACCAGGATGGACTTGTGTTAGTGGTAAAATGACAAACAGGACATTTAGACAAAAATCTGGCAACATTTTCAACACATTTATGTTAACTGAAAGAGGTTCCTGAAAGGTCCCTTATGGTGCTCCCACACTAGCTGTTATAAATGTTATGTTATAAAACACGATAACATCCACTAACACTTCATAACATTTTGTTACAACTTATTAGATGTTTCAAACGCTCCCACACTGGTAAAAAGTTATAACATGTTTGTTACCGTGTTGTAATTTGTTATATAACATTTAAAAAGTTATGTAACGTTATATAACACGATAACAATGTATTACTTTTGTTATAATTTGTGATAAAATGTTATTATAGAAATGTTTTATAACGTTATATAACATTTATAACAGCTAGTGTGGGAGCACCATTAGTTACATATTTACGTTGATTTTTATCAGTAATTAGGATTCCAGTTCCCGATCCAACATTTTTTTACATCTTGGTCTAAAAAATAGTGTGTTCTATTAAGTAGTAGTCAGTTATTTACGTTTACTTAAACTCCCTTTGATTTTCCTCCAAATATAGTTTCACCATACGTCTAAAGTTCCTCTCATTTATTTTTCTATTCTAAAGTTTATTTTGCATTGAAATTAAAACGTTGTTTTTCATAGTTCAATCCAACCGGTATACAGAATTTATTTAGTTTTTAAAAATACACTGCAATTATACATAAAAATTAAAAATATCAAGTTACTTTAAGATCTGCTCTTTTTTTAAACATATTTGGATTAAATAATGTAAGTACCTGTAATGACAAAAATCTTTAAGCGCCATCCACATACTATCTATTCATTAGGTACTAACAATTTGCATTTACAAACTTAAATTACTCTATCCATATTGAAAAACAAATAATTCTTTCACTGACCATCATCATTGTAAATTACAATTCCAATTAAAACTATAACATACATTACTCATTAATATCCACAGATAAAATAATCCAATTAATCCATAACATATTCAAACTTGTACTATTACAAATGTGAATTACGAATGAATAATTCGCAATTACGATAAATTCGCATTTTAACCGTAACATATCGGAGGAGCGGCAATTAATAATTTCATGCCCCCGTAGAGTGCGACATTTACATGAAAAGTAGTTGATTTACGCTCTAGTGTAAACGCATTGGGTTTTTGCCGCTGATTAATACTGGACTTTTTCAGGAAGACATTATTTGGTGCATGACAGTGACATAAAATTTCTGATTTTTTATTCAGTGTTAATAATCACGAAAATGACGTTTTTTAGTTTTCTTATCAATTTATCATTATTTTTAATAAATAACGATAACGACGATAATAAACAATCAAAATGAATATTATTTAATTTTTTAGGGGAAATCTCGCACAAATTGCATAGTATTTTATTTGAAACTGGGTAAATTTATGTTTAGTACTTTAAACTTGTACTAGTATTGTAATTATGTAAACTCTTAATTGCACAAAAAATCTTCGTCTAATTATACAACGATGCACTTATTTAAAAAAGTCTGATTATATAAATATTTGCCCTTAACAGGAATCAAATCTGTGACCGCTAGCTTCGTAGATAGGGACAATCTAATTACTCTTAATATAATTGCATTTTAGAGGGGGTCTTTCCAAATCTTATGAAATATAGTAAAGTCCTACCACTTTTTAAATCGGGCGAGAGGAGTGATTTAACGAATTTCCGACCCATTTCTATTCTACCTGTTTTAAGTAAAGTTTTTGAGAAGTTAATGTTAAAAGATATGTTAGGTCACTTCAATAGAAATAAACTGCTTAACAGTAATCAGTTCGGCTTCACCAGAGGACGATCCACAACTGATGCAGCATCTATACTCATTAAATATATATACAATATTTGGGAGACATCTTGTGATGCAATAGGAATTTTTTGTGACCTTTCCAAAGCTTTTGATTGTGTAGATCACGCGACTCTTATATTAAAATTAGAACATTATGGTCTGTCAAATAATTCTCTAAATCTTATGTCTTCATATCTTAGTGATAGAACACAAACGGTTGTTGTAAACCAAACAAAGTCCATTGGAGCGGCTGTTAAACTGGGTGTGCCACAGGGCTCTATATTAGGTCCTTTCTTATTTCTCGTTTATATAAATGACTTACCACCCGCGGTAGTTAACCTTTGCGATATTGTGCTATTTGCTGATGATACATCATTGATCTTCAAGGTAGACCGAAAATCCGTTGATTATAGTAGGTTAAACGCGACGCTAGGTAAAGTACTTAATTGGTTTACTAGTAACAATTTGCTACTTAATGCTAAGAAAACTAAATGTGTTAGGTTCGCTTTGCCTAATGTTAGACCGGTAGAATCTAGTATTTTTCTAAATGATGAGTGTTTGGAAATGGTGGATAAGGCACTTTTCTTAGGAATAACTATAGACAAAAACTTGCAATGGAGTCCCCATTTAGCAGTACTAGCAGGTAAATTAAGTTCGGCAGCTTATGCTGTTAGGAAAATTAGACAACTTACCAATGTTGAGACAGCTCGCTTAGTTTATTATAGTTATTTTCATAGTGTTATGTCGTACGGTATTCTTGTTTGGGGAAAAGCTGCTGACATACAAACTATTTTCGTGTTACAAAAAAGAGCCATTCGTTCTATATATAACCTAAACTCCCGTGATTCCTTAAGATTATTATTTAAAGAAATTAATATTTTGACAGTAGCATCACAATTTATTTATGAGAATATTATTTATGTCATTAAAAATCAAGACTCTTTTATTAAGAATTGTGACATACATAATTTGAATACAAGAAATAAGAATAAAATTGCTATTAAAAAATTTCGTGTCCGTAAGGTATATAAATCATTTGTAGGTCAATGCATTCATTTCTATAATAAATTACCTGACGAAGTTTTAAAGTTACCATTTCCAGTACTTAAAAATTACTTGAAAAAGTCGTTGATGTCTAAAGCTTACTATAGGGTCGAAGACTATCTAACAGATAAAAATGCTTGGCCTAAATTAAACACCTAAATATCTTAATAATAACCTAATCATACCAATATATAAACATTGTGTATTGTCTAGGGGACACGGTTTCTGTAGGGGAATGTATCGAAACTAATTATGTGTTGTTTTGCACCGTCATAGGTAAGTATAATTTTTATTTTTTATTTATTTCTTATATTTACTATTTATGAGTTCTTGTAGAAATTTTGAGTTTTGACACATTTTCCTGCTCAACTACGCATGATATATATAGACATATTTTTGTTACATTCATTGTTTTATATAATACTAGGTTAAGTTTTATTTTTCGTTGTATAATATCATATCATAAGAAATGTTTAAAAAACGACTGACTGTTGAGTTTCTTGCGGCGTTTCTTCTCAGCAGTGGTCTCTTGCGAAGCGCTGGTAGATTATTGACGTGTAAAAGTGCCCGTGCGGCCTACTTACTGAATAAACATCTTTTATCTTTTTTATCTTTTACTCCCAAGCTGAGATTCTTCTCGGAAAAAACGTATTGCCTTTGAATGTTATCTTTTTGTTTTTAACTCAGCCGCCATTATTGTCAACTAAATAAGAGCCATCAAAACGTTGACATGTCCAATACGACCATTTTTTTTTACAGTGATTGCCTGCAACTGTATTATAAAGAAACGGTTAACGCTATTTTTTAGGTAACCTTTTATATTTTATTCCTACCTCAACTAAAGTTGCACGTTCAATAGTGCTTTTATTTGCGTATTTTTCCTCTACGTCATAACGGACTGGCGGATTGACAGCGATTTCCTGCATAGATAGACGGACAAACATATTCCCATCCCTTCTCCTCCTCAGCCTTTTTTGCTTTGATGTGAAATTATTCAATCTCCTTACATAATCTACAAACTGATTCTGAGAATGCAAACGGCTATGGTAAAAGTGTGGTTAAGTATCAGAGTAAGACTCCGCTGTCCGTCTGTCTGTCTGTCTGTCACCAGGCTGTATCTCATGAACCGTGATAGCTAGATAGTTGAAATGTTCACAGAAGATGTATTTCTGTTACCGGTGTAACAACAAATAAATACTAAAAACAGAATAAATAATATTTAAGGGGGCCCCCATACAAATAACGTTTTTTTTTTGCCGTTTTTTGCTAATGTTGTATAGATAATGGTACGGAACCCTTCGTGCGCGAGATCGACTCGCACTTGGCCGGTTTTTTTAAAACATATTGCCTGGCATGTTATTGTATTGTCAACTTTTCGATAGTTCTTATTTACTTTGACAGTAATGGCGGCCGAGTTAAAAACAATACCATGACAGGTCAATGGCAATATGATTTTACCCAGGAGAATAGAAGGTCTGTAAGAGCTGCCGTAACAACAATGTTAACAATATTAAGGGCTGATTTTTCAATCCCTAGATAAAACTATCCGTCAGTTAAATGTATTACTATTCTTTTCTGAAGTCATATGAAAGAAAAGGACAGAGCTAAAATTTACCTTCCGGATAGCTTTATCTGGGGATTGAAAAATCAGCCCTAAACGTTATGTGTATTAAACGGGACACCGTTGATGTCAACTATCTAAAACATATCGAAACTTTTATGTGGTCGTCTTGCACCGTCCTATAATACACATAAGTAGGTGTTTTTTCCTTTTCTCCTTCTATCCCTCTCGCAAGATTTTTGGCATGTTTTCCTGCTGAACGCATGTTATCTGATATTATATTTAATTTAATATTTATAGCTTTATATAATGCTAGACTAAGTAGTACCATTGTGATAAGAAATATGTAAAAAAAAAGACTAGGTAACTGCTGAATTTCTTGCAGCGTTTCTTCTCAGCAGTGGTCTCCTCTTGCGAAGCGCTGGTAGATTATTGAGGTGTAAAAGTGCCCGTGCAGCCTACTTACTGAATAAATGTCTTTATTTTTATCTTTAAAACAAGAAGGGCTAATAGCCTAATACAAAGTAGAATGGCGACTTCAATATTTACTTAACCATAGAATAAACTTGTTATTTTCCATTTAAGAAAACAAATACACTTCCCTAGAACCTTATCAGACATTAATTACTGACAGTTATTAATTTAAAAACGGCAATTTGCCACGCACACACGTATAACCTTTCATGCATAGTCGATTAACGTATGATAGATTCATACAAAACATAAAATAATTTGAAATTAAACGGCGTATTTGCTTGTAAAATGATAATTATTAATAAATGAAGTAACGGAATAATTACTGAGGAATTCATAGTTTTTTTTCGTCTGGTTATTAGTTTTAATTCCGACTAAATTAAAGGTACGAGGGTGCATTGAAAAGTTCTGAGCCTAAGGTTGAATATAATAAAAAAAAAACAAATAAATACTGGCATGTAAAAGTGCCATATTTAGTCGCCATTATGCACTATCTTTTGTTTTTTTCCTGTCACAATTTTGCATTTTATGCTGGAACTGCTACATAAGGTCACTGATTTTTCAAGTAATGGATAAAATTGAGCACCGTTCTATCATAAAATATTTGCAAAAGAAGGGGTTAACACCAAAACAAATATTTGAAGATATGAACAAAACATTAGGGCAATCTGCTCCATCGTATGCTACCATAAAAAGATGGGTAGCTGATTTCAAACGTGGCCGGGAGACTGTTCAAGACGAGCCTAGGAGTGGGCGGCCGTTGACGGCTACTACGGATGAAAATGTCAATAAAATATTAGATGCGATAATGAAGGATAGGCGATTGAAGATTGTGGAGATAGCGGAAGCAATGGGTATTTCTTATGAGCGGGCACAGAACATCATCACCGATGTCCTTGGATTTTCTAAGGTGTCAGCCAGGTGGGTGCCTAGACTGCTTTCAGTCTAGAACAAACGAGTACGTGTTACAATTTCCCAAGATTGTTTGGACATGTTTCAACGTGACCCCGAAGATTTTCTCAATCGTTTTATAACTATGGACGAGACATGGGTCCACCACAGTACACCAGAATCGAAAGAACAATCCAGGCAATGGAAAAGACCAGGTTCACCACCACCCAAAAAAGCCAAGGTCATTTTATCAGCTAATAAGGTAATGCCCTCTGTTTTCTGGGATTGCAGGGGGGTTATCATGATAGACTATCTCGAAAAGGGCAAAACAATAAATTCGGACTACTATTGTGCTCTTTTACGTCGTCTGCGAGAGGAAATTAAAATAAAGAGACCAGGAATGCTATCGAAAAAAGTACTGTTTCACCAAGACAACGCTCGCGTTCACACTTCGGCGAAATCAATGGCACAAATACATGATTGTGGATTTGAAGTGCTGCCGCATCCCCCTTACTCGCCGGATCTAGCTCCTTCCGATTATCATCTCTTCCCAAACCTCAAAAAACACTTGGGAGGACAAAGATTTTCGACAAATATGGAGGTACAAGAAGCAGTAGACTCATATTTTAACGACCTCAAAGATTCTTTTTTTTTTGATGGGATAATGAAGTTGGAGGCGAGGTGGACTAAGTGCATTGACCTTCATGGAGACTATGTCGAAAAATAAAATTGTTATAAAAAGTGAGCCACTTAGTTTTTTTTACCCGGCTCAGAACTTTTCAATCCACCCTCGTATATTTATCATACGGCGCCTGCGCATTCATCACAGGAAACCACCTGTTTGTTTTAAACCAATTGGTTATTGGATGATTACAAATATGCTTGAAATAATTAGTTAATAATAACAAAATAACAGAAGTCAAGATCACACGAATTGACCTATACTCGCCGGCCGATAAGAAGCCAATCCTGACAGCTGTCATTCTTGTACAAATTATAACCTCAAACCCAAGAGTGGGTTATAGAATTGTACTCCGATGACAGGTGTCAAAATTGCCATCTAACGGCAGTGTACAGTAGTGTCAAACTAATTCTCTTATAACGCGTAATAGCTAAAATGTGCTTGAAATATGCTCTGTCCTTAACTGTCATTATTTTTTGAATTTGATAGAAAGGGAAAGATAATTTTAATAAAAATAGGATTATTGTGCGTTTATGGATACACGACATAATGACATGAGGAAAAATCTCTGAGGGCCTAGTCAATGGACAACGCTAAGTTATCGATTTTCGAAAATTGACAAAACGTACAAGATTCACGTAAACTGATGATGGTCGCATCGACCGCTGTCAAATCTATAAATTTCGCATCAATAGAAAACTCAAACGTTATCATTATCACAACTGAACTGCGGAATTAATTTTCTATAAAGGTAGGGTTTATACCTATTATTTTTTTTTCATTTGTTTCTCAAAAGCGCCATCTATTAATATTTAGACTACTTGTAACCCTGAACTACCAAGCGGTCCGATAGCATCCGTCCGGATCGCGTGAGGACCTCAATTTACTTATTTAGCCTGATTAGTTTCACGGAACCAAATCCGTCCGGTGGCTGGATGAGGACTAAAGGCATGGAGTCGCTATGGTTTTTTTTTTTTAAGATTTTGGCAGCGCAAACCAATGATTTGCCAAGGTATTCTTTATTGCTATTCCCGCCTCTGTGCTAGTTTGTCTCTCTCTATCTCTGCGTAAATTTTCAAGTCGATCAGATGAACCGTGAAGAAGAAACCAACCAATAATCACATTCGCATTAACCTATAAATTATTGCAAGAAAAGGATTAGTGAGATGTCGGGTCTATAATATAATGAGACATAGTATTTTGTTGTTTAGGACGGTTTCCATGTCCGTTAGGTGTTTTACTGTTTTCATTTAATTTTATATTCTTACCCGTGACCCGCTTCGAAACCGAAGGGAACATACACATGGGAAACATGGGGATTTCTGGGAAACATGGGGATTTCTGTAACACTTAAAACAAAATAAAATATCATCTACCTGATGGTGAAAGCCGCATCAAAATCCGATGCGTGGTTTAGGAGTCAGCGAATATACAGACAGACAGATGCGGAAAGTGACTTTGTTTTATACTTTGTAATAATAATAAAGAAGAATATTAAACTATTTCCATGTGGTTGCCGGGTTAGAATAGCGCTACTCCTTGTCTTCCCGTGGATGTCGTAAGAGGCGACTAAGGGAATACAGGCTTGCAGTGGAGTAAGGCAATGGGTTTGCAACTTGTCACTAATTAAAACACTGGTAAACATCTTAGCCTGATTGTGCAAAATGTGGTTACAGAATTAACAAAAAGTTTTAAGAGTTGTTGGTAATTCTGTAGCTCTGCCTACCCTCTAGGAATGAAGGCATTTATGTATTTATGTAAGATTAAACTTAATTTAAATGGAACAAAAATACTCCAAGTTCTGTGTGAAAACTCAAGGTTGTTGGTTAAGTATGTTTAGTATATAATGAAATGTCACTGATCCCTACTCTATTTTACAATATAAGTATATTATATTTAAAGTGCTTGTCTAATGATTTGGCAAGTTTGACTTTTTTTTTATGCTAGAGATAATCATTCTATGGGATCACTTGATGTGAAGTGATCACCGCTGCCCATAGACACCTGGAACACCAGGAGAGCTGCAGCTGCGTTTTCAGCCTGTGAGAAAAGAGTATGCTCGTCTCTTGAAGGTCCCCAAGTCATAGCAGTCGTACATTTAACCCTCTGTATCATACTGTTGACTAAAAGCAACATACTCTTCTTACCTTCGTCAATTGCAAAGTAGTTTGTTAAATAGTTGGTTCAAACTTTTCTTTGCACAAAACTTTTAATCACTGTTTATTTTATTACATGCATAACAAAAACAATTATTTAAGGCGTATAATAGAAGTGTAAACATGAGCTTAGGACTAGGTACTGTTGATTAGTTCATAACAACTATCACTTTGTCATAGGTACATTACATTAATAGCATTAGCATCACCCAAAAGGCTTTACTGGCTTTTCCTGAGAAAAACCCCGAAAAAATGTATTATAACACAAACTTTAAAAAATTGTAACGAAAACATCCTACTCCACATCTTTTTCGAATAATCCCAACCGTACAATATTTTCGGGTCTCATTACCGTGTCAATAGAAGATTAGGGATAAGTCGAATTTTTAAAAAAAGAACAAGAAATAAGTGAGTTTTTTACGTCGCCCGCCTAGTCCGGACACAATTACAGCCGCAAGACAAAACCAAATTATTGTAAAAAAGAACCAAATCCGACTTTTAAATTTCGAAGCCTCTTTTCTGATTGCGATACCTTAAATAATATACAGCTAAGTTTGATTGACAGTTTGTACTGGCCGCAAAGGTTTGAGGCGCCGGCCTTCGACGATGTAGAAAAAAAAATCGGACATTCCCGATTCAAAAATGGAACGTATCGAATTAGTGGACGATTATCGGTGAAATTTCACGTGGCATATGTT
The DNA here is from genome assembly GCA_948252455.1 of Acleris cristana. Classification (NCBI taxonomy): domain Eukaryota; kingdom Metazoa; phylum Arthropoda; class Insecta; order Lepidoptera; family Tortricidae; genus Acleris; species Acleris cristana. Next base: position 2,192,897 of record OX411791.1, on the reverse strand, counting down.
CGAATTTTAAATTGAGCTTTGCGGTCCGGAATTCGATGTTTAAATGAAGGTTTCGGGGAAAGGCGAATTTGAACGATTTTGAATTAATATTATTTCCAAATTAGACCAAATGACCGTGGGTTGAATATTATTAAAATAATAAATGTGTTTATTTCGTATTGTTAATATCAAGCATCTAAAGTTGATTAACGAAAAAGTTGAAACTAGCCTAAAACAATGCAGAATCAACGTCTCGTACTTATTTTGTTGTGGTACCAAAAAAAATCAGTATTCTCTGACTAGTCTTTGTTATTAAAAATAAACGAACAAACGGCTGACATAATGTTGGGCTACTTCTAAAACAAATAAATAAATAAATCTTACTGGACATTCATTGAAATTGATCTAGTCCCAAACCAAGCATTGCATTTAAAACACAATAAGTACCTTTCAGACGAACTGTGAAGTTTTTTTGATGCACTTGGTACCTATTAGTAGTCAAAGTCATAGTCATATTCATTTATTGCTTTATGTTGTACAAAGAGATCTTAAAAATACAGTAGGTAGCTTCAACATAAACCCTGCAAGTAATCTGTAGGTAGATGGTCAAGTCCGAAGGCAAGTACGTATCGTTATTTTAAAAGTCTAGGTAAGTAAGTGTCTAGTTTAAAAATGTCTGTACTTATAGGTTTTTTTTGATGTTTTAAATGTTTGGAATATTGAAAAATCTTCGCGAAAAAACATTCGATTAGTGATGTTCAGATTACAATTGTGAACGGCTTGTCTTGCAGTGTTTTATTGATACCTATACAAGATGGGGGAAAATAAAGTACAATAATGCCCAGATAGGTATAAGCATGGAACAGACTGACAGTTGCTTGCTACAGGGGCGCTTCGGTCACCTAATCGTATTGATCCTTTCAACCCCGAGGGTGCAGTTGCCTTAATGAGCTCTTGTTTTAGATAGTTCGGGGTTGAAACAATAGATGGCGCTGGCAACCTCAAAAATGAGTGTTAAGCGCGAAATAGACTGGCAATAAAAAGTGAGGAAGTTGATTGCTGTCTTTCTTTAATTTTGGTTTTAGAGCAAGAAGCCAAATTTTGTTGTATTTTTTTATCTTTAAAATTAGAGTAAGACAGCAGTAAACTTCTGCAAATGAGCGCTTTAGCAACTGAATCAAAGAATTCTAACATAGAAGCGAACCTTCTTCGTCCCTGTACGTCAAGGTATTCGCAGTTAAAGGCTATAGTTGAGATTTTTGTCTTGAGACTGCAAATATCTATGGACTTGTGCCTAGTCTTCTACTTTCTTTAGGAAATCATATCTTACCACATACCTACTTAAGCAAGTACATTGGTTTTTTATGAATTTTAAAGGACTTTATACTAAAGTGAAGTTTACAAAATAAAGTTGTGCGTGAAAGGCTCAGATTAAATAATGTAAATCGCTGTATAGTACTCAAACAATACAATACAATATAATTCTCTTTATGGCACACAACAGAGAGTAACAATTAATTTAAAACAAATTGATAATAATTTTATGAGACATGGTCACAAGTGGTCTTATGGCTACACAACGATGTCTTCCAAACTACATGAATAATACAAGAGTCATTACGAATCAGCGAAGTTTTTAAACCTAGTTGCCCGTTTTTTTGTTTAGTAATTTTTTTAAGTAATCACATAAAGTTTTTTTTTCCATCCAAAGTTAAAAGCTAACACTGGGGACACTTAGTATGGAGAAACAAACTTTATGATTATGTAAGATACCACTGAAAAACTAATGAAATAAAACATTAAATAATTGATTTTTCGTGACATGGACATAAGGGAAAATTACAAAAAATCAGATTTAAATGATCAATGTCTCCGAAACTAGCAAAAATCGCTGAATATACATAGGGGTTAAATCGATAGCTTTTTAGCTGCTCTATCAGCACTAGACAGGTTGACGTCGGTTTCTGGGACACCCTGTATATTTACAATGTACCTGCGTGTATTTGGGCAGTTCTTCTGTGATTTATTATCACCCTACGAGGACATGATCGTCATAAAAATGTATGACACCATACATTGTTATTATGAGTAGGTAATAAACAATAAAAGTGTATGAATGTAATGTGATAGTGTTAGATTTATGATTTAGGCAGACTTAGCTAAAGCCTGCGAGTTTGTCTGCGTGGTACTGGTTTTTTGTTACCGATATTCTAAGAAATTATATTTTTTTCTGAAATTTAAAATAATTATGTAAAATCTATATTAATTTGTGTTGTTTTCTTTCCTCCAGACAACAGTCAAACTCCTTTCCAAATCTGATTAAAATTAGTTAACTAGTTTTTATTTTTAGATTAAGTACCTACCATTTTTTTAAGCGGAATTTTGGCTCTGACTTGGTATGAGCATAATGACAAAAAAAAAAGAAATGTTAAAAAGTTTAAAACTTAAACCCGACTGACGATAGTCAACAAGTTTTGCTAACGTTTTCTGTTATTTTTCGCGTAAGCAACTTCTCGGGAACTGTCAGTATACTACTAAGTCTAATAAAAAAATATGACTATACCTAAGTATGCACCTGACGGTTCCAACGGAAGACCAGCGCTGACTTAAATGCCAGTATTACGCTGAGTTACATAAACTAAGTAGGTATAGTCATATTTTTGTTAGACTTTATTCTTCTTATGCGTATTTCTCTGTTCTTTGTTATTGTTTGTCACAAATCAACGTTTTTCTTTCTTTCTTTTTTTATTTAAGTAAACCGCTTACCACCTTTTTTTTTGTCTAATGACTGTCTCTTCCATGCAAACGTTGCAATCGATTTTTAATTTTCCAATGGGTTATAATATAACGTTATAGCTCAGAACTAGATGGCAATTCCAAAATAAATGTCATAAAAATAAAAGTTTTTTTTTTTTAGGTAAGGTTAGTTTGTAGTTAATTATGATACTTAATATTTTAGTTTAAAACAATATATAGGTAAATAAAAAATAAATATATATCAGGGGATAATATCACACAAATTGACCAAGGCGCAAACTGAGCTCTATGCGTGTACTACAAAACGATAAATTAACTTAATTATATAGAAAAATACATAATTAAATACATGTATAAAACCTTCACGCATCTGGAACATATTGTCGCGCTCACACAAATATCTGCCTTTACTGGGATTTGAACTCAGGACCGCTTGCTTCTAAGGCAGGGTCACAACCAACTAGGCTAACGCGTCGTCCACGACTTATAAAAGACCCAACATATAAACAAACCATTATTTCTCTGCAATTTTATTAACGACTTATAGATATAATAATTATTTTTACATTCATTTTATTTGTCTACGAGGTACGATTTCTTAACTAAAAATACTAGATGAAAAGTCAGAGGATATTAGTCAAAAAAAAATTAGAAGTACCTAAGTAGGCAAACTAGCACACAGGCCGTCTGGTGGTAAATGTGATCTGGAACCTATGGACATCTGCATTCTCAAAAACACAATCACAAGGGGGTAAATCTGGGGATTATGCAAATACTTGGCCAATCCTGAAGACTAACATAGAATGCCTCTATGCTAGTAATTTCACACTGGAACACAATAACCTGAACACAGCTGCTTGGCGGTAGGTAACAGGATCTTGCACAAGGTCCTCCTACCACTGTTCATTAACCAGAAACACTTGAAATAGGTTTTATGTAGAATAGTATTTAGTTTATGTTTATTTTAAAGCATCAGGATTGTCAATGTAAGTAACCCTTATAGCGCACTTACCATGTGCTCATGCCATTAACATTTTATCGATTATCATTAACTTGTATATTTTTTATCGTTTATCATTTTAGTTAACGAGCGGGGTAGGTTTGAGGGTAGACCACTCGGGTGGACAGTCGAGGGTAAAATGCGAATAGTCGCCCTCCCGGCAGCCATCTTGTGACGTCACGGCGCGCCGGGGGACGGACTCGGCGCTTTATTAATTACTGTATAAATATTGTAATTAATATGTTAGAATAAAAAATGATGTTGATTCAATGATAGTATAAGGGTAAGTTTGTAGCTGCTAGGTAGAAAATAAAATGAGGTTAGTTTCAGTTTGAAGATTTTTGAGATTGAGAAATCATAATGTGATATGAATTAGAATAGAGTAATTTAAAGTCAACTAAAAACGCAAGTTATTGTCATCTTCAGTAAAAAAATATGAATAAATTAACAAATATAATTTTTATTACTTCCTGCCTACATTACACTTCATAAAATATTATTATTATTTTTAATGCAACCTAATTTTATTTTAAAGCCCACTATATGAATTAACTAGGTACAACATTTTATAGAGACTTGCCAGCAATCAACATAGGTAGGTAATAAACAGCGCCAGCAAAATTCCGCTTTTTTTGTTCAAAATTCTTAAGCGCGTAAGAACCCACTTATTTTGAACCAGTTAAGCTTTATCCCAAAGTAATTAATTGATCAGATATTAAGATAGAGAATGCTTAAAAAGAATAGCTCCAAGTCAATAAATTCATCACACACCATGACAAAACAAAGAACGTAAATATTCCAATAATATATTGACTCAAGAATTTAAAAAAAAATCGGCGTATCAATATAAACGTGTCCAACTGAACTTTAAACTACTCTAGCGAAAATAAAAGCGATACAATTTAACAAAAGTGAATGCAAAAAGCAATTGTTTGTAAAAATAAAACGTCACTCAATACGTCCCAGGGTACGCTTTGAAGACACCGTGGGGCTCTGATTGGTTCGTAGAAGTGAGAGGGCGTGTCTGTTTTTAGCCACTCCTCCCTGGGTCTGGGGAGACCCAGAGCGCTCGGTTAAACCACTCTGGGCGCTTGCCGGCGCTCCGCGTAGCGCTCGACAGAAATATAACCTCAAAAATATAAACACACGTGAATCTGTGTAAATATGACATGTTTAAGTGTGTGAGTGCTATAATGAAGATACAAGTCGGATTTTTGAAATAAACAGTGTTGTGCAGTGACCTGTCGGATTACAAAGGGTGTTACATAAAAGTGACTAAAATGCTAAGCTGATTATTTTTTTAAGATTAACACATACTTCCAAAAAGGATTCCGATTTAGTTATAATAGTGGCTCAATTAATTCTTCCAAAGATTAATATTAATACTCAAATTCCGATTTAAACTGATTAGATTTTTGCAATTTTTGACCTAATTTGAAAGTGTTTTTGAAATCTTATAAGAAAAACAAATGATAATCAGATTCTTATAAGAAGTTAACTGGCGCGTAAGAAAAACTAAACAAAGGTTTGCTACAAAGTGGCCTTCAGGAACGGAAGAGAATAATTGCAGTTCAATAATAAACACGAGGCCATTGTTTTCAAGTTAAGTTTCCAAACCGATCAATAACTATTATTACTGGCGCATCCAATTTATACTGCTTCAAGGAAAAACTGTGCTAATATTCCAACAACAGTTTGTTATCAGAAATTTAACAGTGATTTCATAACACACGTCACAATTTTGAACTTGAATTCCAAACTGCGATTAAAAACCCCCTATATTGAAAAAGTCACTGGCCACAAGCCCCGCGCGCACAAATTCCAACATCGAACACCGCATTCAAAATTCAAAAAAGAAATTCCAAACTGTGAACCTTTAGTGTAAACGTGCCTCAACCTTGAACATACCGCCTTACTTTGAACGTGTCCCAGACTTTGAACACGTGCCCAAGCTGTGCCCAGCCGTCAAGATAGCCGCGGACTCGAAGCTCCTGTGCGGCTGGGGCTACGGCGAAGCATGCGTGGACACGCTGCTTCGGCCGCCGCAGCCGCAGGCCAGCCAGCTGGGGACGGTGTATGCGACGAAGAGGAGGCGGCGGAATGGAAAAAGGTAGGGCTAGAGCTGGTGATTTGCAGGCTAGGCTATAGGGTAAATCCTAAAAATCGTGATTTTTGTTTCAATAGATTAGGTAATTTATGTTAAAATAGTGACTACATTAATTTCCCTTAAGAAAAGGGTACCTATTTTCCGAAATAGTTGGAGTGGTTTTCTTTTTCAATAGATTTTTTTAATTTATAAGTGACGATGGAATTGGAAAAGTGGTGTAGATGAGTTAGTAGGCCAAGATCTAGGTCAATCTTAAACCTTTATTGTTTTATTTTTTTTGGCCTATTAATTTAAGCAATTATGAGGACTATTTAGTGATAAAGTATAATATTGTTGATGAATGCAATGAAGATAAAATATCTCACATAAATCAAAGATATTTAATTAGCCACATTTATGAACAGTTACAAATTTGGTAAAATTAAGGCTTGACATTATAGTTTGCTATTTAGTAATTAAAAAATATATGCAGTCGTTTTGACAGATCTTTAATACTACAAGTAGCTAAATATACAGTCAGTATTCAATTTTAATTAAAAAAAGGAGAATGCAAAGGTTTTTCTGAAATCGCTTTTATGTTTACTTATTTTGCTTCAACTGTGTTTTGCATATTCGAAAAATACAACTTGCGAACGCCGGCTTCTCGACAGATAATTGTATTTGTAAGTAAAAAGGAATTGCCAACTACTTTAACTACCATTCAAATTATAATTTCACAGATTATATTTTTTTACAAAAAATACCATCATATTTCGTCCTAAAAAGCGTAGGTAGGTTTTTGATGGGTTAGGAATATAAAACATCACTCAAATAAATCGTTAGATAGACTGAAACATAAATAATACACATTGGTTGTACATATTCATCTACATAACTATTTATTTTGATAAGTTTTAATAGCTCTACCGTGCAACCATCTCTAAAAAATAGAACAATTTTTACTTTCTATACAAACTTATTGCTTATACAAATTGTATGTAATTCTACTCAAACTAGTTCAATTACAGTAAATTATTTCAGCAAGTGATATTTAAAAATAATCGATTCCTAATAAAAATAACAAACCGAGTCGCGTACATTCTTCGCTTGTTTTCTACTACATATTCCATTCCGCAAGACAATTAAATGAAGAATCCAGCAATTTGTGGTACTCTCACTAATTGATATAGTTTTCCTCTCACTAACTGGTAACAGTACAATTTAGATCTTATAACTATTGTGTTAAAGCACATAGAATTGTGGTTTATATTGAAGCATCGTGACGACAAGGAATTCTGTACATTCGATTGTACTTTGATATGTGTAATAATACTAATAATAGCCCAGAAAATAGTTGGACAATGTTTTCCTTTATAGTTGAAATGTATACTTTAATTCGCTGTTCGAACGAAACAGAAGGAAATACATTCATGTTAAATGGTAAGGTTATAATTTTAGCTAATTTTGGAATAATTTGCGCCATTCAAGTGAGGTAAAACAGAAGGCTAATTGTTGTGTAGCTAGCAGAGAATAGTGAAAAATGGAAATTACTTTACCGACAAAAGCCTAGGTCTTAAGTTAAATGATGATGACCTATTACTTTATCGAAACACCTTTCATCGAACATATCATTACGCAGAATTTTAATTTCATCGAAAGGCATTTTTCGCCGCGTGAGTGAATTTTATGCTGTCACAAATCGAACCTAACCTAATCAACGTAATTAATGTTTATGATATCCTGAAAACATCATGGTTACAGCTATTTTCTACTGAAATTAAATTCGATAAAATTATACAATGGATGAAGTTAAATTTGATAAAATGATTGGTTATCGAGGTAGTATCAAAAAGGTTGCAAGTGTTATTAGTAGGTTGAGAATGCCTAGTGTGCCGTGTGGTTGCCAGCTTAGATGCCGTGTGGTTGCCGGCTTAGATGCCGTGTGCTTGCCGGCTTAGAATAGTGCCACTCCATGTCTTCCCATGGAAGTCGTGAAAGGCGACTAAGGGAATACAGGCTTGTAGTATTGTTAGGCGATGGGTTTGCAACCTGTCACTAATAAACACTGGTAAACATCTTCGCCTGATTGTGCAAAATATGGTTACAAAATTAACAACCAGTTTTTAGAGTTATTGGTGATTCTGTAGCTCTGCCTACCCCACTCTGGGAATGAGGGCGTGAAGGTATGTATATAGAATGCCTAGTATGTTTATGGGTAACCGATCCCACTTACCATCAGGTGGCCTGTGTGTCCGTTTGCCTTTTCCATGACATAAAAAAATGCAATGATGAGCCATGATTTTGATTCAATATACAGGGTGTACCAGAACTTAACATAAGAAAGCACCTTCTATACCAGTTAAGAATATAGTTTGAACTTTTCAATGTGCTAATTAGTTTAGGAGATATAAGAGTTTTAATGACATCCCTATGATGATATTAGGGTTTTAAATAAATAAATAAATAATCCCATGGCTTAAAATAATAAAAAAAATGATATCAAAACTTTATGTCTAACCCTCAATAACGTAGCAAAGTATTGAATTATACCATAATTCATCAGGATTCATCGCTTGAGTGCAGTCTTCTAAAATTCTAAATCACTTATACCTACTAAAGTATAATCCGAGTACCTATACATTGCTAAGAAACATTGTCAATAACCTATTCCTTGAGCAATAGGCCAATACAAATCAGATAAACGTTTTTATGTCAAGTTTGTTAAAAAACCTTTTTGTTTTAACAATAGTATCGAAAACCGTAGAATCGTAACAAATTGATTTAGTTTATAACCATTGAAGGGAAATAGTATAATGGTACTACGGATGAATGTTATAACAAAGGATATTCGACCTTATTTGCTAGAAAAATATGATTTTATATGTTTTTTTGTGTTTTTATTGTAATAATAGGATAATCAAATACGTAAAGTGGCTGGAAGTGTCAAAGCGATTGGTTTTTATTACATACTATCATCTAATTAAACATGCTATAGCAATAATTCTTGGAATTCAATATTATTTTGGCGAAATTTAAATCTTAATATTGATTTTAATACGATAATTATTTCGGTTTTTGCTGTTATTTTAGTGAGGAAAACGGTTGATAAAAATTTGTGTTTATTTACCCTACCACAAAAGCTAACTTGTATTGTTATATGCAGGCAGCCATTCTATTTAGACAGCAAATAAAAAAAAATGCATTTTATGAAATAACTTTCCGAGCGCTTCTGTCCTAAAAGTAATTATCTTATTCAACCTATTTTATTATTTATCTATTTTTTTATACACATGCCTCTTAATAAAAAAAGTTATTAAAGCTTGTATTAGTATTCAAAAAGATGATTTCATATTACTGCCAATTTAAAAGTCACATCACAGGCAATTATTTAGATTATGTAGACGTATGTACATAACAGTTACAGGTGCATAATGTCTGAATTAGTAAATACTGATTGATGGTAAACGAACTACTGTGAACGTAATCAAGGTAAAATAAACACATGTCATGATGAGACAGTATTAGGAGCTATCCTAATCTAATATTTTCACAGGCTTACAATTTTCTATTTAGATGACGCTTGACTTTGTATGAAATTAATTGAAACATAATAAGTTAACCATCGCTTGATTCTATTTATCTATCTAAAAGTTATATTTTATGTTTTTCGTTGTATTTTTTTTATATTTACCGCGTTGAAGTCAGAACGTTTAAAGGATTTAAATAATTCATTATAATGCCATTATAAAAAAATATAGTCAATTGCGATTCACCTAAAAAATAACTGCTTGCTTTTACATTTTTATTCCAATGCCTTTTCTAAGGATCTAATTTGAAGCATTTCATGATTAATAGTGTTATTGTTACTTAAAATAATTTATTAGATAAAATTAACCTCACCTACTTACTGTGCAAAAATGGCAGAGTTATTTAGAAAGATTTTTTTTATTATCTGCGATCTGTTTTTAAAGACATAGAAGACGAACGTCATTCAAACATAATGTAAACAAGCAATCGCAATACAATATATTTATTATTTTAGTGTTTTATGAGCATTCACCCATTGTTTATTACCTAAACTTAATTTAATACAGCACTTTCCGCATGATCCTGGTTTCTAGAATAGATTCTCTGGACACAATCACATTAAATTTATTGATAAGAGATTCCATACTTCCAATCATGAGTTTCTATAATTAATGTTGGTGCCGTCGCGTTGAAACTCTTGGAAAACCTCATCACATAAATTATTAACATGCATCACATATAACTTAAAAGAGAAATAAATAGTCTTATTAATATATTGATTTAATCATGAGAATTATAGTCCATTTGTAAACAAACAAATTTTACATGACACCACCAAGTATCATTTAATGAAGTGGAACTGATGATAAAGACCACAGATGGCCACTGGAACTCCTCAATGGTATCTATTTCAAGGGTAGCGATAAGATATATCTATGTTATAAAACGTGTAAAACCTCTGCAATATTTTACCTTATTACTAAAATTTAGTTAGCTAGCTGAAACCTACGTTCGAAGAGCTGTCTTCCAGTGGCCATCTGTGGTCTTCATTATCAGTTCCACTTCATTACATGATACTTTTTGAATGCAAATGACATGTTACTGAAAATACTAAAATCGCTTTATGTTTATTTCTATAATATTTAACAATAATAATAAATGATATTGCCCGGCATTGAAATCGCTTCTTCAACACGATATCAGTCTTATTGGCGACAATAGTCCAGTCCGTGATGACGGATCGATCCCAATAGAGCGTAGCAAGAGTTCTGAGAACTGGCGCCGGTGTGTACTTATAGTACGGTACTCGTCGACGTCACCATCCCGCATGACGAGAACCTCGTGAAGGCTGAGAAGGACCAGCAGAGCTCAGCAAGTACCTTGACTTGGCTCAAGAGGTGACCGCATTTTGGGATGTTGACTCGACGATCATTGTCCCGATAGTTGTTTCGGCGAACGGTCTCACAGCGAAGAGTCTCGAGTAGCACCTCAAGACACTCACATCAAGGGCCAGATACAGAAAGCGTACTCCTTACGGCACGTATTGTGAGGTGGTTCCTCTCTCTGTAGCCCTTCCACTGGTAGCTTGAGCCCTGCCCCGCTGCCGACGGCATCCGTAGGTTACGTTTTTTATGGTTTTTTTTATTAGTACCTATTGTTATTTCACTTTTATATTTGAATATTTATTTTAGGAACCTAATTAACAGAAAGTTACTTAAATAATAAATGAATCATTTATGTTTCAAAACAGGCATGGAATAAACAATGTTTCGCAAAACTGCATAAGCAGTTAGTAAGCGAAAACTGTAGTTTTGGCTACAGGCAGGCTTTCATTTTTATGACATTTGAGGAGTCCCCTCATCAGATACAAATCTGGTGACAATGAAACCCTCTCAAAAGTATACCCTTTTAAACAAAAAATATATTTTAAATCGGTCCACAATTGACGGAGAAATCGGTGAACATCTATAAAAAAACCCGCCGAACATAGAACCCCCTTTTTTGAAATTGGCTAAAAGGTCTGTTCGTCAGTCTATATATCCGCCAACTCCACCTAACGCAACGGATCCAGACGCATCCAGAAAGGTTTTTATGTATAATAAATTCTAAATCTATGAACGGGTGTTACAGAAAATTCAAATATACCGAAGCAAAAATGGTGGGTCGCTAGATAATTATAATATAATTTCTGACACCTACGTAACGCCTATACGAGTAGACAGATCATGTAATTGCAGTCAAATATGGCTTACTACGCTCTCGAAATCGAATAGTGTATTTTATTGACAAAACTTAACACCTCCATCATTTCTAATTCCGCGTTTACCTGCGTATCGAATGACGCGTTCAAAAATTTGTCTCGGCCTATTACAGTGATTCGATTACGAATTTATGGGGTGAATAATCGCTCGTATCGATATTCGACTCGATTGCCGTGAGCTTGTGAGCATATCGATTGGCTTTCCACGTTTTCTAATTTCGAATTGGCAATTGCGTTACGGTTTCCGCCATTTTTGTTATGCTTTGCCAAAGGGTGATTTTGTCTTTTTTATTTTCATTTATTTTAGTTTTGTGACCTTGAGATTGGGAAAGGGATTTTGAAATTTGAACTCGGTATTATATTACACGCGATATATAATTTTAGTAGTTAACAAGGACAATGCTGCCAGCATCTTTGGAACGATGCCGCAGGGGCCATTCTTAGATTTAATGTTTTAGTTTATACATCTTAGATTTAGTTTTACTTGAGATTAATTTTTGTTTTCAGATATTGATTAATCCATCATGAATTAATTTTATGTCGTTGGTCAAATTTATAATACTTATCTACAACAAAATTTTGGATCACGTATGTTTAATACTATTGCAGTGCACTACGATATATTATTCAAGTTTTTCATTACATTATTACAATCATCCTCATCCTTATTCTTTCTAATATTATAAACTAGCGACACGCCCTCGCTTCGCTTCGGTTTATACGAGTTTTCTTTAACATCTGTATATAACCCAGACTTATACATAATAACCTTCCTCTTGAATCACTCTATCTATTGATGTAAACTGCATTGAAATCCATTGCGTAGTTTGAAAGACCTAAACGCACATAAAGATGGACAGGCGTATGATAGTCCTGTCTTTTTACCGGCACGCCGAGAACAGGTTTTTTTTGCAATAAAAAGTATTCATGTCCATGTCGGGCCTTTAACCTATTTCCTTGCCAATTTTCACATCGATTAGTGGTGGCCGAAGACAAAATTAACAAATAAATACTTTCGCATTTATAATATTAGTACAAACAAGAATAACAAAGATTCTAACAACCAACTATGATCTAGTCAATTTTAACACTGTATTTGACGTATTTAAACTCAACCATGACTGTGTGTAAGAACCATGAAAACCATGTAATTTGTCCGTGCAGCGACCATAAGACACCATAATTGAGTGTCTACTGACTTCTAAACGATTTGAATTTGAAGACCCACTTTGAACTATTCATTATTTCGTAAACTGTAATCACCCTGTGATTAGGTGACGAAATAATTGATGAGTAGGTACTTACAGTATGGAACAAAGTATCTGTCAAATAGATATGATGTTAGTGATGGAAATATTTTGAATGAAGCAGAAGCAAGCATATCTATATCTCTTAAAGGATGCAGTCTTGAGGTGACATCGGTATTTTAATCTTTTGTCTCTTGAAAAGATAAAGCAACAATTTCTATAATGGAGTTATGAACAAGTCCATCAGTTTCTGAAACGAGTACCTCGAGCAGGAAGGACCATAGATATTTTTTTTATACAGGATGTCCCAGCACTTGTCATAAATATAAAGATATAAAAAAGCCGGGACCCTTTGGAACGCATATTTTTTTTAAGCATATTTACTTTTCACATATATTTTTTTCGCATAATACCCTTTTAGGCTTAGGTACATTGCTTCGGGTTCGTACTTAGCGAGTGAGGGAGAAGCTCAAACCCGAAGCAACTTCTAAGGGCTCCCATAGACGATCAGTCGAAATGACAGGCCGAGAGGGATGCGGCTATTTGATAGAATGGGAAAGTTAAATACGTCTCTCATTCTAACAAATAGCTGCGTCCCCCTCGGCCTGTCAGTCCGACTATCATCTGTGGCGGCCCCAAGATTCAAAAAATTCAAATTCAAAACATTAACAGCCAATCACTATGTCAAAGTGAGGTAGGTAATGATTCAAAACATATGAGACTTCTTAAGAATTGACTTATAACGTCACTTTGACAGAGTTTTATTGTGGATATGGATCAAATTGGTTGAGTGTACCATACTGGTACTGACACTGGACTAAAAAGCCGGCCAAGTGCGACTCGGACTGGCACACCGAGGGTACAAACTACCGATCATTGCTCTAAGGAAAATATTGAGGGATAAACTTAACTTTGCTATGGGAAAACAGTTGTCTTGATACATCTAAATAGATCGCGGTTAGTTTACCAACTGCAAATATGTCGTAATTGCAAAAAAAAAAAATTGATTTAACTACAAAATTACTTTTTTCGGAATTTTTCCTGTTTGTGCTACATGACGTTGAATCTTGCCTAATCGCATGATTCTAGGTCTACGGAAAGTACCCTAAAAGTTTTAATTTCCTTGAGAAAATCGTCAAGTAAAGCATAACTATTTGACACATCAATTTAGCCCTTTCTCTTTCTTGCACTTGAAAATAGACAAGGAGAGAGCTAACTTTAAATGACAGATAAATTTACTTGTCGATTGTGAAACACAGGCCCTTAGAATTTTGATTTTTTTACGGCTCTAGGGGATTGCAGACTTAAGTATTTGATATTAATTTCAACTTGGTACCTTTAGGTGTTCCTGAGAAAAAAGTTGTTAACAGATGCACAGAGAGATAGATGGACAACGAAGTGATCCTATAAGGGTTCCGTTTTTTTCCTTTTGAGGTAAGGAATATTAAAAAAAATGTTTGAAATCAAAGATCAGCAGAAACTACTGATATTTGCTAACTTATTTGTTTAGGTTACAGCTTACTTAGCTACATTAGAAATTGGTGTTTTGAGTATTTGTCACTTTACATACAGTATAACGTTACATAATCCATACAAAAGTAAAAAAAAAAACCGTACAAAAGTATTATTTCCAAATTAATGTAAAGGTGTTTTTTACATTGTGACATGGAGTGTTATGTAACGTGCATACCTAATGGTATACATTTTTTGATTTGAGGGACCGTTTAGGAAATATTAAACTCGAAAAGGATCATTTTCGCTAAAATTGCGTGAAAGCAATCAAAACCACCAAATGTGATATATTTTTGGAAATGGTAATAAATTTAGTAAAATAATACAATTAAAAGTTAAAACTAAACTTTTTTAAATTAAAATAAAACTAATATACTCAAATACGTAACTAATAATCACCACTATATAAAAAAAACACCCCCTTTAGCAGGTCCGCTCGCGGCATGGATAGGTAGCTATTAAAATACAGTTGTGAATGTTGATGATTTTTAGATTTGGGGGACTGTCTTAAATGAAAGCACATTAAAACTATCACGACTGAGTAGACTTGATTGGTTGTTGAGATTCAGGCGACTTTTTGTATTTGAATTATGATTAATAAAGTGTTACCTACTAAAAATCATGTAAGACAGCATCAAATAACGTTAAACAGAAAATTCGTTTCTAATTGTCGTTTTTTCGAAATAACTTTTTTTATTTGTAGCGAAGGCCGACATGCTCTTGCCCGGTTTTTTAATGCAATTAAACTCTTCCAAATCCTAACTAAAAATAAATAGGTTGATAAATCAATCACCCCGTATAGGCCTGGTAACATATTATTATAAAGAAGTGCACCTCTATATTAGTTAGAAAGTTAAAATTCTCAATTTCAACAGCTATCGGTAACATCAAAAGTAACGAACCACTGAAAAACTCACCAACTTTTTGTATTGTCATTATCATCCATCGACTTCTTCGCTGTCTCATGTATTATTTATTTGGGTGAGCATTGAGGATCTTTATTGATAGATACAGGTTGTTTTTTAATATTCATAAAGTTTGTAATGTTGAAACTGGTTTAAGACAAATGTAATGATAATAATTATGACAAAATATTGGATTTTATGGATTTATTTTACGATAATTTAGAGTGGGCTGTATATACAGAACTGAAGGATGATAAATTCTACTGACATTTAAATTACACAAGCACCTTCAGTAAGATTGTCAGTAGGATTTGTCACCCGTCAGTTCTGTATAATATATTAAGACTAGCCCATTTCTCAATAATTTCGTCCTAAAATAATAATTCTATTTTATTCTAAATAAAACTATAAGTAAATAACGGTGTGATAATAAAAAAATCGTTTTGTGCCTACGGAGAAAATGTTTTTTTTTTAGATTCAACGGGTTTTTTCTACATTCTTTATTACTGAATTGAGGACCAGCTACAGAAATCGGTACTCGATACGGCACGTATTTCAGTATTTTTTTATAGCACGGAGAAGGTAAACTAGCACACAGGCCAATTCATGATAGAAAGAAAGAAAGTAAATATATTTTTCTACTCGCGTACTATAAACCGCTAATATTGATATCGTTAATGGTGTCAGAATACCACCTATAGCGTAACCGAAGAGTAAAAACAATTCTATAATTAGCGTTGCCATGGTAATAACAGTTCTATAATTTATTATAGAATTGTTATTACCATGGTAACGGTCATTCCGGATATCAGTCTTGGCGTTTAGTTAACACTTGACATCCTAATAATTTGTATAATAAACCATTAAAAACATTTAACACCAATTAAAATTACCTATATTAAAAGTAAAATTAATTTTGAGACTAAATATGTGTTTAGAATTACATTTTTATGAAGTTACTAAAAATAGATGAGTAATATCCATCGATTTGTTATTTGGTTACCATGGTTACGTTCAATATGGATATCAACAAAATGGCGTTTTGTTTGGCATTCCAACTTCTATGATAAATTTTCAGAACTGTTTTAGTACCTAACTATTAAAAATTGCATGAAATTTGTAAACATTTAGCAATAAAATTTACAAACTATTAACGCCAATCGGAATAATGAAAATGACTTTGCTAACAAGTAATTTGTTAGCAGAAAAATCGAGTGAAGTATACGAGAAAAGTTAGCGATTGTTTATTTTTGTCATTAACTCATTATCATTCTAAGCTTGTAGAAAAAGTTATGTATGCAACGGTACATAATTAGCTCTTAAGGTACTCGTGCCTATAATTAGAGCGCTCGCAAGCTCGCGCTCTAACCTCGGCGCTCGTACCTTAAGAACCTTCATTATGTACCAGTTACATAAATAACTATTATTTACAACAAAAGCAAAAATTAAGAAAAAAATATATACCTACATAATTGGACAGTTGTTGTGAAATGGTCCCAACTCAGCTTGTGCCGCTATTAAGCCAGCGCTGGTCTTCCGTTGGGCCCGCTCGGTGACAGTACGGAAGGTGATGGTAAGTGGGATCTATGAATCATAGTTACTTGCATTCTTAAAACAATAATCAAAAGATTACAATCCTAAGACCGCAGATGCGTTGCCAACCCTGAGAATTAAGGTTGTTACCAGACCAATCGATCTATCGCCGATCGAGACGGCATCAATTGACGTCGATCGATGCCGATCGATTGGTCTGGTAAGAACTATCGATCGACGGCAGATATCGTTCGACTAACCAATCGATCGATTGCCGGTCGACGTTGATCGACTGGTCTGATATCTTTAATTGATGAAGGAACTATCGATCGACTAATCCATTCTGCTATCGATCGATTGGTCTGGTAGGATCTATCGATCGACGTCGACTAATCAATTCTACCATCAATCGATGCCGTCGATCGACGATTGATCGATTGGTCTGGTAACACCCTTTGATGGAATGCCTCTATCCTAGGAATTTTACCGAGTTGTCTTATTCCCACACCGGAACACAACAACGTGAACACTGCGGCTTGGCGGTAGGTTAAAGAATAAGATGGTATGATGTGTCAAACCTTGTTCAAGGTCCTACCACCATCAAACTAAACGAAATTGCCTGTCTCTGCAGCCCTAATTACCGGTAGCTTGGTTAAGGCCTTTAAAATATGTTTGTTTTTTCTTTAATCATTATACTCGTATTTTGAATACGTCGAAAAAAAAGACCTGAAAAATAAAATCAGTATAGGTAGGTATATAAATTTATGATTAACCAGTATTTTTTAAGAAAACTCCTTTTTTAAAATATTCATAAAATCATTTTTGCAACCGACGTTTAGGGTTCAAATGGCAAACTTATTATTTAAAGTACACCGGACATCTGCGCAAACGCAGGTGGTTCCGTACATACCGACACTCAGTATGCGAGTAATTTTGTACAATTTTATTTTTTTACATGCACATTTGAATTCATGATTTGCCCGGAATTTTTACTGGGGAATACTTGTTTTTTAAGTAAATTATACGGTGACAATAATGACGGAATGGGATAATTTTAGTAGTTGTTAAAAAAATAGCTTTGAGACTTTAAGGGGTAAATTATGCGAGTGTTTTATGTTTTAGTAATCACTATTATTATTAAACTAAAAAAGTTGACCTTGCCATCTATGTATAGTTTATTGTGCTCCCTTTTAAGAATCATCCTGTATAGTTGATAGTGTAAAGGCTGTATAGGGTGATGCTATAAAGGAAAGGCGTTTTAAATTTTAGGGTTTTAAAATAATCATAGGTGCATAGTTTTATATCTTTAAGCATAGTTGTGTATGTAAATAAGTAAATAATTTAATGTTAGCTTAGTTAAAGAGACCAAACAATTCTAGGATTGTATAAACATTATTAAAATAAAACCCACTTAAAATTGTTACACTCTACAGGGGGTTTGGTGGGCGAGTTAAGGCATTTATGGATATTATTTTGAAACTATTAATGGTTTTCAGTAATAATAATTATTAATAGAGCTCCGTAACTAGTTTATTTGATGATGACTATGGGGCAAAAAATACATAATTATCTCTGAATAATTTTGAATTTCGAATTTTCAAAATTCCTAACGTAATTATGTATGAGGATTGAAAACTTTTTTAAAGAATATAGTTTTAACGTAACCCAACCTAAGTGTAACAATTATACTTAAAAAAAATGTACCCACAGCAATTGTTAGCTATTGCAAAAAAAAAAGCGAAAAAAATATATGTACATAGTCGTGTTCTCCGACTATAGGCAAAGACCCACCTCTAGTAGGTGACACTTGTTGTATGTTTATACAACAAGTGCCATATATGTTTATTAACTGTTATTTACTGTTTATATAGCCTCGTGCCGACATCCTTATTTTGGAAAGGACATATTATAAGCAACGAAGTAAACTAAGCCTTAACAATAAAATCTTTAAGTTCCAAAAATATCCTTAGTAAAAAAACCGGCCAAGTGCGAGTCGGACTCGCGCACGAAGGGTTCCGTACCATTATCTATACAACATTAGCTAAAAACTGAAAAAAACACGTTTGTTGTATGGGAGCCCTTAAATATTTATTTTATTCTGTTTTTAGTATTTGTTGTTATAGCGGCAACAGAAACACATCTTCTGTGAAAATTTCAACTGTCTAGGTATAACGGTTCATGAGATAAAGCCTGGTGACAGACAGACAGACGGACAGCGGAGTCTTAGTAATAGGGTCCCGTTTTTACCCTTTGGGTACGGAACCCTAAAAATTACCACTGGTAGGCACGAGGATAGTATAGAGCCCCCGAAGTTGCTGACTAATTTGGTTTATACCTGTCGAATTATTTTTCCTTTTTTATATGTCAGTCAAATTGACCACACACATAATTGGCCACTGTGTATGAACAAAGTAGCAGTCATATGTTTTCGCATAAATGACGAAATTAGAAACCTTTGACTTGCATATTGACTTAGAATAAAATATATGATTGCTTTGTAACTGTTTTTACCGTCTTAATTTTATAGCAATTTAAAGACGTCAATACAAATTAAAATTTTCCATTTCACGGAACCATTTTAATAACACCCTACGTCACGCCAGAAGTACGTGTTGCTCATTATGTCTTTTCACACGTCTTATAAAAGTTATAAAACCGCCGCGTTTTTTTTAAAACGTCCAACTCCTCAACGTAAAACGCTGCTTGAATACTAATTTTAAGTATAACCCCTACAAAATAAAAATGCGTCCCTTACGACTCTTAATCCTTTATAAATAAAGTCTTGTTGTACGTTTTTCTTGAGCATGTAGAAACTGTAATTACACCTGTTACTTGCTTTTGAAGTAAACGCCAGTAATTGATGACTATCGATAATTGTTTATTGGCTATTTCGATTTTAGTGAAATATATTGAACACCAATTAACCGAAAGGTTAATTTGACGGGTTTAATAAGTAAGTTGCTGTAATTGATTTCTGAAATTCTTTTTTTTATTGTTAACGTTGATGTAGTCATGTGGCTCATTAAAATAATGTAAATAGTTAGAAAGAGCATTTGTTTAAATTATAAGACGTGTTTGCTGTTTTTTAATTGTTTTGCTAGAATAAAGAATGTATCGTTGTTGTAGTAGTACATCTAATTACGTATATGAATATAAATGAAATGGGGTTCATTGGTAAACGCATCAATTGAGAATGGATAGACAGATTTAGCATTTTTTTTATTTTTGTACCGTACTTAGATAGTCCGAGCAGCTAAGGTTTTTAAGAAAAAACATGGATATGATAACATCTGTCGGGTTAGCTATTCTTAAATAGAAGCAAACTCTGCTTACATCAGTTTCCTTTTTTTTAAATAGTAAAAACCTTATGAGATCAAATTAATTTCTCAAAGTCACTCAAAAATATTGGTTATGATTAAATTGTAAGTGCACTTTTTGGATGCAAGTTTTTTAACAAACTTGGGTGTTACCATGACAATTATCGATCGAATGTCGATCGGTTAGTTGGATTAAAGAAAATCTTTTGGATGGCATGGAGAAACAGACATTTGAAAAACTGAAGACTTCAAATGCGTTGCCAACATTTAGGCTATGGTGAAATGATTATATGCTAGTAATTTAACCAATTGACTTACCCCCATATTAGAACACAACGATGTGAACTGCCTGTTGTAACACATGTAACCCAATGCTGGGGCACGTTTTATAAAGCTACAAGTTACAATTTTACAGGTCTAAACTGGCAACACTGCTCAAATGGCTGGTCGTCATTGGTCGAGGTTGTGTCAAATGGAAACTTGTAACCAGTAAATTGTAATTTGTAGCTTTATAAAACAGGCCCCTGAAAGTAGGCCTCTTTCATTACACTGCATTGTTGACGGTCTTGGGTCTTTCTCATCCAGGTGAATTGAAAATTGAATACTGCTGCTTGGCGGTAAGTTAAAAGGTATGGTGGTAACAACCTGTAAAATTGGATTGAATTGGATTAGTCCACGTATATGGACAGTGATCAAAATCGATTAATGCTTTTAACCGATGGTCGATGAATCGGTCGCATTTTACATAATTTCGTATCAATAATTTTAAAGTTGTGTTAGGTTAGTGCTGAAATCATGACTTGGCAATTATTGCTCTAAATCGAACTTTTTACCTGGATTCAAGTCAGACCTGTTTTTTTTTCACTTAATCACTTTAAGGTACTTAAGTAAACATGTTTTTTTCTAGATCACACAGATCCAAACCACCCATAAACATTAATAATAACTTAATAAGTAGTAAATAATTTCAGTATTAAAGTGATGGACAACTCGATACGATGATGAATCGATTATAAATGAGGCTCGAACGTTTGATTACGAGCCGATACGAGTCTCGCCGCGGGCGCAACGCGGCTGTAAATTACACGCGCGTTTTTGTGGGATCGTGTCGCGTGGCCTTTATTTAATTGTTTCATTAATGTGTGGTTTGAGGAATTGATTTTTATTACGTGTAGACCTAACAAGAAAGATTCAAACAGGAATCTTTGCGTCAAACTCTTACTGGTATCAAATAGTAAGGTGTATACAGAGATAAGATTGAATCTCAGATTTGCGTATTCCATAAATGTAAAAATCATTGTAGGTGTTTACCCCACACTATTATTACAATAATAATTAAGTCTATTTATGTAAATTTTGCAACTTTGAATCATTATTTATATTAACTTTTGTCTGTACTATCATAGACCACACATTAGGTTTTACAAAACATAAAGTTAAAAAAAGTTCTAAAACACATAACGTGAAATTAAAACAACGAGAAAAAAATCATAACAAAATAAACTGCATAAACTTAAAGAAAAGGCGTTTACCTACTCCTTCAAATTACCTTGTTTGTTTTCGTTAACATATAAAGTAATAAAAATTTAATAGTTCTTGTTACTTTTTACTTACCTACTTGTGTGTGCGTAAACTATCTATTTACGCACACAACGGAAACCATTATAATTACGTTTAATCGCAGGAGTCGATTATAAACCACAATTACTACCCTCTTTCGCGCTAAAACGGCTTCAACGAGGATTTTGAAACATTTTTTTGAGCAGATGCACTTTAAAGCTCGTTGTTGCTAGCTCAATTTATAATTGTTAGCAGTTTAAAAAAAAAACTTTATTAAACGTCGCTTCAGCTTTGTCAAGTGACATTTTTATGGCAAAAAGATTTTGACATAAATAATTTGATTTGACATAAAGGTTTTAGCATTTTTTATTAATATTTTGGTAGGATTTCATAAAACAAAGTAGGGGGTTTTAATTTTGGCGTCTAAGTCTGTCTTTTTTTCGTCTGGATGTCTATCTAGCTTCGTTGCTCTGTTCCATATAGATGTACCAAATTTAATTGTTTTTTTAAATTAAAAGCCAGTAAATCAAGCTAACTATTTGAGCTAGTTTGAATGAAAAAACAATCAACAGTATGAGAAATTTTTAAAGTAATATATTTTAAATTGTGCAGTGCAAGTGACTTAAGTTAAGTACTTGCCAGTTGCAACGCGTTTTTATACCGTAGGCGCGCGCGCAGACGTGACGGCCATGTTGATCGTCCTAATTAGATCAAAGGTGAGCCGACTGAACTTTATGTACACTTGGACATAATAGTTTATGAAACTAGCTACTTGTGAAGCTAGGTTGCTAACGTCAGTGAAAGCATAAAAATAAAAATTACGTTTATTTTCTTGCACTTTTTTTTTTCACATAACGTTACTTTGACATAATAAAACATTTTCTTTTACATTAAAACTGAGTTTTAGTACGATGTACTTATTTACGATGTAGGACTTAAATACTTTAAAGAATGCGTCGTTATTATTACTATATGCACAATTTGCTAAAAAGGGCCCCTCTTAGCATTGTGCCGCGGCAAGCCGTGACGCTGGTATTCTGAGGAACCCTGAAAAATTGTAGAACTGATACTCTCTCTCTCTCTGATACTAACTCTTGGACGATATGATTTTTTTCAAATGAAGCTTATAATCACTACGACTTAATTAATTATCAAAAAAAACGCAGACGCTGTGCTAGCAAGTAAGTTTTTTTTACTTATGATCTGCATATTTTTAAAATACCTCACCAACATATTTAAACATTTCAAATTAAATGAAATTGAATAACATCAATTTTAATACTTAATATCTAATTAAAGTAAATTCGATAGTCGCATCACATTGTATCGAAGACACTTGCAGCATTTCCTCTTTGAATAACAATGCTTAAACGCTAAGACAGGAAGCTGTTATTTAATATACGGAAACTAAGAAAAATAAAGTCTCAATTAAGGACACAATAATTTTATTTTCATCTGACTGTAGAAACCGGTTGTAATAAAGTGCAATTTTGTATTTAATACGTCGAAGGGTGTTACCATACAAATAAGTTTTTACTTGGTCCAAATATGGTGAACGAGACTTGTTGGATTTTTGGTTAATTTACTTCATTCGGGTTTAATTTGATGAGGTGTCAGGAGCGTGCTGGAATTTTGATGGAAACTACTTTGCCTTTGAAATTTTAAAGAATAGTGGCTTCATCTAAAGCGTAATTTATAATATTGACAATACGATAATAGGTCAAACGATATGGTTTTAACCGCCTAGAATAAAGTCCCTACTATTCTGTAGGAGTGTTATTAATTCTTAATTGAATCAAGATTTCATAAAATTTTAAAAATATTCAGGGAAATAAAACCTAAAGACAGACACAGAAGCAAACGAAGCCTATAAACTTCGAATACATATATGTTTTGTCCGAATAAGACAAGAAAGTCAAAACTGTCATTTTATTCTCTTAAGGAATTGCTTGTTCAAAATTACGGACCAGTTTAAGTTGTCTCTTCAGGGCGTACAAACACCATTTTATGGCGTGCATTATCAATTAGGCAGCTTAAAATGCCCTTTTTGTACCTACTCTGATTTACGCCAGGTACTTAAGTTATTCTTGTATGGCTTCGCTCGATCGATCGACCATTTGACCAAAAGAAATTTTAAAAACCATATCCCTCTGATTTGGCTTATTGCGCTTGTTTATTATGTGTGATATTTTTGCATGTTCATATTTAAAAGTAATTAAATAAAAACATCACACTTTTTGGGACACAGGTGAAAAAAATATTGAGAACGAATCCAATTAAAATAAGCTATCCATGTCAAATGAATGTAAAAAACCTATTAAAACCCTTAAAATGCCTGGAAGCGTTGTCGCATCACACGCATAATTAGTAACAAAATTAAAATCTAAAACGGCTTAATAATACATATTTTAATTATACAATAACAAACCTTTTCACTATAGCTTTTATGTTGATAATCTAAAACCATAAATGTATCTTTGTGACTATATTGAATAGCAAGAAAGGTAAAGGGGGTCTCACACGCTGAGCAAACAATTGAAACCAGGTGACAGAATGACAAGCGTGGCGTTTTTTGCTATTAATTGCAATTAAACTGGAAATTTCCATTATTGGCGTATTAGTTTAACGGGATATTGACCGTATTTAACTTTTGGCTCTTGAGAAAAGAGTACGCTGGTCTTGTAAAGGTCCCCAAGTTGTAGCAGCCTGGAAATACCGCCGCAATAAGATGGACTGTGATTTTACACGCAAATCCCTTGGTTTTTGACACGTTTCGGTATTGTGTACTGTCAACGTTTTAGTGGCTATTATTTACTTGACAGTAATGACGGCCGAGTTAAAAATGATACCATAACACGTAAAAAGCAATATTGTTTCTCTGTGTTGAATAAAGGCCCTATGAACTGTCGTGCGCGGTAAAAAAATACCTTTTGGGATAATTGTTAAATTTCCTAAATTTAGAATTATATGCGTAATGCATGATTACTGGTAGAGGATTATTCTTTAAAAATATGATTTTAACTAGTTTTTTTTTAATGTCATATGTTTGTTAGGTTTAGTTCAAATCTTGCAAGTAAATTATTAATAAGTTCACATTATTGTAATGAGCTCGAAATTTGGCATACATGTGTATATAAGTTTGATGACATTGAATAGTGTCAAAAACCTTGATTTGATCGTAGAATCGGAATGTGACCGCAGTGTTGCTGTATTTTCCGAAGACCCATCGAGTTTGGATTCGTTTGTTTGGACTAGATAAGTAGAATAATGATAATTACTATTGTGTGAAAAAGTACAATTAGTAACAAAAGCTTATCTTCAAAATGTTTTTTTTTCTCACAAACTTTGTGATAGATTTAATTCTAAAAATCGCAAAATTATAAAAAAAGTCGGAATAGGTACTCCTTACTTGATTTCACGTGTTAACTCAATTTTATATAGAAAACAGTAATATTAAAAAAAAAACTTAGGGAATTTCACAAATATACTCGTACTCGTATATCATACAAAATAAAACAATGTATTTTTTTATTACCAGCTCTGATGGTAAAAAGAATGCAACTTTTCGCAGCAAAAAGACAAAAATTCAATACTTTTTTAACACACCTATCAACTGATTTCGTACCAGTACATTTTTCATAGCCAATAAAAATCACAAACCGCTAACTCAGCTATCAATTAAATCACAATAAAAACTGTACTACTTAGAAAAAACTGTACAGTTTTTAAGAGTTATAGTAGTATAATTATAAGTTGATTTGACGCGGCTCCGTGAATCGCTGCGGTGCCGTTGCACATGTGAAAGCACCTTAATTTTATTTAAATGGTTTCACGCAATTTCAATCAGACTTTTATAGCTAAAGACAATAGAGATGATTACACCTCCGTTCTGAGTTTGCTCTTCTTTGTACTCTGAATTATGTTAAACAACTCGACGGGTAAATTATTAACCGGTGAGTTTAAATTGTCCTATCAGAGCGTATAAACAGTAGTTTAGGGCAAGCTTTCTCAATTAGGTAGTTTGAAACTCGTTTGCTCGAAGTTTTTAAGAACGCTTCTGCAAAATGCAAGTGTAACATAGAATTTTAAAATTTTGTGGTTTCAACTAAGTAAAAAAATAAGTGTACATATTTTGTGAAGCTACGCTACGCTAATATTTCGGTACGCTTAATTAACATTTATTTCATTTTATTTTTGCAGTTTCTATGCAGCTTGAGCGTAGGATACTTTCATAAAAATATATATTTTTAACTTGACATAACTTGACGAACAATATATTTAAAACAAAATTTGCAAATAAACTTTGCATCAGTTTTGTATTATTCGTTTTTTCTAACGCTGTATATGGCAATAATTAAGAAAAATATCGTCAACATATTAGGTATTAAAAATAGTATGTGCAAAGCACTAGTTGTGAAACACTAGTACTTCATCATTTTGTATTTTCTAATAATTATGGCAAAGAAATATTATAGCAACCCATTTTGCAATAAAGAGCGAACCGTCGGAAACTCGTTACCTACAGTTAAGCCGTCGATTTAAATACTATTGTGCTAGAGTCACACGCCTATCTGTTTACTTTATAAAGCAATAAAACTGTTTCCTATACGAACACTGCCTTATGTCTAATTGTTTGACGTTTTTTTTGATAACGAGCTCGTTAAAAAATTACATTTGTTAATTATTGTGTAGATACTTCTGGTTTTAAGCAACTGAATATGGTGTTAAATGCTTTTGTTTCGGTCGATAAAAAAATGTTTTTGATTAACCGCTATAATGACTTCACGATATTTGTTTTTTTTTATTTTAAATTAGCAAAACAAAAAATTTCTTAGTGCATATGAGTTGAGTTTTAAACTATGCTATTTTTTTCATAAAAAATCGTTCGCGTGGGATTTATACATGGTGGAAGGGAAAACACAATATTACATTAAGTGAAGTTAAATCGATTTTTTATTGGTTAAAAACTTATATAAAAAAATGCTAAGTCAAAAAAAAAGTTTTTAAGTCATGTCAAGGTTGGCCATTGACCTTATAATTTGTTAGGGTTAAAACGATTACTTTTTGCATGAATCTTTAACAAACGAAAACGGTTACACAATATACTAGGTATTTTAATTGAGAAAAAAATTAAGCACTAAATATGCATAATCTCCCATTTTCGGGTTTGGCCGTTGTTTCTCTCCACCCTGTATATTCTAATAATAAGGTACTTACACAAAATTTGACCTTTTCTAAAAGAAAACCGAATTAAAATCTGTTATACAGACAGATAGACAGACAGAAACATTAATGTTATAATTAGAGTTCTAGTGCTATTGCTTCTAAAATCATGCATAAATTTTGATCGACTATTCATAATTTCACCAAACATGTAATTCGAAAACCGCTGTTACCCAAGTTTGGGTAATGTTACCAAATTTGTCATTCGAAAACCGCTGTTACCCGATTATGGGTAATATTACCAAACGTGTCATTCGAAACGTGCGCACGCGGCGTATCCAGACGTATAAATGAATTAATTTTCTGCAATTTTCACCGGCGGTATGGACCGCGTCATGCTTCCGTAGCCGCGATAGGGTCAGCGGACACTGCGCTTTCAGATTTATTAACCTCCAGTCAAATAAGAGGGGTATGAAATTTCACGTATGTCTGTGTTTTTGTATATTGCATCGCAGCTATCAAACGGATAAACCGATTTGGATGCGGTCTTAAAATGAAGTTTATTTAGGATGGTTCTGAGCTAGCCTAACCTAACCTGACCTAAAGTCCATAGGTACCTACCAAATGACTTGTCTTATTTAGTAAACACTTTTATAACCTCAAAATGTATCATTCTTGGCTAAAATGGCCTTTTTCTGCTGAATAAAACCACTAGAGACCAAATTTTGCTCACCATTTTCCTGATTTAACATCGTGGATGGTTTTTTTTATATCAAAATTTCGAGGCTATAAAAGTGATTACTAAATAAGACAAGTTAGTTGGTATGGACCATACGTAAATAATGTTTAAGATATTTCGAAAACATTATGGTTTCAGTAGGAAATAGCGAAACCATGATGTTTTCAGGATATTTTAAACATTAGTTACGTAGATTAGGTTAGGTTAGACCTGCTTCCAATGAAATGAAAACTCTTCGTAATGATACGTTCGTTGAAAAGTATTTCGATTAAATAAACGGCACCGCACAAGATAACCAACACTCAATGCACATAACAGTGATCGGAATAGGTAGAGTATATTTACCTAAAGTTCGCAAAGGGACATAATATAGAGTGGTCGCAACCGGGTGAAACATAATTTTTTAAATTCCGGACTTCCGGTTATTTTTCTTGTACTAGTCGTAATGCTTAATATAGGTAATATTATATAAATAATTAATTAGACACCTATTTATTAGATACAAGAAATGATTAACAGGCCGCTTTTATCAGAAACTAACATAAAATATCCCGTACCGTAAATATTACGTATATTTAGCAAGTCAAGGTTGAAAATAAATATCCGGACAAAGTTGCAAAAATATGTACACATAGACTTTATTGCCATAGAAATAAGGTATGTGTACATATTTTTTAGACTTTGTGGTGTATACGTCATATTATTGTAAATAAATTAATATTTCACCCGGTTGCAACCACTCTACATTATGTCCGTTTGCAAACTTTAGGTAAATAAACTCTACCTATTCCGATCACTACACATAACATGATAAAGAAACATTCTTTCCTACTGTTTTATTACGAGTAAAGAACAATAAACAAATCAAAGAAAGCGATAAATTCCAAACTACGAGCAACATTCGTTACTCTCAATATATTTTCCAGGTAATTCACGGAACAATAAGTAGCCATGCCGTATGTAAATGTATATCCATGTACGGAAAACAGATAGGGTATGCATTGTGATTGGTTTTCCACGTTTGACAGCATTTCTGTTTTATGAACTGCGTTTTTTTCTTGGAGTATCATGTGTTCAGTGAAGAAAGCTAATGTTGTTGTTGTTGCGTAATTCAAATTAGATGTTTTTTTTGTACTAATGATAATTAGTTAGGATTTCAATAATACAACGTAGGAGACGAGCAATATTTCTAAAATGTATTTGTTTGTTTGAAATCTCGTTCTAGAAAACGGATTGATTTTTAGTAAAATTGTGGGATAAAGGTTTTGGTTCAAGAGGTCGATTAATAGAGGCCGAAAATTCGGTTTTAACTAAAGTGACGCGTTCCGTCGGTACTAAATAGATAAATGTTAATATTATAATTTTTTTAAAGGGTTAGAATCCTCGAGTGATTTACATCTTCCAACCTAGCCATCCAACCCAGGTCTATCTCCTAGCTCAATCAAAAAGAAAACATGAAAATAAAGTTTCTTAAAAAAATAAGGACGTTGTGATTATGACTTACGATAATTATGACCAAAAATAA
This sequence comes from Acleris cristana, assembly GCA_948252455.1. NCBI lineage: Eukaryota > Metazoa > Arthropoda > Insecta > Lepidoptera > Tortricidae > Acleris > Acleris cristana. The sequence goes on along the minus strand of OX411791.1, from coordinate 2,163,786 downwards.
TTTATAAAATAACATTACTTAATGTACTTAAAGGGAAAACGTATTTGTAAGCAAACAAATGTATAGGTTGGACGATGACAAGAAAAATAAATATTAAATTATATTCCCACTATATTCAAATAAATTATATTAAAAACTAAATTAAACTAAATTATATTCAAACTGAGGCAGGTTGGAAGATGGCACTATGATTTCCCAATATACCTATAATATGGGTTGGATGGCTGGGTTGGAAGATGAATTCCCATCTTCCAATCGAATCCTCTTTATGAGCATTCAAAACTAGCCAAATAACAGTCAGTTAAGTAGTCATACATATCTTTGTTCCTAAAGCTCATAATGTTTTAAGTAAAGAGTACATTTTTGGTTTTGTTTAAAAATCAAATCTAACCTAACCTACACAAAGCGATTTAATTGTGCATTAAATCTAAGTTCTTGTTAACTTTAATTCTAAGTAGGGTAGAAGTCCCGGTTTTGGCCATCTTTACACCGTTTTTGGCCACTTTCTCCCGTCGTCAGTGAACCGGAATCACTTGAGCAGAATACTGTTAAAAACTTTGAATACTTTACTTTTATTTTTCGAAACTTGCGGTAGATACTACTAATGCTTTATTCAAATAAAACCTCGTTTACTTTAAAAACGATTTATATTATATACTTTTAATTATACTTAAAACAACAGCTTTTCAAAAAAAAATGTCAAAAAAAAGTGTATAGTGTGCGTTAGTAAAAAGTTATTTATTACCCGAAGACACGGTTAACAAAATTTCAATTGCAGTCTAATTTAATAAATACATTTTTGATTATTTTCCAAAAAATCTAAAAATTAAAGATAATAAAATTCATGCCATTTTCATACGAAGCAATATATATGCATTTTTATCGCTAATAGCGATAGATCGGAACAAAGCTATATTGACATCCACCTAATGAAGCGAAACCTTGAAAAATATATATGATGACTGTCGAGTTTAAAATTTTTATTAAACATAATATCTAAAAAAGCATCATTAACACTAGTTTTGTTTGTTATATATTTAACATAACGGGTATATTTCTATAATTATGCAAAAGTTCTCATTATTAGAAGCCAATATAAGTTATTTATGAGGTTATAAACTGTAACATACCTTATATTGCTTTTGATTGTTCTTCAAACAGCTTTCCTGGTATTATTTCATGTAATAAAGAAAAACTCATTGAAATGTTTATGGGATGTGAAGGTAGGTATAAACTGTTCATGTTTATTTAAATGAATTATTTCCATGTAAGGAAATTATTTGCGTTGATGATTTTACATTAATATAAGGTGTAATAAAGTAGCTATTATTTATTCCGTAATTATAATTACAATACTGACATTTAGACAAGTTATTAAAAAAAACAGGGGATAATATCACACAAATTGACCTTGTCCCAAACTACGCTCTAGGCTTGTACTATGGGTACTAGACAACAACCATAAACTAACTTAAACAGAAAATAAGATACTTAGAATTTAAATTTATAGTATCGCGTTTGCTTTCGGGTCAATAATAAAATTGTAAAAAAAACATTATTTCATTTTATTGTCAAAATAGAATAAAAAACGTCATGAAATTTGTATGAACGTAGCAAACAAACATTTAACCTTTAAATAAGCATTTTATAATATATTTTATAATATATAAAGGGCTCACGTGCTAATTTCAAGAAGTTTTAAGGCAGGTGTCGGCAACCACTATCACTTGTTGTCAATAATTGATGAGTATTGACATTTACTTAAGTTCTCATTATTTTTATATTTTTTGTCCTAATATTACAATTTGCCAAAACAAGCTTTCAACCAAACTCTACTTTTTCGGGTTTTCAAAAGTACCTGCATTTAAGTTAGGGAAGGGTTTTATTTTAACAACACTAACTTTAGTACCTTAAGTTGCTCCTATGTGACTAATTTTCATTTACACTTTTGAAGGAACAAGTTAAATGTCTCTAAAATATCTCTGAATATAAAGAGAAAAGTTTGAAAAAATTAAACAAATTTTTTTTTAGGTTAAACGGTACTGTGGACTAATGATACCTAAAAAAATAGGTTGTCCAATAAATCCCACCATCAATGAATATCATCATCATCTCGAGCATTTAGTCCTAAACTCCTCCAGCAATTCCTAGATAAAGGCTCTCTTCCATTTCTTCCTGGTTGTTGCCACAACGTCATCAGATCTCTTGCCTTAGGTCTACCAGGTCTTCGGCTACGTGTCTTCGGTCTGCACTCTGTAATATTTTCCATGTATTCTTAACACAATTCAAACACTGCTGCTTAGTAATAGATTAAATAATAAGATGGTGCTAGCGATCTGCTCGAGGTCATACCACGACTAGTGTAAAATAAATGGATATACCCACAGAATAGAAAAAAACAGTAGATGTCAAGTGGGCGTGTAACGTGTGGCATAGTTATGCGGAGTTCCGCATAACCTACCATACTTTTTCCGCGATCGCTTATTTCGATATTTCGATATTTATAAAGAAGCATGCCTTATTGTGCTATTTTGGAGTGTAAAAACGATAGCCGCACCAAAAACATTTTCCATGGTGGCGTGTTGTTTTTATGATAGTTTGAGTATTGGCGACAACAGGTCTGATACTAAGCGAAGCTCATGCCACTTCCACTGTTTTTTCTATTCCGTGGTTATACCGCATGTAGTAAGTCACCCATTGTACGCCGCGGCTTACCGGCTGCGGAGATACGTTGTTTTTACTGACGAACTGCACTTACACCGTTACTACACAATATACTTCTTGAATAGATAACGACCAATTAAAGTTTTAACTGGTGTATAGTTACGAGGAGGTAAAGACCAAGAAGTGATTTTATTGTTTGAGTTCAGTATTCTACTCGGTAAAACCTTATTGTTTTTGTCTTTATCGTAATGTTTTTAACTCAGCCGCCATTATTGTCAAGTAAGTAAGAGCTTAGTTTAGATGCAATTCCTTTTAGGATTCCGTACACAAAGGGCCCAACGGTCGGGACCCTATAAATATGCCTCCGTCCGTCCTAACGTATCTTTTGAAGCGTAATAGATAGCGGATAGATTTTTTTTTGTGGTATTACGGCGGATTTACTACCAAAAAAAAAAAAAAAAAAGGGGTACACAAGATACGTTTTTTAACTTGTATCGTAAAAACGGTAAAACATTTAAACGTCAAATTTGGCATGGTTACAAACCCCGAAGAAAAACAACACACAAGTGTGAGTTGAGCTCGCGCTGATTCACTTCGAAATCGAATTAAAGTAAGAATATAATAATATCTACTGTACGGCGGTACGGAACCCTCGGCGCTCGAGTCGGACTCGCAAATACCCGTTTTTTAAATTAATGACTTTTACTTGTACTTCGCCAATGCCAAGTTATATAAAGACTCCCATATAAGTCCATGGATATCACACGCTAGGATAAATTGTTCGGTAAAAGAGTATCTCTTGTGGACTAAACAAAAGTACACGAGGTTAGCTTCACGCGCTTCTTTCGTCCTAAGAGCTACTGTAACATCACCATTACTGTTTAGTAAATAAGAGCTATCGTAACGTTGAAAATCCGAAACAACAACATGTCAAGTCTTAAGGTTTGGACTCCTGGTGATAAGTGGGATCTGAGACCCCTGGACCCACATTGCAATTTCAAAACTGCAAATGCGTAATTGAAATGCGTCTATCTATACTAGTAATTTAACTGGTTGCCTCATCCCCACACTGGAATATCACTTCTGTTAGTTGACATAAAATGAATACACTATTCATGATATTAGCTATATCAAACAAAACTTATAGTAAAAACAGCAAGTTCTTTAGCGATTCAACTAACATCTTAGTTGATGCGTCTAACGTCCTGTTAGGCTCGGATGGATTCAAGACGCGTATGCACAACAATCACAATCTTGTTAGAAGCGACCAATATTTTTTTTCAGTGTCATAATGCGTCAACTTCTGGTGGATATGTTAAGCGATAAGACGGTGGTAGGGATCCGGACGGACCCTGTACAAGGCCTTACCACGACGAAACCATTTCCAAGTCAATTCGGAAGTCGGTTCATGTTGAGAAGGTGCAATACCAGCTTGCAAGCAATAAATTACATTACAGGGGATAATCTCACGCAAATTGACCTAGACCGTCTAAGCTCTAGGCTTGTAGGGCACCATTATTGCAGACAAACAATAAACATACTGATATAATGAAAAAGCGACCGTCACTTCGCTTTGGTTTATGTGAGTGTTCTGTAACACCGACCCGTACATAAACCAGAATTTATTATACATAAAAATCTGCCGTAAATTATCTAACTGATGGTGAAAACCGCATCAAAATCCGTTGCGTGGTTGAAAAGGAGATAGCGGATATACAGACAGACAGAAATACAGAAAGGCAGACGCAAAAAGCGTCTTTGTTTTATACTATGTAAAGAAGATAAATATAACATACATAGAAAACATCACTGAGACATAAATACTCTACTCGTGCTCATCACACAAACATTTTCCTACACCAAGCAGACTCTCCAATACCAGTAAAGCCGCGTATCCACCAAGCGCACGCGCTCGCGCGGCAACCTCGCGAGCCAAATGCTCGGTCCGTGTGGACGTGCCTCAGGACTCGTTGCCTCGGCAACGTGCGCCCGAACAGTCCTGAGGCACGTCCATACGGACCGAGCATTTGGCTCGCGAGGTTGCCGCGCGTGTGCTTGGTGGATACGCGGCTTAAGGCTAACCACGTTGTCAAACTGTATTGAAGATCTTATTACAGAAACAAACACTTCATGTCATACGGTATTATCAGCTGTTAAAACCAGTCAAGTCCAAAGCAGTGAGAGGAACAACGATAGGTATATGACTTCTATAGCTTCATCCCTTTTCACTCATTGTAACTTGTAGCACACTAGATTCGGACAGTCAATGGTAAAAAATTATATCAACATTGTATGTTGCAAAAATAGGAACACATACACCATCCCTTATGGCCATAGTAATAAGGTCATTGTAAATATTTTTGAGGCTAATTGAGACTAGGTTGTTGGGTGCCTATTATTTTTATCGAAGCACCTTTCAACGAACGTATCATTAATTTTCATTTCATCGAAAAGCATTTCTCGCCACATGAGTTTTTTTTCGGTAGATACAAGTCTTACCTTGCCTAAGGATTGTGAAGCGCCGCTAACATCGCGTAGCTGTAAAAAAATCTTGGAAAGAAAAACGTACAGACATAGTTTTTCACGATATCTACAACTAATTCAAAAATCGTAAAAATCGAACTACAAAAGTTAAAGGGGAGAGAAACGTTTCGCATTTTTTATGGAAATTTTTAGCTTTACAATCCTCTTAATGCTTAAGATATCCTGAAAACATCATGGTTTCAGCAGAAAATAGCATTCGATGAAATGTAATTCGATGAAAATTATACAATCGATGAAGTGAAAGTCGATAACGAAGGATTACTAGTGTATTGGCACCCTTGACGATATCATAAAAAACAACAATTAAATTCTATTTCATTTTCATTTCACATACAAATGACAAAAACAATCGACAAAATGTGATTTTTCCTGAAACAACACTAAGTATGTACTATCTTTAATGATATTGCCATACAATGATAATGATCACTACCGATTCGCAATAGTGATTTAGTTTGAAATAATGAACTTTTTCAACCATTGTATGACGTTGACTGATTATAGCCACTTGTTCGCACGATTGTACGTTAATAATATAAGCTTCTACCACATTATGTACTAAAACCATTTCTAATGATATTTACTTAACTAGAAAAAAACAACTTACGGTGCTCAGTCGTTTTGATTTAATACGATTGCAATCTAATGGAATTTTTATCAATTTCTTGTATGTACTTTCTAATACTTAGTTCTTAGCGTAATACACGAGGAAAAAAATATCGTAAATCTACTGCAATACAGTTCAAATTAAAACTAAAAGTTGAGATGACTTAAAACAATTGAAGGTTAGAATAGAACATACATTAATCATACAAAGTCAAATTGTTTCAGATCGAATCAAAGCACTCAAACGATTTTCATTTCTAAATTTAGAAGTTACAGTTGAAATTTGTTTGATAGAGTTGTAAAGCTTAAGGCGAAGTGAACTCAACGAGCGAAAGATTGACATTTAAATGCTTAAGTGGAAGTGAAAGGCTGAGAAGGCGATATTTTTGATTAAAATTGGATAATAATTGCGTCTCCCACGAGGTTACGACCGTTCATGTAATGATTTAGTTTTTCTGTAGTCTTACTCGCATAGTTACAATACAACCGACTATTTCCGGTAATTTTTGTAGCTACTCTGATATAATATTTCGTAGAAAAAGCTGGTAAGGCGAAATAACCCTCATATAGCAAAATAAATTTATTATTTTTTCTACATGATAAAAGGTGTCCATTTATTTTATAACTAATTAGTAAACAGAGTAAATTGTAAAACAGTTTATAGATAGTTGAGTGATACCACCATTAAACTGTGACCCTTCTCGGACAGATGACTGTGGCAAATGACACACACGAGTCAAGTGCCATAGTACGGTAAAAGAACGGACCATTCATAACTGGCCGTACTGTACCGCTCTTGCACTAAATGATGCTTGACTGAAGATACCGTAAAGACATATAAAAAAACGTGAAATTTCAATAGCTAATAAGTCTGTTGTTTACTATAATTATTATTGCTTCATTTAACTTCTTTTAGTTCATGGAAAAAGACGGTATGTCGAGATACGTCGTTGTTAGTTTGAAAATGCAGCATGTGTACAATAATTACATATTACAACTTGGCAAGTTCCTGATAATCATTCATTTGTTACGTTTTAATAATACTCGCGTACGTTTTATGATACAAAATAATACAACACAACACTCTGATTATTTTTAAAAGAGAAAAATACTTTAATGATCGTATTAAAAACAATTATAATCGTATCTTAATCCAAATTAATTAAAACATAATTTAACCGCTGCAACTGGATCCATTACAAAAATTAACCAGACATTTTTATTCGTCGTTTGACATTTTAAACATCTGCCAGTAATCAGGATAGTTCTTTTTTGTATTTTAACGTTTAATATAGAGCTGTGTGTGGCCTAGAAACGAATAAATGCGTAATAGGCCCATAATGGCGACAATAATATTGCAGCGCGTACTCAATAATCGGTAAAAAAAAACTATAACTATCGATTTGAAGAATACTTCAGGTCTACAGATAGTTATGCTAGGTGGTCCAGTCAGTGTTGGTGGTTTGTACTGATAAAAAATAATTCTTATGTCTACAAGTATAAATTTATGTACATAAAATTTCGTGTATGCAATTGTCTTTTTTTTTTCAAAAAAATTGAATATTGGCGTTGTTGTAAAGAAAATATTTAACCAAACAACCTTTGGTCTCTGGTACGTACTTACTCATAATAGCGGCTATGAATTAACATACAAATAACAAAATTTATATGCAAATCTAAATAACTTAAAAGTTATTTTAAAGCGATTGTCGTTAATGTATGTCCATTCTTATAAACTTGTCGGAGTGAAACGCGTTCAACTATGAATATTCAGTTCAGTTGCACTGGTCATGTAAGATTTTATACGGTTGTCCTTGTCTTGTTAAACTTAGGCATTCAGATTCATATTTTACAGCGTAATCATATTAAAAACACTATAAATGTAGCACAGGTTTTTCTATAAGCCGGCTAGGTTTTTATTATTGCCTATCTACCAACGCAAATGATGACCTCTACTAAGAATCAACATAAACAACTCCTCCGCATTTATAGCAATGTTTGTTATTAGATAAATCCAGCTGTAATATTAATCTAATCGACGGACAAAGTATAGTTAATGTACGAATAGTTGCCGTATGACTATATTCCTCTTTTACTAAGGTAATGCTTTAGTAGTTGTATTAACAAACAAGAATAAATTGCAAAGCAAAATGTCTTAAAATACATTATGTCAACGGACCCATACATGTATTAAACAGCACAATTGCTCACTTAACTTTGCGTCTAAGTTAATACAGTTACAATCTAGATTTCAATTATAAACTTCCTGATGCCCTACAATACCTAACCGCTTATTTTAATTATCTCATTCCAGTGGAATAATTATGAAAATATCAGCGTAGAGCGTCTCGGTTGGCCAATTTTTATCAGTTTCTTTTCTTTTCGCAGCTCGCTTGGCATGCATTATTCTCTGCATTGCAGTTCCTGATTTTGCGTCATAAATGCTCATTCAAGACTCAACTGGAATTTTCTAGGCCTTTTTACGATTGAAAATGTTTTATCCAATTGCGTCAGCTGTTTGCCAAGTTGCCAACCCAACAAACAATTTTTTTGATGTTTTTGAAGGAAACCGGCAACCTTTGATAACTCCGATCGACGCGTTGCTGTTTAGGGTTCCGTGAACAAAGGGACCCTATTAATATGCCTACGCTGTCCGTCCGTCCGTCCCAACTTTAAAGAGCTGTATCTTTTGAACCGTAATAGATTTTTCAATGTATTTTTATATTCATTGTACCTACCATAAAAACGGTGAAACTTACAACCGTCAAATGTGGTACCTATGATTATAGTAGAAAAGAAGTAGTAAAGAAGAAATTCTTAGTTCTTATAACACGTCATTCTTCAACAATTTTTTTTAAGAAAATCTATACTCTAGTTGACGAGAATCTTGATAATAGTCTTGATATTCTTGATCCGCGTCAAAACGTTTGACGGATGGCGTGTGCGCAGCCTGTCAATTTAATGAATGGATCAGTGTCACATTGCCACTCGGATTTACAAATTGTAAACGATTTGTAAGGCAATGGAGCGAGGCAAAACGGATACTGTTTAAATAATTACGTTTTATGTTTTGAATGTTTATATTTAGACATATAAAGGCGCAAGTTGACTTACGCCCTTGCTTTTTTAATTTTGTACATGACACGGAGTTTATTTTGTTTGTACTCTAGCAAAATGGAAAATAAAAAGTTCTGAAACTATCATGGTTGCAATTCTTACTTAATATAAAACTTCGTAAGGATAGGTACCAAGATTCAGAAATGAGGTCCTAATCTTTTTGAACTTAGCTTCTTACTGACTGACTTAAACCTTATAGTGTTCCAAACATGAGACAGTCAAGGTAAGCCTTTTGCTTTACCGCAGCGAACATTTTAAAGATCCTTTTAAGGGTCCCGTACCCAAAGGAAGCCTACGCTATAAATTTGTCCGTCCGCGAACTGTAGATAGCGGGATTTTTTCTTTTTCAGAAAATTTGTTATTACGCCATATTACGCCTTTTTTTTAAGAAATTGTAATAATAAATGGCGTTTATAATAAAAGAAAAGTATTTTTTCAACGTATATTTATTTTTGTTGTACGTATCGTAAAACGGTAAAACATACAAGTTATCAAATTTTGTATGATTACAGTACAAAATGAGTTGGCCTCACGCTGATTCAATTCTAAAGCGAATTTAAATCTGAATATAATAATACCTACTGTGCAGCGATACGGAACCCTCGGTACGCGAGTCCAAATCGCACTTGATCGCCTTTTATCCCTTTCTTCAAAAGTAAAGATTATTCCTACTCCAGTTTTTTACGCTCCATAACAATATTTATAGTACAAAAGTAAATTTTTCATAATTGGGTCTTATTACACGGCATCAAACGAATGTTTCGGAATTCGTTCCGAGAATCCTTACGGTCAGCAGCAAAATTATACAACGTGTTACAATAATTTGTGCAATTACATACAATTATAGTGGAAATGTTCGGAAACCATTATGTTATTTGGAGATAAGCGTTAGTAACAAATTGAAAAAAAGGTAAAATTGAGCAAATTATTTAAACTGCTTTAAAACCGTTGTTTTTGAAAGCTAGAATGATTTAAAATATAATCTTAAAAATAAAACTAAATTACGATCTACAATCTTTATCGGTGTAGTATGAAAACTAGTGTATTTATGGTAGTTTCATGATTAAATACTTTTCTTAATCTAAGTTTAATATCTTATTCGGTATTTACGCAACTTTAAGGCAGAAATAGATTGAAAAATCATTAAGGCTAAGTATAAACTGCACTTACTTCTTATCTGTTAATGATACTTCTTCATATCCTTAAAATATTGATCACAACTTCGGCGTATTTACTATCAATAAATCAGGCACCATTGCATTCTGATGCATAAAAATAAATGTTTTAAAAAACTAAAAACCGCCTTCAAAAATGCAAAAAATAACTTCTACTACTAGGTACTTAGTAGTAGGTACCTATCCTATTAGGTTAGTCTAACTGAAGTCGGCTTTTTGTTGAAAATATTGTGGTCGCCGACTTCAGTTAGACTAACCTAATAGGATAGGTACCTACTACTAAGTACCTAGTAGTAGAAGTTATTTTTTGCATTTTTGAAGGCGGTTTTTAGTTTTTTAAAACATTTATTTTATTTTACACTTTTTAGTGATCATAATAAGCTTATGTAGTCCCACTTCTTAGTTGATATATGAAACTTTAAGACATTTCAAGCTCGCCGCAAGCAACGCCGCGGGAAAATCATAGTCATTTTAAAACAATTAAATGTGCTTCGTTGTAGTCGCTCAACTATCTTAATCGAGATATCTTATCGCCACCCTTGAAATCGGTACCGTTGAGGAGTTCCGGTGGCCATCTGTGGTCTTCATCATCAGTTCCGCTTCACCAAGTGACACTTTCTGAATGCAAATGCTACGCTTGTTACTAAAAATACTAAAATTGCTATATGTTTGCATACAATATTTGAGGAGTTCCCTCAATTCCTCACTGATCCCTTCATCAGATTCAGATTTGCTGACAATGGGACCAACTAGAAAGTATACCCATTCGAACACCGAAAAAAAATTTCAAATCGGTCCAGTAGTCTTCGAGTAATCGGGGAACATACATAAAAAAAAAAAAAAAAATATTCCGACGAATTGAGAACCTCCTCCTTTTTTTTGAAGTCGGTTAAAAAAGGTCAAATAATGAATGTAAAATCCTAAAATCTTGATTGATTTTGTTTGCACACCGTACCGTCATATTAAGCCCACCACCGCGGGCAGCGTTTAAATGTCTTATCATTAGGTAATTACTATCATTGTCGGCACATAGACCGTAGTCATCAGCGCATGCGCCCGATGGGGGCACCGCGTTCGGTATACGACAATATCTCTACAATGTATTACAAATACAACTAAAATATGGTATTGGACCTTGCTTAGGGCCCGTATGGCCGAAATTATAGGCGGTAAAATCTATATAATCTTTGACCCGCTCCCTCCCTATTTTAACATCTTGACAATGATAGGTGACAATTTACAATTTGGTATACATTGCAAAATTAACAAGCTGATATCTTACTGGGTATCATATAAGCTGCGCCGTGTACATCGAAATGTCACCTGTCACCTGTCATTGTCAGGATGGTTAAATAGGGGGCTGTTATCGTATTGTCAACGTTTTTACTTTACAGTAATGGCGGCCGAGTTAAAAACAATATCTCTATTTGGCCTCTGCCCAGGATAGCTAGTCTAGTAGCTAGTCAAATCTTTCACTTCGAACTTAATGTATACCGTGAATAAAGTTTTATTGTTGTTCTACTAACCGCATTATTTTGGTTGTCTTGGTATCCCTAAATATGGCATATATGCAGGGAAATAATATTATAAGTAACAAAAGTATCCAAACGGCACATAATGTAGGTACCAAACTTCTATCAAACTACGAGAAAAATAGGTCAATATCATTTTACGAATCATATTAACCCAATAACTCTTTATACTTACTTCGTTATGCAATATAGAAATCACTAGCGTGCAGAAGTTCACTAAACTTAGTTGCAGCAAAAACCTATTTAAAAGCTAAATACGTTTGATTAACAGAATCACGGCTTCCCAGAACTTAGCGGCGCTTTTGAGCAATAAACTGCAATGCCACGCTGTAACACAAAAGCCAAGACCGACGACGAACTTTACTACGACTGTTTCAGTCATTGTAACTACAAGGGGTTTATTTCTTTCAGTTTGGACTGTAAAATATGGTCATGATTTTAGGAACACTGTCACTTTGTAAACATTTTGGGTGAGCCTTAGCTCACTCAACGTCGTCCTGGGGCTCTACTTTGAAATCAGTAATTCGAACTTCGGATCGCCCCATCACTTTCTTGCGAATTAGTGACGCGTCGAGAGCAAAAGGGATAGCAATAGACGAAGTTCGAATTACGGATTTCAAAGTAGAGCCTCTGACTCGTCTGCCGCATTGAATTTTGAATAATAAGACAGAGAAATATATTTAGTTTAAATTTATCAGGTTTTATCAGTTTGCGGCTCGTAAAACTTACTGAGAAGTTAGAATAATACCGCTAGGTTTTGGAGTGGGCTTTATCTAGATCGTCTTTATGTTTTCTCTGTTTTATATTTATTTTATGAGAACAAGTTGAAAACGCAAGTTAAGAAGTACGTATTTTTGATTTTTAACGATTTTTTTATTGTTACAGTTACTTTTAAAAGTATGTTTTTGGATAATTTGAGATTCTGTTATTACTAGGATTTAATAATAAAAAAAACTGACTTTATTGAAATTCCGGTTAGTTAATTAGGTCTTAAAAACAAATAAAAATTGTTAAATAGGTTCATAGAAGAACTATCACTAAATAATGCATTGCTTTGTATTATTCATCAAGTATGCGTTTAGTAACATCGTAAGTGCACATACGTTATTATTCAAAATAATCACAGTTACTTTAAAATTGAGATAAAATCCACCCTTTGCCTGAATCAAACCTATTACCGCCTATAATGGCCTGACGGTTAGTTTAATTGGATAAATATTGTACTTCGGTATCGCTCGACGCTTCTTATCTCGTTCTTATGAAACAACGAGAGAAGTGGAGACGTCATTATTTTTATTTAATTTTAAATACAATGTTATTGAACCCTATATTTTAAGCTTCACATTTATAAGCAACAGCAATGAAAACGTTGAAACCAGCACTTTTTTAATTCCTATTGAGTGTAATTTTAATGTAGTTTAAGTCTTTCCTGATTCGACATCTTCTTCTTCTTCTCCATTTCCTCTATTCCATTTTGTCCAGAAATATAATTTCAAGAATGAAAATATGAAAATAGAATATAATTTCCAGAGAAATAATTGTATTCTATTTTTTCCAGAGAATTTTTTACATTACATGCGGTCTAGTTTATAAAGTTTTCTTTGTTTTACATTACCTAACCACTAAGATTACCTACATAAGTCAATAAATTATACGCAATGTGACGGTAATTTTTTCTGTCCCAGTTTTAGGTAGAATACATTAATATACTTCCTGGTGTTTCCTGTAACAATTTCTTACCACATACCTTTTCTTATCTCTTTCAGGTAATGCAACATACGGAGTAAGCAGACATCACCAACGTATTTTGTATTCTAAGCTTATTGATGGCGGTTACGTCATTACGGAACAACAACAATTCACTAATTGGACAATGTCAAGTAAGTGATTTCATTGGCAGTCGATTTCAATTTGAGTGGTGGCGCGGTTGTGGATTAAAAATACTATGAACATGATCAGAGGGCTATTATCTAACGCACTCGCAATGGCAACCGGCTTCAAAGAGGGGCAATTGTTTTCATTTTGTATGCAGACAAGCCTTCGATTTTCAAAATGAAACCGATCGTGATTGCGAGTGCGTTAGACAATAAGCCCCCTGGTTTAATTGAAAAAAAAACTGAACTGATAGTTTTTTCACGATCATCATCATAATCATTGCGTATGGCACTCGTCCTGCATGGATCATAGGTCGATGTCCAGGGTGTTTCTGCCAGTTTGCTGCAGCAAGCGAAAATTTTCATGATGTAGACTGAATACATCGCCCGTCTTTAAGATAATACTTACCTAATATTCGGGTTAGAACCAAATTTACAAATTAAAAAAAAAGAGAAAAGGATCGTAAATTATTCATTCACAACATAACTAAAAAAATAGAAAAAGAAAAACATAAATAAAACATTTTGTATATTAAACGGTATATAACCAAAATACCCAGAGGTGGGTATATAAATCTCTTCTCTAATATACATATATAATATACATTTAAATTTTAACGTGACTCCACGCATGTCGCTGCGCGCGCGCCGGGGCGGTGTGACGCGGCGCGATACCGCGTGCTTTATTGTTCGGTCGATCGAGCCGGTAGCCGCTACTGCTTCGCGCTTGGTTTGATTCTCGGTATTGACTCCAGTTTAAAAAGATATTCGTATGTGTGGTGTTCAATATTATAAAGTAGTAAAATGAAACACTTGAGGGATACGGTCGAAAGGTATAGTGATATAACTAAAAAAATAGATCAAATTCAAGTACCAATTTAATTTTGGCTAAGGTTTAGCTACTTAGTCTAAGAAACAGAATACGAAACAGCGTGGACAGAAAAAGGTTTATCACTGTCGTATCGTATCAGAAAGAGGGACAATTAATGAAAAACCGGAGTGGTTAGCTACTCTACGCTACTGACAACGGCGTGGTCTTAAAAACCAGTCAAAATATTAAATATGCTTAATTATAATAACAGCTTAAATGGTTAATAATAAACGATAACATTTGAAAATGTGACTCAACTTTACTTAAATAGGAAAAAATATGAAAATAGCGACATTGCGAGCTCAAATTTTGTAAAGAGGACTTCTAAATATACGTAAAGAAACAGCGCATCACCTACTATATCATTTAATTGGACTTTGCAAACTAAAACCAGAGGAGAATTATAATAAAAAGATCTTCCATGTAAATCTCAAAGTCGTCAACAATTTTTTACTCATCCCAAAATATAATCTCCTTTGATACCTTGATCAAAATTCTTCGAACATCTGATTTATTATCCGAGAATCAGATTTTGGCTATCGAAACTTAAAGGTACACGTAAAATGATACTAAACGGTAGCTTACTTACACTTAAGCTACCTTTAGCCAAAACCAACCATAGTCTTTAGCTAATTAATGCCAAAATCGACTAAACATGGAGCTTCAAAGGTGCATGTTCAAGATTAAGTTTTAAACCTTACAAAATAGGGTTGAATTTGAATTTGTGGGTAAATGTTAAGGTGTTAAAGGTATAAAGTTACAAAACCAAAGTGTTTTCCGTTCCATTAAACGCTTAACATCTGTACCATAAAAATTAAAAAGGTCACAACTGTTATAAAAGCCGTATTGCATTAACGACTTTATTAATAGTGGAAAAAGAATTAAAATAGTAAAATTTGCAAAATTAAGAAGGGCTCTTTTGGATGTTGATGATGATGATTTGATGTCAAATCATATTAACCCTTTTTATGTCATGAACGACATATTTTCGCGAAATATTGACTTACCACATTTTGTTGTTTGTGGTCTCACAGTTTACGGACAAAGAGATAACGTTCCTAAAATTTGGTTCACCTAATCCAGTAGCAAATTGAAGAGTGCCTATTTATTTTCTATTTAGTATTGTTGGTTACTTGTTTTAATCGCCAATTCCAAAGTTTTGTTGGTCAACTGTTTCATAAGTTTTAATTACAACTACCAGTGATAGCCCTTATTTGATTATAAATAAGGTAGATCAAATTTGTACGAGCAATCAAGTGGATAAGTTAGAAATGTCTTTTTGTTTGTAACCGTTTACTCTTTCACGTTTTTTATAAATCAAACCTAATCTACATTAATCTTTTTTAAAATCTTTAAGTTGTTTTGGCAGTTCAGCTTAGAACGTTTGGTACTTACTT
Source organism: Acleris cristana (assembly GCA_948252455.1). Classification (NCBI taxonomy): domain Eukaryota; kingdom Metazoa; phylum Arthropoda; class Insecta; order Lepidoptera; family Tortricidae; genus Acleris; species Acleris cristana. Next base: position 2,148,006 of record OX411791.1, on the reverse strand, counting down.
ACTTGCTTTCTTTTACAAGCAGAAGTTGGTAATTATAGTAGTACCTAACTATTATTATTACAATAAGTTGATCACTGAAATTTCTCCAGCTATATCATTTCTCCTATCCTCCTTTATGAAGGTATTGCGTTCATTACTCAAGGTTTTTATACAATAAAAAAAAAACATTAACTTAAATGTGCGTCAAAACACAATCTATTTCTTATTAAGACAAACTAAAGATAAAAAAGACACATCTATCTTTGATTCGCTGTCTAAAGAACGAGGATGGCTATTTGTATATCTTAAGAGTAGATAAGAGATAGATTGAATATTGGAACTGGCCGTAAGTTGGCTCCCGCTGCGCTTACGCCGGTCTGCGTCGTAATTGAGACATATATTAGGAAAAAGTAATGGCAAAAGGATTTAAGTATAGCAAATAGGTATATGGGATGGTAAAATCATTTGACAAACATTTTCTTTTTTAGATCTGAATACAAAATACATACAAAATAGAAGAGGAATTGTCATAGGACACTTGTTACGACGTGCCCTTTTTATAATAAATAGGCAGGGAATAAAGTACCTGAAAATGAAACAGTTTACAGAAAACCGAAGCGGTTGGTGATTATTCAACCGACAAGAGCTTAGCTTTTAAATAAAGAGAAAGACCTACATACAGTGTAGTGCAAGAAGTTTTGGGGTTAGGTTAAAGTTGGTAATAGTAGCATTTGAGGAACCCGAATTCCGTTTTAAGAGTTTTTTTATCATTGTACATGGATAATAAAGTTACAAAACAGACTAAAACCATACACAAAAGACAGGGGTCCTCAAATTAGGCTATCTTGGGGTTGTCGTTCATTCTTTATACCAACTTTTACCATCATTTTACCTAACTACTCATAAAATTCATAATAAACAAGCTGTATAAAAACAAAATTCATAATTTGGTGGGTCATAATAATTAAATTACACAATACTCAATGCTCATAGAAACTTTATTTATAACGTTCATTAGGAATAATGTTATTTGGTATATCATACATTTAGTATAATGATTAGAATTTAGAACAACATTTGAATGAAAGATCAGGTGACATAATAAAGTTTTAGCACCTAAACACATAATTATATCCGTTTAGTTTTGTAAATCTTCGAACTTCGAAACGAATATCTAAATCGCCTTTTAACCTTAAACTCTATTTTACATCATAATTTTTACAAAACAGTCAGAATAGAATTCCAAGAACATTTAATTATGATCAAAAACATTAATATATAGATTAAAAATATCACTCGATTTCTTTTTTAAACGATCGCAAATAAATCCGTACAAACGCAAATAAAACTTTTCAATTAAACAAGAAAACCATAAATTCTCACTTGCGTCGTTTTGCCACTCGCCGCAGCTAATAAACATATCGCTGTCTTTCTCCGTGCAATTAGAAAAGGTGTATAAACATGTGGGATAAATATAAGTATTTCTAATTATTTATTGGGCTGTATTTTACAACCTTATTGCAAACTAAGCTGTATTGTTTTGATTTACGAACTTTCTCATTTAATGCAGAGAATGGTATAAGGATTTTATTTTATAACCAATTAAGTGTTAGAATCAGGTAACGAGCGTTTCATAATATCTTTAATATCAATGCTAATTAAACTAGAATAGAATTTACGCACAGTCACCAGTAATTTTATTATACTAGCCAACATTTCGCTCTAAAATATTTGGCACGTCTCTATTATTACACCGTAAGATCGTTGGAAAGTGAGAACCAAATTAATGTCTAACCACCAAGCTAAATAGAAACGACAAGAGCCGTTCAAAAAAGCTTTAACTTCATTTGGCCCTGAATTTGTCACCGATTGAAAAATAAAATCTTTACCAAAACGCTTTTCATTTAAATTGCCCATTCAAACAATTTCAAACACATTACATATCGATACATTAAATTTAAATTCATGTAAAGCACAAAATGTTATGCACAAATGTTTTTTTTTTTAAATTACAATATTATATCTATAATTATGTAATCATCTATTAAATTTTGTGAATATAATTATGTGATTCATAAATGCTAAACTAATTATCACAAAAAGGGAAAACAAGACCTAAAGACTTTTGATATTAAATTTTATGTTTCCCCCATTTTATTGCAATAAAACGTTAAATTAATGCATAAAATATAAACTTCCTTGCCGTTATAAAGACAACATTTCTTAAAGGGCCATAAATGATAACCGTTACCATAGTCTACTCCTACGTCCGTTACTAATTTACCTCTATTTTTACTGTGTCTCATAATAAAACTAATATAATTGCAGATTTCGCTATTATTTTATAAAATAAAGAGACAGTAAAACTACAGTTATCAAACCATTAACGTAAGCAAAGAAAAACCGCTACCTATCATAAATTAATATTAGTACTTTACTTTAAGTTCTAGGGCAAGAAAGATCATAAAAGTCAGTGAGCATTAAAAACGGAACGTAATCTAGATTCTAAGTGGTTCATTGACGGTAACATTATAACATTACTTACTTCAAATTAAAATGGAATTCTAGTTCTAATTTTAATTTATAGTTTCCACTTCTGTTAAGATTTATTTCACCAATGTCATTGAATGAATCATTGATAGACACTCCCTTGGAGTTTTTAGAGAAATAAGTCCATGGATATCACACGCGAGGACAAAATATTTGGTAAAAGAGTATTTTTCTCTCTTGGACTAAACAAAAGCTGGGGTTAGCTCCACGTGTTTTCGTCAAGTCTCAAAATGTAATAAAGCACCTAATTTTCATGGCAACTATCAATCCAATGTATGTGATTCATTGTTCATTGTTCACCCTTGGCAAACGTGATTGTAAAGTGTCCAAAATCGCTTTTTTGAACTCCTATAATCTGCCAAGTTGCAGCAAAAAAGTAGAAGAGGTAGAGCTATACCCTTCATTCCTCAGTTGCAAGACACTCTCCAATATACATACATACATACATACATGCATACTCAGTGTATAATGGGGTCTGAAGAACGGTAACGTAGACCTAAACCATGCAAGGCCTCTTAAAGTAACTTCATCTAAAATAATGTCTATTAACGCTGTTTTTTCCGAAACCGAAGACTTGCTGACATAACACGTACACATAATATACACTTACACATATACATACACTCACATACCAACTGACGTCACACTCATATAAACATAATATGACTATAGGAACGTTGTTTTACCTAAAACAGTCTTAATTGCTTAGTCTTATCATAATGTAAACCGTCTGACCGGATCCCAAGATATAGGCTCAGCCTAGTTTGGGCCCCACCGGAAATGTATGTTCTTTAGATAGTTTTTTTATATCCTTTCACTGCCTGCCAGGTTTTGACAGCTCATAACACGGACTCTGTGTATTTTATAATGGGATATGATTGACTCTGGCATCGAATAAACACATATAAAACAACAATATATAAATGTCATTTTCAATATTTAGAACGTTGGTTTTTTCTGCACCGCAATGTTTTGATGGACCTGTTGTTTGATCAGTAGTTAACTAAAAAGAAATGGTAAATTTGACTCATTTTCTTGAGATTTAACCATTAGTTACGATTTATAACGATTAGTTAGTTTAACTACTGATCAAACAACGATCCCTAAATCTTACTTTACCAAAAAAGCGAAAATAAAACAGAAGCAACACATGATATCGAAACAGATATCTTGGACAATGTTCATTGGACGTGATATTCTACTGCAGGTCACAGACCTTAGTGGAAAAAGTACTTTTTAGGATCCCTAAAAATTAGAAAGAAGGGGTATTGTTAATTTCTCCATCAAACCGTTTATTACGAAGCTCGCACATTTGGGGTTTAGCTCCAAATTACTGAGTTAAACCCCCAATGAGGTATGCAAATTTACCCGCGGAATCGAACCGGGGTACCATTAGTAGCTATCTGCATTAGACTTGGATTATTATAGACTTTAAAGGTTTTGAAGGTTAATGTTTCATTGAATTTGGTTTACCCGTCTTTAACAACATCATAACAGTAAAGTTTTGCCTCATGGCTTGCATTTATCCGTTTTAAAGATCCCTCTTATTCATAAACGCACAATAGCTAAAATATGTTATGCTTTGCCCTTATCAGCTGTCATTGTGACATTTGCATCTGACAGAAAGTGACAAAGCATACTTTAACTAAATAGGTTTACAGTGCATTAAGTTCTTCTTAAAGTGGTAGAGTTAGTACCTATTTTTGTAATGATAAAGCAAAATTTTTAAGAAACCAAAATATCTTCATTCATCTTATGATTTTTTCAATCAATGTTGTGAAATGAAATTACGCGAAGTTTTAAATAAATGACATGTTTAAAAAAATACAGCATAAAAGAGATTCTTTATTAGTAAGTAAAGTAGTACATTGTCATTGCCAATTATAATAATAATAGTGAGTTGTCTAGATGCCTCGGGAATCTTCCCTCAAGAGATACCTACCCGCATCACATCTAACCCACTGAACTAGCACCAAGTAACTATATTCGCAAAACAGCCAGTAAAACGACTATCGTACAGGCATTTTCATCAATATCCTTATGATTGGCAACTCATTTTCAATTTGAGAATGCTAAATGTCCATGGGTCTCATAACCCACTTAACTTGAAGTAAAACTTCAGTAACGGTACAGTTTATTCTCTTTCTCTGTTCATAGCCTGTTCATCCGCTAAATCAACATGACACTGACCTTCTGTCTCATTTAGCCAAAGGAACTTAATCGAGGTCTTCCTCTCCCTCTTTTTCCTCTGACATTACCAACCAGATTGATCAAAAAAACACACATGTCCTATCATGTGTCCCATCGTCTTCATCTTCTACATTCTAGTTGTTACATACATACATACATTAAATCACGCCTGTTTCCCAGAGGGGTAGGCAGAGACCACTTCTTTCCACCTGCTACGATCTTGACAAATCTCTTTCGCTTCTTCCACATTCATACATCGAGTCATGCACGCACGTCGGTTTCGGGTACTTAAAATTCGGCCCTTTTCCAGTATTTCTCCGATTTGATTCGAAAAAGTACGCCTAGGGCGGCCCCTTCCGACCCTTCCACTCACTTTAGCTCTGTATATCTCTTTCGTCAATCTTCTTTCATCCATCCTTTCCATTCCATTTTTTTCTTTTCCTTTCTTTCTAGTTGTTTATATGCACCTTTTCAGTTCTATGTTTAAGTTTACGTCTTGACCAACGTTTCCTGACATTAATACATGAGTTATCCATAGCAGTGTTACATTTGTTCCTATACGACCTACTAAAGGTACTGCCGTCCCCAATGCCATTACCAAGGACTCAAATGAATGAGCCATTGCATGTCCAACAGTCTCCTAAACGTCTCGCTCAGCCTATCGTGCAATTCAGAAGCTCAAGCATGCAGAGCTTCAGGCATGCGTGTTTCGTTTGCGTGCTTTGCGTGTATTACATAACTAGATACGAACCACGTGGTTGGTACACGCAAGCTGATAGCGTTGTGTCAATGAATGGCGTGCTTGGCTGATTTTTAATCATGAAACGATGGGATGCTTGCGTGACGAAAAGGTTTGACCTGGTGTTTGACGAGTGACAGATTGTCTCGTTCCGGTGTTTTATCATACGTCGATGATATGGCTTGATTCAATGGACGATGCTAGCTTTTTGAAGGTTGGTTTGAGTTTTGAAAGCGGAGCCGCTAATCTTGTGAAGTCATGACGTTTCAAATTTCTAAAGGTAGCTCTGTATAACCATCATAAATTATGAGCGAGAGTAGTGGTCATTTAGTTATTAGAATAAGAACGCTTTTAAGAAATATCAGAGGCTCTAGACAAGATACATTCGGCGTTTATTATCGTTATAAAAAATGTATAGGATTGACATAAGCTGTCTGACGGTCGCGTCAAACGCTCATGTAAATTCCATACATTTTGCAGCTTTCGAAAATCGTTTACGTTAGATTTTAGCATCAGAGCTACGGGCTACAGGTGTTACAAATGTGTAAAGATGGATATACCATCATCAAATTGTGAGAGAGAAGTCACAGTTTTAGAATGACAACGCATTTAAGAAATATCAAAGGACAATTTCACACAAATTGACCTAGTCCCAAACTAAGCTTTGCCCTTGATTACTATGGGTTCTAAACATACTAATATAGTGATACTTACGGTCATCACACAATTATTGCTGTAGGCAGGGTTCAACTAAGCAAACCGCACCGTCATTACCGCTGTGTAATTAATCTTGTAATGATGTGACAGTCCATTCATGGCGGATTAAATAACATCTTTCAGGCCAGATGATGACGAGGCAATAATTCTAAACCGGACTCTATTATAAATATTATAATATAACGAGTCAAATACCTTTTTTTGCCTTAATAAAGGATAAAAAGCACACAGGCCAACTGATGGTAAGTGGGATATGTGACCCATAGATATTTGCATTCACTAGACTAAATGCTTAGGGCCGCATTAATAAACTGATTTAGATGATCAAGATGCGTCAAGAATGACAGTTTTCTATAGGCTGACGTTTTTACTTTGACGTAACTTGTGATGGGCGTCTCAACTAAGATGAGTTTATTAATACGACTACTAGAGCAATGGTAATTATTAAAGCTTTTCGACTTTGCCTAGCGTGTGTAAATGATAATTATAATTATGACAACAGTAATAAATATATATAACTAACCTAACCTAACACTAACATTAAGATAATTATGTTACTAATTGCCGCACTCAGAGACGTCAATTAAATTTAATGCTTGATTAAAGTTGCTGCTGTCACTTTCTTTGCTACAGCAATAGAATAAGACAACACGTCACTAAACAAGCATTAAATTTAATTGAAGTCTCTGAGTGCGGCAGTAACATTACACTCTTATGTATGGATCTTGTTATTCAAAATAAATATATTGAATTGAATTGAATTGTGAGCGGAAATGCGTCGCCAACCCTGAGGACTAAGATGGAATGTCTCTATGACAGTTATTTCACCGGTTGTCTTATCCCCACACCGGAGCACAACATTGCGAACACTGCTGCTTGGCGGTAAGTTAAAGTCTATGATGGTAGCGATGCGGACGAACCCTGCACAAGTTGCTACCACCACTAAAATTATATCTCTTTCGCTTTTGCACTGAACAATTAACGCGCGGTATTTAGGTACAGAAAACTAGAACATCATTAAAATTGATTTTCGTAAGCATGCATAAGCCAAGAATGCTGAACTGCTTTAAATTCTGCGCTTGCGTCAAGTAAAACTCGATTAAAGCAAATTCCAGCCTAGTTTTGATTCTGAATTTAGAAAAAAAGCGTACTTAAAATCGGTACCTAAAATTGATTCCTGACCCACCTAGAACTGTGTGTGCAGCGAGGTTATGATTCGAAACTTGATATTTTTTAAACAAAATATCAACATGACACAGTTCTATAATGAGTATGGTGATTATTTTGCCTATAGAATATATTGAAGGATAGAAAACATATAATTGTAATTCTGGTTCGAGTAGTTCTAGGCCGTACTGTGCAGCAACCCTTAAACTTTTAAGTTTTGGTATGCATATTTGCATGATACTGTTTACACGTGCATAATTTTTATTTATCAAGAAAGATAAAAACTAATAATACTGCGGCTCTAACCACCAGTAGCATGAGCCTTGCTCCGCTGCCGGCGGCATTCGTAAGGTATTATTTTACGAAGTTTCAGTATTTGTTAAATTATTGGCTTTTTAAAGGAAGATATTTTTTTTATAATTTCATAATTAGATATGGCCTAATTTTTACACCTTTATTTTTCCTTTGGTTCAAAAGTTGACGAAAAACTACACTTAAATAACTTAGGTAAACTATTATCTAGCAGTTAAATGTAAAACTACAAAGCTACTAATTCTGAACCTTCATAAAAAACTCCTTTTTTAACGTAATTTTTGGAACAACCTGTATACAGGGTGACTGGTAACTCGACCTATTCCATAAATGAGGTTATACTAGAGCTAATTTGCTATAATTTTGTCCTAGTCAACTAAGGGTCTAATGCCACTGGTTTTGGAGTTATTTAATTTTTAAGTTTATTTTAAGAAATTCCGTCCTTTGGTGTTAAAGTATCAATTGTGAAAATAGTACCTGGCTATGGGGACTAAAATGACGTTTTTCGAATAGCTGATGAATTAGGGAATCCTTTAAACAAAAATACTTTGCGAAAACTGCAAGAACCTCAGAAATAAAAGGTCCTTAAATCGCAATTCCGTTATTTCTTTTAAAAATGTTTACTTTCGGGGGGGGATTACTCCAAAAAAATGTAAGACACTTGGCGTACAAATTACGTAAATAACTTCCTAAATTCATAAGCTTTCCGAAAAGGTGCAAATGTTGTCAACTTTATTACAGGTTTGAAAAATTAAGCTTATTAAAAGAGCAGAGGGTGCGATGTAAATTTAACTCGGAAAGTTGATATCAAAAACTAGGTAACATTCGTCGGACTATGGTCGCAGCTAATGTGCCTCATGAGTTGGAGCCACGGGGTCTTAATCGCTCGGACCGCTGGTTATGTGGGCTAGGGCAGTCTCATGTGCGAGGCCACGTGCCTCAGCAGTTTTCCTTCCTCGCACCTCACAGCCATACAATACGGAGCTCAGGTCGCTGCTGAAAATGGTGCAAGCACCAGCACACCAGATACTCAGAGCTCAAGCGGGCGTATGAGTTTGTTCCAGAGCTGTAGAGCGCAGTTGTTCTTGGTGCGTAGAGGCAAAACCTCTTTTTTAAGGCTTTGGGACAGCGATTGAGGGATAGGGCCTGTGACCTCCGGTCCGGTTTGTAATCTGTTCCATCACATTTCGTTGGCAACACAGCATAGCAATGTTGCCAGCATTGGATACCTTTGAACCAGGCGCTACCCGAGCCGCGGAATAATTTTGCGGAAGATTTATTGACGAAAAATGATACCGATTTAATTTATGTACACTGTTGACGAAGCATGTTGCTAATTAACTAATCGTAAACTCTTGACGAAACTTGTTGCCGATATTTTTTTGTAATTGGCATAAATAAAGTTTTAGAAAACATTACAAATCTTGTTCAAATTAGGAACTTGAAGTCGCGCGATGTTAAATGCAGACTCCTTATTGGTCATGGGATTGAGCCGCTCAACGAATCCAGGTTCAATTTAAAACAAAAAGAAATCAGTTAGTTTCAACCATCTTAGAGATCGCAATTTCCCTTGTTACCTAACATTTCTGTGCTAATACCGCTTCCTTTTCAAATGGCTTTGTACCAAAATGACATTTAACATCGCGCGACTTCAAGTTCCTAATTTGAACAAGATTTGTAATGTTTTCTAAAACTTTATTTATGCCAATTACAAAAAAATATCGGCAACAAGTTTCGTCAAGAGTTTACGATTAGTTAATTAGCAACATGCTTCGTCAACAGTGTACATAAATTAAATCGGTATCATTTTTCGTCAATAAATCTTCCGCAAAATTATTCCGCGGCTCGGGTAGCGCCTGGTTCAAAGGTATCCAATGCTGGCAACATTGCTATGCTGTGTTGCCAACGAAATGTGATGGAACAGATTACAAACCGGACCGGAGGTCACAGGCCCTATCCCTCAATCGCTGTCCCAAAGCCTTAAAAAAGAGGTTTTGCCTCTACGCACCAAGAACAACTGCGCTCTACAGCTCTGGAACAAACTCATACGCCCGCTTGAGCTCTGAGTATCTGGTGTGCTGGTGCTTGCACCATTTTCAGCAGCGACCTGAGCTCCGTATTGTATGGCTGTGAGGTGCGAGGAAGGAAAAATGCTGAGGCACGTGGCCTCGCACATGAGACTGCCCTAGCCCACATAACCAGCGGTCCGAGCGATTAAGACCCCGTGGCTCCAACTCATGAGGCACATTAGCTGCGACCATAGTCCGACGAATGTTACCTAGTTTTTGATATCAACTTTCCGAGTTAAATTTACATCGCACCCTCTGCTCTTTTAATAAGCTTAATTTTTCAAACCTGTAATAAAGTTGACAACATTTGCACCTTTTCGGAAAGCTTATGAATTTAGGAAGTTATTTACGTAATTTGTACGCCAAGTGTCTTACATTTTTTTGGAGTAATCCCCCCCCGAAAGTAAACATTTTTAAAAGAAATAACGGAATTGCGATTTAAGGACCTTTTATTTCTGAGGTTCTTGCAGTTTTCGCAAAGTATTTTTGTTTAAAGGATTCCCTAATTCATCAGCTATTCGAAAAACGTCATTTTAGTCCCCATAGCCAGGTACTATTTTCACAATTGATACTTTAACACCAAAGGACGGAATTTCTTAAAATAAACTTAAAAATTAAATAACTCCAAAACCAGTGGCATTAGACCCTTAGTTGACTAGGACAAAATTATAGCAAATTAGCTCTAGTATAACCTCATTTATGGAATAGGTCGAGTTACCAGTCACCCTGTATAATCTTTAAAAACAGCACAACTTTGCACATCTCTCCAATACTACTTATTATTCCGTACCCTATTCTATAAATTCCGAGAGGATCGTCAAGAATCGAAACAGTCAGCTGACGATTCGTGACCACGCCACATTATGTTGGTTCGTGTCAGGCTTGGACGTTAGAACTCACGAACCTTGAGATTCTAAAACACCCTGTATTTGTAATACTATGGCTCTGCAAGTTAGTCTAGTCCATTTTTTTAAATCCCGGCGCCAACACAGAGGTGCTTTAATTTCAATTTATGTATCAGTGTAAGCATCTGTTTTTGGCAATGCAACTTCCAAACGAATAAACTGTTTTTTTTTATTGTCACCTAGTTTAACTATGGCGGTTCTTAGCTACATTACTATGTTACATTAAAATCGGTTAAGCCTTTCAAGAGATATCAGCTCCAATTACAAGTATGAGTCGGAAGTTTTCATCTATTTATTTAATTTTGTCATGGAGAACGCAAGCGATCTCATAGGCTGCGTGTAGTAAAGTGCAATATCATGCAATGTAAAAAAGTTCAAGAGCCAATTACTAATCTTGGTGGACCCCAAATTATTTTTGCTAGGAACATAGTGTACTCGTACTGCCTGTGCGAGGCTCTACAAAATGATAGACACATTTAAACACGAGTCATAAAGGCTTAATAAAGTCCTCTTTTAAGGAGTTAAACTTTGTAACTTTAAAATGCAATTTTTTTACCAACACTCAGAAGTCTGTCTTACATACAGGGTGTACCAAAACATTACTTAATCACCATAAGATTTTTTATTACTTGTCGTTAGTGAGACTAATGTAGCTGTGTTTTGAAGCAAATATAATTTTGAACAAATGTTTTTTGAGCCAATGATGGAAGATGGGTCACCTACGGCTCTATTTTACAAGGTAAAACCTTATCACTTTGGCATATCGTATGTTCAAAGTTATGATAGTTTTTATTTACTTGACGGTAATGACCGCCGACTAAAAAACAATACGGTAACTTGTCAAAAGCAGTTTAGTTTTACCGACCTGAATAAAGCAAGACTAAGCACTGATGATTACTGGGACCTATATTCATTAGAAACACGAAAGCTAGAAAATTCTTAAAAAAGTAATACAGACAACAGTCAGAACACAACAACAACCTAACAATAGCTTGATGTAATTCTAAAAAGCTTTTTCATTTTTGTTTAGTTGGTTACCTAGACCGATGTAATTTAAGCTCAAAATTACATAAAAACAGACAAAATCCAACGGTTTTTGCTTTATAAAAGCCGTAAAGATAAATACCGGTAAAAGCAAAAACGTCTTGTTAGCATTATAACGTGAAATTAACTTGTTTATTCCAGTACAAACAATAGTGAGCAAGCATAAAATTATCTGCTAAAAAGGCAATTATTGTACAATTGTAGAATTTCCTAGTTAATCAACTATTTCTTTGACTCTATTCAAACACTAGAAGATCTAGGGGGTATACAACTTTGCTTTCATCGTCAATTTTAAGACGTAAGTAAATGGTGTTAGGTCACTATTTGCCTAGCAATGTATTCAATACATAACCCGTTTATAGATCGATATCTTCACTCCCAAGTCTTAAATTACAAGGACACATTTGCAACTCGTAAGATATAACATTGAACTTTGATGCTTTTGAATACAGTTGCATATGCAGGAAGGGTTTATAGAACTTACGCCATTTAAATGACAGTAAGAAATATCTCTAATTGTACAGTCAAGAAAATAACTTAACACGTCGAGTGTCGTAGCTTTGCTTGTTTTATTTTGTATGAAAATGAACCTGAAAGGGTTAAAACGAATCAATCGCTCGATTATATAATACGTACATTTATAAAAAAAATGATTTTATAGTAATATAATTAGATATACTTAATATACATTATAGATAGAAAATGCATCGTTAACATAGCAAATGCCAATTAATTTTACAATTTTATTTATAAGTGAGATTCGTGAAGTGAAGTAAATTTATTAGGTTGTAAATCTAAGAGGAATACCTATGATTGTAAACAACGTCCGTCTGACATTAGTGATTGCACAATTTCTCTACAAAGATGACAATAAAAACGTAAAATAACCTTTTTATCACTTTCTCGCTAAAAAAACGTAATTTAAATACGTTTTTTTTGCTAAGACATATATCATAAAAATAAATTTGTACACTTGCTTACTTCATGCACAACCTTTCACTTTTCTCAATCTCTCAAGGGTTAGCTGGATCCCTTAAAGGGATAAGTTTGCCTTTGTACATATTTTTATATTAATTGTATTGCTAATTGGTTTTTCGTTTGTAAAATAAAATGTTTACATAAATACTTACATACATAGGTACCTACATACATATTTGTTTCGATAAACTTACAGTTTAATTTAAATTTGCAATAACTTTAGTTTTTTTAAATTATCGCTATCGTATTATTTACTTTTAACTAAATATTATAAGAGCTACTAAAACATGAACAATATGCTAATATAGTTGAAAACAAAATAAAATAGAGGCCCAGTTATTTTTAAATTTTAAGTCCAAGATATACATATTGCATTATTCAATACGCAAGCTTAATCCCACAAACTTCCGCAGCTAAAGGGTGTTTTTTTTTAACGTGTTTCAAAAAGCCCAAGATCGCGTGACTTCTAATTGTCTGTCACCCGGCCAGTGAAACTTGGGGTCCGAAAGGGCAAGGGTGTTGTAATAATAAGGGTACTGCACGACATGTCATAGTGAGATAGCGACAAAGCATTAGCAAAAACTTGTAAGAATTATAAGGGGTGATTACAAAACTTTTGATTACGAGAAATAAGCTAGTAAGAGTAGTGAGGAAATAAAGAGCTGCGTGACAGTATTTTTTTTCTGTGTAAGAAAATAGATTACATAATAATGTGGTTACGGTTAGAATTTGTTTTTTTGTTTGTTATACTTAGGTACCTACTTAACTTTTTTAAGGCATGAAGTAGGCAAAGGTGCTTACAGGCCATCTGGTGGTAAGTGGGATCTGTGACCCATAGACATATGCATTCTCAGGACTACAATCTTAAGACTGCAATGCTAAAACCGCAAATGCGTTGCCAACTCTAAAGGGTTTAGATGGAATAAATCTATTGTTAGTTATTTCACTGGTGATCTTATCTACAACGGAAAAAATAATGCGAGCACTGTTGCTTGGTAGTATAGCTTAAAAAATAAGCTGATGGTAGCGATCCGGTCGGCAACTGCACAAGGTCATACCACCACTAATAACATGTCTGCATCCAAATGTAGTTTATTTTTTTCAAAAAAAATGTAAATAAACTAAAAAGTAACTAGGCACCTACTGAGTGACGTTTTTTTTGTTTCTACAATATTCAAAATAAAAACCAAGTTAAAATGTCTGTTTGTATCAGTAAACAAGGCGCCGCCAGCCCATCGCTCAAGCCCCCACACCACCCCAAAACTTCCCGTAACTTTTCCATTCCATCCTATTCAAACCAAACGCGCGCATTATTTTCAATTCCCAACCAAAATACTATTCTTTTAGGCACGTGCAAGCCAATTACGTACCACCCCAAAAATACCGACTACCCCGTAATGCAGGTACATTCACCCTGCCTTTAATACGCTAACTTTTATAATATAACTACGTACAACTATCCCCTAGGAGAATCACCCTAAGAAGCAAGAAAGGGGGCGTGGTGTATTCTCAGCGCATGCTGCATCTCGCTCGCGCTTGCGGCGTTTGCGATTGCTATTTCTATTTTCGGATGGCTATATAGCGGTCGATTCTATAACATAGTTTGTACGAATTGGATGGGTATTTGTAGTTAATGGTTAGCAAAGGTTTAAGTAATTTATTCTATGTTTGACTAGAAAATTGCTACGGTTTTATGGATTTTATATTCAGTAGTTTCGTAACGATTCTATATGCAAATCTGAAGTCTATTGTTTGAGTTCAAATTAAATTCATGATTCATAACAATCATAACAAACTGAGTCGACTCCTAATCGTAAGGTACAGAGTTCAAACCCCCGCGGACCAGATGCTGTTGAAACATCGTGAGAAAACCTGCACATTCAATCAGCTGAATGCGTGTAAAGGGTCGAAGTATATTCGAAAGGAGAAGGACATATCTGTAAAATAAAATAAGATAACCTAGAATAGCTGATTTCTTTGATTGACACTAATACGGTTTAATTTTCACACAGTAGCGGATGTAAAATATGTGCGAAACAAAGAAAATTCTATATCACACTCCCCTTTTTGCGACAGTCAAAGTCAATCTATGAATGAACCAAAGTCATGTTCATTTGTTTTTGCCTTAGTTCAAGGTAATCATTCACTCAATACTGTCAAGACTTTATTTCTAGCGCTAACTTTACCAACTTATCATTGCCGCTGTAAATGGCGCTACTAGTAACGACTAGTGCAACATTATGTATGATAAAGCGTAAGTTCTTAATTTACCCACGTGCAAATTGTAACGTGGTTTTTAAACAATAGGTGGATGAGTGTGAAAGAAAAACAACTTGGTTGTTGTGAGAAGTTATTGGCGGTACTCCTTGATAAGTTTTTTTTAATTTTGAGTGGCATTTACTATTTGTTAATTACTAAAGCCGTATTGATTGTCATTTGAATAAAACAGTATAACATTGAAGATTGATAACTAACAAGTGGAAAACAAGTTCAGGCACTTTACTTATAAATCTCTTTTGTTACCCGACTGCACAATAAAAAGGAGATTAATGCGTTTATACACCTATATAATGTTTATAAGTATGTTTGTTTATGCCGCTCTAGAAACTAAACGTGTTGACCGATTTTGAAGATTCCTATGTCAATCGATTCGTTTTAGGGCCTCTTTCACAATCGTCAAGTAATTTTATGTGCCAGTTAAAGATAGCTCTCTCCTTGTCTATGTTCAAGTGTAAGAAGAGGAAAGGGCTAGACTTATGTGTCAGATATGCTTTACTTGACGATTGTGAAACAGGCCCTTAGTAATCTAAATTCAATATGGCGGCAACTAGACGCCATTATTGTAAAAAAGAAAACAATAAAGTCGTCGAATTATGACAAGTGGGGTATCGTTGAACAGGTATTTAAAAATCATTTTAAGGTTTCTTTCATCATTTTTCATTTTGAATGATCATTTAGAATGTATAACAATTTTAAGTTGGTTAGCCTAAGTCGGGATTTTTAATGCGTGCTTTTTTCAATTAATACAATTTAAACATTGTAAATAGTACTTTGAACAAAGATTTATTATTATTTAATAGCGTTTTAAAGTAGGATTAAACTAAAGTCAAGGATGTGGTAAACTTAATATAAACAACATAGTGGAGAGTGGAGATGGTAAATAATGTTATTTCCTCACTCTTTAATTTGTTGATGAAAAGTTACCTAGTGCATGTAGGTATATTTTTAGACTCGTATAAGGTTGGAATGGAGGCAAAGAACAACAACAAATTTTTCAGGCTATCTATCGGGAAGAGGTCAACGAAATACGGCGGCAGGCTGGCATTGATAATGGTAAAGCCCAAAAAATTATGAGTTATAGGCTGTTGAAGATGAACTAGTAATAATGCGTCATTTTCATAAAAATCAAGTTAATATGTTTGAAATATGGATATACGTGTTTTGTAAACGTCATACACTAACATTTTGTGACACATGGTGTTCTAATTTTTCGATCAAAGAAATTACGCGTATTTTTGGTGACTGTCTTTTTTTTGAATAAGAATATTTGCTAGATATTTTTGAAAGTAATAAAAGGTAGAATTTCTATTGAATAAAATCGGCTAAATTTGCGATACGTACACTAGAACATTAGTGAATCGCTACTTTACAAACCAATCCTAATGACTTAAATTTACTAAAACAGCGTCATCTCATGCCATACATCCACGACGGACCGTTACAAAAACCCGACAATTACAAATACAACTCTTTCTCCAAGGAATCCACTTTCTAGTGTAAAAAAAACTGTAATCGTTTGAGTCGAGTCCCACACTGTTATTATGGACTGCAATGTTTTTAGCATTAATTAGTAATATTAATTATGTAAATTTATATGCGAATCCGCGATGGTTTATAACGATTAATAGGATCGAGATTGTACGGAGGATAACGGGCGAGGGTTTTGTTAGGAGCGTGCGGCGTTTTTGACGTTTGTTGTCGAAAGAAGAGTGAAAAGAGTTAAAGATATTTTTGTTTAAACTCAGGTTGACATACCGTTTGTGTGGCATTGGCTTTTTGATTACAAAAGGTAAGCAAAGCACCACAATGTTACACAGAGTTATATTTTTTCAAACATTCCTTAACGACTTGAATTTCCAGACGTAGCCGTATGAAAACACTGTATTCTTTTTATTTTAATGACTAAAATTAAAAATAAACTTGTTTATCTAAATAAAGAGTAAGTACACTAACAAAAACAGTGTGTTTTGTTTTCGTTATTGTAAGAAATAGCAGATAATGGATGCTGGATAATTAGATAGATGGATTCAGATCATTCAGTAGGTACTCAATGTATAACTGTATAATTCGCACTGCAAATCAAAATAGAAGAAAAGCATCGACGAACAAGAAATAAAATGTTGAACAGTAAATTACTCCTTGATAAAACTAACTCACCGATAGTAAGTTCCTTTATTCAATTAAGATTTAAAAGTATTCTAAATTTTAGTACTTTTATTTTACTAAATCTCATACGTTCTTTTGCTCGTCAAACTAATATTACTCGATTCCTAAAGACTTTAAAGGAGCTATTCTGCCCTCGTAAGCCAAAAAACAGTATCTTAGATTAAATTGCCAAAATAAGCTCAATCCTATTCTCGTAGTAATAAGGTTGTGATTGCTTCAGGAGTTTTATTAGAGAAGATAGTGGTTTCGATTTTATAAGAAAAGGATTTCCTCTTTAATACGACAGATAACTAAACCTTTATCAGCTCGCAAAATCATACAACCAACATTATTTTACTAGCGTACCAACCAAATATGCAAATATATAAAAGTATTCATGCAATTATAAATTCAAATAGGCTATTTGCATGACTGCTGGTGATACAATTACAGATAACTACGAATCAGATTCAATGATCCATAACTTTGTCGAAACAACGAGTTTCAAAGAATTTATTAAACTTTCAAATGGCGGGGCAGTGCTGTGACAGTTGTGATTGACTGTTTTAAATTGTAACAAATCAAGAAATTTCTTTGATTGCTGCTTAATTTAAGGTTACAAAACACGCAAGGAGATTAATTTGTCTTACTTTGTTGCAACAGTTGTGAGCGAGTCTTTACTTAAGACAAGCATTTAACTGAATAATGTGACTGTTTTTTGTTGTGTATGTGTACTATCTCTAGGTAAAATTATTATGTGGCATCATAAAAATTTAATGTTGATTTAAAAAGAAAACACTTTTTTTCGCAGAATAACTAATTATGAACAACACGTCTTTTCCTTCTTCAAATATTCGTTTAAATTGAACAATAATGTAACGTTTTTTCAGAAAATCAAGTGCACAAGGACGAAAATTATTCATTTCCTAATCAAACAAGCTAAAGCCATCAATGGGCATCGTTCAAAAATGCTGGCAACATTGCGTCGCGTTGACTGGCAATTTGTGCCAAAGAAAACACCAGCGTTATGGTTAGGAGTTGCACTGATCAAGCGTTTTTTAAGGTCTTTGAATTTAACGTGGGCTGCTGGTCCACACAGACCTAAAGTTTCGACCCCAAGAGGCTGATAAGCACACAACAACATGCCTTTAAGTCAATCACCTATATTTTTTTAATGGTGAAAGGTTGCCATAAAAACCCATGAAAATTTGATAGCAAATTACAGCAAAGAACACTAATGAGAACTAAAGCTGAATCTAATAACGGTAGCATGGTAACATGTCAAACAATAAAGGTATCACGGGAACTCCTTCAACCTTAATACCTTTAACACCTTAATATAGTTCGGGAAATATGATTTGGCCGTCTGTTATCTACTTTGCGATCATTTTTCTGGATTAAGACTTACCGGACCAAACCTTAACCTCAACCTTAACCTTTTAAACCCACTGTGCTGTTAGAAGAAGGAGAGCAGTTTTACGATTACCTTTTGTTTGATATTAATAAAAATATCTTAGTGAAGATTACAGATGGCCAATTCATATTTCCTGAACTATACCTTTACATACGGGTGTAACTACAACATCTTATTGACTTGTTAAATGACAACTAGCAAAGATTACCTCAAAATTGTCATATCGTCGTCTCAAAACAGCGTCCTTACTATTTATTCATTTCATTTTCATTTTCACAAAGCTGTAGATGGAAAGTCAAAAATTAACTTATTTACTTTTTGTCTCGGAAACTTGGAGCATGCTCAATAAAACAGTAATAAACAAGATCTAGTAAGCGGCAATACATAATTTACGTATACAAGAAATAAAATCAAGAACTTTAATCGTAAACTGAAATTGAATAGTTAAATAAAACACCCTGTAGAGGAAAGGACGTTTATAAATAAAAACGCTATAATCTTATTCTTTGACCACCCCCTAAATTGGTGTTTGCGAACTGAGGCCAGTTATTACTTTATAGTCGGGGGGTATTTTGTAGGCACAATGTTTGAGCTTTACTCCCCCACTTACTAAGTAGGGGTCGATTAAATTTTAAATCAGGTTTTAACGGTTTGGAATATATTAGTGAGTTTACTGTATACTGTGATGTTACTTATTTGAGTAAATAAGTGTGTCGGAAAATTAGGCGTTACTTTTCAGTTTTTGAGGCTTTTTTGTTTTGTAAAAAAAATAAGTGCTTGTAATTTTCTTTTCCACTTATCTGTTTATAAATCAAACTAAAAAAGTACAATTTACTTAATATAAAAATGTTTAAGTGGCGCTAGTAAGAGAAAAAATGGAAGGGAATAGATTGTCATGGTATAGGCATGTTATGAGAAGGAAAATCATGTGATGAAAAGAGTTTTAAACATTAATGTAGAGGGTTATAGTGGAAGGGGGAGACCTAAGTAGAGATGGACGGAATGTGTGAAGAGCGATGTGAAACAAAAGGGAGTCAATACTGAGATGACGGCTGATAGGGATGTTTGGAAGAAAAAGACGTACTGCGCCGACCACGAAATGATGGGGAAACGAGTAAGATGATGATGAGATCAATAAATATACTATTACAACCCTAAATGCAAAAGCCATACATAAAATCCGTCATTATGTTCATTCAACTCACTATAAAGCAATAAAAACTCAGTTAAGTACCATTATTAATTAATTAATAAGAAAAAAAACACCTTACGGCTCGTGTAAAATTGCTGCCATCCATTTCTTGACCAACAACTTTGTGTCTCATTTATCTGTAAGGATTAAAATGTCTCGTTTCTCACCCCGTCTATTTTTACCCTCAGGTCAATCCTTATAAAAACACTCTGTATACAACGGACTTGTACCGTACATTCCATCCTGTATTTAAACTAATTGAGTAACATAATTAAGCATGTCAGGGGTAGTCCGCCATTTTCTTCCGTCAAAACGTCAGAAGGAATTAAATAGCTATGCAACGTGCAATTTATTTGAAGCCTGGAAATATATGAAGTTTCATTTAAACTGACGTTTGTGTGAGTAATTCCGGCTGCATTTTAATTTGATAGATTGATAGTGATATAATAATTTTGTTTGACGTATGTGTTATTTTTTGTTTCGAAAGTTGAAATTTGCTTTTTTTTTTAAGGTTATATCGTTCTGTTAAGCCCGCAATGTTTGTCCGTCTGTCCTGTGAAGTTACACTATAAACATAATGTCTAATACTGTACTAAATATTACGTATTGAGGCTAAAAATAGTTTACACGTTGAACGTAAAATGTTAATGTAATGTGAATATGTCCAAACTTTTTATTGTTAAACAGTTTGCTATTTGTAAATTAGCTGTATTATTCATTTCCCGACTTGACACGACTAATGACACGTGGAAAATCCATAACCCGACAAAATTACGTATCATTAGGGCTGCCACAGACGATCAGTCGGACTGACAGGCCGAGAGGGACGCAGCAATTTGTTAGAATGAGAGACGTATTTAACTTTCTCAATGTATCAAATCGCGTCCCTCTCGGCCTGACAGTTCGACTGAGTCTGTGGCGGCCTTTAAACTCCTCGATATTCGTTCGTTGAGAGTTAGGCGTCAACTTTGGAATAAAAGCCTATTTTTATCCAACTGCGACAGAAGTAGGGTTATGTTTTTTGACTGTATGTATGTGTTATGTATGCTTGATGGATTTTAACATAAGAGGTGACGTTAGATTCGTCTTGATTGCGGGAGTGACAGACGCTATAATATTTTAATCTAAGTAATGAGAGGGGAGAGTATTTCTTCTTTTACATTATCTACATTATATAGATGACGATATAAAAAATGCAGTCGGATTGTTAAGTTGCTTTTTTTATAAGACTTGTTCACCGATCACCTTTCTTTGTCACCTTTGTCTAGTGAAGCTATGTAAAGAAACGCCAGCAAATCTTAAAGCACACATTCATTGCCAAAACTGCCATTAAAAACTGTCCCAAATCCAACATTCCTTCTTTTCTTTGGCACCGAATGTTACCTGCATTCAGGTCAACAACCTCAAAGGTCAAATTCTTCAAGAATTACGAGCTAGTCGTTTTTACAACTAGACTTAGCATGTCAAACCTTTCTAGAAGTGAGCGCAGTACCTACTGCTGTTTTAAATAAAAAGGACGCAAGCGCAATTTGATACTAGAAGAAAATTTTACCCCCGATGTTAAGAAATAAGGTCACTAATACATACGCGGCTCTATGAGACATACGCCCTTTTTTCTAAGAATGGCAGAGTATTAAGTGAATTATTTTAATGAGGCTAACCTGGAGGGTAGTTTTTTAAGCATTCTACAAGCGCTTGCTTTATTTAAAGTTTATAATTAACATTATTTCGTAATCTTCTGTTAGGGTGGGGTTGCGGTGTAAGCGGGAAGTTTATTAGATAATTAGTTATAATTGGTTGTTTATGTCATTATTATAAAACTGCCTCTGTTAGGTCAATAATGGTCAATTAATGGTAACATAAAAAGTGTGTCTGTTGATTTCTTACACAACTACATTCCATCTCCATTGATCCTGAGTAATTTAGCAATCCAATTATTAATAAGACTAATACGCAAGATAGGTAATTACACATTGCTGTTATCTTCTAAAATTTTCATTTCAGTTTGTTTAAAACAAAGATTGTTTACTTTCTAGTAAATTCCAACGTTTCCAACTGTTTTTCTTTAATTTTTTATACGGTCTTCTCAATTCCATTTACTTATGAAATTATTGAATAATGACAAAAATATACGCTATAGGTACAATAAATATAGAAAATAATAATTAGAGTAATTAAAAATTCAAAGAATTTGTGAATTTTTTTTTTTTCCTTTTACTACTTTTTTTCGTCCCATAAATTATACTTGCTTCTATACTTATGAACAAAAATTAAGTTAGGCATTTTCGATCAATCAAATTAAGTAAAAATACCATTGATTTAAGTAGAGTTTAAAAATGTTTTATTATTACATACAATTTCTTCAAGTATTTAGGCCATGCGTTTAGAAGGTTTTTGCAGGCTTTTATGCGGTTTGAGGTGATGAGCCTTGAATAAAACACTGCTATTGATCAAACTAACCGCTGCTACCGCGACCACGCCTCGCTAATCATTTATAATTGCTGACACAGTTACTAACAAACATAACCCTTTGTTTTAACCGCGGTAAAAAGGTAACCTAGAAACTATGATCGAATCAATGGAGATTTTCCAAGAAGTCGTAATTGCTCATTGATTTATCATTGTTTTTTGTGGAGGGAGTGGTCACGGCTGCCATTTTTTATGTTAATAAATAGATTGTTTATGGTTTCAGCTACAACGTCAGCACACCATATTTAGCATTACCTGTTCAATTGCAAATTATGTTCTAACAACTGAAAGACATTGCATACATTAATACCTAGATTTTAATTCAGGTAATTGACGTCTATGGAATACTATTTTTACAACGTAATATAAATATTATTTATTAAACACCGCATACAATTATCGGAAAGTAAATACAAAAAAAGTTACAAAGTGAGTTAACAGGGCGGTCTTATCGCTAAATACCGATCTCTTACACATAACCTTACAAAGAAGAAAAGTTAAAGATAAACAAAATTAAATTGGCAGGCGGTGCAAAGTAAAACAGTAAATGAAATTAAAAAACCTAAACATAAAAATAAAATATAAAAATACATACCTAATCAAATAAATAAAATATATACATAAAAACGTAAAAAATAGTTATATAAAAAAGGGAATAAATAATAAGGGTTAAAAAAATACAAAGTTATGGTGGAGGTATGGTAGCTACTTGTGGTAGGATTTTATGCAGTGTTCTACTCTACCACCATTTCTCCTTTAATTTAACAGCAGTGTTTAAATATTTGTATTGCGGCGGCAGGGACATTCTATCTTTGTTCTCAGGATTGGCAACGTATTCGCGGTCTTAGGATTGCAGTCTTGACTCTCAGATCGTACTTACCATCAGATGTCCTTGCCTATAAGCTCGTTTACCATGTTTCATGCCTTAAAAAATATTTGGGGCTACGGTAAGATTTGGTAACAACGGCTTCCATTGATTTGACAGAAGTGGTTTTTTTTCTGTAAGGCATGTAGAAGGACACACAAGCACACAGACCACTTGATGGTAAGTGGGAGCTGAGTTCCATAGACATATGAAATCTTTAGACTACAATCCTAAGACTCCAAATGCGTTACCAACCCTGAGGACTAGATGGAATGCCAGTATGCTAGTGATGGTAAGACATTTGAGATTGCATATGTCTATGGGCTTTAGAGTTCACTTACCATCGGGTGGTATGTGTGCTCGTTTACCTTTTACATACCATAAAAAAAACATTTGGAATATCCACCACCACCACTTCCACAATTAGGTTGTTCGAGGTTTTTTTTATAATATCGTTATAGTGCTGTCAAAATGTTTTTAATGCAAACTGCAGGAAAGTGCGCACCGAATCAAATTGATGTTGCATGGGTGCTTCAATGTATAAAAAATAAAGTAGTAGGGTGATGGACCCAGGCACCAATAATGGACATTTGATTCTTATTTAACAGAAAATAAGGGTCATTCATTTATTTTGCAACAATCAATTTAGGACCGTATGTAGTTTGTATTAAGAATGAAGTGTCAACTACTGGTGCCTGTAAGCTAAAAGTGTCCATCTATAACTTCTACTAGACTATAACTACTAGATAGATAAAAACCCTCGATATAATGGTAACCCCTTCTTTCCGAGCTGATATCTCTTAAACGGCCCAAACGATTTTCATAAAACCTAGCTAAGAACCACCGCTAGAAAACCTGCTTTCAAATAAAAAATCAGGCATCCAAATCGGTCCATCTATTTAGGAGCTACGGTGCCACAGACAGATACACAGATACACACGTCAAACTTATAACACCCCCATCTTTTTGCGTTAGGGGTTAAAATAACGTAGTGGATTGAAAATTTAATATCAATGTCAATTAAATTAAATTAATATTAATATTAACCTTAAACCTCGATAACCCACAAATAA
Organism: Acleris cristana; assembly: GCA_948252455.1. Classification (NCBI taxonomy): domain Eukaryota; kingdom Metazoa; phylum Arthropoda; class Insecta; order Lepidoptera; family Tortricidae; genus Acleris; species Acleris cristana. Next base: position 2,123,918 of record OX411791.1, on the reverse strand, counting down.
ATCAGTATTTAAACAATTACCAGTACAAAAGTAATGAAACCAAACCCCGCGGAATCCATTAGTAAGGTGCGTTCACCTTAATTCAATCAGCTGCTAATCGAATAAGCCGCGTTTAATTCTGTGGGGAAAGGGTTAGGCCCGGTGCACAGTAGACGGGTTAAACGCTGCCTCTACTAAAGCCGAGTATCGTGGCGAAACTTTAAGTTAAAGTACCTATTATTTGTCCCGTTCTGTACAACTCAAATGTCATAATGACAGGTAAAGACACAGCACGTTTCAAGCACACTTAAGCTATTGCGCGTTTATGAAAAAGAAGATTAGTCTATAGAGAACTTACAAATACAATCGCAAACATAATTGAAAAAAAAATGGTCACTTTTGGTGCGTAATTGGCAACATGATCCAACTTTTACCCATAGAAACTGCTGTTTGATAATCTAGTCAGGCCACTTGAAAATATAGATGTACTCATAGATGATCAAGTTTAAACCTAATTTTAGTTCATTTCTAATATTTAAATTAATTCAAAATGTATTGTCAGTATGGTTGCTTCAATTCTTGCAAATTTAACTTAACATAGTGGCAAATAATCAAACAAACATTATAAAGATAAAAACAGAAACTCACGAGTCATATTCAAATTGAAATGAATCGGTAAAAAACCATTTACAAAAATCTCTTCGGCTAACAAACTTTGTTAGAATGAAAACATCAATTTCTAGCACATTAGACGAACTTATGTTTGAAAAAATAGGCGAAAATGCAAACCTGTCATGTCACCTGTATTTCAAACAACAGAAACGCATTCAGCGTTTCCCCCTGCCAGTGTGAGCTGACCTTAATCCCCACAAAATGCATCACCGACGCCCCGCAAATCCAATAGGTTTTCATTTAATAAACCCCTTTATTGGTTTAACTCGGATTTATTTAGCTTTATAAACTCGTAAGCCTTCTCTTTGCACTGAAAATGATTATTTTCTAATAGAAAAATTACTATTGAAAATAATCTACGAGGATACTTTTTTCTGTTAAAATACTAGATTTAATGCAAAGCTTAATTAATAACTAGCTTAATAACACAAAAAATAAAGTCATAAGCAAGAAATGAATTAGAAAAACACTAAAACACTCTTACCGTTTTATTTTTTACTTGTCGTCGTTACTTGGTTGGCTATGAAACCGCTCCGAGCTCATTCGCGGAGGCATCACAAAAGAAAAACCAAAGGACTTTTCACTGTTTAGGTATTTTATTATATTTAAAAAAACGCAGAAAACATCGTGTAAACCACCATAAAAAATGTCTTAAACTAAAATTCAAACACGTTTTTCTTAACTTAGGTATTTGAAAAAAGAGGTATTTTCTAGACTACCATGTTTGAAAAGGCGTGGTTTCTCCCCATAGGTCCGTTAACAACCCTATGATAAAAAAATAATGTAATCGAGTTAGTGTCACGCCTCGACCAAATAAATTCCGCTTTTACAAACCAGATTACTATTAAATCTTGTTAGAAGCCACACCTACATCGAAACCAGCGAATTGTATTTTCCTACAGGAAAATATCGTTAGTTATTGGCGTTGTCATGGCAACGCGGTGACGCCCAACCTCAATAAGTCGATCAGAATGTTTATACTAAGTTATGGTGGGTATTTGAATGCTGAAACGATTTATTATGCCGTAGAATTTGAGGAAAATTGTACAACCCTACTGAGCGCGGGCGGTTGAGTGTAAGGCAACATTGATGTAACGTGCGGAGTAACGTATGGCAATTTTACTAAAAGGAAAACTAAATTTATTTTCTTTCAAATCATGTAAAAATAAATATTTGCAGTTGATAAAAGTAAACAGTTGAAATAAAGCCGTTTTCTCAAAAAATATATATTTTCTTTTGCAAAAAAAAATGGTCTCTATAAATGTTCTGGTTTTTGTGTCATGGGTTTTACAGTTTTACCAAGGCTAAATGGTAGTTTCAAAAGATTAGGTATTCAAAATAAAAGTGAAAGACATTACATTGTTTATTTTAAGGTTCGTCACAAGCATTTAGTCACATAGCCAACTATATCCGCAACCAAGAAAACCAAGAAAAAGACGTAACAAACAACCTTTGCGATCTAACAAACTCGTATTAGTTATAACTGCGGCATTTGGTGTGGAAAGAAAGATGCAGTTCAATTGTTCGTGAGAGTATCCCATTTGCTGTGACCTTCTTGAAAATTAAAAATCTTTACTCTGTAAGTAGGAACTGCAGACGCTTTCACATTTCCGAGTGTATCAGCCCTTTCCAAGTTTCCGTTATTGAGAAGAAGTGCTGCAAGGAAATGGCGGCCACTTCAATTGCCTTCTCTATCATTAAATCGATACCTTTCTTTATCCAGAAAACTCAAAAAAAAAAACAAAAAATAAGAAACTGTTGCTCGGATAGAGTCGTGAGTAAAAGCCAAGTACTTCTTCCTATCATTTAAACCATGGCCTTAAATGCCTTCGTCTACTGCAATTGCAATTATGACCTTGCCCCTAGCTCCGTCAATGCCAAGTTGGCAACGTTTCTGAGGATGTCAGGCCTCCGGTCATCACGTTACGTCATAATCATTGTGTGAATGTCAGTGTTGTGTGACATTCCTACTGATTATTCAATACGGTCGACTACTGGCACATTATACTTCAACTAGAGGACGCCAAAAATCAAAATTCCCTTCTTAAGGCACCCCTAGGATATCCAAGAACTATTCCCTAGGTCCAGCGGTTTCGGCTGAGCGTCGATCGATTGGTCAGCCAGTCAGTTTCTTCTTTTATTTAGTTATCTTATGCCCGATTTTCCGCGATAAAAGGCCTATGTCCAGGGTATAAGCTATCTCCATTCCTAATTTCATCAAAAATCCGTCAAGCCGTTGCAGCGTGAAGGAGTAACATACTAACACACACTCACTGACAAAAACTTTCACATTTATAATATAATAGTGGGATAATTAAAACGTTATATTCGTGTTAAGCATTAAGTAGTACAAAAGGGTACTTGCAGGAAATTCACCTTATTCACCTTATTATACACTATGATACAATACCATACCATACGCAATGATATGCATTGGAAGCTACGAAACTACAAACAAAGAAGTAGACGTCAAACTCCAAACACCCCTGTTTTATGTTAGACCTTAAAAACACATTAAAAACAACACCAATCCAACTACAACTTTGACGCACTGAAAACCATAAATGCATTGTGGTATCAATTTCATATTAAAAATCATTAACTTGGGTCTGAATGTGCTAAAGGAGTGGACACACCATCCAATACAAATTAGTTTGCCAACACTCAATGACCCTCTAACCGCTAAGCGTTTTAAGCACCATGTATAATCCTCTTAACAGGATCGGGTTCCATTTGAACTACTGTTTCGCCCCGACCCTGTTTGGATCCGGTCCTGTATTTTTAAGGTTCCGTAAAAATTGTATTCATCGCCTTGGAGTTAATACATTATGATTTATATTTCTAGTCGTTACGAGGCGCTATTAATAAATATCCTTTCTTAAATGCTTTTTACATTTTGACTATTTTTAGGGCTGCCATTTTGTTTCCTTAATAAAAAGAATTAAAACCTAAGTACCTTACATTGCTTTAATAGTTAGCTTCAGTACCTATCGCTAGGTAATAAAGCGCGACAAAAATAAACCTTTCCGAAAAACATACGATATTATTTTCACTACATAAAAAAAAACTAATAAATAGATTTAAAAAAAACGCAATGTAAGGCGATATCTCTTAAAAACGGCCGAACCGATTTTTATAACACGTAGTTTAAAACCACCTTGATCAAACTAGCTATCTAATTTAAAAAAAAGCGCTCCCCCCCCTCCCTCTGGGAGCTGCCACAGTCAGCCACACGTACAGACCCACAGATACAGATACACACGTACGTTAAACTTTAAAGAGAACAAACGCCATAAAGATGAATAAGTTTCTGTCAAAAATGTAATTTTTAGGACATGATTTACTGTCGATTATACTTATTTCCACTCAGACATCATCTGCTTATCAAGATGAAACTATCGAGCCACATCTCGGCGGGTACATATTAAGTACAGCGAAGATCCCGTTGCCACGTTCCGACTTCATCATCAGGTCAGCTCGATGGTACCATAATATTGCATTGTCATCGAGTTTACATATGTATTCTAAATTTCAACCCATTACATCGACGGGAACTGGTTCAAAATCGACTTGCAAAATTACAGTTACAAGTGAAGTTAAATACTACTACGACTAGCACCTTGTAAAAAGTATTGCTCATTTGAAAAATATTTTACCAAATTAAGTCCATAATTATATTAAAATACAACAGAACCCATATACAACATTTATCGTTCACTTGTTCTTTTTATCCGTTCGAAGCAAATCGAGCGTTACGGGTCGTTCTCGGTCTGTCCGCCATCTTTTTTTTGGTCGCGCGAAATTGAGAGGAATTAATTAACAAAGAATTTCTTGTGGATTTAAAGATAAATTGTTTGTTGGTGTTTTAAGTCAATTATTTTTATTAAGGCTGCGGTTTTAGTGAACGCGACGCTATCTAAACCTTTATGCAAAGTCCTAAGTATATTTTGGATGTAATTATACACGATATTTTTACAATGCATACAAATTTAGAAATATTACACCCACATTGCATAATACCGATGAGAAACTAGGAAATGTCTAAGAATATTCTCAATTTTTGCATGATATAGAAACAGAACGTTCTCAATGCTCTCAATAAATGATTCCGAGAATTGGTTTAGGAATTTCTTGAAGTTTTCATAATTCTTGGAACGTTCTGTAACTTGCTCAATGCTACGGCCACAATTAAATAAACTCCTCCGGAGATCCTAGTATCCACAGGTAGTGCAGCCAGTGTCATAGGGACCATGCCGCAGGCGGACCTGCTAGAGGGGGTGTTCTTTTTATAGTTATGTTTGATTATTATTTTTATCTTTTATTCGCACGTTCGGTAGAACGAGGGCACAATGTACAATGTGACAAAAATTGCAATTGTGCCCTTGTTCTAACGGTGGTGCGTATTACTTAAGTAGCTTACACCTGTATTCACAAACAATACTTAAGGGATCTCTCACTGACTAAACGCACTACGTTCAATACAGCTTTGTGATTGGTCCTTTTTGACCGACCTTTTGTTTATGAGACGATTTGAACCACCCTATATTTAATATTTTTGACTTAGATTAATAATTTAAAGAAGATATTTCCTTGTATTTAATTAATGTTTCATCGCCATATTATGAAGTACAAAAAGTCTCAAAAGCAACAATTAAATTCTTTTCCTTTTTAGTATTCGTATTTTATACTTAGTTATGAAAATTATCTCGTCTTTCCAATAAGTAAATACCTTACTTGGTTCAATAATGAGGTTTGTCATCGTATTGATAATTTGCTGAAGTTTTCCCACACTAGACTTTATTAGGGCAAGGTTCGAGGCAAAAAACGGCGTGACACCAATACTTACCTTTTTTATTAGCAATTGTTTAACGTTTGATTGTTTGAAAAACTAATGTTTTCAATTAAAATTACTCACAAAACAAGACAGCTGATTAATACAAAACATGATAGGCGGGACAACGTTACGTTGTTTTAAGGAAAGTCAATGTTTAAACAAATATTGCTGTCAAAAAGTGTCTTCTAAGGAAGGTTGTGCCCTTATTGACGACGCTAGCCTAGTTGGTAGTGACCCTGCCTACGAAGCTAGCGGTCCTGAGTTCAAATCCCGGTAAGGGCAGATATTTGTGTGATGAGCACGAGTATTTGTTTCTGAGTCTTGGATTTTTTCTATGTATTTAAGTATTTATTTCTTTACATAAGTATTTATATCGTTGTCTAGTACCCATCGTAAAAGCCTAGCGCTTAGTTTGGGACTAGGTCAATTTGTGTGAGATCGTCCCTTGATATTTATTTATTTATTTATTTATTTATTTATTTATTTTTACTTTATTATTATGCTGCTTATTATAAGGTCATGTTTAGGAAAATAAACCGCATCGTTCTATATCTGATTCGCATAATGTTTTTCAAAATTAACATCACATTATAATACGTTAAACTAAATCATAAGATCGTTTTTGTCGGATCCAAGCCCGATTGCGCCATTTTGCCGTTAAGTTACATTGACTTTACCGACGCGATAGAAAAGGAAAAAGGGCATGCTCGAGAAACACCCTGTATTTTTGGGATTGCCGTTGTTTCCACGTAGTTAATTAATAAGTTTTTAAGCCTCCATTCCTCCAAAACCTCGTTCATCGAAATTAGGCCATCTCTTTTGCCGTTACAAAGGTACAAAAAACAAAATAATGGAGTACGAATTCGGCCAGTCATCACGGAACCCATTTTCAAATCGAACTCACCCTATACATAATGAAACGTCAGTACAACTGTAAATACTATACTTACTATATCATTCAACAGGACCTCGTTCAAACAGTTTAAATCTCAAATACTAATAGCGTGTAATAGCAAAAAACCTATGCAGTTAGTCAAATCAGGCAATTTGCAGTCAAGTGGTGCGATTTGAGGCAATCAGCGTGGACTCTGTTATGTCAGCGTCATTACTGACCTGAAGAGTTCATATGATGGACCTAGTTGCATACATCATAATACAGGGTGTTGTAAAAATACTGGGACGACATTGTTACTGTAAAGATTGCCCTAGGGCAAACTCTTCAAATTTTTTCTTACTCTTACTCTTTTTTAAGTGAGTTTATATTATTTTTCTATTTAAATTTATTTTTTTATCTGTCAGTATGTTTTGGTTAGATGACGATTTGGTACCTAGATCAGTTTGGCTGGTTTATTGACAACGTAAACGTGTTATTGCGATTTTAAGAAAGAAATTAAAAAAAAACTCTTGTATTGTTATTTCTAACTTAGTTTAACATCACATCATTGTTTTCTTCTTTGTCACTATGTTCGAATCATGCAAGTCAATTTAGAACCAGTTTTCTTTAATGAAATGGAATAATTGTAATCCCGAAAATAATACAATATTATAGTGTCTGCAGACAATTTTTAGCAACCGGCATGGACTCTATTATGTAAGCGTCATTAGTGACGTGAAGAGTTCATATGATGAACCAGAGGGCTTATTGTCTAACACATTTGCAATCGCTACCGGCTTCAAAGTAGAGCTCATTGTTTTCATTTTGTATGCAGACAAGCCTTCTATTTTCAAAATGAAAATGATCATGATTGCGAGTGCGTTAGACAATAAGCCCTCTGGTTGCATACATCATGTACGGGGTGTTATAAAAAATACAGGTTGATAATCATCCAACGGTTACTTTTACTACAGTCATATCTAATACGAATTTGGACGTCATCTCTGTGTGTGTGTCTTGGACCATTATTATGTTGGTTTGTTTGCTTATTAGTAAGTATGTTTACTGATTGTAATGGATTGTTTGGAATACATAATGTAAGCCCGCTAACAATGCAATATTATGATATCTAAGAGCTAATTTTGATTATAAAGTTAGAAGGTGGTAACAAGGTATACGCGGTAATTAACGTGCCATCGTTAGTTTCGTTGTTATCAACAAAAACCTGTAAGAAATAGAAGCTTTCCGTCCACAGCTCGATATGACTAGGTAGCTAATACGACCAGATCGCTTTGTGACTACATCTCGGTCTGACTACATCGCTTTGTGCCTAGATCGCAAAACGACCAGATCCCGTTTCGATTTACGATAAAAAAAAGCTTCTATACTTACCATATGGCAACCAAAGTTTTGTGCCAAAATATTGTTTTTCCAGAAGCTGACATACTTTTCTGCAATATGGCAAGGTCTTCTTAAACCCAAAATCGTTATTTCATTCGTATTTAACTCCAATTTCTCTAAAATATCAATTAACATCGCGCAATCACCTTTAAAACCTCAGTAATGTAACCCATACCAAATCCATTAGTTGAGTAAAATCGCCCGATTAACCCCCCCAGCGCTCACGGTGCTTAGACGGCATTAGTTCCGCGCGTGTGGTCCATTGTACCCCACAATGCCGTACCTGTAACCGATACTGGGGTGATACGTTTGGGGTAGCGGACGGGATCTGCAACGAAATTGATGATTTTATTTTATTGTGAATGTTGTCGTGAATTTAAACACGCTTTATATGTTTTTGTTATAAATAAGTTAATATTTAAAAAAAATTGTTTAGTGATTTATTTCATGAAAAAAACAGGTCAATCTCTCACTGCCTTCACCTTTAGTTTTTTTTTTACATTAAAAATAAAAGCAAGCAAGTCGCCAGAGAATCCTCTTTTCTCCGGACGAGTAAAGTCAGCTGTACTTACATTGTGACTGGTTCGGGCTGATACCAGTTGTCCTAAAGATGATTATATTATAACTGATTGATTACTGGACCCAAAACCCTTCTATTCAGAATAGGGGATTTTCAATTCTACCCAATTTATATTTGAATATTATAAATCTGCAGAAATAACTTTATTTGACTGTTTGTTCCACTTATACGGCCAAACCGCTGAACCAATCTCAATAAATTTTTGGAATGGAGCTAGCTTGAGCTGAGGACGGATTAATTTATTTTTTACCACACATAGCAATAACAACTTCTATGCGGACAGAGTCGCGGCTAACAGCTAGTATACAAGTAATAGATATGTATGCAAGAATATTGCTCACTTCAACAAATAAATTAAAACCAGCTAATCCAAAACGTACCCTTCAAATTACCTTTTATACAAAATGTACTTCGATTATAAACTAATCAACCGTGATCTACGAAAGGTCCCCCTATACCCCAACAATGCCATTCTGTTGTGACAGGAGTTAAGAGGCCCCAGTCCGGACGTCTTTACCTGGGGTCCAGAAGACCCCAACCGCGCGGCGCGTGCCCATTGTTGGGTTATAAATGTCCCACTTGTTTTAAGTGATGCTGTATTGTAGTTTTATTGCGCGACTATAATACCAGATGGGGGTAGTGATTAATTGAATTTGAGATTGATAGATGTTAAGGGAGTTTTGATGAAGAAGACGTTTATTCTGCAAGCTGTTAGGATTGTAGTTTTGAGAATGCAAATGCCTGTGGGTCTCAGATACCGGTGTTCTGCCTTTTCGCCGATTTTTATTGAACAATCGTTGAGTTGGCAATCGTGAGGTTGGGAAATGAAACTAATCATTTTAACAAGTTGCCATATGATGATTCGGCAAAATGAAATTCGGCCAAACGTTGGTTGGAAAGTGAAATTCGGCAATAAAATTGTCGGCGATACAATAGAGAACCCTCAGGTACCACTAACTATTAGGTGACCAGAATGTTATTTTGCCTTCTCCTTGCCGTAAATAAAAATCTTAGTTATCACTGTTTTTTTTTGTTATGCATCCTTGTAACTACATTTTACTTTTGTTACTTGAAACAGCGTGAAAATGAAAATCGTTGTTCTGTAGGCAAGCCTAGTTAGCACTTTCACATATTTTATGAATTTACCAATGCTTCCTAAGCGCAGTAAACTAAATAGTGTGGCTTGGTTTTGGAGTATTATCCTGTTATTCATAAACGCGCAATAGCTAAAGACGTGAGCTTAAAATATTTTTGACCTTATTTGCCTTGTGACATTTGAACTTGACAGAAAGTGACAAAGAATACTTTTAACTAAAATAGGTCGCGCGTTATGAATAACGGGGGAAGACGCCAAAGTTTTCTCTCTCCCTCCTTCCTTCAAAAGGAAAAATATTAAGTGTAGGTAGGATCTGGGATGTGTGCCAAATTTAATCAAAATCCGTTTAGATAAAGTAACAATTACATTTACTTAAATATCCAAACATTTCCACAAAAAAACATTGGAATTTTCTTCTTCAATATAATTTTCTTACAACCTTTTTAAACTAAACAAAAACTTATACCAATGCAAATAGACATAGCATTCATCAATCCACTGCCAATAATGACATAACAAACATCATTTCCCATACAAAAGACCTTCAAGCTAGAAAAGCATGCGTAAGAAAAATCGACGGAAAATAGTCATTTCAACGAAGGCCAAGCGCGATCAAGCGAACATATTGGCACACTTAATTTTACTCGGCACATATGCTCATCCGACTATGAAGCATCTAACACTTAATCATCAGTCATAAACCATTTTCAACGAGGAAAAATAAATCTTAAAAATTAGACATCAAAACACAAATTCTAATCACTCAAATTCGGCACTTACGATTTCGTAGTTTTTCTTTAACTGAATGTCGTATGTGTTTTTCCATCTGCAAACGGAATTCAATTGCATTTTTATTCATTTAAGGTGCAGTTTTTCTCGTCTGTTAAGGCAGATGAGTTCTTTACAGTTTCCTTGTCCTAAATGTTAGATTATTCAATTGCTTAGCTTCTGAAGGTTGATTCGTAACTATTGTTTGTAGATTTTTCTTCGATAGGCGATTGTTAAGGACATAATGTGTGCAAAAGTTCATTTAATAGTACTTTTGAGGTTTTTATGGATAATTAGTTGCTGATAATTGACACCGTTTTAATTCTTTGTTGTTTTTAATTGCTTGATGGTATTGTATTTAAATAACAGTGAGATAGTTAGGAAGGTTAAGCTGCCCAGTGTTATGACAGACTCTATTTACTCCATCATTAAGTTTTTTTATAATGTGGAGAAGGCAAAGGACCTTCTGTGACCCGACATTTCAAAACATTTTATTTTCCATAGGTAGGTTGCACGGATTGCGATTATGAAAAGGACGTGAGCACAGGGCCTCTATTCAACACGGTAAAAACCATATCATTTTTGAGCTGTTATCGTATTGTCTACGTTTTGATAGCTCTTATTTGTATGACTTTAATGGCGGCCGAGCTAAAAACAACACCGTAACAGGTCAAATATGATTTGGATTTTACCGCCTTGTTTTTTTAACCGACGAAAAAAAACGGAGGAGGTTCTCAAGTCGACGCGTATATATTTTTTTTTTTTATGTATGATCACGCATAACTTTTTACAGAGCGGTCCGATTTTAAAAATTCTTTTTTGGATTGATAGAGTATACTTCCGAGGTGGTCCCATTGTCACCAAATCTGAATCTGATGAAGGGATCCGTGAGGAATTGAGGGAACTCTTCAAATTTTAAATGCATACATATAGCGATTTTAGTATTTTTAGTACCAAATCCAGCATTTTCATTCAAAAAGTAATTTAATATATATAAATTGGTGAAGTGGAACTGATGATGAAGACCAGAAATGGCTACTATGGCTACTATGTATGATCACGCATAACTTTTTACTGAGTCGTCTGATTTCAATAATTCTTTTTTTATTGGATAGGGTATACTTTGAAATTGCTCCCATTTCATTTGGAACTCCCCCCCCCTCCGTCAATGGTAGAAATATAGGGATTGATAGTTGAACCCATGATTTTTATCTGTGAACCGATTATGTTCAAACTTAGCACACATATGTAATTCTAATGACACTACAACATGACGGAGACTTGATGTTGATCTGATAACTGAGACGGAAGACAGATGAGGGAAATCTTCAACGGATTACAGCAGCTACCTCGTGATTTCTCTTATTCATGCATCTTAATGAGAACTTTATACCTAACTTATGTATGATGCACGGATTATGACAACCATCGAGGGTCTGATGATGGGGTTTGATGAAGGAGTTGGAAGGCTGTCGAGGGAAGCCGTTATTTGTTCGGAAACTAAGGTATAAGGGTATACTTTGAAATTGTTCCCATTTCATTTGGAACTCCCCCCCCCTCCGTCCATGGTAGAAATATAGGGATTGTTAATTGACCCCATGAATTTTTATCTGTGAACTAATTATGTTCAAACTTAGCACACATAATTATATTATGTAATTCTAATGACACTACAACATGACGGAGACTTTATGTTGATCTGATAACTGAGACGGAAGACAGATGAGGGAACACTTCAACGGATTACAGCAGCTACCTCGTGATTTCTCTTATTCATGCATCTTAATGAGAACTTTATACCTAACTTAAGTATGATGCACGGATTATGACGTACCATCGAGGGTCTGATGATGGGGTTTGATGATGGAGTTGGAAGGCTGTCGAGGGAAGCCCTTATTTGTTAGGAAACTAAGGTTTTTAAATTATTAATCAGAGTGTAACAAACCTATTGCGACGTAATTGTGTGTAGTGTGTAAACCTCTCAGTTTCTGCATTTCTGCTAAAGTTCGTTCATCGTGTGGCTTTTGTAATACCTACCTTATTTCGCTCTAAGTCAGATAAAGAAATACCTTGTAGTTTAACTATACTAAGTGCAACATTAACCTGCCCCTTGGCAAAAAGTTTCTTTCCGAGGTCGATTACAGTTTTATCAAGTGTTGTTCCCATGTTGTTGTTGTAGCTAACCCCATGTGCTTCTGTTTAGTCCACTAGAGTAAATCTCTGTAACCGAACAATTGTCCTCGCGTGTGATATCCATGGACTTGTTTCTCTAATAAGTCCATGGCGATTGTCTAAAAATTGGTACTGGCGAAATACACCTTGTTAAAACAAGAAGTGAAAGCCACTAACTAAGAAAAAAATAACACCATTGACGAGGCCCACAGGTATATGTTATAGTTATAGGTGATATGTTTCCTCTAAGCATGACACGGGATTCGGGAGCTAATTTTAGCTCAGACAAAAGGCCGCCACAGATGTTCACATCTTTTGGGACAACATTATCGGGAGGTTTCTTCCTATAGGTAGCGACTTCACGAGACTCGTCTATGGAACGAATTGTATAGATACGGTTGTGTTTTGTAGCGAAACAATGAATAGTTAAAGTAAGTAATCAAAGAGTAACTATCTATTAACAGACAAAGAAACTGAAAAGTGAAAAATAAAAACTTTTTAACAAAAAAATTGAACCGCCGAAAAAAGAAAACTGAAAAGCAAAAAATAAAACAGAGCCTTTTAAGTCTAACTAAGCTCCTACACTAATGTTAATACCTTAATAAATAATTTTGAGTCGGCGCCAAACAAACAAACAAGCATGGCAGGCACCGACTTCAAACCACTCAGGAGGTAGCACATACCATCACACACATACATCATTTTACTTTACGAAATAGTTAATTTGCGTGTTTGTTTGTTTGGCGCCGACTCAAAATTATTTATTAAGGTATTAACATTAGTGTAGGAGCTTAGTTAGACTTAAAAGGCTCTGTTTTATTTTTTGCTTTTCAGTTTTCTTTTTTCGGCGGTTCAATTTTTTTGTTAAAAAGTTTTTTTGTTCTTACAGAGCAAAACAGCCTGGGTATTTTTTTTTACCAGCGTCTGCCCTTGAGGAGACGGATGCTTTCCATGCCTACCTGAGCAAGGAAGACTGCAAACCTAACCATGTACTTCTTCATCTTCACTATCACTACATAGTATAAAACAAAGTCGCTTCCCGCTGTCTGTCTGTCTGTCCCTATGTATGCTTAGATCTTTAAAACTACGCAACGGATTTTGATGCGGGTTTTTTAATAGATAGAGTGATTCAAGAGGAAGGTTTTTATGTATAATAAATGCTAAATTATTGTACGGGTGTTACAGAAAACTCAAATGAACCGAAGCGAAGCGAGGGCGGGTCGCTAGTGTAAAATAAAATAAAATATGGATGAACTATGATATCAATGTATAAATTGAATGAACAATATACTAATTTATTGTTTCGCGTTTTATGTAACTGAAACTGTATTGGTACTAAAATTATATGGCGCTTCTAGATTTAGCTGAAGGAGCTTTTAATTAGCTTGGTAATTTTTAAAGTTTAGTGGATATTTTTTACCTTGAACGTTACTTAAATATATGACCCTATATTAAAGGAGCAATAAACATCTTATTTTATAAAACTTCGCCTGAAGTTCGTTTTGTTTTCTACAAAAATTTAAATATCGGTCAGATAATAACTGTCAAGTATTATTTCTGTATATAAAGATTTTAAAACACACCTGTTGGTTGATCTATATTTCTTAGCGACAAAACATAATAATGAAGCAAAGAAAAATCAAATACGACTCATATAAACTATCCTAGGAAGTACCACACACTCTGAATCTCCATACATTAACACACAATGCCCTAAAGTGCACATCGGAGCCAATTTATACAGATTTTTTAAAACTGCGGTACTGATAGTACTCAGTACTAGTTACTTTCTTAACCTCGTATCTCACAATTACAAAAACAAAGAATTTAAATCTTATCCTTATAATTTTAGAGGTAGATTTACAGTTTCAAGTTTGGGTCAGATACAAATTTGAGAAACTATTCGAATTGGGACGCCCAAAAACAAAAGGCTAGCGCGGCCTTAACCTCGGTCGTCGACCTTTCTAATACGATTATAATTACATACACCACATCACCACATTTGTAAACATGGGGTCTGTGACGTAACTATTTTTTATTTTTATTAATTTCGAGACGGCGCCTTAAGTGACCTTGCGTTTGAATTTTGAACGGTCGAATTGAATTTTGAATGTGGGTTTAGAATTTAAATTATTTTCAGCCAGTATTTTTGTATAACTTGTTTGCACGTTAAATGCAACTGTGACTCTAAATTCTCAAATAAAACATTATTGTAGTAACATTATCGCGGTTAATAAGAATTAACTTTTGTATGCATTCCGTTTTTGCATAGATTTAACATGAGGTTTGCATAATGAAAATAGACTCCTACCCTATTCATAAATCCACAATAAACCCCACTCCACTGTCCCTTTTCTTTCCATTTCAAAAGTCGTCTTATAAGATTTTAATACATTTGCCACGAAATGTTAATAAAACCAAATAAAACAGTAATAAAAAGACACTTTTACTTAATTCTTAGTTCGATAAAAATCCATAGTAGGTACACACCTTACCAATCGAGGATAAAAAAATGGAATAGTAAAAAACACTAGTGCGAAAAATCCAATTTTCCGCACGATTATACAGCTAAAAAAAGTGCCACTTTTTGAGCAACTGTAAAAATAATGTATAACCCGTAATACAAGCCTTAAAAAGAAAAAAAATGCATTCCCAAAGTGTTTTCATTACAGTTCCTTATAACTTCTCAACAAAACTATTTCAATGCCAGAGCCCTCGTCGCGTGGCATCTAAGTCTTCCCATTCGTGACATCGGCCGTTTGTGAGATTCCGTTCTACACGCGTTTGCATGGCTCCTTAATTACCACGTGGTTGATATACCACGGAAGGGTAACTTTGCCTTTACACAGATATAGTACAAATAGTGTTTTTTAGTATTTTTAGAAGAGTAAGGAAAGAAGTATGGTAAGCGAGAAAGAGTGGAAATGTTGGTAGGGGACGCCCTATGACGGACGTACAGTGATCAGGTTCGCGATGTACTGAATAAGGGCCAAATCAAAAGCACCCGAAACCGACGTACGTGCATGAAGAGATTGATGAATGTAGAGGAAGCGAAAGTTGTATGTTTGGACCGGTGCACCTGGCGATCCATAGTCTCTGCCTACCCCATGAAGAGACAGGCGTGAAGTTATGTATGTGTGTAGTATTTTTTCATAGCATAAGAAAGGCAAACGAGCACACCACCACCAGACCCACCAGACCTCCAGAGGCTTTATTCCAATTTGTTTATACAATTTGCTAATTAAATCTTTCTTGTATTGGTGACGTTCTGACATTATTATAGTCGCTTTTAATGTCAAGGAAATAAAAACTGCCATAAAGTCTGCGATATGATTAAGATGTAGATGCAAGATAGGCTTGTAGGCTCTAGGGTCCATAATAATTTGCAATCTTTAGACTAACTCCGTTATCTTAAGACTAAGGACAGTATTAATAAAGTGATCTTAGCTGAGGTGTCCATCTCAAAACCTGTCGGGAATGACAGTTTTTTATTTACTGACGTTTACTTTAACGTATCTTGAGTTAACTTTATGAGTAAAGTCCTAAGATGGATACTTATGCTAATAATTTCATTTCTGTCTAACTTTCTTCCACACCGGGATACAACAGTGCTATTGAAAGGTAAAGTTTGATTACGTATTACAAATATATTAATATTGACGGAGACATATCTATAATAGCTCCTGTTCACTTTGACAGTTAAGACCATAAAAAGCAATATAGTTTCAATAGCAAGTTGAATGTGTAATAAAGTGGAATAGGGGCTTAAGGCCGTATTAACATAATGCAAGACGCTAGTCTCAAGGCATGTCAGAACAGTGACAAAGACAGCGAGTTTTCAATACTTTTATGACTCTTGAGATGGGGATCTCACTCAAGACCAGTACTCAGACCCGCGGTCTCAACTCTCCACACATTTCCCTTTCAACCTTTGGACTGACTCACTCAATAGATGCGTCACTGACGGACATGTCAGTGGTGACTACGTAGCCACCGTGACGTCAGCGTCTCGTGCGACATGCGAGACGCGCCTCACGTAACGTAGTCACGACAAGGGCCACGCGGTGGCATGCCATCCTTGTTCTTTGCTTGTGGCTATCATATGGCCGAAAATGTTTGTGTACAGTTCAACAGTTACAATGTTGAGCATGTTTGGAACGCTGTCATTGTAATTGTCACTAAAGTGTTCAATTCAACAGTGGGCTTAGCATGCGAGGCGTGGAGAATACGTCAAACCTCGTCAAACGCGATTTAGTGTCAAATATGTCTATTCCATATATTCTACCGGAAGGGTTTCATTTAAGGTTTTAAATAAAAGTATATTTTGTGTCAATTGAGTCCTTTTATTACCTACTAAGCATCTTAAAGTGTGACGTTATGTCATATTTCCTTATTTTCATATGAATGACGTAAAATATGACAGTAAATCTCGCGTAGCATACTAAGGCCCGAGGGGCCCGGTAGATATTTCTCGGTAGAATAGACGCCCTGTGGCCCGTTTCACGAAGCTACAAGTTACAAATAACAAGCGGAAGTCTCTTTCTAACTCCTTTTGCTGGAAAGAGAGTTGGGCTTGTAATTTGAAACTTGTAGCTTCGTAAAACGGGCCACAGGGCGTTTATTCTACAGAGAAAAAACATATTGCTTTTGATATGTTATTGTATTGTTTTTAACTCGGCCGCCATTACTGTCAAGTAAATAAAAGCTATATCGTAACGTTGACAATACGATAGAAATTTAAAGGCAATATGGTTTTAGATTGCCCAGTAAAAAAGAGGCTTAGTTACGTCGGTTAACAATCAAGAGTTTCGTTTAGCAATGTATTTGTAATATTCCCAGAAGTTTGAAATCTCAAGAAATGATTGAGAATAAATAGCGACGGTCTCGGAAACTTTTGAACATTTTGAGAATGTTATATTTCTATTCGTACGAAAAATTAAAATATTATTAGAAGTTACTGAGATCATAAGAAACGAGTAATTAAAAAGGAGCTTGTTTTGTTAAGCTAACAGAAGAATTCATTGCAAAAGTCCTAATGATATTAAAAGTTCCATTACAGAAACGTTCCTTAATAAACAAATTTAAAAAAAAACTTCGATGGAGGACCATGAGGATTTGTGATAAGTGTCAGAACCCTTTAGTTTCTCGGAAATTTCTTAAGATTCTGTAAGGAGATAGATAAACAATCAATAAATAATTTGCACTTATTTTAAATTAGTTTGCTTCTAGTGACCCTCCCTCGCTTCGCTTCGGTTTATGTGAGTTTTCTGTAACACCCGTACATAAAGCAGATTTTTTTGTACATTAAAATCTTCCTCCTGAATCACACTATCTATAGATGAAAACCGTATTAAAATCCGTTGCGTAGTTTCAACGATCTAAGTGTACTATCTGCCTAATAATGGAACCCTGAGTACCCTGACCCAACATAGAACTGTGTCACAGTGACGTTATAATTCAAGTCGTAAAAAGTCTCAAATAAATTGTTTTTTAATGTCACTGTGACACCGTTCTATGGTGGGTCATGGTTCGAACTTTGTTTCTATTTAAAGATTATAAAATTTTGTTTGACACAATGGCCACCCCAGTTTGATGTACACATTATCAACGTTTATTGCCAATTTTTATAAAATATCGTTTATAAAAAAAAAACATATAATTTCGAATCAAATTAAATCGACTTACAAGTATCAAATCCTTTTTTTTGGCCTAACCTCAGTCGAAATGGTACGATTAAGAGCGCGATTAAATGTTCGTTAGAGTCGAAATTATACTTAAATATGAGAAAAGGCAACTTACAACACTTTGTTTCGACCATTTCGGAATAATTTCGAGATTTAAAACGTTAAAACCGTTTAGAAAGGCTTCTATCCAATGGCTGGTAATTTAGGGGTATCTTGTGTTTTGAACTTTTGAGGAAATGATTCATCTAATGTCCAAGTATCAAACCATTTTTGTTTTATTTATTATATTTTTTTTATAAGCATGTAAATGTAACTAGAGCAGGGTTCTAGTATTAAAAACTATTTCTTTTAGTGATAGATCCTTGTACTGTCACCAGCAATAATAATATTATCCAACAAAGGGCGCAAAAATATCTGACACGGTTTTATTACTAGAGGTATAAGAGCGTGTCAGATATTTTTGCGCCCAATGTTGGATAATATATTATTGCTGGTGACTGTACAAGGTCCGTCTGAATACCTACCATCATCTTATCCTTTAACCTACCGCAAAGCAGCAGTTTTCGCATTGTTGCATTCAATCTTGGTCCTCAGGGTTGGCAACGCATTTGCGGTCTTAGGATTGCAGTCTTAAGATTGCAGTTTTGAAAATGCAAATGTCTACTTACCATCAGAGGCTTTACTTTGAAATCCGTAATTCGAACTTCGTCTATTGCTACCCCTTTTGCTCTCGAAGCGTCACTAATTCGCAAGAAAGTGACGGGGCGATCCGAAGTTCGAATAACTGATTTCAAAGTAGAGCCCCAAGTGGCCTGAGTGCTAGATCGCCTCCTCGACCCCATAAAAAAAAACGAACACTTTTAATAAAATCATAAATTAATGTCAACGGTAAATTTCTACGCAAATTTACTTTTTCAAAAACTAAGTTCTAGACTTGAACTATTACTAAATAGTAGGTAGACAACGTTAAACATATTTATATAGAGAAATAGCTTTTGCCCGCGACTTCGTCCGCGTAGATTTTTAATTATCGTTATTCCCTCGGAAACTTTTAAATTTTCCGGGATAAAAATGCCTGTGTTAACTCAGGGCATAAGCTCTCTCTAGCCGTTGCAGCGTGAAGGAGTAACTAATTAACACACAAACTTTCGCATTTTTAATATTAGATATATAGACATCGCAAAAGAACCCTTATTTGTAGTGGGGTAAAAACATCCAAGACATAAGAACAACTCTCACGCTCATCATACAAATATTTGCCATTATCGGGAATCGAACCCGGGTCCGCTAGCTTCGTAGGCATGGTCGACAACTATGCTAACTGCGTCGTCATAAATAATCCTTAACTAAGTCTTTATTTAACTACAGTTATACCAATTAAGTTAACTGTAAGACATTTATTACAACTTTGTCACTTTTAAACCATCTTGTTAACTAACAATCCCCACAAATCCCAAAAAACTCCAAAAACCAACTTATTTAAATAAATCGAATAATATTACAATTTACATTATAATTACAACGCGCCTTACACTTACAATGTATTCGATATAACAACCTATCACAATCGGCGATCGATTATAACTTAATCGAGTTACGATTTATAGAAATAATCGGTCATTGATTTATTTGATACTTGCGCTTGACATTAATAAAACAACCGATAACCGACCTTTATCCCCTCGGACACGGTTCATTGTTGCCGAGCTAAGTATAACCGGTACAATCGGTACAAATTGTACCGAAGTTTATCAAAGGGCTACGCATGCGCCGTTTGATACCCACCTTTGAATAAATCAACAAAAACGACGGGTGGCGATGAGTAATGCCTCCAGTACCAAGTTATTTAGCACATGGAAATGAGTGGAGCCGCTAGTCTCATATAAGTATCGATTTAATTGAACCGGGGACACATATAAAGGTTAACCACGGTTATAAAATAAAGTGTGTTAAGTTTTGTTTTCATTTAAGGTAAGTAATTAATGTTTTGGTGGATATGCGTAAAGGGGATAGCAAATTGAATGTTTTATGAAACAACCATGTCATCCACGTAAGGACTCACTTTCTAGATGGATAAATTATTTATTGGCAAATTTAAGTTGTTCTGTTAAAGCGCACAGGCAAGATTAAAGGGCGTGCATTCTCAATTAGTTTGCTTCTCAACCGTCGGTCGTATTAGCTCACTCATCTATCGATCGATAGGAAGAAGTTTTAAGGAGAATGACACTTCATGGCTCTTGGTTAATGCAACCGCGGAGCTGTGACTTAAATAAGAGAGGAAGATAAAAGGGATACAATAACTCCAGGTGACCTTAATTTACCTATTTTAAATTTAATTCGTAATAAAAATGTATACTTTAGTTTCTTAGTAACTTTTGAAGAAGTAACGGTTTTTTTTTAAGTATTTGTGCTTACATGAATATTAGGTTGTAAGCTGTAAGGCAAAAAATGCTTGTAATTTAGAAAAAGACTTGTTAATTTTTTATTCACTTATTATTTATTTATTAGATTTAATTAAATTATCAATGAATAATCATAATTAAATTAGTTTTGTATATGATTTTATAAGGTCAGCGAAGAACCTTAATTAGCCAGTAATATTAAAAATATTTTCGAGTCTACATATTTTTCTATCCGGCCAACTAATTTAAACCAAACTAATGTGAGAGCCTCAAAACAAATTATTAAAAGCAAATACACTCTTTGTCTATGAAAATAATTTAATATTTATAACGATAATTATAACAGATCGCTTATTAACTCGAACACAGCGAGTTCGAATTGATTTGTCTTTGTCTTAACCGTTGGCGTAGTGGTTAGAACGTTTGTATTGGTTGGGCAATTGCAAATAGTAGTTAGCATGTCGATTTATCCTATCCTATACCATATAACAAGCAATATCGTACTAATATTATAAATGCGAAAGTTTGTTTGATCGTTACTCCTTCAAGCTGCAACGGCTGGGCGGATTTGGATGAAATTTAAATCGTATACCCTAGATCAACACATACATAATGTTACTTATAATCTTCCTTTGAGAATCCTTGAAATCCTGTTACTGGGTTGCTTTTAAATAATGAAATACCGCTTCTCTCTTGGATGATCGACGTCCGTACAAAAGGGCACAAAAAGTAGAGCTTTGAATCTTACTGATGATGATTTATAAGTATAATGAAAACTAACAGATGCCACTGTCAGCAACGAGTATATACTCGTAGTTTTTATTTGCAAATACTACGAGTACAGTCACCAGCAATAACATAATTATCCTACATTGGGCGCAAAAATATCTGACACGTTTTTATTACTAGAGGTATAAGATAAGGTTGGATAATATATTATTGCTGGTGACTAGACCTATACCATAAAGGGGCTTCTAAACGGGCCATATTTTCACTGCAATATGTGGTCGGCAACTATTGGCATCTTTCTCTAACATACGAGTAAGAGAGGGACACCAATAGTTGCCGGCCACATATTGCAGTGAAAATATGGCCCGTTTAGAAGCCCCTTAAGATTAAGCCTATACTGTAAGCTGGCAGAAAACGTTTTATGGCACGTGATGATCTCGTTTTCAAGTGGGGGGCACTCGCGTTTGATATCTTAAGCGTGAGAACTTCGATCACTACTTGTATAAACAATTAAAAATGCTAGTGTGTAGAAATCTGTAAAAAGGACTATTTTAGTCACCCTATGATATTCAAAAATCGAATTTCAGGTTTTTATTTTAAGTAAGAGCTGTCGTAATTTAAACAAGAATTACAATGTAAAAGCAAGATGGACTAATATAATCTATATTATTATAATATAAAAGGCAAACCTGACTTACTGACTTATATATAAACACACAGCCGAAACTACTGTACCTAGAAACTTGAAATTTGGTACAGGGGTTCCTTTCATGATGTTAGTGAGCACTAAGAAAAGATTTTCCGAAAATCGACTCGCTACGGGAAGAAATAGGGGGAGTAGCGGGAAACTAATTCTACGCGTACGAAATCGCGGGCGTCCTCTGAACAGAGGCTCAGTCCTGCGGCGCAAGACAAAATGTATTGCGAGAACGTTATCGTAGCATTGGCGTAAGCTGCCGGACGGTCATGTTGAGCGCTTATATCAATTCTATACATTTTGTCAGTTTTCGAAAATCGTTTACGTTAGCGCTATGCATCTTATCTAGCCTCTCCTGGGTTACAGTCAAGGACTTTAATTGTTATGCCACCACGGAACTCTGTCATAATGACAGCGTCAAATCACATGAAAGAAATTACGCCAAAATTAATGATTAACGTTATGCGACAGGGTTCCATAGTGGCATAACAATTAAAGTCCTTGACTGTGCCATGATATACAAAAGCAGTTCAGGTGAGGTTGAAAGAAAGGGACAGAGCTGTATAACTGCTATAGCTCTGTCCCTTTGTCTCAACCTAAACTGAACCCCTTTACTATAATGCCGTTGTCGTGTTGTCGCCGCATCTGTCAGAGTAAGCCCGTGCTATTTTTGTTATAAATTCATTCCATGGTTCCATTTTCCAACAATATCCAAAATTTTCGTAAAAAACAGACATTTTGAACGCTCTTGAAAGTTTTCGAGAATTTTCTTAGTAGTAGTTGAGAAGATTAAAATTTTGGCAATGTTCTGCTCCTTGCCCATTGTTAGGCCAGCACGGGTAGCACATGTTGTATTTTCTCGCTTGTCGCTTAGTGCATCTCCATCGTTACAGGCTAGATAGACATAGAAGTCGCGGACAACATGTGCTAGCCGTGCAGCGCTGTAGCGGTGCCAGTACCATGTAATTGCAAAAGCCTTAAAAAATACACTATATTCCTTTACCGTTATAGTATAACCAAATCTAGTGTGTGCTTACCCTAACCACCTAATAACCAACACTTTTTTTACCTAAACATTGTCGCTATACTAACACTTCCTAAAGCACAATTTTTACCCAACAACTGAGCACAATAACCAACTGCTTATCCGGCGGCATAACTTATGCTAACAAGTAGCCTTGCGTGACTGAACCCTAGTTAGCCAACTAAGCACCGTAGCTAAACACCTAAGAACACCCAGGTCTAACTACCACCTACAAAATAAGGTCCAAATTATTAAGTACTAGGGTTTTCTAACTGCACAGTTAAGTTGGTTATTTTGAAGTGCGACCGAATGCTACTGTTCCTCTGTTACACAGCGATGTGTCATTTAAATAGCCTTTTGGAATATGAACGATATGGAATTTGTATTAATTAATTTTGTGCCGAGTCAGCTTGCAATTGGGTCGTGATGGAGGAGGAAAAATATTCGACTTTTTTTGTTCTTTAAACTTGACTTGCACGCTTGCAATGCCAAAGGGTAACTGTTTACAAAGAAGAAGCCAGGCAAGAGCATGTCGGAACATGCTCGGTGTAAGGATCCATGGTGGACCATACTCATTGTAGGGGTCCATGCCGTTACTACAAGCCCAATAAACTATCTCCTAAAACCACATGTACTTACGAGTTATTTTAACTATACAAGTTTTGGAAGAAAAAAAAGGAATAAGTATTTGGTAAAAGGTATTTGGAAGGAATAAGTAGGTATTTAAACGCGCATCAAAAAAAAAGCGTAATAACGTAAAAAACCTGAACTGCACAGCAAAAAACTAAAGTTCATCAAAGGCATAGTTTGCTTTGCGTTTAATCTTTTTGATGTGCAGTTCAGTATTTTTATCGTGGTGTGATTTTTATTATGCGCACCGCAATAACAAACATCTCTAAAAAAATGTCGACTAGTCAAGAATTAATGAAGTCTACTTAATTGTGATAGTTTTCCTATTTTTGTTAAATGTTACATGACATGTGTGTAGACATTTTCCAAAGTTTAAGTAACTAATTATTAATTTAAGCGAATACGACCCTAAATCTAGGAAATAAGAATAACATACACATAACAACGTTAAGTCAGGAAATAAACGCGCGTTGCCGTTACCGACCAGCAAAAACTTATTTCCCCCTTTTCTTCCAGCATCAAACCCCCTTCCAAAGACGGCGTGACGAAGAGTAACCCCTCCAAGCGGCACCGGGAGCGACTGAATGCTGAGCTGGACACCCTGGCCTCGCTGCTGCCCTTCGAGCAGAACATCCTCAGCAAGCTGGACCGACTCTCGATCCTGAGGCTTTCTGTCAGCTACTTGAGGACGAAAAGCTACTTTCAAGGTCAGTCCCTTTTTTTGTAGGTATTAAAGGAAGGAGGTGGGGTACCTGATGGTAAGCGGTTACATAGACGGCAGCAATGTCCGCAGCCCGGGATCCCCTTCAATCACCGATACTAATTTGATCGAATGTATCGGCAGCTAATTTCTGCTAAAACCTTATGGTTTTTAGGTTATATCAAGCATGGGTTACGTAGGTTAGGTTAGGTTAGAACTGTAACCACCAAAAATTTATAACTCCTAAACGTCAACATTATCAATCTTCACAAACGTCTGCATGATTTAGCCATGTGTTGTATTGACTTCTCATCTACCTAGTACTGTGTGATGAAGGATTTTTTTCTCGAAATCGTCTTTGTGGTGTGTTAAATGTCTATCTATATCGTTTTTAAATGTCTCCTTATTAAGATTAACACCTTATTAAATACTACACACCTTTACTATACACACATTTATTAAACCTATTCTGATCATCGATTATTTCCAATCGACTCGGTCGCATTTCAGCAAGACACTAGCCCTTACTTAACACTACAATATCCCTGTATCAGCATGCACTGTATCTGGCTTAGAATCGATATGCATACCGATACCGATGTATCGATTACTAATAAATGCGATGCCCTACACGTATTTAATGCTGTCAGCCGACTTTATTAGCAGCCAGAATTAATAAATGATCGGTTTAAAGGTAATCGATACCGCGTTCGATTTTGATTTAATCGTAGAATTCTTGATACGTGATATTTTATTGGGTTATTTTGCTGTTCCGCTACTGTTGATACTTGTAATCTAGTTTATAGGTAAATTAATTAAGTGATTATTGCTGCGGCTGCCATTAAATTATATTTGATAGCCGTTTAATTAAATGTTTGAACGGAAATGGATTCATTGTGTCAACTTAGCATTTCGGTACTCGAGTACGAAATAATAGCAATCTTGGATCTTTGAATAGGAACTGACTGCCAAGTTTCTTGAGGCGTTTTTTCTCAGCAGTGGTCTCCTCTTGGGAAGCGCTGATAAGTTCTTGGTGTATAAAAGTGCCCGTGCGGCCTACTTACTGAATAAATGTGTATTATCTTTTTTTGTGGCCGTGTGGTGCCGGGTTTAGAATGTTGCAACTCCATGTCTTCCCGTGGATGTCGTACGAGACGACTAAGGGACTAAAGGCTGTGTAGTGCTGTTAGGCGATGGGTTTGCAACCTGTCACTAATACACTGGATAACATCTTAGCCTGATTGTGCAAAATGTGGTCACAGAATTATCAACAAGTTTTTGGAGTTGTTGGTGAGTCTGTGGCTCTGCCTACCCCACTCTGGGAATGAAGGCGTGAGTTTATGTTATGTGTGTTGTGTGTGTTATCTTTTTTTTACAGCAAAATGACATAAGCGCCCTGGTTATTTTTATTCTACATTAAAAACACCTTTGCATATTTAAATTATAATGAATTATGTCCGTTGGGGTGGTAGTTGTACCACGTTCCATCCATTTCTGGCTTTTGTCCTTTATGTTATTATATTAATAACATTGTACCCTTTGTTCTTCATACGTTTATTTGTTTTTTTGATCGTATGTACAATTATCATCAAAAATCTTATATTCTCTTATCAACCTCCTTCATGCTCATCACATCAGCTAACATAATATTACTCATTAGTATCCTTGCGTTGCCCACACACGAGCCAAATCTCTTATTATATCTTCATTATATTCGTATTCTTTAATACTAATCTACTTATTTGAACAAATGCATATAATCTACCTTGAAGACTACCTTATTACTAATTGTACACTCCAAGGCATTGTTTTATTATTTTTACAGCAATCGCATCAAAAAAAACTAAACATGGACTTTATCGACCAAAAAAGTGAAGGTTTGTCTCTCAGTCGGCATTGTATGTTTAGATTTTTGTTCTACATTAATTTAAGTATCTTTGTTCCAATCTATATGAAGTTTGGTATAAGAATAGTTGAGACACGTACAATTTTAAATTTTGAAGATGATTAGGATCCATCATGAGGTTACGGAGTTAGGGAGGAAAACGTGAGGTCTCTGTTCGGTGAGAACTAATACTTTACAGTGGTATAGAGGCGTGTATATATATATATACCTATATCCTTGTAAGATCCAATACCTATTTTAGTTAAATAATAATAACAACCTTGTCGAAACAAATAATGAAGACTCAGGAGGATATACTTATGTCTTTGAGTGAATAACTGCATGTCATCAACGTATTCACTGCAGGGAATGCATAATAATTGGTGTCCTTTCATTTCGCCAAACAACGTTTCCCAAACTGATTCATTTCCCAACTGTTTCATTTGGGCAAATGCTTTTTTTTCCAAAACGTTTTTCTTTTTTCAGGATTTATTTCAGGACCATCGTGTAGAACCTTATAGGTTAAGTGAGGTTAGTTTTAAAAAAATACTGAAATATTTACAGTTTTAGAAAAAAAGACATTTTCCCAAATGAAACAGTTGGGAAATGAATCAATTTGGGAAACGTTGTTTGGCGAAACGGCAGAAAACCATAATAATTATATACTACGCGTTTTGATAGCTCTTATCTACTTGACAGTAATGGTGGCCGAGTAAAGCAATACCATAACAGTTCAAAGACCGGAAGAGTGGTTTTTACCACCAAGAATAATTCCAGTTCCTTGAACGGGTATGTATACCTACCTACGTTTATACACAATGCGAGTTTCATACACTCGTAAAATAAACGATGTTGCACATGGGGGACCTAAGCAAAGAAACGAAATGAAACGAAATAAGCTTAAGGCTTATTATGTGCTAAACAACGATAAACTTACTTATAATGTGGCGTTATCTATGAAAAGTGACCTTATTGTCGAGATGGCGCTTCCGCCATTATTAATGATGCTCCGATATAAATAAAACGTCGCGTGACGTAGTTCGGCGTAAGCGCCATCGACAATAAGGTTCCTTTTCATAAATAACGCCACATGTAGAGAAATACATAGAAAACATTAAAGTTTCGGAAGCAAATACTCACGCTTATCATTATCACACAAATATCTGCATTTACTAGTATTCAAACCGAGACCGCTGGCTTCGAGAGCAGGGTTACTATTAACTAAGCTAACGTGTCGTTATTTTAATAAAGACTACAACCTCACTATAAAAAAATCCAACCATTTTTACAAACAATCAAAAGCACACAATTAAAACTAGATTGCCCTAAACTAACAAACAAATCAATACAAACTCCGACACCAATAATTGGCCACGTAAATCGTCATTACAAAAAAAACAACAATCCACCCTTATAACACCAAAATACAGCAACATCCAATTCAAACACATTTTAAAAATAAACCTTCGTACACGTTCACAAAGTCTAAAGTACCTAATGGTTGTATAGAAGCTTGTTTCGTTGCGGTTATAAAGCTGTATTTGCATACGTCCGCTACCAACGTATATATCACATATTGAGTTATTAATGCGGCTTATAATTTTATTCTGAACAAGAATCGAATATAAAAAACAGTAGGGGGTGATACATGTTTTATGAGGGGGGTTAAGGAATCGATGACGTGAATTGGTTGCTGGTTATTGGGTACTGTTGTCGAAATAATTATGGCGTAATGCTAATTTGACGTATAAGGAATTTCAGAGTTGTTTTTGATGCGAGTGCATTAGTTTTGTTAATGAGGTTGTTTTTATGATGTATTGTTAAAAATGTAGTGGTAATACGACATGTATGTTAAAATACAGTTTTCATTAACTTTAAAATGGGTTTTTTGATCATAAAATTGTATTGAAACTGAGTGATCACCTGAATCGACAGTAAATACAATAAAGTTTAGAAAAATAAAAAAGTTACATACTTCGTTGACTTTCTTGGGTTTTATCTAACTTTAGTAATTTTAGCACGATAATTTTAAATCGTTATGGGCATTTGTAAAAATCTGTGACAGTTTTTAATGTTGTAAGTTATTTATTGCAAGGAGGAAAACTAACGAAATAATCACCCTGTAGAAGCACAATATTTTGTGGTTTGATATTGTATAGTTTATATATCGCACTGTTAAATCAAAACAGTATCAACTCAAATGCTTGCTAGTTTTGTTGCAAGTTCATAGAAGTTGTATTAAAGTCGATTTTAAAACACAGTTGTATTTTGAGTTACAAATGTTTTGGTCTAGTAGAGCGATATACCTACATTATGTCATAAATCTAATTCTGTTTAGAATTCCTTTTAATAAAATATTTAAATGCAATAAAATCACATAACAGTACAGAAAGCAAACTTATTCAAACCTCTTTTTTCGCAACCAGTACCAAAAATCGCCTGTAATTCTAATAAAAGCGATTGTTGGAAATGTTCCGCCGAAGTACTGACGGGCCGCGCCGCGGGACGCCGCTAGTTCGCCGAACGATCGCCGGTAGCTTGTATATTGCTTTCTCGAAATTTGTTTAACTGTAATTTTAATGTAATCTTGACTTTAAACTGTTTAAAGGTATTTTATACTGGTGGATTAAAGGATGTTTTATTTTAATTAGTATTTTTTCTCGGAAGCCAGGTGATTGATTTTTTGGAGCACCCTGATTTCTTTCTTTGACTCCACAGATTTTAACTTTCAAATTTGTAAGAAGCGACAATGCAAAAAGCTATTTAGCCTCAGTTGCGGAACCCCTGTCCAATGTTCATTTTATACTTATTACATGCTTAATGTTAGTATTAGTCGTTAATAGTTTTATTCAAAAAGAAGTAATTTTGTACTTATAGTCAAAGAATTGTCAGTGGTTGGCGAAATGTCAATGCTAATTTTGCTAGATTCGGATTTGATTAAATTCAGTTCTTCCGGTTAATAATTTTGTGAATATCTAATAACACTATTTTGTAATAACTGCTATCCAAGGCATCTTTTTTTTATCATACATTTTAAACGGCGCAGACCTGCATATTACTTACTATTAAATTTTGACTGCAAACGCACACACAACAAATATTCCGCGGACTCCTAACATACTAGTTCCCAAAACCTTTATCCGGCTCACTGCTCCTAAAAGAACCTTTAAACAACTTCCTGAAAGACCCGGAACTCTGCTACCAATATCATCAATATCAGAATTAGCATAGGATCGATATGGCGCGCGCCGTGCTAGGCACCACCGAGTTTGTTTACGAATGTATACTATATAGGGTGGTATATAATGTTTCGGTGTAGATGGTAAGACATAGGGTGGAGTTAAAGTTTTGCACTACGATTTTCTTCTAACGTAACCTTTATTTGATATTTTATGTAATTTAGTTGTAGAATAGTTTTCTTGCGTGGTTTGACTGGCATACATTTTAAACAAAAGACGTGGAGGTTATTTTTAGCAATGTACAGATAGACAAAGGGTTTGTTTACTTAACGAGAAACATGCCAATAAAATCGGGTTTTTTAAACAAATTTAAGGATTCTAAGAAGTTAGTGTCAAGTACAAAATCGAGTCTAAATTATATATTCTGAACTAAAACACAGTAAGCCTCTTTTTCACAAACACGGCTAAATTTCTACACAAATTAACCTTCGACGGAAAAAAACCATTTATGGTCGCCATGATGGATTACCCTTATCGTGGGCGATTGTTTTCTAAAACACTTACTGGTATTAACTTGCTAATATTATCGACTTCATGTAAATACACACAAGGCTGTGTTTCGCTTGGCTAAGGTTATAAAAATCACTAATTTGTCACTTGTGAAGCTTATCGGCTGAAGGGTAATTGTTTTTTGAAAATCTAAAAAAGGTTGGCAGCATCTGATAAGTGGCTAACGAACTTAGAATTGCCTTTAAAAATAATAACACACTGTATACCTACGTAATAAAATGACCAATATAAAAGCTGTATGGCCCAATTTAAGCCCAGGGAGACAAAAAACCGTTTGACAGCCGTTGATGTTAAAATGAAAGCTACAGATTTATGAAATGCTACAGAGTTTCAGAAATAGAGGAGTGATTTGAGGGAGTCAGAGCAAAAAAAAATTAAGTGCCGTTACATTTTTGACGTGTAAAAGAGCCCGTGCGGCCTACTTACTGAATAAACATCCTCTATGTTTTATCTTTAAAAAGGAAATAATTCAAAAAAAATATTAGCACTTTTAAATTTTATATCTTTAAAAAAAAAGTGTTTTGAACTACTTAGGTTCTTGGGTCCTTTGTGTTATAAAGATGTTAAAACAAAAAAGTATCAACTTTTAAACTAGGCCATATAAGCTCATAGCGTGACAGAACAATATTTATACGTAAGCTTTTTTTTATAACACGTATATAAAACAGGAATTAAAAGGTACTTAACATTAACAAAACCACGTAAGAGCCAGTTAAAAGAACCGATAAGATTGTGCCAGTAGTTATACTGTAAGGGTTGCGTACAGGGTGTGCGCAAACGTAAAAGGAGATTGGAACGTTGATTATTTTGACTGTGTTTTAGTTTGTTGAAGGTAATCTTGAAAACACGCTGTATTCGACGTTGCTCTAAGTGATAAAGGAGACCAAATCAAAGCGAGATGTCATAAGAAATAGTAATGTACCGTTTTCAAAAAACATTAGTTTCGAGAACTTCGCAACCAAAATTTTAAAATCGGCGCTTTAACAATAGACTTCGCAAATAATTATTTTTCTATTCTGACTAGATTTCAGTTGATAAAGCTCATCCACCATTCTAAAACCTGAACTATGTCCAAAACCAACGAATTAAATACACGAAAACAAAAATAAAATAACCTTAATACCACCGCGCACTTCACCTAATTAAAAATACGGCTATAAATAAACGCCGCAAAACAAAATTGTTACTTTACATTAAACATCTTTTGTTAACGCGTGTAATCTATTTAACAGTAATAACACCCTCTGACCCGCCCTAAGCTCAGGCTGTATAAATAAAGCTCTGTTGGCGGACTTTGTAAGCACATGGAGCTTTTAAATAATAGTACATTGTAAAGGGTGATAGGTTTTTAGTCATAGCCTTTAGCGGTGTTTATGTTTCTTTTTGATAAAAAGGTAGCTTCTTGAATAATCAGCCTGTATATCTATATATATATATATATATATATAAAAGGCAAAACTGACTGACTGACATATCAACGCACAGCCGAAACTACTGTACCTAGAAACTTGAAATTTGGTACAAGGGTTCCTTTCATGATGTAAGTGAGCACTAAGAAAGGATTTTCCGAAAATCGACCCCCAACGGGAAGAAGTAGGGGGAGTAGCGGGAAACTAATTCTACGCGTACGAAGTCGCGGGCGTCCTCTAGTTGTATATAAAGCCCAATTTTGGGCAAAAACTTTCTCTTCAAGGATGATCATGATGAAAAATAGCACTGATTAGAATACCTAATAATACAAATGATTCTCTGGTGTTTCAGATGATCAATTCATGGGTCGCGGTAATCACTAACCTTAGCTCCCTATTTCACAAAGTTGAAAGGTGACACAATTCGGATATTTATTATTAATATCTTACATTGCGTAGTCGAGAAGTTCGTACGTAACTGAGCTTCATCTAAACTACGCAATGTACACCGCATTGTCACCCATCATAAAAAATAAATCTAATTATGTAAATGCCTAATACATATTCCACCTTAAACCATCTTAAAGATTATTATAATCCATAACCACCCCTAAAATCACTACCCCAAAACTGCAACCCTAAAATTCTTTAACTAACCGACCAATTGGGTTCGCATAAAAAGCCGAGGGGGTACAAAATTACGGAGGGTAGTTTGTAAAATTCGCCGACGGGGGGGGGTGTAGGGGGGGAGGGGAAACAACCCTTAATGGCGGCATTGCGTGACAGAATTTCGGCAGTGACCCGAGCTGCCCTGTGAAAGTGAAATTATTTATATTGAGCTGTAAATTTGAAAATGAAATATATTATTGTTTATTTTTACGTTAACTGGTTGTTTATGGTATTTTGTGGGTGTATAAACTTTCGTATATTTTTATTATAATAGAATACGAGCATTTAGACCACTAGATCAGAGGCCAAGATGCATTACGCTAACTAGCGTTTCTATTCGTTTCGTTGTTAAACCAATCGCGTTACTGGTAGATGAAATGATACAAAGAGTCACGTGATCTACCAGTGACGCGATTGGTTTAAAAACGAAACGAATAGAAACGCTAGTTAACGTAATGTATCTTGGGTAGGGCCTCAGATCAGGGGTTCTATTCTATTCGGTAAACCATATGCTGTTGACATGTAATCGTATTGTCAACTTTATGACTGCTCTTATTTACTTGACAGTAATGGCGGCCGATTTAAAATCAGTACAATAACATGTTAAAGGAAATTCATTCACGATTTTTGATACTTCGAAAGCTATCAAAACGTCTTTCGGATTTGTAATAGGTCTCTCTCTATCTCTTACTCGCTTTCATATGCTCTTAAACGAGTCTAACCAACTTCATCCGCAGTCAAGATACTTTTAAGGACCTCTTGCACTTTAGTAATAAGTAACTCGTTTCATACAATATATCATATCGCTCACTTACTTGGTTTCATAAATAAAAACTCAAACATTTCTTGCGAGCGGTATTAACCACTCTTTACCACTCCACAGTTCTTCGAACGCTCCACGGAATATTATATTTTAACCAAATTGTGAGCAGTATTTTCGTAAATATTTTGGTACTCGCTTGTTTGAGCTCGGACGTAAATATCACCAGCATTTACTTATTCTAGTACTCACGGCAGCGCTCAGGCGTTCACACTCTTTTTTAATTATTCCACTTATACATGGTGTTCATTTTTTGAAAGTTGTCATTTATAGCAACCTTTTCATTCTTGCTACACATGGCAAGCTTGGCGCATGCTGTACTTTAGGCTCAAAGCTCAAACATTGGTTTGCAAGTCTGAGTGTAAGTTTTGTATGGGCTGGCTTGCGTGCATGCAAACGTGTTAACGTTTATGAGGTAAAATCAGAAACATACAGCAGGTACAGTACTCCAACGAAAATGTTAAGCACTTTAGTGCGTTGTCATAGTAAACTTCAAACAGAACATCAAATGACACTCATGACAATGACAATGACATTCACAATGACAAGGTTCTAAGTATGCTCAACATTTTTATTGGGTGACTGTACGTTCGACCTACCTAAAAAGGAAGAGCGCCTTCTGTTTTTATACTACTATTAATATTCTGTGCTCATGGTAACTATGGCAATTGTCACTTGTGATAGCTTTTGCGGGTGGTAAGAAATTATACAGGTTTCGTTACCACCACACACTAACCTGCAAAGCAGTATTGTTGACAGTATTGTGGAGACTAACATTTTATTTCAGATAATCCTGTAGTCCCTCCACCAGCAAATGATTTAACATTCGGTACACAATTTGGTATAAAGTTAAAAACCTTTTTTTTTTACTGCCCTTATTACACAGTTTACCCAATTCAATTAATTAAAGTATAACCAGTAGACGTAAGTCGCCCCTTGGCTCGAATAAAAATACAATTATTTTACACCATTAACTCGCTTCCTACTGTTTTATTATTAATTTAACACCATGTAAATTGAAACACAGTCTCCCCAAAAAGGCTTTGTCACATTATTTTTGTCAAAAAAAATCCTATATTTTACAACCGTATTTTTTTTAGTTTTTTTTTTAATTCTTGATAATATTTAATTAAAAAGTGTCATCTAAATTATAAAAAATCTATACAAGCAAAATTTGTAATTTGTTTTGTATATGTATTTTTAATCACGTTCTCGAAAACAGCTTTAACGATTTCGATTAAATTTGCAATAACGGGGTTTTCGGGGGCGAAAAATATATAAAATTTCATCTTCGGGAAAATTCATTGTCTCTCAGGTACTGAATACCTAAACTCCCTTAGAAAGCGGATCATAAATAGTCTGTATATCAATGTTTCAATCATAATAGAAATATTTTTTATTAAATACAGAAACTTAACTTTAATATTTTAACTAATATTTCGCTACGACATAATTAATATTAATTAAGATATGAAATAAAATAAAATCCAACTTTGACTTTATTTTTTTACCAACTAAATACCTTTTTACCCTTTAAGTAGCGCATTTCCATGTTAAAGTACCGTTAGTATAAAAGTTATTTTTATAGATAAATGTACCAACGCACCCCTAGAGGGCGCGGACAAAGATAAAACTTTTTATTATGACATATTTCAGTAATTTACGCGCGCAGTGGCCATAATGAGTTTATGCTAATATTATGTATATGATACTAGTTTAATTTAATATAACAAAGTATGGACGAGGGATATAAATTTGTTTTTAATGCCGCGGCTGGAGTCACGCCAATCTTATTTTATTTGAGTAGGTACGCTTTAGTTATGATATTGAAATGAACAAGTTTTTGTTATTGTAATAAATGTACTATTTATTTATTTAAATGTTATTGCCAAATACACAACACAAGGTAGGTCCAAAGGCAAATTTCATGCTTTGAGGAATTCTTTTTTTTTATAAGTGAGGAAAGCAAACTGATACAATGTAGAGGTTGGTGCTTAATTTAATAAAACGTAAAATTGAGAAATTTCATTTTTATGTGAAACTCTTTATTGCACGAAAGGAAATTGTTTCACAAAAACATTTAAGTAATGTCTATTATCTAAACAATTACTTTGCCACGTTTTCCTCAAAAACTAAACATAGTTTATATTTTAAATTAAAAACAGGTCTTAACGCTAGAACACGTAAAAAAAAGATATCGATATTTCCCAAAATCATTATTATTATTTAATGTTATTCATTTCTTTCAAAAGACATCTATCGACATCTCTTTAAACTTAAAATATGCGTGAAAGGTGCGAAAATTAGAATTAAAGTACGGGATCCCTTTTAAACGCATGAACTTTTTACGCATAACGTATCTTTACGCATTTTTTTTTGGCATAATCACCCTTTAGGCTGACATTTCAAAATTTAATAAACGTCTATTGTGTAGATTAGGTTAGGTTAGGTTAGGTTAGATTTTTAAAAAAATTAAAATAATACGTTTTCTATTGTAAAAAACGTAATGCGTAAAAAAAGTATGCGATCCAATAGAGACCCTTAAAGTACGCATATTTTTTTAATATCATCATCATCATCATCATCATCATCATCATCATCTCCTTGCCCTTATCCCAATCATTTGGGGTCAGCGCAGTATGTTTTTTCCTTCGACACATCCCTATTAATATATTTATAAAGAATTTTATAATTGCATACGTATGTCGGATATTATATTCATGATAATAATATTTGAATGATGACTAAATAGTCTCCCTAAATACACGTCTCGTTAAACCAGCTAGGTATATTAAATCCTTAAGTAAAGTCCGACCTTCGCCGTATAAGTTTTACTTTTGCGTTAATAGATGTCATAATTGCAGTTAAATCTTTGCAATTACTGCGTGCACGCACCTCTTTGACAGTTGTTAGATACGTCAGAGCGCGTACGGTTAGAATAACAAAAGGGAATATTAAGCTGATTCATGTAACAAGCAGTTGAGAAAAATCATTTTTTGAATAGCTATAAGAATAACCAATAAATAAGCCAGCAAAGATTTGTTCCTATCTCTTTCTAGCATAATAGAATTTAACGTGGAGTTTATATGGCCGAAGTGTTACATAACAACACACGGCGTATCGGATCTCTCTGTCTAATCGCTGTCTAATTAGCAGTTTAAAATGCTTGTATTAAACGTATTTCTTGGCCGATTTTAATTTTAATTTCACTTTCGGTGATCTCTTTTACGGTATTCTTATATTTTGTTGAGAAATGCGATTTAAAAAATCTGTACATTACATTTCCTATTGTTAATCACATTGCGACATTGCCTTAGCATTTTTGTATTTGTTCGGTGGCTTCATAGATTTTTTTATAGGGTTTTTTATCTTGTTATGTTTGTATGTACCTATGTATGTCAGTTAAGAGGATTGTGAAGTTGAAAATTTCCATACAAAATGCGATAACGTTTCTTACCGCCTAAATCTAGTCAGATTTTTTCAATTTTTGAATGTGCACATTATGAAAAACTAGGTTTTCACGTTTTTTTGTTGCGTAAAGGCATTTTGCCAGCATGAAAAAGAAAAGGTCTGTACGTTTTCCTTTTCAAGAAAATATTTATTTAAAAAGAAAAAAAGGGAGTTGTACAAACCTAGTTTTTCATAAATACCTATTCAAAAATCGTGGCACTCGAACATGATGTAGGGGGTGAGTAACGTTATCGCCCGTAGCTAAATTTGTATGTTTTTTTTTTTGACATCCACACGATTTTCTGTCTGTTTACCTATGTGTCGGTTACTGCACTTATTTTGCTTACTGTACCTAGCGTGACTGACCTACTAGCTCAGTTAGATGTAATCCTATCAGTAATAACTAAGTTTTCACTCAATATAACATTAGCACCTAAGTAAAACAATTATGTATAGGAGTACCAAATTATAAAAAAACTAGTGGGAAAAAATTGTTAAGAAAAATGTGATAAAAAATTATATCTAATTTAGTGCGTGGGAACACATAAAAAAATTCAGCAGTTTTTATTGCAATTATTTATACTCGATTTTCTATATCAATTTCACGCCGTCCAATTGCTCATAATTTTCTTGTACAGTCAACTACTATAAAAAAGATGTATCCACTTTTCTACTTTATTGCATTTTAATAAGGTTTAAAAGTGAATTTGTAGTCGACTCTAGCTATAATTTGTGAGTTGAGTAAGTTTTGCTGTTTTTTTTAATACAGATACTAAATATTAGAAACTTTTTTTTTGCGCGTATGTTTAAAACACCTTTCCATATACGTTAGGGTGCATTCGAACCCGAACGTTACTGAATGAATGACTATGACTAGTAAAATTCTGGAGAAATTAATATAAATTAGCTAAGTATATAAAACGCACAAATCAATAAAAGACTGATACAGTAGCTGTACACTTTTGTACCTTGTCGCATTAACGCCTTGGACAGATACACTCGGAAAAATGAGAGCCAACAAAGAGAGATTTTCTCTTAGTTGACAAAAAATGAATACAATAATAAGATATATTAGTTATATCAACCAAAGCTGATAGTAACAACAGCAATTTCTTGAGTGATTCAACTAACATCTTAGTTGATGTATTTAACGTCTTAGCTGATGTATCTAACGTCTTGTCAGGCTCTTATGGAATCAAGACGCTTATGCACAATAATCACAATCTTGTTAGAATCAACCAATTATTTTTTTCCGTGTAAGTGAAGCAGTTCAAACATGGTCTTAAAGTGAAAAAGCACTAAGGCGTGCAACTACTTATAAATCTGGGTCTGTAAATTATAAGAAGATAAAAAACCTTAATGTTGTTGCAAAATGTTCCACAAAGTCACATCGACGTCAATGCACTTAAGAGATAGCTCATTTCACGATACCTACTACCCATAAAACTATCTCAACGCTCTTTACGAACAATACACCATACGTATAAATCAACCGTGTAATTTTTTTTACGACTTTCATATTTTTTCCACAACCCGCTGACCATATCTTCGCAATTATGCTTGAAAGCGAGCGAGAGAAATCAGAATTATTTTTAAAGCGAATGATACGCTGTTCGCGTTGGGATCGTCTGTAATTACTTCATTCCATATAGCGCACTTGGCTAAAATAGGATTTATTGTGATAAGTTAGAATTAAAAAAGTAAGCACCACTGCAACTAAGATATATAGGATGGCGATAGCCTGTAGATTTTTCCCGAAAACAAATAGGTACAGCAACTTTGGCATTTCGTTTTTCTGCTTTATTCAAATTGACAAAATCCTAAAAGTTTGCTTTAGACAAGTGTTACTTCGTGAGGTAAAAAGAGACAGTTTTAATAAATGTCCAACTATTTCATTAACATTTTTTTTGGGCCTTAGGTAAACCCATATTGCCGTGTTATCTTATTGTGAACGTTACGACAGCTTTTTTCATTTACTTGACCGTAATGGCGGCCGAGTTAAAAACAATACGGTAACATGTCAAACGCAATATGGTTTTACCCAGTAAAGTTGACAATGTTTTATTCATAGAAAATGTAAAATTCATTATAGCTGGTAACCTATCGATGTTTTGAAAAACTTTTGTCCACTGTTTCATTTGTCCCTCAATATTTTTTCTCTGAACCCTAGACCAATGGAACAGCGGACAAAAGTTTTTCAAACTTAAGATATTTAGGTAACCAATGTAGCTGTATGTGATTTTTTTGATATAAAAGACAGCTTGACGTGATTGAAATACTCGAAATAAGTGTTGTAAAAACCATTTAAACAGGCATTTACAACTCAGACAATTTTAATTCCTTTACCCTTGTATTTTATTACTTTACATCAATTGAGAAGTTTCCAAGTAT
Organism: Acleris cristana; assembly: GCA_948252455.1. Lineage (NCBI taxonomy): Eukaryota > Metazoa > Arthropoda > Insecta > Lepidoptera > Tortricidae > Acleris > Acleris cristana. The sequence continues at coordinate 2,085,303 of OX411791.1, read as the reverse complement.
CAATTATTTTTTTTAGCCATTCCAAAACCATGCGTTAAGTAACAAACATGTTAATCTCCCAGCTCCCGTGCGATTACAATTTTAAATTATTTGGAACACATTACCATCTCCCACGCCAGCGACACCATATCGAGCCTAATGTTAATGAATTTCAAGGGCTCTGGTACCGAACTGTAAAAATTTCTTTAATTAGGACAGGAGGGTTCTCACCAGTTTATCGGGGACATGTTTTATTGAGAATTTAATTCCGTAATCTCTGTTTTACGGTGTCATCTGGACTGGGTTGGGATTGATTTATTTCTGTTGTTAGATTTGTTTCAAAAATAGAAGCGTTTAAACAATTAAAAGTATACGGACATTCCACTTTGACTTACACCGTATCGTACTGTAATTTAGAATGGTGAAATATGGTTTAAAAACAAGATGGGGCTAAAACAGAGTGGAAAACCTCGGAATATAAATGTTGTCGGAAATACGCAAGGTTCCAAAAGAACTTAAAAAAGAGAAGTGTAGCCACGAAAGACTGGTACAAAATTTTCAACAGTATCGCCAAAACTTTACACAACGTAAGAGTTTTGTCCAACGAGAACTCAATCTTTATTAATTTTCTTATTTCTGTAATAGGTATTTATCATTAAGATGCAGCTAAAAACATGCCTAAAACTATAATTTTCAATGCCTGTAAGGGACGGTGCTTCCTTGAATAACTATGGTTAAAGAATCTTTATTCCCATTAGAATTACAAGGATAATATATCTGAATTAGGTTCCTTTTGAATTTGATCTCTTTTCCTGCATTCTGCTACAATCTCTATTATAGCCACAAATTTTTCCGTATATTTATATTAAAATTAAATAAAAACTGTAATTACATTTTAAAAAATCCAATGTCTTTTAACGTAACAGCTCATCAACTTTCTCCACAACCTGATTTCCTATCCTTTTGTTGTCTCTGCACACGTTTTTACACAAAAATACCCATAATACCTTCTTATTACGATAAAACATTATGTAAATCAATTTAGCCTTTATTTTTAGGTAGTAAAGCCGGTATTCCCACGATAAACCGTGACCATAAAGCAGCGCGCGCGCACCTCGTCGATCACAATCGACATTCAAATGAGCTGGTATTTATGACCTGCGCATGAGTGAGACATTCTGCCAGAGAGCTAGGAAGGTTCAGAGGACATAAAACAAATGTTAACGAATAAAGTAGGGAAACAAACACGATTTTACAACAACATATTGCAGTCATTGTTGTCTTCAATATATTGACGAAAATAATGATAACTACCAGCAACTTCTGATGTCAAAAACAGCGGACCCGGGGGCAGTATCCATTCCATTTAAAAGTACAAGGAAGTTATTAAATTTATTTTGAATAATATGCGAAGACAATAATGACGGCGGTTGAAACGCCGAATAATCACCCAGGACCATTTGAGTTGTTGCCTTATTTTAGAAACTATTAAACTTTTATTTTCATCTGCTCTTGCCATTTTAAGTAACAAAATCTTTTTTTACACTAGCTTTTGCCGCGACTTCGTTCGCGTAGATTTTGATTATCATTATTCCCCTGAGAACTTTTAGATTTTCCGGAATGAAAAGTAGGGTAGTATGTATTAATCCAGGGTATAAGCTATCATCCTTTCAAATTTCATCCAAATGTTTTGCATTCGTAATATTAGTAGGATATTTATGGCAAGAATTCAAAACTATTGAAAACAATATTCTCGACCTCATTACTTTTTTGACAAATCAAGTCACTACCTAAGCAATTAATACTCTATTTTAAAGAGAAACTGTAAACCACTCTCAAATAATAGTTTTTCATTTACCATGATAAATACTGAAACGTCTTAAAATAAATCCAGCAAAACATTTTCACAACTACCTCTTACGTGACATCATAAACAATTTTTGGAAAAAAAACTAGCCACTTCTATTCTTTTTTATTTCATCCTCCACAAACGAGTACCATATTTTAACAGGTAGCCTTTTGTCTCTGATGAACCGTAAAAGTCTTACAGCTCCACACGCCTTATAAGTAAGTATATCCACAACTTGTTGACAGCAAGAAAATACCTGCAAATTCATGTGAATTGAATCTGTTTATTGTTAAATGACTTCAAGGAATATATTTATATTATTTGTACTGTATTTGTCATTGTACAATCCTCAGTGGTAAATAAGTGAGATATACTTCTTTTTGACTTGTAGAAATGGAGTCTATAATGCACCTTTATATATTAAATATTGCGTTTGCAATATGGTCAAATGTTATGATTCTAGGTAGCTTCAGTGTGGCTATCTGTTGTCTTTCATCCATGTACATAATGTATTGTAACTTAAACCAATAGACAAACTTAAGCACAGTTAGTAATGTTATCTATGTCAAAGTAAGGTCCCATAACTGAACCCTGTGGAACGATATGGTGTAAAAACATCTGTTTAACTACCTCTTTAAATCCATGGGTCGTTTAGCGCTCGAATTTTGAATGTTTTGTAAATATTTTCAAACCGGGACTTAAAACTATACATTAAATCGTGTTTTAATCATAAATAATCCGTTCTGACGACTTTTATAAAAGCCAAGCTTAAATTTGTTTTATAGTAAGCTAAAATTCTATCCGACGCGATTATTCTGGGACTGCTGTTGTATCATGTTACCAAAAATTAATTACCGAAGAGCTCATAGAAGACCTTGCCATTCCTGTTTCACTATAATTCCATAGATAGATCATGTAATCATTTTACAGTATCTTATGTCTAAAACTTACAAGATATCACATCCGCACATAAATCTCTAGCAACAATATAGAACAAGCAATATTTCACCGTAAGCCCACCAATTAAACAGGAGCCAGCATTAAAACTTAATTAAAAAACCCTTACAGCCAAAGAACAAAAAGGAACAAAAGGAGAACAAAAATGAACAAAAAAAGAACAGTGTTCCACGGTAGAGGCGTAAAAACATTTTGTCACCAATATCGGTCGGTTCGTGAGTTCGCGTCGTGGTCGTTTTTGTTCCGACACGTTTATGCGAGAAATGTGGAAGCGAAGATTTATTCTGATTGTGTTTAAGGTGGCGCGGGACTGATGAGAGATTAGACCGTTAATTATTTTAAATGTGCTCTGGTTTTGGGAGGGGTTTTGGTTAAGGGTCAGTTTTACTTAGCAACGCGTTCAGCGCCAGGAACAGATTTTCATTAGAAAATTACACTTTATGGCGTCATTGGCATGGTAACTAGTTTTTATCGGAGTACCTAAGAAGGAGCGTAATGTTTTCTGGGTGCATGTAACTATTTAATTTGTATGTAGTATTTAAAAGTATTTATGTATTATTAGTGGTGGTAGGACCTTGTGCAAGGTTCGTCCGGATCGCTACCACCATCTTATCCTTCAACCTACCGCCAAGCAGCAGTGTTGGCACTTTTTTGTTCCATTGTCAGGATTAGACAACCAGATAAATTACTAGTATAGAGGCATTCCATCTTAGTCCTCAGGGTTGCCAACGCGTTTGCGGTATAATGATTGTAGTCTTAAGATTATAGTCTTGAGAATGATAATAACTATGGGTCTACGATCCCACTTACCATCAGGTGGCCTGTGTGCTCACTCGCCTTCTTCATGTCACTAAAAAAATGAACCTAGGTATCTACTATGTTTCTCTGTGACATTAGAAATATGTATTATATTTTCTCTGTTGTTTGGATCGTAACAAGTGGAAGAAGGTGGTCTCTGCCAACCCCTACGGTAAAGATGTGTGATTGTATGTATGTATGTAAACAATTTATTGTACAAAACAAAAACAATACAATGAAGATTAAAAAAAAATACAAATGTGAACTTACCCCTTAAGGGATCTCTTCCAGCTAACCCTTGAGAGATTAAGAAAAGTGAGAGGTTGTGCATCGAGTAGGCAAGTGTACAATATTTTCTTTGTATGTAGTATTAACTGATTTATTACTTTCATGTTTTTTTTTTTTTCAAATAGTTTAATAAAATTTATGTTTTTTTTTTGATCGGTTGCTTATTTTACCAGGATACTCGTACTCATATTTTATTTATTGCTGTTCAAGCAATTACGAAAAAAACATACTGGTTTATGTAGTAATTAGCGTTGTAATATAACAGTCATATTTAAGTAGTCCAATTACTTTGTAATTATATCAATAACAGTGTTCATTCGAATGTAGATAATTTATCGATCATAAATCTTGTTTACTTACAAAACAATAAATGTCTTTATAACTAGAAATATGTAATAGAATCAAACTTAATATTATACGATTTAAGCATTAAAAGAGATCGTAATTAATGTCAATTATTTTAACAGGTAGAAAGCGCAGATTTCACGCACTTAATTACGTTTTCTCGTTAACCAATAATAATTTATCGTCTGTAAAGTTGTGTAAATCATTTTAATTAGACGTTATTTGACATGTATTTTTCAACATAATTAAAAATGTAATTTTCATTACTTACGATTACCTACACCTAAATATAATTGGGACATGTAAGTAATTGACTTTTATAATACAGGTTTTCTTTAACCTCCGACGCAAAAAAATTGTTAAAGCTGCGTTAAAATGAGCGTTAATGTCAAAGATTGATGAGGGACACGTATGATCATGCACGTTTAACGGGTTCACGGGTCAAGAAAGTTTGGTGAGTTCGCTATACAACAAAACTTATTTTATCTACATTTATTTAACCTTGCCTTAACGTTTGTCACCCTTTAATGACTTAATTTATTTTTTACTTTTCATTCACCTTTACGACACAATAATAACCGCCTTTTCCTTAAGAGCATAATTATTAGCTATAGGCGTCAATAATTCACTAATTATTGCCCTATTAATACGCACGTACCTATAAACATAAGGTGACAAAAAGACACATACATTTTGTACTAATGACATATTTGTCGACACATTCGTCGATATCGACATTCCATTCTAATGTAATGCGCGTCTCTAGGGCACATCAATTTTAGTGATGTAATATTTTAATTAAATAGGATTGGTAATAGCTACTGTATAATTTATTTGACATAAATTCACTTGCATATTTAAGACTCTAAAAAGTCTTTACACTTTTAATAATGTCAGGGAATACACTTTAACTAGTCCCAAAATGAGCTTTCAGCTTGTGTTATATGAAATACTTTCCTACTTTTAAAGACAAATAAAAAATACTTTCTAAAACATCTACATACAACTCTGGAATAAATATTCGTGCTTATCAAACAAATATCTGCTGTTACCGGGCATCGAACCTAGGACCGTTAGCTTAATAGACAGAGTCACTAACCAAACCTGGCTAGCCGTTCCGTCAAAGCGTTCTTTTATTCATGAAAAAAAGATAAAATTACCTTTTCCGTACTTTCACACCATAAAGGAATGGTTAATGCCGGAAAAGAAAAAACACCTAACCCATTAATTATCATTTTTGGAATCATAATCGATAGCGGCCATCGACTGATCAACGTCACTAGTCTACATATGATTTTTCGTGTGAAACGAACTCTAACCCTTTAAGTTACAGTTGGAATTTGTTTGTGCTCGTTTGACAGATGTGCGGTCTGTGTCTATATTAATGAAGAAATTGTAATTTAATAGTTTTTGTTGATTATAATTAATGTGTGCATAGTTGTCAGTCCGTTGGACATTCCCAAGACATCCTTAGTAACTTAGACCATATATTAAGTTGTTTAGAAGGCGGTGCAAAAAGGACATAGTAAAATAAAAATAGTTTATTATTTTCGGGCTTGCCTTTGCTTGTGCAAAATTTTAAAATCTTAACCAACATCCAAGCACGGGGACGTATGTGCGGCAGTTTTTTCAATTAATAATTCAGTTTTGGCTTTTTGCACAGCAGCTATGAGTACGTAAAACAGAATATTTTGTTATTATTCTGAAACACTCCCCAAAACTGAACTATTAAATCGTTTTTTGCTCCCACGTCACTATTGTATATTCATCATTATGTAGTCATTATCCTTAAAAATAAAACATTCTAGGGCTGTATCTTAATTGTTGAATCGAGAGTGTTTATTATAATAAATAACCAGGGTCTCTGATGTTTTTTTTAATTTAGCAGTAAAGAGGATGATCCATTCAATACTTGAAATAATAAAAGGAGGTTAAATACTCGTCCGCAGTCACAGAACTGCGATACATAAAAATAAAGATTTTTTTTATATACTTTAACCGTCCGTTTTCCATTAGAACACCTGTCACTATCAAATTTGCCTAAGTAAAAACCGACTCCAGGTGACATAAAAAAAAAACGATTGTGCAGCTAGGCATTTTGGGATCGGCTCGAGATCGTAAGGAACGAATTCGAGCTCCAGCGGTTGCTAAAATGTTATTATGTTAATTATGTATGGTCGAGATAAAATATATAATGTAGGTTAATCATTATTTTTAAATGTTTATTTATGCTAATAAAGGACAGAACTAAAGTTATAGTAAGTTAAGTTAAGTTATAGTTTGTTAACTTATCAGTCAAGAACTTAACCCACCTTAGGTCCAAAGCCAATCTGACATTAGGTGAGTTTCCTATAAGTTACAAATGATTTGGCATTTCTAATAACATTGAGGACTTCAAGCCATTTTTTTTTGAAATGGGTCGCAAATTGACTTTTGTGACCGTCGATGGATCCCTTCTCACCTCTAGTGCAGTCAAATGCTGTACCTGAAAGACCTTTAATTCAAATAACATTACATACTTTTTGCTATGTTTTGACTATCACGAAAAGGATAAGCAGAATGGATGCTTCTGCCAACCTTTAAGCCCGTTCCCGGCTAAAAAAACACAAGTCTAAGCAAGAACCCAATGCAATTTTAACCTTGATGTACTTTAGCAAAGTCGAAAATGAAAAATTACAAAGTTTGACTTACGTCTGTTTACCGTTTGCAGACATTTCAAGTGATGATAAAACACACCTTTTTCCAATGTTAATATTCCGTTATTTTAATTACTGTAAGTCGTATTATCAGTGGACATAATTATTAATTCTACTTGTGCAAATATGAATTATTCTCAAAGATATGGGAACAGGTGCAAACGTGTGTAAGTGCAAAAACGTAAAATAATTGGTAAATTAACAATTAGGAATGCGTTGTGCAAGGGTTTTTACAACTTTACAAAAAAGCTTTTTGATTTTTTATAAAAAACTTTTTTTTTCAGTGATGAGTGCAAATAATGCAATGGGAAGATGACGTTGTTTTTTTATCCTGCTATCCATATTCTCACTAATATTATAAATTGGATTATTTGTAAGGATATTTCTCTTTCAATTACGCAAAAAAAGCATAATTAATTATTAATACAATCCATACCCTGGGTTAAATTAATGGATACATTTCATTCAGTAAATTGTGATAGTTGCCGAGTGAGCTAAGTTTTATAAATAGACTACCTACTGCCCGCGTAGATTTCCATATTACCTCAGGAACTTTAAAAAATCCGGGATGAAAAGTAGACCTTGTGTTAATCTAGTTTATTTGCTACCTCCATTCCAAATTTCCTCCCAATCCGTCCAGCCGTAGTAGCAGCGTGAAAGAAGAGTAACAAAATAACACACAAACTTGACTAACTACTACTCTCACTCTTGATCACCCTTGATGGAAAAGATTTTGTCGATGATAAACGAGCTTACCCCGAAGATACTTATTAACCCTAGCTTTAAATTGGTTCACATTATACCTATGCACTCAGAAATATTATTTATTTATTTACCACAGTTTAAGACCGCTTAAGATCTTTTATTTAGTAGTTACGAGTAAGTTAACGCAAAATAAGCACGAGTACTTACAAAAGGATTTTTATTCGATATTCTTTCTGCAGAACCCTACACAGGCCCCTCAGTTCGCGTTTAAATTCCGGCTGACATCGATAGTGTTGTCCAAACCGGTACAAGCCGGAAACGGACCGTCGCGATTATTTCATATGCATGCGCATTCGACGCACGGACGCGATAATTGCGTATTATAAACTGTCATTACGTTGCTTTGTTGATGCTCCAGTTGAAAATGATTTTTTTACGGGTACATAAATAATTCCAAAGAGCCATAATTCCGACTTGATCAAAATTCCGATTTTTTATAATTTCGAATCCAATGAATGATAGAAGACTTAATTTTTTGATATCGCATATAAATGAAACCTAACCTTACTCACGTATAGCAATTGAATGCTGCATTTAATCTCAAATACCTCCAGCATAACAACTTTCGGAAAAAAAACTGACAAATAATTATTCTGAAAATAAAACGGAATTTTAAGGGTACTTTACACTAGGATTGGTCAGTTACAGCTGTCTATTTTTTGAACACCATGGTGTAAAAGGAATACTAGTTGATTTTTTTTAACATTGTCTCGTCAGGCGCTTTTCATTGGAGGATCCAAAAAATATCAACTTGCTAATTGATTATTTTTAACAATCAGGAAAATATCTTTGTAACTTTTTCTTCTAAATAAACCTTGGAATTTTTTTACCTTTATAGAGGTATAAACTAGAGGACGCCCGCGACTTCGAACGCGTAGAATTATTTTCCCACTACACCCCCTATTTTACCCCCTTAAGGGATGAATTTCCAAAAATACTTTCTTAGTGCCCCCTAGAATATAGGTTTCAGCTGTGCTTTGATCGATCAGGCAGTCAGTTTCTTCTTTTATATATTTTTTTTCTTCATGTTTGGTTTTGTTATCTTTATATTATAAAGATAACAAAACCAAACATGAAGAAAAAAAAAATTAAATAATAATTTTACCACACTCTGGCTTGCATGACTACAGGAACTAAAACAGAATCTTAAAAATATTATTGTTTGATATGTCAACCCAATTGTGCTTAAACACGAAGCAGTGTCTGTATTCACAATTTTTAACTCACATTCATTCATATACACAATGTCACATATCACACCATTGTTGTGTTGTTTTTTTTATGTCATGGACATGGCAAAGGAGCCCACAGAGCTGATGAAGTGAGATCTGTGACCCATTGACATTTGAAATCTCAAGACTACGATCTTAAGACTCCAAAAATGAAAATGCATAGTCAAACCTGAGGACTAAGTAGGAATGCCTCTATGCTAGTTATTTTACCGGTTGTCTTATCCCCAATATGTCATTTAAACCCACTTTAAACCTATCCCTCTCGACAATTCCCCAGCAAAACCAACAAGTCATAAATAAAGTACAGTCCGCGCGATTTAAACAGCCCTCAAGAATTTACGATCTGCGCCGGAGCAATCAATGAGCGTGATATTTTGACGTTTCATTATCGGTCGACATCTTCATATCTGGCCGGGTTATTTATGTGGCCGAGTGTACCCGCGGGCGGATTTGTGTCGACGACTTTTGTGTTTATGTGTATTTATTAATTGTTGCGTTTTCTTTTTGATAGTGGTATTGTTTTTTTTTGGACATTGATAAAAGTAAGTAATACAGGTAGTGTTTTTTTCTTGAATGACGTAAGTTTTGATTAATTGTTTAAAGGGTTGGTGGGGAATTTTTATTTCAACAGGAATTTTAATGATACCTTTTTAGATTTGTATATTAAAATACGTCACCGCCCTTACTGAACTCACGAAAGGTTTACAGGGAAACATTTTAAAGCTAGTTTAGCACAATCAAGGCTAGGGGTAATGTCACACCAATTGACCTAGTCCCAAACTAGGCTCTAGGCTTGTACTATGGGTACTAGACAACGATATAAATACTGATTTAGAGAAATATATACTTAAATACTTACCGAGATTTGAACCCAGGACCGCTATTACTAATAATATGCCAGGCTAATTTACTTCTTTTTTGGCAGGTCAGTAGTGTCTATTGAAAAATAAATACTTTCCTTGTGTTAATAGTTGCTCGCTCTTGTTAATAATGGACAATAGGAACTGTTTTAAAACGTGTGCTGAAAAATAAACACTTATAGAGGGGCTCCAAAGCGTATTTTTTTATTATTTACTGAAGAAGTAAATAAACAAATTTCTGCCAATGACTAAACAGCTTAAACACCATTTGGTATTTTCTACGTCACATCACAGCTAGTACTAGACTTAAAAAAAAAACGCGGTTACAAACAATGACGTCATTCCCATCACTAGTCTAAAGCGCGCGTAGCAAACACTGATAATATTCTTTTTTTTGAGTAACTAATAATAAAATAAATAAAAATATTTATGTTTTTAGAAAAACTTCTAGAAGCATGGTATTTTTTCAAAACACCTTTAAAAAAAGTTTCTATTGTTCATTATTTAACAAGGGCGAGCAACTATTAAATACAAAGAAAATATTTAATTTTCAATAGAATACCAACAAAAAGCATGATTTTTTCAGAGCACTTTAAAAAAAAAGTTCCTTTTGTCAATTGAAAAGGGTTACCTATTAATGAGTGGGTATTATGTAACATAATGTTTTAAAATAAGCAGCATGTTTTAATTACTAAGTCACAATTATTGTATGATGTGTGAAAATCAAGCAGAATTTTTACTATTTGTATTGTTATTTCTAGTGTAATATGTTATTTGTACTTATTTGTTTTTTGGTATTAATTAACAAAGAATAGTAGCTCTGCCTACCTTACTCTGGGAATGAAGGCGTGAAGGTATGTATGTATGTAATTAACAAAAAATTACCTGGTGTCCCGGCTAACGCTTTCGGCTTTTTCTTTATCATGCCATTATTTTCGATATTGACACAAGTGCCTTAAATTTGTTGTCTTCAATACATCGAAGTTGTCCATTTAAAGTACAGTTCCAAAAATGTCATGAAAACTAATTAGTAATTGTAAGCTCCAATTCGCAAATAGGTTATTCTTAATAGTATTTTTTTACTTTAATATGTCAAGTTTTACAGTACAGCCTATTTTAAAGCAATCTACTGTTTATTATTCTCACACTCGCTCTCGTTTTATTAGTCATTTTATTTATAAAAAACACGAATAATTCATACGTACCTACAACGTAGGTAATATAAAAAAAAACTATCACAAAACCTGCCGAGTTCATCAACTCGTCAATCGTTTACATCACCCTTAATAGCAAAAAAGGCAGAAAAATATTATAAATAGTCTCTATCAATCTTAGAAACATGGTCGCAAATCAAACAGGCCTCACACAATATCTAGGGGCGTTATGCTAATAAATACTAACGATCTAGTATTGATTAATGACGTTTTTATATTTTCAAGTCGTTGAAGTTTATCATTTAGCATTTTTTAATTTTTAGACTTACTATAGTATGGCGATTGGGGTGAAATTAAAATTAAACGTATATGCAAAAGGTGAAAAAGTCGATACATTTGGGCTTTGATTTGCGAATGCGTTTCCAAACTTGACGACTTACCCCCTTACTTATAAAAATGGAATAACCTTGGAATTTCTATGCCATGTTTTGTCCTTATCCGTCGAATTCAAATGTTACAACGACAGGTAATGGCAAAACATGGCATAGCTACCGCAAGGTTATTCCACGTTTATATGTAAGGGGGTAAGATGAAATACCTCTATGCTAGTAATTTCATCACATGGAATAGCATCCCTCTTTAGCAGTGGTAAGACCCTGTACCCTGTGCAGGACCCGTCCGCTACGCTACCACCACGGAATAGAAAAAACATTGGAAGCGCCATGAGCTTCGCTAAGTATCAGACCTGTTGTCGCCAATACTCAAACTATCATAAAAACAACACGCCACCACCGAAAATGTTTTTAGTGTGGCTATCGTTTTTACATTCCAAAATAGCACAATAAGGCATGTTTCTCGATTTTTTTCAAATTTTAGAAATACTATTCGCACGACTTTCACGCCCAAGCGATCGCGGCAAACTGGAGTTAGGTTACGCGGAACTCCGCATAACTATGCCACTCGTGACATGCCCACTTCACACATCTACTCTTTTTCTGTTTTGTGGCTACACCGTCATCACCAATCAGCACTGTTCGCATTGTTTTGTTCCAGTGTGGGGATAAGGCCATTCCATCTTGGTCCTCGGGATTGGCAACGAATTCGCAGTTTTCTGAATGAAAATGTCTATGGGTCTTTAAATCCCACGTACTATCAGGTTAAAAACCAACACCAAACCTCAGCCCGCCTTTGACATGGTCAGTATTGTCAACGTTTTGAGAGGTCTTATTTACTTGTTAGTAATGGCGGCCGAGTTTACAAGAATACCATAACGAGTCAAAGACAATGTTTCGTAGAATAGGTAGAAGAGACCCAGGGGCACTATTCCACTCGGAAAAACCATATTGATTTTGAGGTGTTATCGTATTGTCAACTATACGATAGCTCTTGTTTACTTGACGGTAAAGGCTGCCGAGCTAAAAACAATACGATAGCATATCAAAAGCCATATGGTTTTAACTAGTAGAATAGAGACCCAGAGCTATGTGCTCTTTTACTTTCATATGATAAAAATAACTTAAAAATCAGGGTACCCCAGCCATTTCTCCCCAAAATATTAACCCCAAACTCTAAAACTAAACATCGGTTTCACATCATTACCGATTACGAATCGCTAAATCGGTTCAGTTCCGATTGTAATCGATTGGGCGCGAGCGGACTCCGTAACTGTATCGGCCCGAATCGATAAACGGATCGGTTAATTGCTTACGATTACCGAGACCGAATTGGGGATTTAATTGCTATTATTGTGTAGCTGTGAATTTAAAATTGGAATGATACCGTTTTGTAAAAGTTGAACCTAAATTCATAATTTTGAGGGTAGTCTGCTACCGCTTCATTGATTGTACATAATTATTTCCATTTTGTCTTTTAAACCATAATGTAACGTATTTTTAACTTGTCATTAAAACGTTTTGCTTAATACTATAAACTATGGTTGTTTTTTATTTTATCATGTGCAAAAATATTAGCAAGTAACACAAGATTACAGATAAATAAGCAATTGGAATTTTTGATTTTCCCAAAAGTCAACTGGTACGTAAGTTCACCTTTTGTACTAAAATTTGTATTTTTGTGCAATAAAGATTAAATAAGTAAATAAATAATACAGCCAATAAAGTGAGTATAATTAATCAGATTTCAAATGGTTTCTGATATCTCAAAAAAATAGTTTTAATACTTTAATATCTTAAAAATCCAATGCTGGTGGTTTCATGGAACTCTTTGACAGAATAGTAACATTTTTCAACCAACCAAAAACGCAGCCTATTGCTAAAATTATGTAACTGTAAATCGCTAATTTTTTTAGCTATCGAATTCAATATCGACTATTCAAGTAGTTAGTCAGTCAGAGAATTTTATGTACCGTAAAACTACACAACTGTGGTCCTGGCCTAAAACAATAGTCCAATTTTACTTATCACATTATTTTAAAAATATGATAGCTTTAGCTTTAGGTCAAACAATACATATACCCAGCAATAATAGCAATAAGGTATTACATTTTAGAATAATGTAACGAGGAAAATTTGACTATTGTTGCAGGCTAGGACCATAGTTGTGTAGTTTTACGGTACTTATATCGTTGGATAATAATTTCAATCACACCTTAAGTCGTGTATACACCGCCGACCTCATTACAAACCCAATTTTAAAATAAACGCTTGACAAAGGCATTTAAAAAGGTTGGTTTATCTTGCTTTTTTAACTAAAAAAGGGCTAAAACGAGAAATAACGCCTACTGTAGGTGTACATCTGATAGGTGTGCTTTAATTGAGCTACACACCGCGTCTGATTTATGAGGGCCCCGCCAAAACTTATTCCCATTTCGCGCCTGACGACTGAACCACAGTGCACTGGAGATTAGCTAACAAATTAATTATTTAATTATTCATAGAAAGTTAGTGGTTTGTTCTGGACAGCAAAAGAAAGAATTGCTGATTAAAATTCTTGTCGTCCGTTTTGTTGAACGAAATGCAATAAATTCATATTTTGCAAATTGTGGTCCCCTCGAAAACGTGCTGATTTTCTCTAAGCTTGAATTTCTCTAGTGGCATCTACTTTCAGCGCTGATACTGCCCTCCTAAGAAAAAAGGGCGCATGTCTCATCTAACCGCGTATGTATATGTATGTAACCTTATTTCTTAAGGTAGGGGCTCAATTTGCTTTGACTATCAAATGGCACATGCGTCCTTTTATTTAGAAGGGCAGGATATATCTTAAACGCCCCAACCAATTGCTTGTTTTAAACTTTCGTGATTTTTTCACATAAGTGCTGTTATAAAATGTAATATGATGAAAGTGCGGGTAGTTAGAAATAATAAATAAGCACCAGCCTTCAGTCTGCTTATGACCGAATCGATCGAAGTCATATTTATTATATTTTTATGAGATTAAGTCCCGTTTTAGATTTATAATAGTAGGCCCAATCGTTTTTTATCAAACCTAGCTAAGAACTACACTTCATCCAAATCGGTTAAATCATTTATCTACACACATAATATATCATAAGTCCCCTATTATGTGTTCAAAACCCGGAGGCAATTACCAGCATTACCTGTGGTAGTAGGTTAAAGCAATGACAGCTGCAACGTTATTTTGAAATTACGTTATTGGATATTATAATGTTATGAGTTTAAAATTTGGAACATCTTCCAAAACCAACATAATTTAAATAGGCCGAATTCTAGTATCAATTGAAACGTCAAGTCGTTATATTTTTTAAGAACAATATCGTACGACATTTCATTTCGAATGACATGAGAATAGGGACTTTATTAGTTGAGTCTATGATTTAAAAATAAAGCATTCATATTTTTGACACTGGCACAGCACAAGTTTTTTTTCCCGCCATTTTCGTCATCAAGTCGTCGGCTTTTGAACCCCTTTTTAGAGTTTTTTTAAGTACTTAATATGTGTGAAGATAAAATAGTTTATGCAAATGTACATAATTAAGCCTTAAAACACTCCTGTGATCTTATTATGAAACTCAGGCGAGTTTCATAAAACCACACTCGTGTTTTAACGACTCTCATCTCATCTCATCTACTATTGGCTACGATGCCACAGATACACAGACACATCCACAGATATATACGTCAAACTTATAACACCCCTCTTTGTTTCTCGGGGGTTATGATCATCGCTAGCCATCGTTTCCAGCCGTGTGTCCGCGTCCACAGATCCCAACAATTGATACAAGCGCTCCAGCCTCTTTTACAGTTTGTTTTATGTTTCATTTTAACGCCGGGATAAAATATTATCCCATCCCGATTGAATTTTCATCACCTAAGGCTTAGGCGGGATAGTTATACATCAGATCATCGCGCAGTAATTGACTTTGAGATTATTTTATTAATAAAAAACAAGTATAAGTGAGAAATGTTTACTCGCAGAAATTGCTTTGCGCTTGTTGAAACTTTTTTTTTATGGTAAGAAGGGAGACGAGCACTTAGGCCATTTAGTAAGTGGGATCTGAGACCCATAGGCATTTGCATCCTCAAGACTACAATCTCAAGACTGCAATCCCAAGACTTCAAATGCGTTGGTTACCCTGAGTACTAAGATGGAATGCCTCTACGCTACTAATTTTACCGGCTGTCTTTTATACATTGGAACACAAAAATGCGAACACTGTTGCTAGGCGGTGGGTTAATGGATGGACTTGCTGCAGATTATTATTTTTTGCTGTTTATAATTTCACGGACCAGTGTGACAACTGAAAACGGTCAAAATTATGTCATATTTAATAGAATAGTGCTCGACATTGGTGAAATACTTCTTCCTTTCACTCCTTGTTTTAACAAGGAGTGAGAGCCGTTAAGTAGGTACCGATATTATAGTTTATAATAGTAATAAATCAAAGTCAGAACCGAGCTATTTGAAAATTGTAATTTCTTCTTTTTTTGTCAAATAAATGTTATCAATTTTTAAAACATTGCATTCGGAATTATGTAGTGTGTATTTAAAATGTAATATTGAAAAAAAGATACGGCAAGGAATACCAACTATTTATGTTGTCATATTTTTTATACTTTACCGCTTTTTAATTATATTTAGATTGCTATAGCTACGTACAGCTACAAGATATTTGCAAAGTTTTTGCTGAAATTAATATTCATCATAAAAATGCATCTCATAAATAATCCAATGAAAACCGTGTGAATTACTATACAGTAAATAACAATAAATAATGTATTTTAACTGAATAATGCCAGAATGAAGTTATATTTTACTGCAGGTGGGTGAAGCCATCAAATAAATAATATAATGGGAATATTATGCTAACGAAATAAAAATGAATTTTTACAAAGCAACCTGAGGGTGGCATTTTTTTATTCGACTGCCAAAGAAGGAGGGCAATATTTTTGACCTTTATTTTGTATGTACAGTTGAACTCAGTTACTGTACAGTCAGTGTCATATTTAGCTGTTCACTTTTGTAATTTATCGGATTGTGAAACTAAACGCGATAACGTTTCTCTCCCCTTAAACCTAGTCCGATTTTCCGATATTTGAATATGTTGTGTATATTTCCAAAACAGGGTTTGTAGATTTTCTTATCCAAGAAAATATTTCTTACCGCTGTCAAATATTATATTGTTACGTGGCTAGTTCAACACTGGTTTATTATCACGTGGGTAGGTCGGTCTACTATACAAAGATACTCTTAGAATATAACATATGATTAATTAATCAACAGAAACCTATTTGAAAAATCCAAATCGTATAAAACTAGTTTTAGTAGCTGTGCGGAAAGTGGGATTGTTTAATAACAACATCATATTCAAAAATTGTGAAAATTAGGGTGACCCATAAGTTTACTCCATCGACTGCATCATTTTATCGAATATAATTTCATCGAACGCTATTTTCTGCTGAAACCATGATTTTTCAGAATGTCTAAAACATTAATTACGTAGGTTAGGTTAGGTTACACTTGCGACTACCAGAAAAGATTAACTCATGCGTCGAAAAATGCGTTACGTTGAAATGAAAATTCTGCGTAATTATAATGATTTCACATAAGGATTCTAATAGTGTTTATAATGATTTGTTCGGTGTAATTCTTCACCAGTTTAATAATAATTTCAAGATGAAAACTGTTTCTGGGTCAAAAACCAAGTTTAGTGAATGGGCTACTGTAGGCATTCATAGAAGTAGAAATAGGCTTTATGAACTATATAGAGAGAGAGAGGAGAACAAGAACGATGACTTCTTAGTTTACGTTAAGAATTATTCAAAGACCTTTAAGCAAGTTTGCTTAACTGCTAAGTCAAATTTCATAAGTCTTAAACTCAAAGCTTCTGACAATAAGGTAAAAACTGTGTGGAAAATTATAAATAGAGAAACAGGTAATACAAAAACTCGCGATAATCAAATCACCCTAAACAAGGGTGACAAACAAATCACATCAAATAAAGACGTGGCCTTAGCGTTCGAAGATTTTTTCTCCACCATAGCCATTAATACCACGAAATGTCTTCAATCATCTGCGATTGGAGCTCAAAAATTACTTTGTGCTAATATGTCTAATTGTAATATAAGCTTTGATTTCACCCACATAGATTCAGTTTCTATTATTAAGGCATTTAAATCGCTCAGTTTAAAAAAAACTAAGGATTTATGGGGAACGTCAGTTAAAGTCATACATCATGTCATAGATATAATTGCACCTCACTTAGCTTTAATCTACAATAATTGCATTTCAGAGGGGGTCTTTCCAAATCTTATGAAATATAGTAAAGTCTTACCACTCTTTAAATCGGGCGAGAGGAGTGATTTAACGAATTTCCGACCCATTTCTATTCTACCTGTTTTAAGTAAAGTTTTTGAGAAGTTAATGTTAAAAGATTATGTTAGGGCACTTCAATAGAAATAAACTGCTTAACAGTAATCAGTTCGGCTTCACCAGAGGACGATCCACAACTGATGCAGCATCTGTACTCATTAAATATATATACAATATTTGGGAGACATCTTGTGATGCAATAGGAATTTTTTGCGACCTTTCCAAAGCTTTCGATTGCGTAGATCATGCGACTCTTATATTAAAATTAGAACATTATGGTCTGTCAAATAATTCTCTAAAACTTATGTCTTCATATCTTAGTGATAGAACACAAACGGTTGTTGTAAACCAAACTTAGTCCATTGGAGCAGCTGTTAAATTAGGTGTGTGAAAATGACTTACCACCCGCGATAGTTAACCTTTGCGATATTGTGCTATTTGCTGATGATACATCATTGATCTTCAAGGTAGACCGAAAATCCGTTGATTATAGTAAGATAAACGCGACGCTAGGTAAAGTACTTAATTGGTTTACTAATAACAATTTGCTACTTAATGCTAAGAAAACTAAATGTGTTAGGTTCGCTTTGCCTAATGTTAGACCGGTAAAATCTAGTATTTTTCTAAATGATGAGTGTTTGGAAATGGTGGATAAGGCGCTTTTCTTAGGAATAACTATAGACAAAAACTTGCAATGGAGTCCCCATATAGCAGTACTAGCAGGTAAATTAAGTTCGGCAGCTTATGCTGTCAGAAAAATCAGACTACTTACCAATGTTGAGACAGCTCGCTTAGTTTATTATAGTTATTTTCATAGTGTTATGTCGTACGGTATTCTTGTTTGGGGAAAAGCTGCTGACATACAGACTATTTTCGTGTTACAAAAAAGAGCCATTCGTTCTATATATAACCTAAACTCCCGTGATTCCTTAAGATTACTATTTAAAGAAATTAATATTTTAACAGTAGCATCACAATTTATTTATGAGAATATTATTCATGTCATTAAAAATCAAGACTCTTTTATTAAGAATTGTGACATACATAATTTAAATACAAGAAATAAAAATAAAATTGCTATTAAAAAAATTTCGTGTCCGTAAGGTATATAAATCATTTGTAGGTCAATGCATTCATTTCTATAATAAATTACCTGACGAAGTTTTAAAGTTACCATTTCCAGTACTTAAAAATTACTTGAAAAAGTCGTTGATGTCTAAAGCTTACTATAGGGTCGAAGACTATCTAACAGATAAAAATGCCTGGCCTAAATTAAAACCAAATTAAACACCTAAATATCTTAATAATAAGTTAATTATACAAATATGTAAACATTGTGCATTGTCTAGGGGACACGGTTTCTGTAGGAGAATGTATCGAACCTATTATGTGTTGTTTTGCACCGTCGTAGGTTAGTATAATTTTTTATTTATTTTATATATTTTCTATTTTACGAGTTCTTGTAGAAATTTTGATTTTTGACACATTTTCCTACTCAACTACGCATGATATATAAATTATATAGACATATTTTTGTTACATTCATTGTTTTATATAATGCTAGGTTAAGTTTTTTTTTCGTTGTATAATATCATATCATAAGCAATGTTTAAAAAACGACTGACTGTTGAGTTTCTTGCGGCGTTTCTGTTCAGCAGTGGTCTCTTGCGAAGCGCTGGTAGACTTTTGACGTATAAAAGTGCCCGTCCGGCCTACTTACTGAATAAACATCTTTTATCTTTTATCTTTATCTTTTGATGTTTCAATTTTTAATCTTCAAAATCAACCGACTGAAAATACTTACAGATATTTTATCGATCTCAAAATCTTCAAACAAAATGGCATTCGAGATATTATTCGGAATATTAACATCAAAAGGGCCGTAGAATCTGTTTCAATCGATATCAATAAAATAATGGGTAAGGTGAGGCATAATGTAATGGGTATTGCATCTGCGGGGCTATTGTAACTTTTCATACTAATTTTAAAAGTAGAACACGTTTTAGTATGAAAAGTTACAATAGCGCCGCAGATGCAATAGCCCCGCCTCACCTTACCTGAAAATGGGACTTGATTTAGATATTAGGGGAAAGTGGTTGCGATCCCGACGTTTCTTGCACAAGCTCCTACCACCACATAACATGCAAACAGGGCCTCTATTCCCGGCGAAAAAAACATATCGTATTTGACCAGTTACGGTTTTGTTTTGACGTCAGCCGCCTTTACTGTCAGGGAAATAAGAGCTATCAAAACGTTGACATTACGATAGCAGATCAAAGACGATATGGTTTTTAGCGCCCAGAATACCGGCCCAGGGCCTCTATTCCACTGGGTTAACACCATTGTCTTTAACGTGTTATCGTATTGTCAACGTTTTGATAGATATTTACTTGATAGTAATGGCGGCCGAGTTAAAACAATACCATAACACGACAAGTCAAAAACAATATAGTTTTACCATATTGAATAGAGGTCCATTTACACAAAGAAACATGCCAAGTTACTCATTATAAAATCTTGTAAAAATTACTACCAAGCTAATATAACATTGTTATACTACTTTAACATACAGAAGCTTGACAGAAGCTACATTCCTTAAGGTTCAAACTCGCTCAGCATGAACATAAATCATGTTTGACTTGCGAACAGTTTTGATCCTTTTGGTTTCTCTGTTCGTTGTTAAGCTACCGTGAAAGGTTTAACATGCAGTATTTTATTATGGATGTCTTATGCGCCGTGTGGTATGCTTTATACATTTATATGCATTTCTTTTAGCCGCTTTACGCCTAACGCTTGTCGCCCTCAGTCGTGGCCAGGTGGTAATACTACCTTAAACAGTCTTAGTATTTCTATGTCTATATTATGTATATAACGACGCTTGAAAGGCGAAATGGGATAAGCGACATTTTTTGTGACATTGAATATATTATACCGTTCAAATGGGCAGATTGCAGACGAGTGCATGAAGAGATTGATGAATGTAGAGGAAGCGAAAGTTGTATGTTTGGACCGGTGCACCTGGCGTTGCATAGTCTCTGCCTACCCCATTGGGAGACAGGCGTGAAGGTATGTATGTATGTATGGGCAGATTTTTCTGAGTCACATGAGCTAGGTCTTGCCTATGACGACTTTTGTGTCGCTTATCCCATTTCACCTTTCAAGCGTCGAATGAGAAGAAACTGACTGGCTGGCTGTTCGATCAATGCACAGCCAAAACCGCTGGACCTAGGGACTTGAAATTTGCAGAAACAAGAAGGGATTTTCAGAAATTCAACCCCTAAGGGGTTAAAATGGCGGCTGGTACGGGAACAAATTCCATGCGTACAAAATCGCGAGCATCCTCTATTTCATTACACATTGAAGAGTCTAATACAGTTTGATTTTAGTACTAGATAATTGCACCATTTTTGAGAGACCAGCCATAAACAAAACGTACTTAAAACAACTCTACATCATGGACTTTTTTCATACACTAGGTTTTGTCCGTGACTTCGTACGAGTATAAACTAGGTTGTTCATTGAGGCCCTCGGAAACTAATATTTTTAGAAAATAACCTCTGATTCTTCAACAATGATTGATTATTTAAGCAATGAGATTATGTATCTTCTTCTTCTTTCTATCTCTTCTAATATATAAAATTCTCGTGTCACAGTGTTTGTAACCAAACTCCTCCGAAACGGCTCGACCGATTCTTATGAAATTTTGTGTGTATATTCAGTAGGTCTGAGAATAGGTCGTAAACTATTTTTCATAAGGTTTGTATGAAAAAAATATTACACCCGGGCGACGCCGGGCGCGGACAGCTAGTCTTTCTAATATATAAAATTCTCGTGTCACAGTGTTTGTAACCAAACTCCTCCGAAACGGCTCGACCGATTCTTATGAAATTTTGTGAGTATATTCAGTAGGTCTGAGAATAGGTCGTAAACTATTTTTCATAAGGATTTTATGAAAAAAAAAATACACCCGGGCGACGCCGGGCGCGGACAGCTAGTTTCTCTATATAAGTATGTTTATCGTTGTACTCATAGTACTCATAGTACAAGCCTAGAGCTTAGTTTGGGACTAAGTCGATATGTGTGAGATTGTCCCGTTGCATAAATAAATAAAATAAATAAATATCGGAGGACAATGTGTCGTCTTGTACTTACTTTTTTACTAATTTTGCCGTGAAAACCACCACCATATTATTCTTTAAACTACCGACCAGCAGCAGTGTTTGCATTGTTGTGTTCCGTTGTGGGGATAAGACAACCGGTGAAATTACTAGCATAGAGGCATTCCATCTTGGTACTCAGGGTTAGCAATATATTTGCTATCTTAGGATTGCAGTCTTAGGATTGATATCTTGAGAATGTGAACTTCTATGGATCTCAGTTACACCGACTATTAATTGCCTATGTGCTTTTGCTTGCATATAAAAACGTCAAACAGACAAACATACTTTTGCATTTATAATACCTGCTAATATTTGGTCTCATCCCCAACATCTGGCATCCCCATCGCACTCGTGCGCCTCCAAGGCCGCGTGAAATCAGCGCGATGATAAGCTAACGACCGTCTCTTTGCGACTCCGGCGCAGCGGGTATCAATTAAATGGCCGACGCAATCTCTGGAGCGGGCTGAAGCGTAAGCGGTAGCGAGTTTACTTCCCGCCTCATCTTGTAACTTGAGCCATGTCTTTATTGGTGCGTCATTGGGGAATCTTCACACATCTTCTACATCACACAAAGCTAACGTACCTAACTATTTTCGAAAACTGTCAAAATGTATGGAATTGACATAAGCACTCGACGTGATCCGTCAGCTTACATAAATCCTTTACATTTTCGATAACTCAATGATCTTAGCAGCAAGTCAAGAATGATATTGAATCTTGTTATATATTCCTAAATAACGTATAATAGTACTCGTTTTGTTTTTTTTGAGGCTTAATTATTATTTTCTACTCATTTTTAAAAAGGTTAATTTTCAATGACATTTAACCCACGCGATCGTATCATTCTGTGCTGTAAGCGATATCCTTCTCCTTAAATTTACTTCCTATTCTTATTAAAATTGAAAATGTAAGTGTGTTTGTAATTGGGGTCTTCATGGCTTAGCGCCTCAACCAAGTGGTGTGAAATATACATAAATAGAGATAGAATACAGCCCAGAGACGGACATTTATTTCTGATATTTATTTTCCCCTGATATTTACATAAAGTAAGTCAAACACTAAATCAAACAGTTCCCGACAAAAAAGAAAATCTTTCTTTATCCATATATTTAGCTTAGGCCCGCTTGCACGCAAATTTAACCCTAGGTTAACCCCAGGTTAAATGATTAAAGAACGTCACATACATTTTAACAAATTAACCTGTTAACCTGGGGTTAACCTAGGGTTAAACTTGCTTGCAGGCGGGCCTTAGCTTCTTACCACCAACCACAGCAGTCTACCATTTCCACATACATGATACTAAGTGTACAGAAATTTATAGAAATGGATTTGAAAAATTGAAAAATTTTAATATTTTTTGTCACCCGCTCCTCACTTCTCACTCGCACCACACCTCAAAGTTTTAAATTGAAACCTGGTCGAAATGTTTGATTCTACCACGAGTTGCTTTTTAATGACCACTCGGAAATGTTTATCGTATTGTTTAACTTAATGTATTTATTTTTTAATCGGGTATAAAGGCTGTAACGGTCGGTTTTATGTGGAACTTAAAAGGTTTTATTGTATCGGCCGTTGTCAGTCATCTTGGGTTCATTTAACGCTTTCAAGTGATAAATAACCATACAGGAATTTATTAATAATACCTTAATAATTAATGCAAAAGCGTGTGTTTTCCTTACAATTTATTATTTTTAAAAGGGTCTTTGCTATACAAAAATGTGTAAACGACACTTTTTTGACCTTAAAAACCCTTGCGAAAAATAGCAAGACAAATACTTTACAATATTTAAAGATATTACCAATTACCGATGTTTTTGTTTACGTTTCATCAATTATTAACCTTTATTATTCACTATAACAAACAGTATCATTAGCTTACGCCCTTTCACGTACGAGTGACATTTCTAGGTAAAAATATGAGCCAATTCCCTCCCTCACGTCCGTACAGCGTGACAGCCGCATATCGACTGAGCCAATCTCGCGATTAGCGAGTACTTGCGACGCTCCGTTTCACGCAACTGACGCTTCGTGACAGTTGGCGCGACCGCATTAATAAACCACTCGAAGGGAACCGAACGTACGAAACGTAATTGGAGTTATGAATATTGATATTCCACTGTTTAATTTCCGAACGCCCTTTTGAAAATGGAACGTTGTTTCTCTTAATTCTGTCCCAGGAGATCGAACTCATTTGAATAATTCCAAACGTTTACCAAATTGTAATTTTAAATTTAGAATAAAGGCTCCTATAACTCTTTGGAATTCCCACAGGGAGCGTTGACAGCCAATGATTTAAACCTCTTTGCTCCTTAGATGTTAATACGAACTCTGGTTGTAGTGACATCCCTTTCTGGCTTACCTATTTTTGTTTGTAAACGTATTCCTGTGCTTGTCGTTCGAATCGTGGAATTACTTTGAAGAATATTGAGACATCTTAGTTTACTGCTGATTTATTCGAGCGTTCGAGAAATTTTATCGATTTGTTTACTTTAAAATTAGTGGTAAGTATACTCACCGATGCTTGTCCAACATATCGCACGACATAAAAACGTTACGTTTTCAAGTCGGCTTTCTGTGAGTATTGTTTATTGCGTGTAATCATTTTTATATGTTAATTTTAACACAGTTATTATATTTTAAAAACAAAGCATGCGTGGTTACAACAAATATTTATCCATAAATTATTAAGTTACATAAAAATAAACAAAGAAATGTCGTTTTAAAAATAAAGTAAGTTCTATTTGTCATATAAGAGGTTATGTTATTTGTATTCAATATACAAGTATCTATAATTGGGATAGACCAAAAAAAATAACTCATGGTTTTTACATTATAATTCGAAAGAATAGGTAATTTTAAGAGACCAATTTCATTAAATTTGTATTTGACCCAATAGTTTTGTTTTAATATCTTTATTTATTTAGCAGACATTTTATGGATGACTTGATTATTTTAAATTTGGGATGGCATTTTCTAATAAATTACAACAATTAAATGATATCTAATGATAAAAAGTGATTGTAATAGTGTATTAAAACATACTATTTCAAGCGGTTTTCACCTAACCCGTAAGATACAACTAGGAGGGCTTCAAGCCGAAAACGAAAGTCAAACAAAGGTTAACTATACTTTTGTCGAAATATCAGAAATAGATAAATATTTCAAAAATTTAATACTGCAGAACGGCTTTAAAACCCCATTCCTGGAAATGGTTTCCGAATTAGAGTAATTGTAAAAATATGAACAATCCCAATTGAAGATGAAGGTATACAAGTAACGTCTGAACTATACGTTATTTTATCGTTTACCTTGACATAGGTACTTATCTCTTCTTATCTTAAAGGGATAAGTTCGCCTTTGTACATCCCTGCTATGTTTTTGTCTATTTTATTACTGTTATTTCTTCTGTTTGTGCAATAAAGTGTTTACATAACTATTTAACTATATTTATATGTTAAAACAGAGACAGTGGATTAAATTTCCCAGGTGAATTCAGGATAATTAAGCTACTTACAAGCATAAAAAATATCTTATCCTTTAAGGTACCGCCAAGCGGCAGCCCTCGCATTGTTGTGTTCCGGTGTGGGTATAAGACAACAGTAACTGTTGATGTGACTAGCATAGAGGCATTCCATAATAGTCCTCAAGGTTGGCAACGCATTTGCGGTCTTTAGATTGCAGTCTTATGATTGTAGTCTTTAAGATAACTATAAAAAAACAGAAACAATATTGTGGAGTCAATTTATAAAGCCTATTTTATAAGCCCTGTATCTTAATATTTAATTATTTAAGTTATTTTGCTTACCGAAGTTATTTTGAACTCAGAATCAAGTCTATAAAAATATGTTTTCATTAGCCATCAATATTAATACCTCAAAGGTGCAACTGCGCAATAATAATAATCATTAAGTTTTTACACGGCTTTCAGGGTTCCGTGGACCAATGGTTAAATGGAACCCTTCATGTGTAAAAATGATTAGCAATATCAACAAAATCTCCAATAGAAATTTGGAAGTATTATATTTTATTTTATTATTTTAAAAGAAACTTTTTTAATCGTTGATAAAAATTATGTACAAATTTGTAATATAGTTGCCATTAGGCTAACAAATTTGTTTATTTAATATTATTGCAAAAAAACAAGACCAAATAAATGGCGTATTAAATGCCTAATAAAATTCCCTGACAAAAATACACTGTTATACTTAATCGTTGAATGTTTTGTACAATATACCTATAAGTTTTGCATAATCAACACATAATTATTTATAATTTATTATTTTTATTACTTAACTAATATTATGACAAACTTCTTAACCACCTAAAGCCCATCATATAACGAGATTTGTCAATGGAATATGAATCTATTATAAATGAAATAAAGTCAATTTTCTAATTGTATCATCATTAGTCATAAAAACAAAAGAAATTCTTCTTCCTACCCTTGCACTAGGTCTTAATTTCAATAGCCGTATTATATACTATTTTTAGTACAAGGACCCTCGGGAGGTTAAAATTATTAATCATACCGGAACCCTCGGCACGCGGGTACTGCTCACACTTGACTATTTTAATTATTCCGATTGCAAATAGAGACCACCGGGTAGTTTCACTGAACTTTAGCTCCGTAACCAATGGTCTATTCAAATGTAAATTCACCCGCTGCTAACTAACCATTAAGTTATGTAAACAGTGGAATATTATTTTGTTTTACAAATTTTTGCATATGTAAGAGAGTTTTTTTAATGTAGGAAAAATTAGCACATAATAATATTTCTAGCGTCATCGGTGGCATTTAAAATATTATAGTAGGAGATCCGAATAGGAGACGATTTGCACAGGGCTGCTTATTCGATCAAAAGTATTTTATATCAAATTTGATACGCTAAATAATATGTGGCTAATAGGTTGGCTGAAAATTTTCAGTCCAGTACTTATATAATTAAAAAATATTTTATAAATGTTTTTTTTGCTGCTGGTTTTCAGTCTCCTACCAGGATTTACAACTAAAAGTTAAACTAACTTGGCAAGGGTAGGACTAGGTCATTTTGTGTGAGAATTATCCCCTTTTAGTTATTTCTTAATGCGTTGCCAACCCTAAGTTTTTGACATTTTCTTAGTATTTGTTTCTTTCATATTACTGATAAACTTGGTTGTAGAAATTCTAGTTTTTAATAAAGTACTCACCACACTTCTTAGAGTTTTCAACAATAGGCTGCGTGACTCAACGCCTAACCTACTGGATTATGCTAAACTTAAAACTATAACACAATTATGATAACACGACACTTTTAAATTAAAATCTAGCCTGAGCTTTGTTTAACACTTTACTATGAGTTATTAGTTTTTAGCACGAAGGTGGAATCAGGTCAGCTTTCTCATATGCACAAAACGGGAGTGTTTCCGAGATTAATTTGAATAATTATGTTATTTTCTGTTTTTCATTAGTGCTCCATACTAAGTTGAGTGCCTAACTCAAAGAGGTAGGCAACGATTTTTGCATACATTTTTTTTTGCAGATTGTTCTTTTTTTCTTTTGTTGAAGATTCAGTGGTTTCTGCAGATTTCTTTATAATTTGGAATTCGCTACAGGGTGTTTTTTTTTTGTACAAAATATACTTGTCTATTTCATATAAAAAAACTATACTTAATTTTTATTTCAAAAAATATTGTTTAAGTAATAGTTTAACAATGAAGAAAAACATATTTTTAAATGAAAAGTATTATTTTGTTAACACGAAAAATATGCATAGGTATACAATGATATGATAGTATGGAATGGCATTTTGCCTACCTTATTTATTTCTTGAGGAAAATAATAATTGTATGTATGACTGTATGTAAACTCTTTATTTCACAAACATAAAAAACAAACTAAAAAAAAAACTGAAACACAAAATGTATGTACAAAGGCGAACTTATCCCTTTAAGGAATTGTGAAGGAGGAAATTTTGACTATGTTTTGACGCTTAAAACCCTCGTACACAAATTTTATGCAATATAGCGTAAACAATCATAAAACCGCTTCATTTTTTTATGCATCGCCTTTCAACATTGCTTATGTTTATCGACCTAAAATGTTAGTAGGTACAGTCGAATCCATAAATATGTATACACTTTAGAACCTTGTCTATTTAATGTCATGTTTAAACTGCCATATACGAATTATCAACAGCGATTAAAGTGACAAGGTACTAAAGTGTAAACATATTTATGAACTTGACTGTACCTAGGTACTGCCATTTTTTTCCTCATTTTCAAACTTAACAACACAAAAAAATATATAGTTCCTCTGACGCTAACAATATTTATAACAGCTTTTATTAAACATCCTACAACCCGTCAGCTTGACCTTTAAAAAAACCTATCCATAATCTCTATGGTCAGTTCATTCTCCTAATGACAGTTGTTTAAAAATGGCCGCTCTCACGGCCTGCAATTAAAAACGAATATGGAACAACAGCTGTTGCAACCGTCGTGCAATATGGCACGCGCGGGCGCACCGTGACGAGTAGGGGAAGATTTCGATAGATATTAGGTCAATTATACAGAGTAGAGTATACTCTATGAATGAAACAGTGAAAAAGAAAGAAAGAAAGAAAGAAAGAAATTCATTTATTCGTGACATACATAAAAAGAACAGATTAAAACGTACAAGAAGAAAGTAGCCACGAAATGGTCCTAACTACGCGTAACGCTGGCATTAAAGTCAGCTCTGGTCTTGCGTAGGAACCATCAGGTGAAACCACGGAAGGTTACACACAAATCATTAATTCTACACAAAACATACATAGTAAAATGAGAAAAATACAGTATGTAAAATTCAGAAATTCGCAAAAAGTTTTCCATGCCGGTCCTTATATGACCAATGGGCAACAGAGCCTTAGCCTTACATGGAGCAAGCAAAGAAAACAGAAATGACCTATTTTATCTATGGCAGCACCTTCCCCTCCAATTGTTTTGTTTTGATACGATGCAAAAGTGACTACTTATAAATAACTTAACAAAAACTTAGTGAGTAAACTCATATGAGAAGTCGACGATGACAATAATAAATCCTTATACATCACTATGATGACTGTGCTCGACTTTAGTGAAGTACCTACGTGGTTTTTGGAGTAGGCAACAGTGGTCAGTTGACTATCAAATAAGTTACATCGGTAAAAACCATATCGTCTTTGACTTGTTATCCTATTGTTAACATTTTGATAGCTCTTATTTACTTGACAGTAATGGCGGCCGAGTTAAAAACAATACCACATTTTAAACTGCTAATTAGACAGAGAGATACGATATGCACTGTGACGTCATGTAACAGATCGGCCATATAAACTCCATGTTAAATTCTGTTTTGCTAGAAAGAGATACGAACAAATCTTTGTTGGCTAATATCTTGGTTATTTCTACAGCTATTAAAAAAATGATTTTTCTCAACTATTTGTTACATGAATCAGCTTTTATTGAAGCTGTAAAAAAAGTAATAAATATTCCCTATTGTATGTACTAGACACGGAATAGAAAAAACAGTGGAAGTGGCATGAGCTTCGCTTAGTATCAAACCTGTTGTCGCCAATACTCAAACTATCATAAAAGCAACACGCCGGCGGCTATCGTTTTTACACTCCAAAATAGCGCAATAAAGCATGCTTCTGGATTTATTTCCTATTTTAGAAATATGGAAATCTCGAAATAAGTTAGGTACTCCGCATAACTATGCCACACGTTACACGCCCACTTGACACTTCTACTGTTTTTTCTGTTCTGTGGTACTAGACATCGCTTAATATACCTACACGTCATATTCAGAGGGGAAGGGTTTGTAGGGCGATATGACAAATCACAGCGTTTAGGGTTGGTATGTCTGCAAATAATGATCGCTATGAATTAGGGTTGCCAGTGACGATCAGTCGGACTGACAGGCCGAAAGGGACGAAGCTATTTGTTAGAATGAGAGACGTTTTTAACTTTCTCATTCTATCAAATAGCCGCGTCCCTCTCGGCCTGTCAGATCGACAGGGTATTGATTCTCTCAAAAGCAAAGGTGAGCGAATGCAAGAGTGAAGTCCAAGCGGCGAGTTTAAGTAGTCCCGTCAGAGCGAGCAAAACACATATTAGCGCGTGCATTCTCAATTAGGCAGCCTTATACGTTCGAGAAGCCATGCTGCCAAATTGAATACTCGCGCTGGAATGTGTTTTGTTCGCTTTGACGGGACTACTTAAACTCGCCGCTTGGACATCACTGCTGCGTTCGCTCACCTTTGCTTTTGAAAGAATCACTACCCTGATCGTCTGTGGCGGCCGTTACGTTGTCATATACGTTGTCGTTGTTGTTGTTGTTGTTGTTGTTGTTTATGTTGTTTTTAACTCGGTTATTACTGTCAAGTAAATAACAGGGTAACTCATAACTTTATCGAATTAAATTTCATCGAATGCTATTTTCCGCTGAAGCCGCGATGTTTTCAGGATATATAAACATTAATTTAAGTTGAAGCTACCTACTGTCATGACCTCGTGTACAGTCACCAGCATAAATAAGTTATCATTTATGTACCTTGTCGCTTTCACCCGTTTCACAATTTTGTATAACATTTCAAACACGACGTTAAAGTGACAAGGTACATAAATGATCACTTATTTATGCTGGTGACTGTACAACATAATGCAATTAATGAATATGACCACCAATTTCAACTAAAAACATTACCTTTCCTTTTTTGCTCCGCCGTAAGCAGTCGGATAACCAATTATAATTAAAATATCCGACATTAGATCGATAAATCAACCTGTAACTAAAAAAAATCGCATGACAACAAACTGTCATTTAAATTTTGATTGCTAACTGTACGCTGTCATGCGACAGCTGTTTCCAAGAAATATAATCGATGATCATTACCCATTAATTATTAATATTTGCTAATTGTATTAATGGCGTGTCGGTATGCATAACCGCATGCATGATAGATGGCCATATTGTAGCGATTTCAATTCTATGCAAAAACCGTTGTTTTAAATCCTTATAAGGCTTGCGAAAGTTTCTGTACAGAATATGCAAATATATGTCAAATTAAAACTCGATTCGAATAAGGTTTAAGTGAGTTATTGATTATTGTCAGTGGCCTAGCATTAGTTTGTCGACACGATCTTAAGATTCCTAGTAGGTCTAGACAAGTTGCCATCGAATACAAACGCTAGCGTTTGGTGATCAGTGTGATCACTGTCGCTTTGCATTGTCATATAAAAATGTATAGAAGTGACGTAAGTCACGTGATATATCACTCGTTACAACTGACATTTTGAATTTTTGACAACGCATGTCGAGTGATATATCACGTGACTTACGTCAACTCCATACATTTTTCTATGACAACGCAAAGCGACAATGATCACCAAAAGCTAGCGTTTGTATTCAATGGCAACTTGTCTAGCCCCACTGGTTCGATAGACGACGTCGCAGTACTCGAAATATACTTATTAGCTTTTCTAATTTACTTAAATTCAGAGGCCGTTTCCAACATGCAAACGCTACTATTTTTTTTCTTCTCTATCACTCAAAATGTATGGAATGACAGTCGACCACGTGGTTTATCTCAACGCACGAGAATGTAATTTCATACATTTTGAATCATAGAAAAGAGAAACGTTAGCAGCGTTTGCAACTTGGCTATGGCCACAGATTCATGATTCAGTACCCTTTACCATTAGTTACAATTTACCGTACCTATTCGCTAGCGAGTCCTCATAGTATTCTAATAGAGTGTGAGGGACAGGGTAGTGATTCTCTCATAAGCAAAGGTGAGGGAATGCAGGAGTGAAGTCCAAGCGGCGAGTTTAAGTAGTCCCGTCAGAGCAAGCAAAACACATTATTAGCGCGTGCATTCTCAATTAGGCAGCCTTATACGTTCGAGAAGCCATGCTGCCAAATTGAATACACGCGCTGAAATGTGTTTTGTTCGCTTTGACGGGACTACTTAAACTCGCCGCTTGGACATCACTACTGCGTTCGCTCACCTTTGCTTATGAAAGAATCACTACCCTGTCCCTCATAGTATTCTTATAGAGTGTGCGGGACAGAGCATTCGACTCGCTAGCAAGTAGGGTAATTGTAACTCATGGTACAGATAGATATAAATTACATGAGTGATTTCTGTGGTAACTAATGCTCTCAAAGTGATGGAAAAACAGCGCGAGGAAACCTGCACATTCCTGTAATTGAATCTGTAAGAAGGATATTTGTACAAAAAATCCCGCATGGTCGAATTGCATCTGAGAGGGTTCTTAAGGTAAGATAAGATAATTATACATTTTTTATTTATTAATTAATTATAATTCAATCTTTTTTACAGATTTTCTATACCCTGGGTAGTATTTATTATACATGTGTATTAATTCATAATGTAATTATCTTTAAAAAAACACGTAGATATTGCTAAGAGTATTATGAAACTTTAAAAATAATAACAAAACATTCAATTAACAAAGTAAAACTATATTCGAAGGGATCTGACGATTATAAAGGGTGATAAAAACCGCCGCGTTCGATTAGTGACGTATCTGCGGACATTATCGATACGATCGATTGTCGATGGCTGGCTTATCGATACACCGATCGATTGCCGTCTTATCGAGATCGCCGCGAAAACAATAACTTGCAGGTCTTTAGAGTTGTAATTGTAGCGAGGTTTGCTATACCACGTCATATTTCATTTTAACGACGAGTTTTGAAATATAATTGTTACTATTTCAAATAGTGCGACAGGGATACCTTTTTTTTCACACTTTATACTAACATTTCAAAGTATTAAACAGCACTAGGTTCTAGATTTCCTTATTAACAGTTTAATATCTTTGCCTTAAAAATCCAAACACTTTAATACATTGGTAAAATTAGGTACACTGATAAACTCATAGTAAACCTACAAAAAGCGATAATAAACACTTATCAAAGTAATAATTTTATTTACGTCACATTTTATGTGTATTGTAACGTCGATAGCAATTTTATCGATAAAACCATCAGCACTATCGATACTCCCCCACCCTTAGTACGGCCACATGGCGTATCCCACGTGAGGTAATTGCCCGGACCCATAACGACCACCACATAAATAACTGTTTGTGTGTTTGTTTGTTTGTTTGTTACCTAGGGTATTGAAGGTGTATGAAATATTACACACGGGAATTGATAGTGTTATACTAGGTAATGTTTTAATGATGTGTCTTGATTTTATTTATTTATCGATGAAGTTGTCATCATAGTTTTTTTAAGAACACCCTTAGGGCCTGTTTCACAATCGACAAGTAAATTTATGTGCCAGTTAAAGTTAGCTCTCTCCTTGTCGATGGTCAAGTGTAAGAAAAGGAAGGGCTAAATTTATGTGTCAGATACGCGTTACTTGACGATTGTGAAACAGGCCCTAAATGTGAGAAAAGTCTTACTAGTTTTATAAATGCGAAAGTTTGTGTGTTAGTCTGCAATGGCTTAACGGATTTGGGTGAAATTTGGAATAGAGGTAGCTTATAACCCTGGATTAATGCATAGGCTACTTTTCATCCCTCAGGATAGCCAATGATAAACATTACAGAAATGCATACTTAAATAAGTAAGTACGTAGAAAACATCTAAGACTCAGGAAAAAATACTCGAAGTCATCTTACAAATATTTTCCCATACCGGGCATCGAACCCGGGACCCTTAGCTTCGTAGTCAGGGTCACTACCAATTAGGCTAAACGCTTCGCCAAATGTCCCTGATATTTATTTATTAAACCAAGCTAGGCAAGAACAAAGTGGTATAAAGACCCTGGCTTGAAAACCGCTTACAATATTTCCTATAACATATTCCACGTATACAACCATTAATTACCACCAGTCAAACCGAGTAAGTTATTCAATTTATCATACATTACATTCATACATATAATTATTGCGTCATTGCTTGACGGGTGTAAGTTAACCGAAGGTAGTTATTTTCTTTAGTTAATTATAACCTAGCGGAGTCACACTTTTACTGCCATGGGGGATTACACTTTATTATTGGCATGTGTTAAACTGTCTTATTATATTAGTGTATTTGTCAATTATCTTTATTATGTACTAAATAAAAGAAGAACTTGACTGGTTGAGCGATGATCAACTCGCAGCCTAAACCGCTAGACCTAGGGACTTATATTTCTTCGATATCCTAGGGGAGCACTAAGGAGTGTTTTTTTTGGAAATTCATCCTCTAAGAGGTTGAAATAGGGTGGTTCTCTCTCTCTCTCTCTCTCTCTCTCTCTTCTTCAGCCTATTGCCACCCAATGCTGAGTGTAGGCCTCTTCCATTGCACTCCATTCTCTACGATCTTGGGTCTTCCTTATCCAATTTCTACCGGCTATTTTGACCAGATCGTCGGTCCATCTCATTGGCTGCCTGCCCAC
Organism: Acleris cristana; assembly: GCA_948252455.1. Lineage (NCBI taxonomy): Eukaryota > Metazoa > Arthropoda > Insecta > Lepidoptera > Tortricidae > Acleris > Acleris cristana. The sequence goes on along the minus strand of OX411791.1, from coordinate 2,051,015 downwards.
ATCTCGGCGTCCAGAACGGGGTCTCCATTCAAGGACTTTTATGCCCCATCTCCCATCCTGTCTACGGCATACGTGACCCGCCCACTTTCACTTCCTCGAAGCTATAGTCTTGGCGATAGGGGGGTTGCGGGAAACTAATTCTAAACGTAGAAAGTCGCAAGCGATCTCTAGTACAGTCGGCCTTATAAGAAGCTGCACACTTTCGTACCTTGTCGCTTTAACGCCTTTGACAGATTAGTGCAGCAGTTCAAACATGGCGTTAAAGTAACAAAACATTAAAGTGTGCAGCTTAAGGCCGACCGTACCTATGTAAAAGAAGAAAATGACTGGTTGATCGATCAACGACTTAGGGACTTGAAATTTGAAAAGAATATTCCTTGGATATCTTAGGGGTGAAGTATTGCATCATCATCGGGTTTACACATTTTTTCTTTTGTTTAGCCTGTGTTTACTTTGTGTCCCTCTGCAGGGCAAAGGACTCCTTATTTATCGTCATTCTTCCCTACCGATTGCATACTCCCGCCAGTCGTTTTGAAACACATCCAAATCATCTCGCCACCTCCTTTTCAGTCTGCCTCTGCTCCGGTTGCCATCTTGTGGGGTGGACCCCGGAGCAGGTGACAATTTCAGACTTACCGTTTACACATTATGTAGTTTGAATTTCAGCCCATTCCATTAAAAGAAACTCATTCAAAATTAAAATACAAATGAAGCGGACGACTAACATACATACGAACAGCGCCTCTATTCTAGGCAGTAGAAATGATATCGTAGTTTACCTGTTAAGGTATTGTTATGACGTCAGCCGTCATTACTGTCAAGAAAATAAGAGCTATCAAAACGTTGACAATACGATAACAGGACAAAAACGATATTGTTTTTACCATGTTGATAGAGTCGCAGTAAAAACAACTAACCAATTTGATTGCTTACCCTGTATAAGGATAGACAACTTCTACTTGACTCGGAAACTGAACGATTTTTCGAAATAAAAAGAACCCTAACTGCCGCACTCAGAGACGTCAATTAAATTGACCTAATGCTTGTTTAGTGACTTGTTGTCTTATTCTATTGCTGTAGCAAAGAAAGTGATAGCAGCAACTTTAATCAAGCATTAGATTCAATTGACGTCTCTGAGTGCGGCAGTAACTCTTATTTACTTGACAGTAATGGCGGCCAAGTTAAATAAAATGTCAAAAGCGATGATCTAATAGAAAGAGCCCCCTGGGCCGATATTCTAGTCGGCAAAAACCATATCGTCTTTGACCTGTTATCACATTGTCAACGTTTTGATGATAGCCCTTCCGCCTAGAATAGAAGCCCTGTACATTGTACGATACTGCAATAATCATAACTCTAAAACTTTAGTAACATGACAAGCAACTTATCCCGTAAACCAACCAACTCCAAACCTAAATCATCTCACCGTAGAATCTAAATCTGATCACACGCAGCATCCCAGCTAGAGATCGGATAAGACCCCGCCCCTTTACAATACCTACACGTCATATTCAGAGGGGAAGGGTTTGTAGGGCGATATGACAAATCACAGCGATTAGGGTTGGTATGACTGCAAATAATGATAGCTATGTATTAAGGGGCTTCTAAACGGGCCATATTTTCACTGCAATATGTGGCCGGCTACTATTGGTGTCTTTCTCTAACATACGAATAAGAGAGGGACACCAATAGTTGCCGGCCACATATTGCAGTGAAAATATGGCCCGTTTAGAAGCCCCTTTACAATGTAAAAGAGGAAACCAGGCGGAGCGACTTTTGATATTATTATATAGGTATAGAAAATATCGGAAGACTTTCTCACACAAATCAACTTTACTTACCTTTTCTATAGCATAGAGAATTAAACTAGCACACAGGCCACTTGATGATAAGTGGGATCTAAGACTCAACTAAGATCTAACATTCTCAAGACTACAATCTTAAGACTGCAATCCTAAGACCGCAAATGCATCGTCAATCCTAGTCCCAAACTAAGCTGTAAGCTATGGGTAATAGACACCGACAAACATGTAGAGAAATACTTAAATATATGGAAAATATACAACACTTAGGAACGAATACTCTTGCCCATCACACAAATATTTTCCCTAACCGGGAATCGAACCAAAAACCACTAGCTTCGAAGGCAGGGTATTAGTGGAGTAAAGACAACTGTATATAACCCGGTGCTACAGTGACCCAGTTAAAATGTCACTGTTCAAAGAGTACTTACTAACAGGGTCTCTTTTCTAATTGGTAAAACAATATTGTTTTCGACATGATATCGTATTGTTTTTAACTCGGCCGCCATTACTTTCAAGTAAATAAGAGCTATCAAAACGTTCACAATATGATAACATGTCAAAAGCAATATCGTTTTACCAAGTAGAATTGAGCCAGGTCTATACAGGATGTATCAATACTTGATGTTTTTAAATATTGCAGCTTAAGAAAACCCCCTTTGTAATCTATTATACATTTTAACATTTCAACATTTTAGTTGGTTATGGTTATGGAGTAGAAGTATTCTTATTAGGGTTCCGTTTTTTCTTTAAAAGTAGTTATAAAAACCTAAAAAAAAACTTAAAATCGTAATGAACGTTACTCGAATTGTTAAAACTCAATAATGCTGTCAGATTTAACAACCTACTAATTTTAGTTACTATTTTAACTTTTATAGTGTATAATTAACTGAATAACCTCGCTCTTCGGGCCAAAGCACTAATCGTGCAAGGGGAAGATAAACAAATAAATAAACCCCGCTCGTTGTTTAAATTCCACTCCTATCAAACGTCATCCATTATCCTTTTATAACTGATAACAAAAAAAACATTGCAAATTCCATCAACGTCTCTGATTATTATCACGAACCGTTAAAAAATCGCAAATTAAAACCATGACGCCATTGCTGCGCAAAGGCAGGTGTAAGTGCATACTCACACTGTCACAATTAAAAGCAACTTAAAAGATTCTTATACCGACGAAATAAAGTCTATTATTGCTTGATCCAACAGCCTTATTATAAGTCTTTATCATTATAACCTGTATGCACTATTAATACGTAATTCCTAATTAAAGCGGTTAGTTCAAAGAGAATAATAAAATATTATGTAATGTTAGTCGTTAGTTTTCTTAGGTAGGTATTTAAGAACGGTTATTTTATGAGATCGCATGAGGTCTTTCACGCCGATACGGCTATTTTAATCATAATGTATAGTCATAGTCTGGTTAGCGAATCGTGGCATAAGAGTTTTTTTTAATATCTTAGACAGCTCAACCATTTTTATAATCATAGTTTCCCAAACTATGAGTAGACGGCTTAAATAACTAGGTACATATTTAAATACTCGGATGTTTTTAATTTATTAATTTATAATTAATAAAAATACATTACCTAGTTTACAAAGGTTCGGCAGGTTGAAGTCATGACTAAAACATAATGGTCAAAATAGAGTTTTCAAGAACAAAATGCAAATGTAATTAGACACTTCAAAAATATTTTTACTCACTAGTTGTGATGTAGAAAAGACGGCGTTAAAGCTGCCATTAGCAGATTTTTTTGTATGTTTTTTCAGTAAATAAACAAATGAAAAAAAATATGCTTTTGAGCAAACAAACCTCTATACGCATGATTTTTTCAGAACACCTTTTATAAAAGACTGGTCCACCCTGTATCTTTACTCATTCTTATTAAAACATGCTGTATCCCAGATGTATAAACAGTATGTTACTTTGTTACAGTTGTGATGCATAAAGAGAAGGAGGACCTCCACGGACACCGGCGGGACCACTCCGCGTACGACCACGCCATGCCCGACGGAGAGATGTTCCTTCAGGTAAGTATTTACTGGTTTATCTTACCTTATCTTATTTATCATATCTTAGCTTATCTTATAAGAATGAGGTGATATAGGACACATTTTTACCCAGTTGAAACCTAACAGCCTTCTATCATTTTTTAATTCGCACTTAAATTAGGTCGCTCATGGCTGTGAGTTTCTCCTTCTTCATTAATACAAGACTACTGCTAAGATTAAAGCAAGAAAGCTTTTCAAGCAAGCAACCCTCTAAGTACTAGTGCGTCATAAATTCACCTAGCTCCAAAATCGTACTATATGGGCTTATACTATGGGTTCAGGACAACAATAAATACAAAAATCTACTTATCCTTTCAAGCGGCAACTAAACTATAAATAGTTAGTTTAAATTTGAATTTTGAGTTAATGTCATAAAGTATTAATTGTTTTTTGACAGCAGTCGTCATACGGCTGCTTGCCATTCGAAGGGTTAAATGAAGAAATTCAAGACTTAGACATAAATACTTTTGCTCATCACATAAAATTGTCCTTACAGAACATCAAACCTGGGTTCTTATGCTTTGTAAGCAGGCTCATTTAACTAGGTTAAAGCGTCATCTCTTTTTAAAAAGTAATGTTAGTGGAAAAATCGTTAGTGCCTTTTCTTTGCAAGACCAAACAAAATTCCTTGAAAAGTAACATAAAAGTTTTACCGTTACGTTTTTACAAATAAATAAATTATGGATTATTCGCAATAAATCAATGGCAACTCGGGTAATAAATACGGCTGCTCGCGGTTTATATTTTAAGTTTTGACTCGGCGGCCCGGTTCCACTGCCTCACGACATTTATACAATGTATGGCGCTAATGAAGATGGATAGAAGTCGACATAGCTTGTAATAAAAAAGGTATATATATATATCATGTGCAGAAAACACTAGACTTGTACCGTTTTTCACTTGAACTTCGGAAGACTTGTATCTTTTTACTAAAGTCACACTTAAAATACACGTCATTCATTATTGATATTTAATTGTGAAGAGGTCATTAAGGCATTTAAAAGGAAAGAGCACTTTTAAACACGTTTAGTTCAAATCTTGCATGTCAATTTGGACCCAGTCCCCGGTATTGACTTGGACTCAAATGAAAATACCTTGAAAAAGGTATTTTGAAAACCCAAAGAAAATGCAATGTACGTAATGTGTATTAGAGCTAATCTAATGATGGAGTCGGAAGGTGGCAACGGGCTATCTGCTATATTAAACTCCCAAAGTTTGAAGTCGATAATTAGGTCTTAAATTTACCTTCAGCTTGCAAATATCCATGGCTCTCAGATTTCGGTGTTTGTTCGGTGTGCCTAAAAAAATATGAAAATGGTCTCGGATTGGCAGATTGACTGGCGAAATTTTTCAGTCAGCAACAAAAGTATAATCACAATTGTTTATTAGAAAGCTTTTACCTTGCAAAATACAGAGACCGGTTCTGATAGCCGACTTTCGCTAGTTGAAAAACCTTAATAACAACTTTTTTTTTTATCGTAAGACAATGGACTCAAGCACCAGCATTTCAAACAACCGCTCATAACTCAACACGCGTCGCCGGGAAATTGCCGTCGCGTCCTTTCGGAAAAACTCGGCGCCTCTCGGGAAACATCGGAAACGTTCGGGAGGACTCGGAAAACTTTTTATGACTCCATCCGACGTCGCTCTACCTAACTACGTAGGAAGCGGTTGACGGGTTGATATACGGGGTGTGCAAAAAGTTGGAACTTTAGGATTGATTGTTGTTTGGATCGTTTATATTGAGAAGTTTAGAAATGAGGAAGTAAAGTTACAAATTGTTGAAATTGATGACTCACGAAGTTGGGGGTTACTAAAATAACTTGTAAGTTATAGCGCAGACGTGTTTAGTTCTCTTACTAGACATTTGAATATGAATATATAGAACTAATGTGAAGTTATACATCACCAAGCTCCTAGACTGCATTAAAATAACTGTTTATGATAATTTAAACAAACAAATTAATATCAGAAGACTACTTTACACAAATTAGTAGTACTAGGCAACGATCATCTTGCGTATAAAGAATTACATACTTATAAACAAAAAACATCCACGACTCAAAAAACAAATACTCATACTCATTACACAAATATTCGCCCTTACCGGGAATCAAACCCAGGACCGCTATCTTCGTAGGCAGGGTCACCAACTAAGCTAACTGCGTCAAACTGAACTACAAATTTCAAGGTCATTCTGGTATTCCAGGCTCTGAACGGGTTCTTGATGATCCTCACGTGCGAGGGGGAGGTGTTCTTCGCGACGCACAGCATCGAGAGCTACCTCGGCTTCCATCAGGTCAGTAAAAAAAACTAGACGTCAGACGTAAAAAGTTGCGAGCTGAAATCCCAATAAGCATTCAGCTAATGTTTCTGGGATTATTCTTGAAACAAAACAGTTTCAGTAAAAACATTTTTTACCAAAAACAAAGATTCTCACCAGACATTTACAAAAAAATAAACGACTTGTTAGGTACGAGTACATATATCTTTACCTGTTCACTCTCCACTCCACTTTTCAATCATCCTATACATCCCAGAATTGTCACCTAACAACCATTTAAGAAAAAATTAACTTCTCAATCATCCTATATATGCCAGAATTATCACCTAACGACAATTTGAGAAAAAAAAAATTGTCTACCACCTATATATCTGAGAATTGTCACCTAACTACCGACTATTAAGAAAAAAATTACTTTAATTTTTTTTATTTTCCAAAAGAGTCCTTCACCAAGCCATCCATTTTTCATTCCATAATTTGATTTAGAGGTAATTAACCCTAATTGTCGTTAAACACGGAACCGACCATGATTAATATATTAAAGGGCTGCTTTTTCTTCATAATATAAACGTTTAATATCGGTTACACAGAAAAAAAGCGAGGATTTCTTTGCATATGCACGAAGTATTTTTTAAATCATAAACTGCAGAATAACTTTTTTGTAATCTAATTTTTAAGGAGCTTGGTCGTGTAACGATCATGTTGCTCCGTGCGATTTACAAAGAATTAATCTTAGTCTAGGTAGATAGTTAATACAATCTATATAAAAACTTGGCTTCATCTGATAAAGGATCAGCTAGCGCAGTGTTGCACTAACTGCAGAATAGCTTACTTTTATTTACCTAAAGGGGCTTCTAAACGGGCCATATTTTCACTGCAATATGAAGCCGGCAACATTGGTGTCTTTCTCTAACATACGAGTAAGACGGGACACCAATAGTTGCCGGCCACATATTGCAGTGAAAATATGGCCCGTTTAGAAGCCCCTTAAGACACATTGGAACAGTAATGATTCAATTTCGCTAAGCCTTTTGGAGGCTAGCTGTCTTTAAACTCGTCCGTCATAACCTAAATGAGATTTTTCGGTCAAGTCAGGTTTTTTTTAAGTTCTTTAATTCCTTAATATAATTTTTAACTTGGGTATAATAACAAAACTTACCACCATTTCATTTCAGTAATAAAATATGAATGTTAAGTACAAAAACCCTGAATTTTCCAAGTGACTTATTAACGGAGCTTAATTGCAATAAAAGTAATATTTTTTGTAGTAAAAAGTTTGCACTAACCCCATTTTATCGCTTAAGCTTTTTATCGCACGATCAAAGTGAAAATAATAACTCGATCGGGTTCTGTATAGCATTACTGAAACGTATTAAAACCAAACCAGCATTAAATTTGAAGATTATCATATTAATATTATAAATGCTGAGAGGGATCCTGTTCAACGTAATGAATTCTTTTCACTTTATATTTTTCTACTGTTTTTTCCACTATGTGCGTTGAATAAATATTTTCTATTCTATTCTATTCTATTCTAAATCCAAATTTTGGATGTTCGTTACTCAATGACGCCAGAATTATAGTAGAAAATAGATTATAATCTGGAAAAGCACATAGGCTTCTTTTTATGCCGGAAAAATTGGACAGTTCCCGAGGGAATAGCGATACACTTCTACACGGACAGAGTTGCACACAAACGCTAGTACATAATAAAAATCATTCGTGACCGACTGACTGACTAAGTGACGATGGAAAGCCTATTTTTTAAGGATATAATATATCCTGTTATATTATGCCTTTGGTAACCTAGGGGTGCTAAGAAAGGATTTTTCCAAAATCATCTGCCAACGGAAGAAAAGCAGGAATAACGGGAAATGAGTTCTACGTGGACAAAATCGCGAGTGTCCTCTTAAGAGACAATTTCACATAAATTGACCTAGTCCCAAACTAAGCTCTAGGCTTGTACTACGTGTACTAGACAACAATAAACATACTTGTACATATAGAGAAATATATACTTAAATACATAGAAAGCATCCGAGACTCATCTTTTATATAGGTACCACTACTGTACACACAAACACCGCTTCCATCAAGTATTATTCCTATCATGACCAGTAATGACAACCCGACAACTAATTTAATTAACCTTAGTCATTGTCACATATTGTCTCCTGACATTTTGTTTCATTCAAACGAACCCCAAAAAAGACCGCATTTAAAAAACGCGCTCATTAATAAAATGCCCTTCGCATTACGGCTAATAAAGTCCCCGGTGAAATATCGCTATCACAAGTAAAAACCCCAATTCGCTTCCAATCCGACCCCTTATAATAAAACTTTCACTAAGAATGGTATAAATTTTACTCCCCGCTTTGCTTTTGTTTATGCTCGTGGCAACCAAGTAATTTTGTTACCTGAGTAACTATTTAGCACAGATTAAAGGTTTGTAGAAAGTCAATGGCGTTTTAGTGAAGGTGAAATTTGAACACCCTCTATGTGTAAAGTTTGTAGCTGAGGAAAGGGAAAACTATATTTTGCCCGCGACTCCGTCTGCGTTAAAGCCGTTTATGAAATTTTCTGGAATATGAACCTAGGTATCCTGTGTCAATCCTGGATAAGGACTATCCGTGTGCCAAAGTTCAGCTGTTTATATATAAATCTAGTAGAAATGGTAGGTTATTATTTAGTTTTTTTTTCTTAAACTATAGACAATTTAGGTTTAGGTTTTAGTATTAGTGTAAGTAGATTCAAGGAAATATTACAAAGCTGTAGTAGTAAATATCGGGCATTTAGTATCACTTCATTTATTTATTCTTATTATCTAGTATCCATAGCACAAGCCTGGAGCTTAGGTCGAGACTAAGTCAATTTGTTTGAGATTGTCTCGTCATATTTATCCATTTATTAACTACCCAGGGGCTTACACACGATGCATAACGCTAACATTAGTGATTTTTAAAACTCGCAAATGTATGGAATTGACACATTAATAAGCGGCCGACGCCACAGATCGCCAGCTTACGTTAATCCTACACATTGTCAGTATTCGAAGCGTTAAAGCTCAGTTTCATGTAGCAATCCATTGATGAGTTGTGTTAACATTGTTGAGCCGGGAGCTATTTCGGCTATGCAATGTCCCACTAAAAGCATGCAGGCTATCGACCAATGAAACGGAGCGTTTATGCATCTTAACTAGACCCTTAGTTTAGTTTTATACATACATATTTTTCTGTACGATTTCATGATTAACAAAGTTCCCACTCTGTCGAAATAATCTTTGCCGCGTAGGGTAAACTGGTGATTAAACTAATCGATTTCGGAATCATTAAATCGGGTGCCGGCTACTTCCTGGGCCACGTGCCGTGGGGTGCCAGGTTCGATACAGGCTTTTAAACAAACTGGAATTATCCTGATTTTTGACTCTTTTTTATGATTGACTATAGTTTAATACAGTTTGTATATATAGGGATTACTTATAGTCTTATAGTCGTCTTATCTACTTTAGTCAAACCCAAAAATTTTAGAGCTTTTGCACTGTTATTAGCTATTTTCCATGACTTTGTCTGTCTAGAACTCGTTTATCGCTATTCGAGGAATTATTTCATTAAGTGATGGAACCATTAATGGACAAGGCACCAATAATGGACACTTGTTTTTTATTTTACAGAAGATAAGGGATATTAATTTGTATTCAACAATCAATTTAGGACCGTATGATATTTTAATTAAGACTGAAGTGTCCATTACTGGTGCCTGTCAGCTAAAAGTGTCCATCATTGGTGCCGTCACCCCAGTTTCTGTAATCTTTGTTTTTGTACTCTTTGCTACTTTTTCTTATTCTTCTCAATCACAAACGTTACCTAGCTGGAAGAGATCCCTTAACAGTATTATGTTCACTTTGCACATTCTTATATTTTAAATTTTATATTTAGATTTTGTGTTTTGAACAATAAACTGACCTGAAGTGATATTTTTTTTGGATCGCTCGACCTGTATAACAAAATGACTACAAAAACCAAGCCAAAGAAAATAATTTGTAATAATATATTTTGCCTTGACTTTAGAATGGACAAATTTATCACAATAAAATTGTACCCACATAAACCCCGATTTAAAAAAAATACAACTTTTTAACTTGACAGTACAAACTTGGACTTGTCATATAAATCAAATTATACATGGTGCTCTTAAAACACAAAATGATGGTTTATGCAAATTGAAATTTAACATCGTTACGTCATTTAGCATCATTTGTGCTTTGCGTGAATTCAAATTGAAGGTACCTATCGTCTATACCAACCTACAGTTTTGCTAACCTATTATAAAAGCATCAGTTTCTCCATTATTAATTTCCTCCTGTCTACGCGTTATCTTTCCTCCGCAGGCCACCAGCCCCCTATTTCACCATCTTGACAATGACACGTGACAGGTGACAATTCGGTATACATTGCAAAGCTAACATACTGATAGATGAGTGGGTTTCATATAAACTGCGCCATGTACTCTAAAATGTCATCTGTCACCTGTCATTGTCAGCATGGTGAAATAGGGGGCAGGTATCGATCGCCATGTTGGCTGGCTTGATGTTTCACTCTACTCTTATAAATGGGGTCAGGTTCTGTTACTTTGTTTCGTTTGTTTTCGATTTTGTTACTTGCGATAGGCATTGGAACATGATAATGGTTTAAGTATATCTGCGTTTGTTTTTCAATTTATTCAACAGTTTGTTTTTGACTGTATTCAATCTGTTTTTTGGATATGGACTTTCCTATTTCTTTTTATTTAATCAACTCTGAAATCACGAAATAAAAATCAGCTGCTTTATACATTTTGGTCGACTACGTATTCAACTTTTCTATGAAACAGCAGATTTTTTTTTCGTGATTTCAGAGTTGGTCCTATAGTGAAAGTTGTTCATATTTGTGGGTAGAACACAGAGGTGATCATTTGTATTACCATTTAGATTTCATTCTGTATAAAAAGAACGTTATTCATTGTAGTTTTACTACATTATAGGTAGATAAGAACAATATAGCAACAATATGAAAAAAATGCTACTTTAGAGGTATTATCTGATAACTATTTAGCCATTTAAAATAAAATAAGTACTTTCCTCATGACATGATTTTTTAACCAAATACAATATAGCGTAAAAAGACTATAAAAGGGGTGAAAAACTATAAAATGATTCACCCAGCGCTTTTTATCCACAAACCGTATTGCCAAAACAAAGGGCTATCAACAAAACACCGCCGCACTCCATAGCAACCGCTACCCCAACCAATTACCCAACAAATCATCTTCTGACGTTTATACCCTGCAATATGTTCGAACCCCTCTTTACCAACCTTCTGGGGCATTTCGTGTATGAATCATTTACATGTGGGCCTAGAATAGTGCCCTGAGCGACCCCATTGATTTTCAATTAATCTTTCGTTTGCATCATGCGCATTATCTACACTATTTACACGGTCATTCTTACATGACGTGTCAAAATCGCTAGTAATTCTCCCCATCTCTCAATCAATATCGCACCCTAATTTTACTTTGTTAAGATTGACATTAGCATTGTTAAAACCGGAATTAACATGTCCATCTTCGTTACGGATGATTGTTTGATGATTGGGTCGGAATCGATTATTTGGGGTTATCCGATAGTTTATTGATTTATGGTTACGTTATGACTCAGTGTTTATGGCGGAACTGTTTTGTTTATTGGTTGCTAATTGCTTTACAATTAGGTTTGTTTTCGGCTCATTATCACATTATTATAATGTAGTAATATTTTAGTTATTTATTAGTTAACTATTTTACTAGGAATGAATAGAAAACTCATGTTTACGCGTTATTTTGCTATTTGTTCAAATAAAATAAAGGCTAAAACGATGTGTATTTTATTAATTGTAGACGATTAAAGACCATATACTCGTAAGCACGTTTTTAATTACAAAAATGGATAAATATTGAAATATTCAAAGAAATACTGTAAATGCGAGACTTATTCTGTACGAGCATAGTATTAATCTAGGCAAACTGTTGTAATGTTTTCTTTATAATATTGCTTTTATATATTTCATCTGTTCCGTTTGCTAGAACTCTTGCATACCTAATGATATAATCCGCCATGTCTTGGTTACAAGATCGATGCTAGTTTTTGTAACTGTAAAATAATATTGGGACCTCAGTTTAGTCCTAAAGGAAGCTCTAAGCATGTATCTTGTTTACTAGATAACAATATGTAGGTACACGCATATACGATAAAATTAATCAAAGAAACATCCAGAGACTCGGCAACAAATTATCGAGACCATCGCGCAAAAAAATCTCCTTGCTAAATAAATATTCTGCCCGCGACTTCGTCCTCGTAGAATTACTTAAATATTTGGCCATTCCTGTTGCGGTTAATTTCGACTATCGCTATACCCTAAGGAAATTTTAAAATTTCCGGGATGAAAAGTAGCCTATGCGTTAATCCAGCGTATAAAGTATCTCCATTCCAAACTACCATACACACAAACTCGCATATTAGTGAGATGAGATTATGTTTTACCCTTTCCAGTCAGACATAGTCCACCAGTCAGTCTACGAGCTGGTCCACTCGGAAGACCGGGAGGAGCTCCAGCGGCAGCTGCTGTGGAACTCCTTCCTCCCTCCAGAGGTGAACAGCCTGACGCTGCAGGATGTGCTGCGGCCGGAGAGGGCTCATCTCTTGGAGAGGAGCTTCACCGTGCGGTTTAGGTGCCTATTGGATAATACCTCGGGGTTTTTGGTAAGTTTAATAAGCATATGGTGAGGCAGAGGAAAAAAGTGGATATTATCGCCATTGAATATGTTAGAGCATTCAAGGTGTTTAGAAATATCTGAACATGTTCTAACGCCTTTGACAATTGTATTAGCAAAGCACCAACTTTACGACACATAATATTGTAACAGTTGCTATTTCAGAAACATAATACAATATAAACATTGAACAAAATAGGAAAAATAAATAAATAGGTATTGTCCACATCAAAATAAATAAATTAGAGCATTCAAAGTGTTCAAAAGTATCTGAACATAATCTAACGCCTTTACGCGACACATAATATTGTAACAGTGCTATTTCTGAAACATGCAACATAAATTTTTAATTAAAATAATTCATTTTATCAACAGGTAGAATTTAATTTGCAACCGTATAAAGCCTTTCACAAAAAAAGAGGAAAAAGAGATAAAACTAGAAATACTAAGAACATTGGTGTTGTAATTATTTAAATATTTACATGTCATCTATAAGTGCTCGGAATATCTAGTGCATTTTTTTCTAAACTTGATGTATATTTATTCTATAACGTATTCCGATCTCGCTCACGCATGAATGAACATGCGCCAAGTGTAGGTTAATAAGCACTACCTATTCCGATCACTGAGCCATGCCTGTCTTTTTTTATCTTGGATTCTCATACAACAACAAGAGGTTCCTATTTTCATCTTTTCCTAATCTCCTTTTGCTCTTTAATTGTATATTGTTTTTTTATGAACAGAGGCTAGACATTCGGGGCCGAGTGAAGATACTCCACGGACAGAACAAGAAAACCGAGGAGCCCCCACTAGCGCTGTTCGCCATATGTGCACCCTTCGGCCCCCCCAGTCTTCTGGAGATACCTCAGAAAGAGGTCATGTTTAAAAGCAAACATAAACTGGATCTATCGCTCGTGTCTATGGATCAAAGGTAAGATAATTTTACCTGATAAAAACAAGTCTTAACACAAAAAAAAGTGAGCCAACCAAGAATGTTTTTCTCTTAGTTGACTGAGTGAAATAGTTATGATATTAGTTACATAGGGTGTTTAAGCATTAGTTTATAAATAAGAACGTAAATAGATACAGTAAGTTTAAAAACAATCTTAGCTAAATTTAAAACTTTTTTATATTTTCAGGGGCAAGATGCTTCTAGGATATACAGACGCTGAGCTGGGCAATATGGGGGGCTACGACTTAGTGCATTACGACGACCTAGCCTACGTTGCCAGTGCTCATCAAGAATGTAAGTATTTTTATAATACTTCTGTCTTCAGTAGAGGACACTGCTCCCCCTATTTCAAACCCTTAGGGGATGAATTTCCAAAAATCTCTTAGTGCACCCCTAGGATATATTACCGCCAAATTTCAAGTGCAGGTCCAGCAGTTTCGTCTGTTTGTTGATCGATCAGCCAGTCAGTTTCTTATTTTATATGTGTAGATAACGTCATCAATGTATAAGTCCTTTAGCAAGCTCTTCTTCTCAATAGCTGTTAGGGTGGAGGTTACTTACAGAAATCATTATTATAAAATAGATTTAAGAGGATTATGAAGCGACGTTTAAATCAAGTACCTATAAAAAAATTGTAAAATCTCCCCTTGAAAATTATGAACGTAACTTATTCGTCCGTGTGTACTTTATAATATTAGAAGAGTTAGATTAGATTATTCAAAGGAGGATTTATTTAGAAATACTAAATAACATAAAAGCTTGATTCTTCATTGAGTTACTCTGTTGTCATGAATTCACCGTAGATTTTTGTTCCAGTATTAAAAACAGGTGCTTCCGGCATGATCGCCTACCGCTTCCAGACCAAAGAGGGCCAGTGGCAGTGGCTGCAGACCTCGTCGCGGCTCGTCTATAAGAACTCCAAGCCTGACTTCGTTATCAGCACACATAGGCCGCTGATGTGAGTGATTATTTTAAATATCGCCGTCACCTTGAGCTTGAATATCTTCATATTATCGAGTAAGTAACGTTAATGTAGCGTCGTTGAGAAAATTTGTGTGGCCAATTTAAGTCAGCACCCATAGATAGTAGGTACAGTCATCAGCATAAAGAAGTGATCATTTATGTACCTTGTCACTTTAACTAACGTCGTGTTTGAAATGTTATACAAAATTGTGGAACGATTGAAAGCGACAAAGTACATAAATGATCACTAATTTATGCTGTTGACTGTACTAAACTTTTCTAGCACGTTGATATTGACGTTGACTCTCATATCTTCATCGAGTGGTAAAGGTATAATCGTAATACAGGTAGTGGTAACACAGAAAATGAAACTGCAGTGCTTAGTCGTCTTACACATAATAGATGTCTAGCGCTAAGCTAAAATATAGCTAATTGGTTAACAATAACAATATCAATATATTATAACTCAGTTGGGTAGTATGCCGTAGTTGACTATCACCCGTATTCATAAACAATACTTGAGGGATCCTTCACTGAGTAAACGCACTGCGTTCATTACAGCTTTGTGATTGGTCCTTTTTGACCAACCTTCTGTTTATGAGACGATTTGAACCATCCTGTGCGTTCCTGAGCACTGTGAGACCTCATAGTGACGTTTGTGAATACGGGTGTATGACTTCAGCGCAACGAACTCATTGAAGGTATAGAACGAGTGCTCAACGATCAACGAACTAATTCAGGGACAATAACGCCCTCTAGATAGCGAGGGTTAAACTTTATTTTGAACTATTTAACCTTTTTTCTCCATTTCAGGGAGGAAGAAGGCCGAGACTTATTAGGCAAACGGACTATGGACTTCAAAGTCAGCTACCTCGACACCGGCCTAACCAGCCTCTACTTCTCAGAGTCAGAACAGCTCTCAGGCTGCGAGACCACAGTGACGACCCCGCCCCGCGCCGCGCGCCGCTACAAAACACAACTCAGAGACTTCCTCTCTACCTGCCGCAACAAACGACGGGTACCTACAACCCCTGCCCCCCCTCCAGTAGACTACCTCGCCGCTGATGCCGTCGCAGCAGCATATACCAACCTTAATGGCGCCTACACAGCCCCTTACGGAGAATACCCTCCAGCTCCCGCCTTACACTACGCCCCGCCACCTCTAGATGACCGATTCCTCGCAACCGACAACATCTTCCACCAATACAAACCTTTATCATACCATTACACTCCTTATACGCCTAATGGCTTCCTAGAACCAGCTCCGCCTCCCGGGTACGAAGTGGCTCCAACGTATCATCGACCACCATCCAGGGAGTACACGTATGTGGATAGCAGTGGGAGATACATGAGCCCAGTTACTGGGCAAGAGAGGAGGTCACCTAGCATTGTCCCGGGGCCAAGTCCTGGAGGATCCAGCGGGTCTACGGATCATGAGAGGATGCAGCAGACGCAGTCGGCTGAGGTTCCCCGGCAGACGGTCCTGATGTGGGGGGCAGGTGGGGCGGCCCAGGAGGTGCCTGTGGAGTACTCCCCCCCTCAGGTTTGGCGCTACCACCCCTCACATTACCACACCGCTGAAGCGACACAATGATTTTTTTTAGTAGCCTTTTTTGTGTGCAATCATTTTGTTATAAGTAGGTTTACATGGGCTGATCGGGACTGTTGGAGAAAATCATTAAATGTGCCCTAACAGGGCTTGGAATTGGAGGTAGTATCATACACTTAATTCGAATTGGCACAGTTAATCAAAAAGATTCATGTACCACTGTAGAACTTTGTCGCCAACTTGAGTGATGTGTGGTTTAATGTGTCACCTTATTGCGACAATGTTCTTCAAACACTGGTACATAATTTGCGTATTATGACTGCAGGAATTTAAACTATTCCAACCGCAAAACAATTTTTTTTGTAACTTGAAAGTAAATAACTTCTAAATGTAATCTAACTTGTTTGACATTTTCATTTATTCGCATATTACGTTTGGCAGAAATAATTTCCCTCCGACAGTCCCATCAGCTTCGTGTCTTCGAAGTTTTATCGCGTGACTTCCAACGAATTGTGCAATAAGTTCACATCAGTACTGACATTTATACAAACTTTTAATGACATTATTTTCTATTTGACTGGATGCAATCGATAGATGGCGCTGATAACAAAAAAAAGAGTGGTTGATTTTAGTTAACATGTTTACACTTTTTATTACAAACAAAGAAAACTACATCACAGTAATTTCTATAAAATATTAAAGACTTTTAAAAAAGAAAGTCTGGATAAATGTCTGTACTTACTAATATTGAACCTTAATATTGTCATTAATTCATTTCCCACGGGATAAAACAACTTGTTACCAGGATTTTATTTCCTAAGTCTTATACCTCGCTCAGTCCAGTGGTCTTAGACTCGCTAGGTCTTAGTCAAAAGACAGTGAGACCAGTCTTACAACTCTTTGACTTGTGGTTATGGTCTATCGGATATTTGTTGAAACAATATTACAAAACTCATTTTATAAATCCGCTGGTCTCTTTTACACCTAAGTACTTTTTTAATTAGAGAGGCTAACAGACTTATTTTTTATTCTATAATGCCTCTATGGGTAATTTGGTCCCGTTTTTCTTTATGAGATGTAAATTCATGTTTTTAATCGTTTTATTTTGCGTTAAGCTCATTATATCCGATGGACAATGACATTATACTGATTGTAGGTCTTGAGAGACCAAAACAGGGTCCTTCCAATTTCTTCGATATAGGCAAATTCTTATTGTATAAAAATATTCTAAAAGTATTACGAATTAGAAAAACGTAGTCCATTTGTAGCTTATAATTAATTTTATCACGCAACGCGAAACACATTAGAAATAAATTGTAAATATCTTTTATAGTTTACCGCTTGAGCTTTGCGTTTCGATAGCTTAGCTCGATCACATGCTTATAAAAATTGAGCATTTTTTCCAATTTAGACTAGGACCACACTGCATTATATTGCAGCTTTTAAAATGCCTGTCATTGACTGACATGGCGTCTGCTAGATGGCAGTATAGTCAAATCAAATAAAATAAAATCAAAATAAAATTAGCACTAAATTTAAGAGCTCTCACAATAAAGATTTGAATAACCTACAACAGAACATATCAGATTATATTAGGCACCCATATCAGATACTGGAACATTTAAAAAATTGTTATATCGAGGTTTTTTATTAAATTATTGATTTGTAAGTGTCACACTACGTCTTTTTTAAGAAATGCGATGTCAAAAACTTCTGGTGGCAAAAATGATAAATTCCAAAAAATTCAAGTTTCGGCTAATTATGTCATTTTCAGTGTCAAGATATAATAGTTACTATGTATCTACGTAACTTTCAAGATAATATAAAAAACTTATTTTATATCACCATTAAAATAACTACTTAAATACATTTCAATAATATTAAATTGTAATTAGTCTATATTGTACCTGTTCTAAATGTTAAAAAGACCGAAAAGTACTAAACATGAACGTGACATACGATCTTTTTACTGAGGAAGACAAGATAGCGCCATCTTGTGAATGAGTTTTAAGTTATTAAAGATTTATTACCCTTTGCTCTTAGTATCTGTCACAGACATTAAATGACCATCACTTTTACTCTTAATGTAAAAAAAAGAGAATGATGATTTCACGTTTATCATTTCATAATTCATACGTAGTGTGCCGCTGGTCCCAGCACTGCCTTGCCAACGTCATTCAGCACCTTATGTACATACACTTAGCGTGCCTTTTCATGTTCCATATATTAATCGATCTTTTATTGTGCTGCAGTGATCGAGTTGGCAAGGCAACGACTCCACCGGCGAATAGGGATTGGTGTAATATATATATGTTATTTTACGAAAAACACTTAAAAGACAGGCAAAAGGACTATTGATAAGGCAGCAAAATTTACCTACAGAAAGGATGATAGATTTGTGAAATGAAATATTCAACACAAGGCTTAAACAATCTTGTATGTCATTCGAGCAATTTCATGGACATGCATGACTGGACCAAAGTACCTACTGGTGATTGGTGAGAGTGGTGAGGCTAAAACAAGTCCAAAAAAGCAAGTTTGAAAATCCGCCTGATTATACTTTTTTACTGAGCCTCTCCGGCAGCTGTATCTGTGTCATCAGAAATATCTTTGTATCACTTCATCGAATTTCAGTTCATCATAAGCGAATATCTGCTGAAACCTTATTGTTTTTAGGTTATCCTAAGCATGGGTTACGTAGGTTAGGGTGGGTTAGGTGAGACCTATGACCACCAAAAATTATAACGTCTGCTCGTGTAAATTCCTGTCGATTAAATGAAAATTCAGCGAAGTAAATCCTTCTATGAAATGAGTATCTGTGATTCGAGGGTAAACCCTTAAACTTGCGTTGAAGATGGGCGGTAGTAATCAAATTCTACAGCGTGAGAATTAAAGATCAAACGTTTAGAATTAAAGACTCCTGGATAAAGACTACTCCTCATATTACCATAGCTCACATTTTACAATACGTTCAACCTACTTATAAGAGATCACAAATAAACAAGCTCACATTTGACGATACGGCAAACGTTTAATGTATAAGGTCACAAATAAACAGACATAGATATTTGCTGACATACGTAGGTATGTACAAAACATACGTACACCGAATTCTTAGGTAGCCTTTCTTTTATTGATAACTAGCGTCGTTCGCTTCGCTTTCGGTTCATGTGAGTTTTCTGTAATAACTATACATAATCCAGAACATATTTTACACGCAAAACCTTCTTCTTGAATCACTCTACCTATTGATGAAAACCGCATTAAAATCCGTTGTGCAGTTTAGAAGATCTAAGCGCACAGAACTCGGAAGTGACTTTGTTTTATACTATGTAAAGATGGGTTTGCTCTTCACTAACAAGAGCTCCTTTGAAGGACGATGATTTTGTTGACGAAGAAGCGAGGTCACCCAGAAGATGCCTATTCACCCTAGCTTTAAACAGGTCTAGATTATATAGGGTGCCTCTGACCTTGGGGCTTTAAATGCATGGATCGTTTCTACTCCTGACACAACTTCTTTTGTTTTGTAAGTTGCTAAAAATATGTCCAACTTAAATTTGAATTTTTTCACACAAGTTAAATGTAATTTTCAATGTACGCGATCCAATTCTCCATTTCCCTTTACCCCTCGTACCAAGGAAATGTGGCCCCCGTACCATGAGATAGTGATTATAATGACCATGATTGAATACACTGATTTTACAATTAGACTTTAACATCAATTAGTTATCTAAAGTTCAGTTATTTTTAAATGTTGCAGAACAAAAGTAGTTCAGTTTAACGAGTAGAATGGATCGTTGCATTTAAAGCACCAAGGTCGGAGGCACCATGTATGCCCTCGGAAATACAGACTCCGGAAGCGCATTCCACTCTTTTGCAGTACGCAATATGAAGGATAATCCGAGGCGCTTTGTTCGCAAAGCCGGAATTTCAAACAGATAGAGATTTTCGTTTATTCACAAGTGACATTAAATTCTTCAGAAAGTTAATTTTACTATATACTTTGGTGTAAATGTTTATTTGTAACATATAAATAGTTTCACTTTTGTAAACGAATTGCTCAAAGAAAATTTTCGAGCACAAAAGTGTTTGTAGTAAAGTCAGATCTTATGTTTATTTTCTTTTGTAATATAAACATTTAAGTTGGTACGCTGTCAGTGTTTTTCGTAACTTACATAGAAAATTGTCTTCTTATTGTATATTCCTGAAACCTCGTATTTGTAAAGCGGGTTGCATTAGTTTTGTACTATTTGAGTCAGTATATTAATTAATTTAAATTGAGGAAAAACGTACTGGCTTATGTAAAATATTTTAATCAACTTTGTCATTTAATTAAGTTTGATTGCTCAAAAGCATCAAAGAAAAAAAAGATTGCGTCTCCGTCAGTGCTTTACCTATTATTTAGATTAAAGGTAATAATTTGTATTTCGCCCCTTTCACACCACACTATTTTGAAAATAGGTAGTAACAATTTTGTTGTGAAAGAATAATAGATGTTTGTAAAAATGAAAAATCCCATTTTTATTATTTGTGAACAAATAGACATAATATACGAATAATTGTGTTCAAAAATAAGAAAAATATCACTTTATATTAAGACCAGTACATATGCTCTAATTTATTGATTAAATTGTAAATAAATAATTAGATTATACGCTTAATTAATTATCTATGTATCATTAATTAATCGTAATTATTTAAATGAACATTATAATTAAGATCAAAATATCCAAACAGTTTCTGTATTTATTTTAGCATAACATACATAATAATGTAATTAAAAGAAAATCAAATAAATTTTTCATGCCACTGACATTGTCTTTATTTTTTGTATTCATATTGATCCTTTTGAAAATAAGATTTGAAGGTAAAAACAGTCAAAAACACTTTTTTTACATTGTTGCAACTACGTGTAGGAAATTTATTTTTTATACCAGCGCCATCTGTGGTTTAGTAAAGGAATCTCGAATTTGACGTGACTACAAGGGAAAGTTTATACCTTAGCGTCACCTAGCGGAGAAAGCACGAACTAAGACTAGTGTAGCGTGTAGGCATTAGTAGTTTCCGCTACTTAACTACAGATGTCACTGAATGCAAAAACCAGGTACATGAGTACTACAAACATTCTAATGATAATGACTGGCTGACTCATCGATCAAGCTGAAACCGCTAGACGTAGAAACTTGGAGGGAATATCCCATGGATATTATAGGGGTGCACTAAGAAGGGATTTTTGAAATTTCATCCCCAGAGGAGGTAAAATAGGGGCAGAGGGAAAGTAATTCTATGCGTACGAAGTCGCGGGTGTCCTGTAGTTTATTGATGAGCAGCCGGTTACTTTTACTGTTTAAAAAAACAAGTTGTGTATTTTGAACTTTATAATATTACTAGCTTCTGCCCGCGACTTCGTCCGCGTAGATTTCGATTGTCGTTATTCCCTCGGGAACTTTGAAGTTTTTCGGGATGAAAAGTAGCCTGTGTTAATCCAGGTTATAAAATATCTCCATTCCGAATTTCATCCAATTCCGACTAGCTGTTGCAACGTGAAAGAGTAACAAACATCCATACATCCATACATACAAACTTTCGCGTTTAAAATATTAGTAAGGATGATATCCTCCCATTTTAAACATTTAGAAACTATTTAATCAATGCAAACTAAATATGACAATAATGTTTGTTATTGTAGCATATTAGAAAAAGTACAATGAATTAGCGAAGATTGTTTGTAAATAAAAATTAACAATAAGTAGCGTTGAGAGAGCGGCGCATGCGCGAACAGATTAACGTTATATAGAGATGATAATACCACCTATGAGAAGTTTTTTTTCTCCATTTTACAAAGACCATTCTATAGTGGCCGGCCGATAAGAAATCAATTCTGACACCTGACATTCCAGTACAAATTACAACCTCAAACCCAAGAGTATACTCCGGTGACAGGTGTCAGGAATAGTCAGGATTTGTCAGGACTTCTTGTCGTCCGGGCACTATCTCACTATCTTACTAATATTATGTATGACTGTACAAGTTTGTGTGTGTTAGTTTGTTACTCCTTGACGGTGCAACGGCTAAACGGATTTGGATGAAATTTGGAATGGAGACATCTTATACACTGGATTAACACAGGCCACTTTCAACACGGAAAATTCAAAAGTTCCCGAGGGAATAACGATAGTTGAAATCATCCGCAACGCGGAACTAATTCTACGCGAATGAAGCTAGTAGCACTATTTAATAAGAATAATTCATACTTAATGGTTTATTTGCATAAAAAGAGTTAGGAATAGCTGTTGTTGGTAATTCTGTAGCTCTGCCTACCCCCCTCTGGGAATGAAGGCGTGAGTTTACGTATGTTATTATTTATTAAACATACATTTGGGCATCACCCACATCAGGTTAAGTAAATGTGAAAAATATTGTTTTTGTCAAATAACTGGACAGTAAAACCACAATAATATTTTTTTAACTCGGCCGCCATTACTGTCAAGTAAATTAGATCTATCAAAACGTTGACAATACGGTAACAGGTCAAACACGATATGGTTTTTACCGCCTAGAAAATCGGCCGTGTTATTAGTTTGAAATTGGGTCTTGAAAAAAATACCAACGGTAGGTAATAATAATAATAATAATAACAAAAATATTTATTCACAACAAACCACAATTAAAGTAAAAATAAATAAGTAAAGCAACACAAAGTTGGATAGTTGTTGTGAAACGGTCCCAACTCAGCATGTACCGGCTGTTAAGCCAGCGCTGGTCTTCCGCTGGGACCGCTCGGTGGCAGCACGGAAGGTGACACAAACATTTTTATAATCCTAACACAATCAACACAAATAACAAAAAAAGAAAAAATAATAATCCCAAAACAACAAATTAAAACACGGGCGACAGTTTAAGTTAGCCATCAAACCAAGATCAAACCATCCATCAAACACATATGGCACTATTACGCTGTGCAATAACTACATTAAATTAAATCTAATCTGTGGGTGGCTGGCTATGCGTGAGTGCGTGCACGCACAAGATAATATAATAACATTAATAACATTAATAAAATAACACAAAACGGAGTATTTATTACCTACGTTTAAGAATTAGTCGCTGAGACAAAACAACAACATGAAGCCTATAACGTGGGTGTGCTTTAGTGGAAAACCAGGACCCAACAGCAAGAAAAAACAAAGAACAAAACAAATAATTAAACGCATAACAACAAACATTGCAAAGCTCGTGGGACATAATACAATCACTAAGGTTTGTATGGTGTAATATGACCGATGTAAGGTTTGTACAGTACATCGCTCAGGTACTAACCGCTCTATACGATTCCGAGTCACAGTCGAACAAGCCGCAGTCATCTCGACAACCACCACTATTTAACCAGCTTTCAACTCCGGCGCACCTATCATTGCCAACATAAAGAACTAAAAAAAAATTGCATTGTTTTTGTGAATGTGACGTGAACATGCAGTATTCGGACGCGCTGTGTTGTGCTTTAATCGTGAGTTGATTTTAATAATTATTTTAATATTTAAAAAGTTTTTTAGGTAAAGGAATCAAAGTTAAGTGTAACGCACACTTAGGCCGCATTTCACCAAACTTGGAATAAGACTTACTCCGAGATTACTCTATACAAATCCGAAAATCTAGGTATAAGACCTTATTCCAGTTTGATAAAATGCGGCCCTTTTTTTTGTACAATAAGGAAAATTATTTCTTTTCTTATTTAAGGGCATAGCCAACATGCATATAATATCATGTTTTTACTTATTTTAAGTCACATATTTATTCCAAGGTTATATTAATTATGATTAAAATTAAAAAAAAAAACATTAATTTATTAATTCTTGCGTGTAAAGCTTAGTTTTGGTGCATTTTTAAATCAAATTTTAAAATTTTCTATCCTTCCATTTTAGGTTTTTTTTGACATATACGTAGCTTAAACAAAAACATTCTTGTTTGTCAAAATCAGGCCGTCCATAACATTCACAAACAATCTAACCGCCGCACTCAGAGACAGAGACGTCAATTAAATTTAATGCTTGCTTAGTGACGTGTTGTCTTATTCTATTGCTGTAGCAAAGAAAGTGACAGCAGCAACTTTAATCAAGCATTAAATTAAATTGACGTCTCTGACTGCGGCAGTAAGACTCAGGAAAAAATTGTCTCGCTCATCAAGTATTTCCCCTACCGGGGAATCGAACCCAGGACTGCAATATTCGTTCGTAGTGTCACTAACTAGGCTATCCGCGTAGACTAAGAATAAACAAAATGGTCACGTACTAAACACGTTTCGCCCACTGATTTACCATATCATCGTGTTATGGAGTTTTCTAAAACTGACGCAGAGGTGCAACCAAATTAGTATGTTAACCTTTAAGTTGAGCGAATTATTATTCTTATACATATTTTTTAATTAATAGTAACATTAGTAACTAACCCGCGACTTCGACCACGTATAGATTATCGTCATTCCCTCGGAACTTTGTAATTTTTCCGGGATGACATTAGGCTATGTGTTAATCAAGGGTATAAGCTATCTCCATTCCAAATTTAATCTTTTGTCTAGCTGTTGCAAAATTTCGTATTTATAATATTAGTGGGATAACAATGGGTGGTCAAATTATTAGGCACAATAGTAAAAGGCAGTAGCATAGTACACACATATTTATTTTATGTATTTTTATTTTTATTCTTCTGGATGGGTAATGAAAGCTAAAAAACTTCAACAATGTGAAATAAAACATACTTATACTAAACAATAAAAATAAGTACACTTAATTGAGGACCACACAAAAAATAAACCACGAAAGACAACGATATGAAATTATTATACCGTAAATAACTGGCTAACAGCGATCTCTTCCAGACAACCTAAGACACAGTCAGGGCTATTAAGTTAACAATATGATGACAATTTAATAGCAAGCATGGCATGAAACAAACTGAAATATATTCCTTGTGGTATCGCCCCGGTATATTCAGACCTTTCACAATATTATACAATAATAATGGTGGTGGTAATGTTTCATCGAATTTCACTTCATCGACTGTTTCATTTCATCGAATTTCATTTCAACGAACGCTTTCTGCTGAAACCATGACGTTTTCAGGATATTTTAAACATTAATTAAATAGGGTTGCAGACTTGTGACTACTTAACAAAAAAAACTCATGTGGCGAGAAATGCCTTTTGATGAAATCAGAATTCTGCGTAATGATATGTTCGTTGAAAGTTGTTTCGATGCAATAATGGGTACTACCCATTAACAATGAATAATGAATACTTATAAACATTAACACCCGTATTCACGAACGTCACAATCAAATCCATGCATATTCCCTATTACCACTATCTGTCGTCTCTTTTCTTTTTTATGCGTTACTAATGTTACTATTGTTGTAAATATAGTTTTTCTTTCTTTCTTTCTTTCAAATACGCTAATGGTGCGTAAACGCAATGACGTGACTCATGCGTCACGTTTTTAACGCATACCTTTCGCGTATTTTAAGCACCGGTATGGTCGATCCTTAAATCAATAAAAACCCTATTTTAATTTAAGTTATTATTAGCATTAGCCAGGCCCATAGTTCCATTGTAGTTCAGTTCATTTGTTAATATTATAATTAAATATTATTAAACATTGTGGTCGATTTAGACTAGTGCTCTTTAATTTTAAATACAGTATCCAAACAAGAATAGAGTTTGTGGTTTATAAATTAGGTTTACAAATATTTAGGACGGTATTTATGAACTCGTGGCCGTCTCAAAATACCTATGTACAGATGTAAGTAGTGAATAATGTTTTGTCATCGTTTTTGTCGGATAAGTTCGTATTGATCTTGCTGTTTCAATTAGCTTATCGGTCGGTACCGAAATCGATATCCGGCAAAAAACGATCGCAAATCATTATTCACTACATCCTACATCCGTAAACGTCGAGTCGTAGAAAACTGACATTTTTGACGTATCTTTTGATGGTCTAAAGTGTAAAGCTAAGGGCGCGTACACATAGCGATCCGTTTTACAGGTCCGTTATTTGATAGCGTATGTAGTTGTATGAGTGAGTTCACACATAAAACCGTATTCCGGATCCAGTAAAATAGAAGATAACAAGATCCGTTAAAATGGATCATGTAAAAACGGACGTTCTATGAGTACGCGCCCTATGGTTTATTGATCATTACGGCCCTTATACCTAAGCAAAAATTCATACAAGAACGCAGTCAAAGATACTACTTATATACAACGGCACTGGATGAAACAGGGTGGATATTGTTTTTTGTTACGCTACTCTAGCTAATATTGTTGAGAGTAATTGTTTCCGTAAGTACTTATGTTGAGAGTGAGACGACATTCAATTCGAAATATAACAATAACTATTGTGCGGCGGTACAGAACCCTCGGTGCGCGAACGCGACTCACACTTGACTGGTTTCTGTTTCTGGCTGTGGTTTCTGGTAATTGACGTTTTGTGCCTATTTAGCGTGTGGCTCATTTCTTTAGTGCTGTGACAAGACTAACTTTTCCATTTTCTACCCCCATTCATTAGTGACCGTATTAACCATAAGTAAGTTTATTTAAATGTTATTTTATCCTAAATAAATGGAGGCAAGTGAGTTAACTATGCCAAACTTTAACACCCTTACTAATAAACGTTGAGTAACGGTGGTGTAGCTAAACCATGCTTTGTCCTTATTTGTCAAATGTCACAATGACAGATAAGGACAAAGCATGGTTTAACTACAGCACGGTTACTCAACGTTTATGAGTAACGGGGTAAGTGGGTAGCTTCTGTAGGAACTAAAAAAAAACTACTTTGACATACAGACAGACAGACAGACACCGATGTCTCACCATACCATTGCCCGAGGATATCCGGCAGGAGCCAAATATTCGTAGATTTAAGAGGCTAGTCAAAAAATATTTATTAGAGTCACTTCCATACTAGACATACTATAAGACATACTGTAAGCTATATTTAAGCTATATTTAACATTAGAATAAAAGCAGATTTTGTTTCACGGACACATTCCTGCAGTCAAACTGTTCTAACAGTTTTGCAGGGCGTTTAATATTATTGTATCATGTTGTTTGTTTTTAATGAATAAATAATAATAAATAAAAATAATTATCAGTTCAATTTTAGTTTGGCCCTAAGAATCAACAAGTATAAAAAAGTGCTTCCAGTTGTTTATTTTATTTTACTACAATATTATTCACAGAGGCATACTATTGCCGCTTATAATCGTCATAATTTCCCCTTTAAAATACGTACTACCTTTCAATATAAAAAGACAGTATGCGCACATGGATCTCATACTCTTACTACCTTTTTCTTTTAAACGGTAGCATAGTAACATGTTTTTAACTACTACTAAGCTTGTGACCTCAAGGTGAATGCACATAGACGCAAGATTAACTATTAAAACAAGTAATTCTGATTTCTCCCAAGTTTCTACCGGTTTAGTGTTACTTACTGTCCGTATTTCCGCTTGTGGGACGCGGAGCGACATTTGATACATTTCGTGTGAACTGGGCTAGGGAAACATTTGCACGGACGAAACTATTGTGTAAATGATACGTGTTTATTGTGTTGTTACTTACACTAGCTTGTACAGTCAAAAGAAACTGGTGAAATAGGGTCTCAAAATAGCATATAAAATAATTTAAATCAGATGTCTCTGATTATTGTAGTTTAGCATAAGTAAATTAACTTGTAATGTGTCATAACTATGATAGAGCACAATGGGGATCGTATTATAATAATATAAAGTTTAAAATACATAATGGATCATAATACATAATTGTCATAATATCTAATAGTTTTATTTCTGAAACCGTAAACTTTTCAGGATTTTTTAAAAGGCCATTGTATAGAACTCTTTAGGTTAGGTTAGGTTTGTTTTATAAAAATCCTGAAAAATTTACGGTTTAAAAAAAAAACATTATATTATGACCATTACCCATTATGTATTTTAAACTTTGTATATCAGTACAATGACATTGCCTTGAAATCTTCTGGTTATATGTAACCACAGCTAAGGAAGTCATTCTTACTCGGGCTCGAACTTGGGACCGCTAGCTTCGAAGGCAATCACAACCAACTAAGCTAACGGCACATACACACACTTACATACATTTTTTACTGGCGTAGAAGGCAAACGAGCACACAGGCCACCTGATGATAAGTGGGATCTGAGACTCAAAGATATTTGTATTTCCAAAACTACAATCTTAAGATTACAATCCTAAGACTGCGAATTGGCAACGCTGAAAACTTCGAGACCACAACGGAACAACACAAAAACAAAATGCTAGTTTCTAACAAGATTGTGATTGTTGTGCATAAGCGTCTTGATGCCATACGAGCCTAACAAGACGTAAGACACATCAACTAAGATGTTAGTTGAATAACTAAAGAATTTGCTGTTATTACTATCAACTAGGGTTGATAATGTTTATATAACTAATATCATATCATAACCATTGTAGGTATTCATTATTTATCAAATCAGAGAAAATCTCTCTTGGTTGGCTCTCATTTTATTCAGTGAACAATGCGGACATTGACGATAGGTAAAAGAGTAGGCGATAACCATCCGGGTTGTCCTTGTCAAGGTTCCACGACAATACCACTTCACTAAGTGGCATTGCAAAATAGCGTGTGAGAACTAATGATGAAAATTGCAAAGGATACGAGTATATTTTGATTTTTTCGAAACTTTGTATCTTTTCTATAAAATACATGTAGGTAATTTCCGAAAAAAAAACAAATCAGAGGTTCGTCTGAAAAATAAAATCATACATGTATAATACTTGTTTCATACGTTTTTTTTCATATTAACAATCAAAGGGAAATAATCTTGCTTATTAAATATTAATTGAACAGTTTATGTACTTCATGCAATAGAATCAATGTCTCGGTTGATATAATAATGCGAAAAATACATCGTGAAATACACGTAAAAAAAATTAACTTGCGAAAGATTCAACCGAATATCCGCAAGGAAATATTCTGTATTTTATTGAAAAATACAGGGGCGTTTGAAAGATACATGTATTTTACAAGTCATTTTCGACGCTAGAGAGAACTGAGCTCCAGCTTAATGAGTATGACGCGTATCGAATCGAAAGTGGCGCGCTGTATGAAATGACACCACTTAGAATTGAAACAGCTAAGCGTGAGCTGGAACTATGTTGTGGGTTCTTATAAAGATCTTGAAATACTTGTGTTGTATTTTGAATATATAAAAGGCAAACCTGACTTACTGACTTATATATCAACGCACAGCCGAAACTACTGTACGTACGTACTGTACGTAAACTCTAGTTATGAATACACTTGGGTTATTTTTTTCGAGTGTATGTATGTTTGTATGTTTATTTGATTTGGCTTGCTCTGCAGCTTAAACTGCTTATTGAATGGATTTTTACAAACTAGGTGTTTTTATTTTGGTGTTCTGATGTTGTTTTTATTTATTAATAAGTACGTAAGTGTTGCCTAGTACCCATACCACAAGCCTAGAGCTCAGTTTGCTTGGACCATTTGTGTCACATTGTCCCCTTATTGGTATTCAAAAGCAAAAACAATAGCTAGTTGACACAGTCATAATATAGTTAAGTATGATCTTGCTTGTGCGTGTAAGAATGTACAAATAGATGATAATAGCTGCAGACGATCAATCTCACACACGACACGCATCGTGACGTGTGTGCGTGCGTCAATGTTTGTGTTGATTTTACCACTACACACGAACAGCGCAAGTCTCAACTGGGCCGAGAGTCTAGGCGGTAAAAACTATATGGCCTTTGACCTGTTACCGTATTGGCAACATTTTGATAGCTCTTATTTACTTGGCAGTAATTGGGGCCGAGTTAAAAACAAATAGATACCATAACTGGGCTTAATCTATTCATACCGCCGACCGATTTTTACCGCCAAGAATCACGGCCCAGGTCAAAAACTATTTTATGGTTTTTACTGTCTAGAATAGAGGCCCTGATTTATCTAATTGCTGTAGTTTGTTTGTTAACTTCAGATCCGCTGTTTTTATAAAATACAGCTTGATAACGGTGCCAACTTCGTTGTTGGCATTATTTATATACTAGCTTCTGCTGGCGACTTCGTCCGCGTAGATGGGTGTTTTCCAAAAAAAGTGTACCTCAATGAACTTTTTTTTCCAGAATATGTTTTTTTTTCTTACTCAGAATCGTTGTTACTATCGATCCTCATACAAGAATAAAAGTGTCCCAGATTTTACTATGTAAGTTTTTTCTTCCATTGCGTCACGACCATATAAATAAAAAAAGGTTGCATACGAAGAAGAATGTGACGATCTGGAATGGAATATTAGGGACACTTTTTTCTTGTATGAGGATCGATAGTGTCAACGATTCTGAGTAAGAAAAACCAAAAAAAAAAAATCTTGAAAAAAAGTTCATTTACACTTTTTTTGGAAAACGCCCAGATTTCGATAGTCATTACTCTCTCGGGAACCTCAATTTTGCATTTTTTTTTATTTTACCTCAGACAGATTTACCAATGTCAGACTAAGCTAGGCTTGTAGTATGGGTGGGACAACGACGAACTTACTTGTATGGAGAAATACATACTTAAATACATAGAAAACATCCAAGACTCAGGAACATACTCGTGCTCATCACACAAATATCTGCTCTCACCAGGAATTGAACCCGGGACCGCTAGCTTCGTAGGCAGGATCTCTACCAACTAGGCTAATCGCTTCGTAAAATTTATTATATTATTATTATTCATTTATCCATTACGCTTAGTTAAAGTCGTATAGAGTGTATAATTTTCCGACAAACTGTTAAGCAGTAAACAATTAATTAAGAAATTAATTACTCGTTAATTGCCTTCCAACGGGAAGAAATAGGAGAGTAGCTGGGAACTAACTTTACACGAAGTTGCAGACATCCTGTAGTTATATATGTAGTTTGCAATTTTCTCTTTTTCCGACGGACCCCTAAACCATAACGCACTTTTCCATAACTGGCCATCAAGCGTTCTCACTTTCGATGTGAAAATCGCCAGTAATTTCTCGAAATAACAACCGATCGGCAGTTGTTTAACGGTATGTGAATCAGCTAGGTTGATTATCCACGCCATATTTGTTTTGGCTATGGTTATGTTAGATGAAAAAATTCGTGGATTGTTTAAACGTATATTTTATAAACGTGCTTTGGCGTAATTATTAGAAATTTTAGCCAACTAGGGACACAGCAGGGTTGTATTTTGCATGTGTTTATATTGCAACTAAAATAATAAAAAAAGATTACCACTATTTTTTACATCGAGAAGGAGAGCACATAGGCCACCTGAAGGTAAGTGAGATCTGTGACCCGTAGACTGCAGTCTCAAGACTACAACCTTAAGACTGCAATCCTAAGACCACAAAAGCGTTGCCAACACTAAAATAGAATGCCTTTATGCTAGTAATTTCACCGATTAAAAATATGTTTACATAACGTTAGGTCTATTAACCATACACACCTCAACTCTCTCAAACAACCGTATCGACCCAAAACATTATTAAACTATGAATATGATAGACATTAGATTTTATTACAACATACATAGTTCACACACTTTCTCCGCAAGATGAAATTAATTTCTCTTTATTAAGATTAAGTATTGTTACGTAACTAGATAATTGTATGAGAGAATGTATGACACTGACAAGTACCACGGTGACTTATGAATGCCCTTAATTAATAAATCGTCCCACTTACAAGTACTTGGGCATATGAGACGAGTTTAAGTTCTGTGACGGAATGATGAATAAAAATTGTTTATTTAGTAGGTAAGTAGGCTGCACGGGCATTTTTTCACGTCAAAAATCTACTAGAGCTTCAAAAGAGGAGATACCACCGCTAAGAAGAAACGCCGCATGAAACTCAACAGTCAGTTTTTTTTTTTATATTGCTTATGATATACAATGATAATCCCGAAGATGATCTGGAAGAGATCCCTTAAAGGGATAAGTTCGCCTTTGTACATTCCTTTTCTGTAAATATTGTATTTGAATTTCTGTGTTTTGTACAAGATAGAGTTTACTACATACATACATAATATTGATAATACTTATCTTACCATTATATAAAACAAAGGATTTAAAATAAAAATATTATGCGTAGGAAAGCGTATCAAAACTCGGAATTTTCACAAGAACTTATAAATAATAAAATAATAAAATACCTACCAATGACGTTGCAAGACAATATAACCACATTAAATAAAGCTTTCAATAAGTTCTCCTACAAAAACCGTTACCGTTAAACTATTTAACCAAGGGCCCAAAAAAGAGGGTTTGTTTTTGGCCTGTATCTAGCTATCATAATTTTAATGTCTAGTTTGATATCGATTTGGTTCAAAACAGTAAAATGTTCGCCCTGTCTATAGTATTTTATCTTCATTATGATGTGGTACACTAACCTACATTTTTAAAGCTTAAATTCGCATTATAAACCTCAATACTCTAAAATCCATTAGCGACGTATACTTACCCAGTATTGTCCTGACTCAGGCAAAAAATAGGCATTCAACAATGGTTTTCTCTTTCAAAACCGCTAATTGCGGAAAAAACTTGACATTTATTCTTAATGAGGTGGAGATCAGTGCAATATAGGCTTTACAGGTTATAACTTAAGGTTAATAATTTATAATGCTAGACGGATGCTGCAAATATGGCTTTTCCAATTTCTATTTTTTTGTGACCGAATCATCAAACTATTGGTAAATTTGCGTTATCATGAATCATCACATTATTTTATAACACCTGGGGGTCAAATATGGCTGCGTTTATAGCGTGACAAAATTTGGATAAAACATCCGTCACATTCTGACACGTTTATTATAATATAAGTACGAGAGTGATGGATGCTTTATCCACATTTTATTTATCACGCGATAAACGCAACCGTACTAGGCCCACAGCTGTAGGCTACAGCCTGTAGCCTACGACTCTATCCGCGTAGAGGTCGTTTTGTTGCTTTTACTAAGTTTGTAAAGTTCCTAAAGATATTTAACATATTTTTAATGGAATATGCTTGGAATGAAGCAGAAAGAACAGCATTGTTTACTACGGTTTTGGTGTATTCCAAAGCATTTCGGTTCCCAGGTTCGGTAGAAGCTAAGCTACTATCAAGATTCATACAAAACTAGAACCAAAATCATAATAAAACAAAATAATGTTATAAAGCCCAGTCCGCATTTACAATACAGTGTGTAAATGGTATACGGGCGGCGTTTATTAAAAATGGACATAGATTAAGACTCCAATAATCATAAACAGAAATAATTATTTTGATTACGCTAACGTATACACCGTTATTAATTTTTGAACATACTATCGACCCGCAATTTAGATTTAATTCCACCTGTCATAACTTTGAAACATCATTAATTAATTGCATTTTTTGTTATACATTGCGTATTCAATTATTTTGTATGGTTAATTTTTTTTATTTAATTTTTACAAAAGCTGCCTAATTGTGCTCATTAGGGGCTATACTAACCACAGTTAAAAGGAACGCCCGTATACCATTTACACACTGTATAAGTACCTATAAAATAATAGTGGTAAATACCGCTACGGAACTAGGGCCGGTATTATGGTCGCCTTTATCGCGGTGTATAAAGCATCCGTCGCTCTCGCACTTACATACTTGTCAGAAAGTGACAGTTGTTTTATCCACTGTTATCCACATCGCTAAACACCATAATCGGGCCGCAAGTATGATAACGGTATAATAATAACGTTATCTCACGAGATAACGATAAAAAAATAACGGTATGGTAAACAGCGGCATTTCAATAAGCTTTACCACCAGACTCGCTCTTGTCGATTTCTAAATTCTCAAGCAATTACACAACCTAACTAAGTAAGGAAGAATCGATAATCTCTAATAGTAATTATGTGAACGCATTGTGTCATTGTATGTCTCAGCGTTTTTATTCGGAAGCAAAACTGTTGTTTTCTTTTAACGAAGCGCTATCAGAATAACGAGATTTCAATTGTACTTTCTTGTTGTAATTAGTTAGGTAATGAAAAAGTTACAAACAGTTACTATAGATAAGTCTTAGTTCTTGTTAACAAGACAGTTAATGTCATCATAGCTATTTGTGGCGTTATCTATGAAAAGGGACCTTATTGTCAATGTCGCTTCCGCCATTATTAACGATGCTCCGATATAGATACAACGTCGCGTGACGCGGTGCGGCGTAAGCGCCATCAACAATAAGGTCCCTTTTCATAGATAACGCCACATTTAATGGCCGCACTTACTGCTGCACTCAGAGACGTCAATTAAATTTAACGCTTATTTAGTGACGTGTTGTCTTATTCTATCGCTATAGAAAAGAAAGTGACAGCAGCTACTTTAATCATGCATTAAATTTAATTGACATCTCTGAGTGCGGCAGTTAATGACCATTAAGAGCGGTACCACACGCTACCTTTATTCTAAATAAGGTTACTGCAATGTAGCAGTCGAAGCATTCTATACTCTATTTGGTAACAACATTAAATTTAAAATGCTTAAGTATAATAGACTATAGAGGACGCCCGCGAC
The DNA here is from genome assembly GCA_948252455.1 of Acleris cristana. Taxonomy (NCBI): domain Eukaryota; kingdom Metazoa; phylum Arthropoda; class Insecta; order Lepidoptera; family Tortricidae; genus Acleris; species Acleris cristana. The sequence goes on along the minus strand of OX411791.1, from coordinate 2,016,023 downwards.
TTCGTACGCGTAGAATTAGTTTCCCGCTACTCCTCCCATTTCTTCCCGTTGGGGGTCGAACCCCTGTACCAAATGTCAAGAATCTAGGGACAGTAGTTTCAGCTGTGCGTTGATATATAAATATAAGTCAGTCAGGTTTGCCTTTTATACAGGGTGTCTTAAAAACCTTTCAACATTTTTTAACAGTAGGTAGGGTGGATGATTTGGATCATCCCTACATTGGTATTTTTTTTTTAAGTTAATTTTTGACTGAGTTACAGACTGATTTGTCATCGCCCTTCCTGATGATGCTCTCAGTGTGCCCCATCTTAACTACTTCATTCATAACATGTGTCACATCGTAATATAAATAAACAAATTGTTTCTTATCAACAATGTTTCTAATCATGGTCAAAAGCTAAGTACTATTGCCTGAATTTGGTGGAAAAACAATGAACCACCTTTAGTGGAAAGAAGGAAGGAGACAAGGACAACTGTTTTGTATAGGAAGGCCAACACATCATGAGAAGCAAAACAAAACGCCGAGCAGTATTTGTTCGCAAGATGGCATTCTGCCGTAGTAACGTTTTACTTGTTCATCGTTTATCCGCATCTTTAGTAGTCTATGAATTTATGGCCGGCACTAGATGTCATGTTCATGTCAGTGTTCAATTTCAGATTTCTAAATCGTCATTACTTTTGCTGTGAAAGAATTAAATCCGCTATTTTAAACCACAAAACAAAGATCTATCTATCTCGCTATTTTAGAGCTTTGTCCTAAATAAGTTATGGTCACATCTCGACATTAATATAAGGCAGACGATATCATAAGGTTTCGGTTTGCGCATAGGTACAAGAGATTTAGTGAACACTTCAAAGCCCGTTAAAATGTTAAATTGCAAAAACAATTCTACAGTAAGTTGCACTAAATCTTATTATGTTTTTTAATGTTAACCTAATTTTGGTTTACATGAAGAGAACTGTTTACATACCAATGACACTGGACATTGACCTTGAACTTAGGATTTTGACGTTAGTTACTACGAGCGTTTGGAGTAGTATAGTAATCAACGTCAAAATGTCAAGGTCAAGATATCGGCTGCGATACATCAAGAAACAAAATGAATATAATTAAACCTTCTTTTTTTTTTACTTTAACAGAAACAAAAATGAACCATACCCCCGTGATCAGAATCGTGCGAACTATTACCCCGCCAAAAATGTTGAAAGGTTTTTAAGACACCCTGTATATATAGATGATTAATCCTCTTTTGGCAAGGTCACCACCTATCAATTAACGACACTACCAAGCCTATTTTCTATTAAATTGTACAGTCACCACAGTTGCCACTAGTTTAAAAAAGGAACGAGTTCATTGGTTCTAATATATCTCTGAAGGCCTGCTTGCACGTAAATTTTACATTAGGTTAACCCCAGGTTAAATTATTCATGATCATGTCAGATTCATATGAGAAGTGTCCATTTTAAAAAATTAACCTGTTAACCTAGAGATCATTTAGGTACAAGCGGGCCTTAAGGGAATAGGGATAAAGATATAATATACCCTGATATAATAGAGACCTTTTTCAGAGCTTGTAACTGTTAAACGGCCCATCCAAATTTTATGACTCCAAGCTGAGAACCACCCTGATTTTGCCTATCTTCGTACAGTTTCCACAGTCATAGTCAGGTTAACTGGAAGAGATCCCTTAAAGGTATAAGTTCGCCTTTGAACATCACTGCTATGTTTTTGTCTATTTTATTATTGTTCTGTTTGTGCAATAAAGTGTTTTTATACATACATACATATAATATACTATTTAATGTACGTATATACTTGTAATTGGTGCATAAATAAATTTACTTAAATAGCTTTAAGCTACCTGGAATAACGAAATAAATCAGTGTTCCCGTGCGATGGCAAAATTACTAATTCTACGCGGACGAAGTCGCGGGCAGAAGCTAGTTCATACATAAATACATTTACTTAAAAAGCTTTATTTTAAAAAAAAGACGCGTAAAATTGGTTTAGTCCATTTGGGAGCTACATAGAAACACAGACACACACATGCACAGATACACGCGTTAACCGCGCTGGGAAAGCTAATAACAAATTACCACGGCGGGTAGGTCGTGGTTTTCTGAAGATAAGTGGTTAGTTAAAGACCTAAGGGCGCAGGTTAAGGGATAGTTGTCCAACCGGCTTCGTAGGCCATAAAGCGGGCCCCGCCGAGCGGGGCAATGCTGCGAGTGTTTTCGGCACATTTGGTTGCATCGGTCAAATCCTTAAAAGGGATAGCTTTGTCTTTATACGTTATTTTGTAAATATTGTATTTTAATTTTTGTGTTATGTAGGTTTAATAAATAGTTAACATAAATAGGTATATAATTAGTGTGTGTGTATTTTCACCTATGTAGTTAGTAAGGCTTTTTCTGGAAAGTCTGATTGTTTATGTACAGACAAAACCAATAGTTTCTTTACCTACGGCCATCGCACCAAAAATATATGTAACTATACATAGATAGACATTAATAATATTTTTTTATAAATAAATATTTGTGTCAATAACGATTTCGATAAAATTTGCAAAATAGGGGGTGAAAAATCCATCTCTCAACTTGTCATCTTTTACAAAAGTCTCCCAGGTACTAACGAATAAAATGAGAACATTCTGCAGAAGAATAAAAGTATCTAACATAGCCTAAAGCTTTTGTAATCTGATGAATGCCAAATGGAATAAAATAACTCTCGAATAGCGTTGAAACATTGTACAGCCTGAGCTTCAGACCGCCATAAGAATAAAATGCGGTCATTAGTTTAATTTAACTGCAGACGCTGCGGTTAAAGTTCGTTCAACTCGTTTCCTACTTTTAGAGGAAGACTTTGATTGCCTTTCTATAAAATAAAATAAATAAATATCGGGTATAAAAATAGTGGCATACCAAGGCGAAGGTGGCGGGACGACGCACTCGCAATCACGATCGTTTTCATTTTGGTAATCGAAGGCTTGTCTGCATACAAAATGAAAACAATTGCTCTACTTTGAAGCCGGTTGATATTGCGAGTGCGTTAGACAATAAGCCCTCTGGTCAGGGGGCCTAATATGGCGTTTATTGCGTGACAAAGTGTGGATAACGCGTCCGTCACCTTCTGACACGTAATATAAGTACGAGAGTGACGGATGCTTTATATGACGCGCGATATAAACGCAGACATACTAGGCCCGCAGAGATCGCAATGGATAGTCAGGGGGCCTAAGGCTGCAGCTCCACTGAGGCGGACTGAGCATGCTCAGTGTAGAGTTCCGAAGCCGTTACTACAAACACAAAAATCTCTCTCAAAAAATAATAATACCATGTGGAAAAATGCACCAGCAAAAGAGCGTACGAGTATCTTCATGGCGTCCTTTTGTTGTGAAGCGCAGTTTTTCGGCAATAACTCAAAAACGAGATCGTGATCATGTTGTTTTTTTTTTCGTTTTTGACTACGGAACCCTAAAAATGTAGAGATATTTTTAAAACGTTTTTATCCTAGTTGGTAGTGACTCTTATTTTTGATCCTCGAAAAGCAAAATTTTAAAGAGATTAAATACTTACCCCTTTACTAATAAACGTTGGGTAACCGTGGTGTAGTTAAACCATGCTTTGTCCTTATCTGTCATTATGACATTTGAATTTGACAGATAAGGACAAAGCATGGTTTAGCTACACCACCGTTACTCAACGTTTATTAGTAAGGGGGTTAGTATTTAGAATTAATAACTAAAAATTACTACCACTTTGTAAAAAAAAAAATGGTTAATGTCTTTAATAACCAACAGTTTCACTAGTTCGCATAATATTGTCGCAACTTCAATTTCTCTCAACTCTCTGACCCTAGGGATCAACATTACCATACACTGCGCGTGCACACGTAGTACTGCACATGTTAATGTTGTTCATGTTTGTATGTAAATTATAGAAACCACTATTGTTAACTTCGTGGTTTTTTAGACATGTCCTTTCTGTTGATTATTGTCCAACATGTATCAATACGAGTTCACGTCAATCAATAATAGGTATTGTTAGTAAATAAAATGTAATGTTAATATCGCCTTCAGACAAGTAGTCACTTGTTGTTCAAAATGGTGATCCTAGAGGTAGTTATTTAACGCCAGGTCTACACACATGCGCGAGTCGACGCGAGGCCGAGATACACTGCCGTCTTTAAATACGAGACGGACTGTAAAACTTTTATAATAACATCAATGTATCTCGGCCTCTCGTCGACTCGCGCGAGTATGTAGACCTGGCATAAGAGAATTGTGAAGCGACGCTTAAATCGCATAGCTGTCAAATATTTTCCATACAAATTTTGCTCTGGGCGATCACTTTTCTCACACTCTAAATCGGGCCCGATTTTTTAATAATATTGTAGTGATTATGAAAAACTAGGTCTGTATGTTTCTGTTTTTTGTTTTTTGTATTTGTTTCGTACTAAGAAATATATTCTTGGACAGGAAAACGTACAGAAATAGTTTTTCAGAATATCTACGACATTTTCAAAAATCGTAAAAATCGGACTAGGTTTAAGGGCAGGGAAACGTAATCGCATTTATTATGGAAATATTTAGCTTCACAATTCTCCTAAGTCAGTTGCAATAACCAGATAGTTGCAATTAAGTATAAGACTCCACCTGACTAGTAAGCAGAAAATAAACCAACTATCAACAAACAATAACAAATAAGAGAAAATCAACGTATCAGTGCCTAACAAACATTAAGAGCGTGTCGAGATGCTATAAGAACGCGATATTTATAACAGAGCATAAACATCTGACCATCCAGCGGAACATTACCTGCATATAATATATTTATGTGCCAGTAAATGTTCGGAAAAAACATTTAGATTAATCGAGTAAATTTCTTTAAAAAGATTTAGACTGGAACAGATGTTGGTCAATTCGACCATAGGCCAAACTTCAAAGAAGGCCAAATTTGGATAGGCCAAAAAAATACTTTTGGTACCCAAAGTGTGCCAATAGAATCCTTGAAATAGATACCGTTGAGGAGTTCCGGTGGCCATCTGTGGTCTTCCTCATCAGATCCACTTCACCAAATGATATTTTCTGAATGCAAATGCTGGATTTATTACTGAAAATACTAAAATCGTTGTATGTATGCTTACAATATTTGAGGAGTTCCCTCAATTCCTCACGGGTCCCGCATCAACTAGGGACCACTTCAGAAACCCTATCAAACAAAAAGTAATTTTCAAAATCGGGTCACAATTCAAGGAGAAATCGGTGAATATTAGTAAAATAAAATACAAACAGCCGAATATAGAAACTTCTCCTTTTTTGAAGTCGGTTAATTAAGCACTTGGCGCTATCCTCTCGTAGCCAATGTAGCCATCTTAATGTTTGTATTATTTAAATAAAAAGCCTTTCAAAATATTGAAAAGCACGTTTTTTGTTATTTAAACCGTTTCTTTCGTTTCTGTCGCACTGCTGGCTTAAAACCTCAATTAATTAATCAATCAAATCTATCAATACATCATAAAGTCATAACATTTACAATTACAACTACAAGAATCTTTCAAAAAATAAAATATTATGACAACCATCTGTCAGCTCTCATTATATTTTGTCGAAAGTGCTTTTCTTTAGTTAATTAAAAAAAAACAAGACAATGTTTAAGACAGGTGTATAAATAAATAATATATCATGCCCATTCTCAAACTTCAAAGTACGTGCTTATAGCGTAATGATCTTAAATTGATTTGTTTATATGACTGACGGAACTAAAAGTTCCCTACTAAATAACCATTAATAATATGATCTTTGAATATTATGAGCGTTAAGTGCCTATTTTTGGCGCAGCTAAGTCCAGGGCCTCTATTCCACGCTGGGTAAACCGACATTATCGATATGTCGAGGAAAGTTCATACAACATTTAGGAGAAAGGTACATAAATTTCAAAAATCGCTAACGTTGCCGTTAAGCGTTAGTCCAAGTTCTCTTTTAACAAGTCAACGCTAAATTTAAAACTACATAAGCAATAAACTTGCTATTTTCTAATATTATCTCAGAATGCAGCGCCAAGCAGAGTTGTAGTAACGATTACTTTCTTCACATCTCAATTACTGACACGGCAGAACGCATTCTAGACGCGTTTGAGACAAAAAGTGAAGCAACCGCCTTTTTGATAACCACTTTAAAAGATAAAAAACCGGTCAAGTGCGAGTTGAACTCAAACACCGAGAGTTCCGTACCACCGCAAAGTAGGTATTATTATCTATATTAATTCAATTTCGAATTGAATCAGCGCGATCCCAACGCACACTTGACCATTTTTTAGTTTTGTTGTCTTTTTTTCAGAGTTTGAATTATAATCATAGGCAATTTTTTTACGAAACAACAAAAATAAAAATGCGTTGAAGAAAAAAACGATGTATGTTTGAGCTCCGCCCTAACTATTACACTTTTTTTTATATCCGCCGTTATATCACATATTTATTTAGTACATTTACTGGTTACTTGAGGTGGTTTAAATTTAGCAGAAAAAACAAGTTCCCGAACGATCCCGACTGGTAGCCCGCTCTCTTGTTATTTTGTGATCATCATTTAGTTATCAGCCAAAACTGTCTGATTAGGGGCGTAGAAATTTATTTCAACTAGCGACAGGGGAGGGTGGGACTCATCTTAAGACGAGACAACAAGAGATAATCTCAATCGAACGGCGCTTATAGGTAAGCTGGTTCGATTGATCAATTATACCTGTTGTTGTCTTGTCCTCGATAATGAAGAATTAACTAAGTAGACGTTCAAGTATGGTCAGAATCTGATATTTTATTATTCTTAAGGAAAAATAGCTTCTGTGAAGCTTATTTTACGCGCAGGACTGTCAGTCTAACCAGTCGTTCTTCAAATCCCTTTATTCCTAGTAGTTCCGTGGAAGAAGTTCCGTGGCGGAACTAGTCAGACTTTTTTCCCAATAGTTCCGCGGAACAAAGCATCAATTAAATACTAATATTTTATAATCCCATTAGTTTCGTGCATTTTCGTTTCCGTCAGAAATTTGACACAAAACATTTTTATTCCGCAAAAGTAGGTAGGTTAGGTTCGTTAGGTATCTATATAAATGCCCGAAGGGCTAACCGCCCTGAAATAAGAGCCCTGCCGCGAGGCAGGGCTCCGTCGAAAAGAGCAGTGGGATGAAGTAGTGGGACCACGGGTAAGTGTCACTAGTTCTGGCACGGAACTATTGGGAAGAAAAAGTGTCTCTACTTCCGCCACGGAACTATTGGGAAAAAAAATCTCACTAGTTCCGCCACGGAACTACTGGGAATAAAGGTTCGAATCTTATCTATTGACACACCGCTTTGTAAAGCTGCGGATGTAGATGCGTGTCTCGTACTATGGGCAGAAAACGTGTCAATATCTGTACCACTTTCTTGCAGCACAGACTTGATCCATCAACTAATTGAACTGACAGAGATTGCTTTGTGAGGTTTTTTGCAAGATAAAAATAAGTTTTGAGTACTTCCTCTTATATCTTAAGTAATAATATGTAAATAATCAACAACAGCCTGAGCTGGGCAAATAATGTTCTTTGTCTCTAAAGATTTTCAACCGAATGTAGGGTTATGTTCTATTAGGAACAGACGTTATGCCTCCTCTCTCTCCTAGTGTTGCTGTGCCCTCCAGGGTTCATTTTGTTATTACTTATTTATTAGAATAAATAAATTTAATTAAGTAGTTGAGTTTAGCTACTTTAATATAAATCACATTAGCCTCTATTTTAATCTTATCTATATCAATAGCACATATAGTTTGAGCTCTTTGCCCTGTAGCCAAAACTAAAAGTGTAACAACCTTTTTTGAACACATTTCTAAGTTTTTACAATCTTTATAATTATTATCTATATAATTTAATACTCGTAGACACACCCAAAAAAAAACCCGCTATCTATTACGGTTGTTAAGATTCAGCTCTGACGGACGGACAGCATAAATAGATAGCCACATCACCACGGCACAGCGTCGTTAATGTGAATCGGCACGGCGCCGTAAAAAGCCACGCTGCCGCGTCGTGCAGATACATGGTGCCGTATTTCATTGTAAGTCGAATGCCCTGCGTGTAGAGATTGAAATAGCTTGAAACCTTAAGTTACGCGGCAGCGTTTCTACAGCGCCGCGCTGTTTCTAGTTATCGACGCCGTGCTGTGGTAATGTGTATTCTGCTATCATTCTTCAAATACTTGAAACCCAGTAGCCATTTGAAATTTACTTATATTTTTGATAATGGGTTGGCTCTTGATTGGCTCTTGGACGAATATTTTGTCGACGATGAAGCAAACTCACCCAAAAGATGCCTATTGACCTTAGCTTTCATTCTTTCCAGATAACCATCACATCAACATGCGTGGACGGAAATTATACAAAGCAAGGATTAGAGAGGAAGAGTGATGGACGGGGCAAAAGGGAATCCTCAGTAATAATAGATAGCTACCCCTCAACTACCTTCGCAGCCAAACCAGATGTGATCTACGATAGAGTCTTGAAATCGAAGTTTAACTCCAAAGTAAAACATGGCCGCACTAGACCACAATATGGACGCTCACCGCATTCTCAACGAGTTAAGCCCGTGAAGAAATACAGGAGGAAACTGATCAGAGCTCAAAGATTAAAAAAATACGGGTCAACACCAAACCACCTGCACAACCACCCTATATATAGTAAGGCACCTAAACATGTAACTTCTAAGATGCCTGAGTCTGGTTATAGCCCGCCTAAGATGTGGAATGAATATCACCAATTCCATTTATCAGAACCTGCGAGCTTCGCTGAGCCTCCGAAATACGTGAACCACGACTATGAGCGAAACCCTCAGAAAACTCACGGGGAACCTCCGGTAGACTCCTATGGAGCACCTGTCAAACATGCCGATTTGCAAGTTACGGTAGAATCCCATCAGAACTCTATAAACCATCCAAATTTACAAACTGCGGAACCATTTGCTGAATCTCCAAAAAACGGAAACTTTGACCAACAGCAGCAACAGTACCAATCATACCAGAGCTATCAGCAGGATGTCAACGTTGATAACGTTAGCTCGTATTCCAAATATAATCCAGTGAATCACCATCATGAACGAGAAGTTCACGACGGAAACCAGCCTCGAGACCACGATTTAACTCTACATTCTTACGCAGACGTGTATAAACAAAGTTTACTAAATGATTTTAACCCTAATACTTGGAGCCAGAAGAAGAAAAATCACCACAGTGTTCTAAAGAATCGCCCCTGGAAGTCTAAATTTAAAAATGAGGATTCTAAAGATCTTCAAAAGCATATTATGGTCGGAGGTCAATACGCGGAACCCCCAGGTCACTTGGTACCAGAATTTCAACCAATTTTACCGGATAAATTTCCAGGAGCCTCGTATTTTGGTCCTAACTTCGGTTACACAGACTCTGAATTCGCCGCTTCAGCCTCAATATCACCATACGTCAATTACAAAAACAGTAACATGGCTTTCAGTCCTCAGAACCTTAACGACGCCTTCAGTTTATAAACAAACATTGCGTATAAAGAGCTGGTCCTTTTATATAGTTATTTAGTTTACGAGGATTGTATTACATGTAAAATGTATGTAATGCTTGGGTTTAAACTACATGTTTTGTCACTAAGTTGAGTCTTTACAATCCTCGAAGTCCCGCTCCACTATTTCATGTTTCCTTCAATGGAGCCGGCGTGAAACGTCAATTTTAAAGGCGGGCGCCCCATGTAGCGGATTAAAAACACTAACTGCCGCACTCAGAGACGTCAATAAATGCTTGTTTAGTGACGTATTGTCTTATTATCGTGTTCTGTAGCAAAGAAAGTGACAGCAGCAACTTTAATCAAGCATTAAATTAAATTGAAGTCTCTGAGTGCGGCAGTATATCGTGTAATTATTGATATTTGGGACTAGAGAAACATCTTGTTTTATAAATTGTAAGATAATAATTTAGAATAAACCGTTACGTTAACATTTGACTGCCTTTTATTTAAAAATAAAAGCTGAGCGCGTGACGTTTCAGTTTCATCTTACGTTTTGTTTCTATTAGCTATAATTCCGCTCTCTATCTCAAAGAGCGCAACGAGAACTTTATAAATTATTAAGGACGCAATCCACATTCTGCTAACAGCGTATTTCGGCTACTATTAACCATAAAATGATAATATTGGGTCCTTACCTATGAAATTGGCGTTATTTTTACGTGTTTTATTTCGTACGGAATTTATTCATTTCAATTTTAACTTCCAAATTATTTTTAAATTTCATTAATACAGTACCTATGTTACAAAGGTTTTAGATACAAATAATAATGGTTCCATTTCTTACTTAGTGTTTAAAATTAAAGTGTGAACTCAACTCTTTTCATGTGCTGTGAGTTCAAGTGTTTCAATTACGCAGAGTTTTATGAAGCTAACTATTTTTAAGTAATTAAGATATGTATAATATAGCATAGAAGTGTCCAATATTTCTGACAGAATTTTGTTTGGTTTGCACTTGACGTTACTAAATAATCCGCAAAATTAAATGTATGAAAACCACCTATTTCATAAAATTCTCCATATACAAGGTGTTACAAAAATACCCGTAAAGCCGAAAGGGAGTTAAATGGTGCCTTATAACAAGTCCATTTACAATATTTGAGAACCGTACTATCACCGTATGACTTACCGGCAAAAAAAAAAAACATTATTTTTTTCATTGATGTGCCAACCCTGTTTCATTAAAATTAAAGAGTAAACTACGCAGAATGTACATTATGTACATTTTTACCTAATTCGTGAAACGATCAAGAGACATACTAACAAAATGTACAGAATTCGATTAGATAGATATTACAAGTCGAGTTTTGGACTCGTAATATTCTGAGTTAGAAAACATCGTCATTTTGGAAAAAATACGAAACAGTTTTTTCCGTCTTGACGTTTTTTGAAGCCAGTACTTAAGCATAATGACATCATAGTATTAAACCTTTGTGGATGAAAACCAGAAAAACCATTAAAGTTGTCAATTATTAAATTGGTAGGTTGGCCTCTCTGTTAAATAATCTATGCTAACTCCGGTTCCCTGACATGACAGCTTACTAGGGTTGACAATATTTTTGGGTTTTATAATTTATTTGATTTTTTACGGGGTATTTTGTAACACGTTGTAAAACGCCAATTTCATGGGTAAGGACCTAATAGAATAGGAAGATGTTTAATTCCCTAGTTCATAAGTTACATTAGGTAATGTTCAACAGGTCGTTGGTGTCTTCGGTCTGTCGGTGTGTCAGCTACTTTGGTCTACTTATGTTTGTCTGAAAGATTTGTATAAGTGTCGTGTAGTGTGAGCTGTATACTTTTTAGTGTATGAGTACAGAATAAATTTACATAAATTTAAAATGTTGTCTCATATTGCCCTATCCTATTTACAGCTAGTTAAAGTCTATGTGAACGAGAAGCAGTCATTCGTTTACTGAGCAGCCGACTCCGGTCTGTTTTTGGTACATAGTTGATTTCACCTTGTGGAGCATTCCATGAAAAACGGTAACTTAATTTTATTTTTAATTCACCTTTGTCTCGTGTTTCGCTAACATTTTCGAAAATATCACCTGTTTCAGACTAGGTTGATTTGGTGTCGCTTACGTGACGTTTGGTTTACACCTAGTTACTTTACGAACTTAGACATAATGTCAAAAGTAGTTCATGGTTTTTTTTAAGTACACATTTAGCTTTGATATTTTATTATTAACAAATAACGGAACCTCAAATGAAAGGAGTACCAGAGCTGTAAAGTCTTAAAATCGAGTACGAATGTCGATTACATAACCATGGAATGCTCCTTGTCTAGTATTGGTCAGGAGAGGTTTGTCCTGTCCGTATCGAATGTAGACATCCCCGGGGTGTCTAGATCCTCCATATGCATTTCGCGGAGGCGGCGCAGCATGTCCTCGTTTAGGTCTTGTGCCTGGAGGTGCCATGGATCCCAATCGAGCATATCCCAGAGTAGCGAGGTTTCTAGGCGTCGTCTCGAGAATTGTCTGGTAAAATGAGAAGAGGGAGCGAAAGTTTGGCAAGGCTAGTTAATGTTGGCAACATAGAAGCCAAACAAGAGCAGGCTGAAAATCAACACGGGTGACAAGAGACCAGAACGGGTGTGTAATGAGTGGTATAAAAATAATTAATATAATTTAATTTGATATAATAACATTTGTTATAATTTCAAAGGATATAATCACCTATTTTATATAATAAACGATTGGTATTATATTAAAATATAACCACGAAACCGTATTAACACTACGCTCGTGATGCAAATAATAAAACAAAAATGAAATCCAATTATTCTAAATACTATATTATCAGAAGCTTATGCAAACGTGTATCAAAATCTTACGACATAACACTCAATATCACAAATCATAGTAAACTATATTAATCTAAAATTTTCCACGCATACTTGAAAGTCGTCGACCGTTATTATTTTAACAATAGTATTTACACAGTTAGACAAAATCATACTTTTGTTTGGATTCATGTGACATTTGTGTTCATTGCAGGTAAAAATATATTGTACAGTTGCACACTTTACTTATATACTGAATAATTGATCATCGTCCTTTTCTTGTTTCTTGCCTTGGCGCTAAAGCTGTGAGTGCGAGGTGCCTATAGTGTCTCTTTCTTCGTGCGTTACCACATGCTGCTCTGGCAGCTTCACAGGCGCAATGAGCAGCCTGCTTAGTTGCGGCACATTCTGCGCATGCACATTGCAGCTTATGCTGCAAGTGAGCTAGCCGCGCTCTAGCTTCTGATAGGTTGTGACACTTCTCCTGAAGTCCATATTTTGTCTTATCTAACACGTTAATCGCTGTTTTCTCCAGTTGAGCTGACAATTGCGTCGCTTGCACCATGAGTTTGTGCTGCAAACAAAATATAAGTGATATTATCATTAAAAGGGCAGGTCAGGTTGCAAGGAGTGGAATTGACAGGTGGAGAAGAAGGGTATCAAAGTGGTGTCCTCAAACTGGGGACAGAAACGTTGGCCGACAAAGGCCACGTCGGGCGGACGACATTGCAGGCGCGTTTTGAAGGAGACCTTCAATCATTAGTAGGGAGTTATAGGTTGATACAAGAACGAAGAAGAATACCTATTACAGGATACAGTCGAAGTCATAAACTCATAAATAGGGTTAGGCTGTTAGGCAAAACATGGTTCTAGAATCCATGGAGTCGCTATTTACTAATAATTATTACACACTAGCTGCCCGCCAGCGGCTTCACCCCGCTGCTAATTTCCGAGTTTCCCGTTATATTTTTTTTCTTACATATAAACCTTATATGACAATAACGAACACAACAAAACAGAAATCAGTCAAATCGGTTCAGCCGTTCTCGAGTTTTGCGCTTAGCAAAACATTTAGTGATTCATTTTTATTTATATAGATAGATATCACTTTGATTTTGGCCTATGGTTTAGTCATAATTCTAAATAAACTAAATATTTTTTTTAGTTCAGTTTATCCATACCTACTAATATTTGTTTGTTTGTTACGCTTTCACAGCGGAGATATCCTCCGTACCATACATAATTAATTTAAACTTGTTTATTTAGCGATTTAATGAAAGATTGAATTTAGAAATATGACATTACTGAAGGTCAAAATCAAGGTGGTTTGTATTATAATAATCCGGAAACAGCGAATCCATGGATCCTGAAACCACGGTTTGCCACCAAAAGTCCTAACCCTACTCTTAAATATTTACACGTTCCCAAGACGTCAAAAATACTATACGAAACTATGCCACAGAAAACAAGGTACCTACATGTACACTTATATTTATCTTAGTACAGTCGACTACAAAGAGATGTATCACATGACATGGACAATGTAAAAGTGGATACATCTCTTTGTAGTCGACTGTACAATATCCTGCTGGAGTTTCTTGCAGCGCTTTTTCTTTGCAATGTTCTTCGCAAATGTCTTGTCCGAAGCGCTAGTAGATTCACTCATTACCGACATGTAAAAGAACCCTTATAAACCCAATTAGCTGAATAAATATTATGAATTTCGTTTTTTTAACTGTACATTATCGCTGTTGCTGTTACTATAACTGATAATAAAAATGATTCAATTATTTAAAAACTTGCTTACAAACACTCAACTGCCGAAACACCTTGTACCGTCGACTCCTCTAACTTTTCGGACCCTAAAAAAGAGAAAAAGCCTTACGAAGTGCATTAAATAGGTACCTTCAACAATTACTGCCAATTTATCTCATCAAAGTTAAGTGCAGGCAAAATGGTAGTAAAATTAAAGACTTCGTAAAACTTTATCTCTGGCCCTGGTACTTATAGTGGCACTACTGGTAGGAATTGTTGAAGAAACAAATTGTCAGGTGGATTTAATCCTTGTACAGTGCAATAGCTCTAAAAAAGTCCTTCGTTGTACCGCTCTCTCTCTCTAAAATACCCAATGATCGTATTAATAGCTCGATCTTGAGTATAGAGTCACTTTTACTGCTTCTTGAGCCGGACATCTCACTCAAGTAGGGCTAGCTAAGATGCAAACACTGCTTACGTTTTCGTTTTGTATCGACTCAAAATATACGGAGTTGACATAAGTTGTCGACGCGATCTGTCATCATCATCACCTTACATCAATCCCTTTTGTCGATTTTCGAATATCGCTAACTCAGCATTATGCACCTTGATCAGTTTATTAAAATAATCATAATAGTTTCGTAACGATCTTTCGACATCTAGTGACAACTTGTAACAGCCAACTCGACAGCGCCACCAGCGTCAGACAGCGCAACTAAATCTGATAGTGCGCTACATCACGCTAAGGAAGATTCACCAGTCAGTTGAGCTATTATACCAATTCTAACTTCATCCCAATGGACTTCGGTCCCCAGACATATATTACCCGCCTGGAGAGAGATCTCTCTATTAACATCTCTTAATTCCTACATTGGTGATCATCCCACATACATACAGCCTTCGCCAAAGGTGTTGAGCACCCCACGTTTTCCTTTGTAATTTAGGTATAAATAAAGTATTATCAATTTAAAAAATACACAAAAGTAAAATATAAAAAAGTGTTTGAACATGTGCAAATCATTAGTAGGTATCGTTTCAAAGTAGCTTTTTTCGTGTGAAAACTGAAGCTAGAAGTTGAGTTTTACAATAAAATTATAAAATGTACCTTTTTCACGGAATTTCCCTTAACGTCAATAAATATGACTAATCTTTCCGATAGATATACAACTTTCGATAATAGAAGATAGAAATGCACCTTTTAAAGTTTGACTTTTATGTGAAAAATGCATGGGTGCTCAACACCTTTGACCAAGGTTTTACATACATACCGTCACGCCTTCATTCCCAGAGTTGGGTAGGCAGAGCTACAGAATCACCAATATTTCTAAAAACTTGTTGTTAATTCTGTAACAACATTTTGCTCAAACAGGCTAAGATGTTTACTATGTGTATATTAGTGACAGGTTGCAAGCCCATCGCCTAAGGCTGCGGCTTTACTGAGGCGGAGATGAGCGGAGTGGAGCGGAGCTGTGCCAATATTAATCAATAGAATCTAAACTAACGTACGCAAGACGCGCTCGACGTGACCGCATGCGCCTTCTATTGGTTAATATTGGCACAGCTCCGCTCCGCCTCAGTGGAACCGAAGCCTAACAATACTACAAGACTACAAGCCTTTATTCCCTTAGTCGCCCCTTACGACTTCCACGGGAAGACGTGGAGTGGCACTATTCTAAGCCGTTTTAAAGTGTCTCTTACCTGAGCAGTGGCCTGTTGTGCAGCTTGGATTGCCGACCCTACGGTTCCCTGTTGCTGATGAACAGCAGCAGTGTTCTCAGCGACCACCGCTTCGGCTTCCTTTACCTCCTGCTGTAGTTGCTCCACCACAGCTTGCTTGCCAGCTAAAGCGGCCTCAGCCGCTTTTGCTGCTTGAAGCGCTTTCTCCGCTAATTGGGTTTTTACCTAAAATTGTACATTACAAGTAAGATCTTTGCCGGCCCTAATGGTTGTATTAATAAAATGATCTCAACTGTAAGGGTGAAGTCACATCTATCAGCACCGATTCGCGTTCGCCAAGAAGCAGAGTTTGCATTGTTGTGCACTAAGGGGGATAAGACAACCAGCGGGCCGATTATGGTCGTGTTTATCGTAGGACGTAGATAAGCGTAGATAAAACATCTGTCACTTTCTGACCAGTATGTAAGTGCGAGAGTGACGGAAGCTTTATCCACCGCGATAAAGACGACCATAATACGGGCCCAGGGAAGCATAGCGGCTTCCATCGTGGTCCTCAGGGTTGACCTTGACACGCATTTTGTACTTCAAGAATGCAAGTGTCTATAGATCACACTTTCCACGAGGTGGCTGCTGCGCTCTTTGCTGTCTCTATGCCATAAAAAGACCATTTAGAAGTTAACTCCTGTAATGAGTGACGAGAATAGAATACTTTAATTAATCTTAAACAAGAAAAACATTGCTACACCGAAACACTGAGGCATATTTTACCTATAATATTAAAATAACAGTGCATTAGCGCATAAAACCACCTTACGTGACGTTAAGTTATTTTGTGGCTGTGTGCGTTATTCGTGACTCGCAGTACTATGACATAAATTGCTGATTGAAGCTTCCACCCCAAGTATGAATTTGGCTTGGGGTCTGACACTAAATGATATCCTGTAACCACCCTTAGTATATACTTTCGGAGACCAAATGTAGAAGAAGAGGAGTTTTCATGCATACTTTAAAAAATCTTTCACATGTTCGCATCACACATATATCCCAATACCTTTCATGTAAAATTTCGCATTTGCAGTCTTAGGATTGCAATTTTGAGAATACATTAACGTCCATGGGTATCAGATCCTGTTTACCATCAGGTGGTCTGTGTGCTCGTTTGCCTTCAGCATGCCATCAAAAAACATGCCTGTCACGTTCAGACGGATGTATGAATGAAATCAGGTAAAAGATAAAAACGCACCATATGCGCGGCCTGCGCGCCCGCCGCGTTTTGCGCCGCTTGCGCGGCTTTCGCCTCCGCCGCTGCTTTCTGCGCAATACTGGACGCACACTTGGCCTTGCAGTCTCGAGACGCTGCTTCACGCACCCTTGCTTCTTTTATTGCCTGAAATAAAAACAATAATACACGAGTCTCATCATCAAGAAAAACTAAAAGATCCATGATAGGGTCTGGTTCTAAGGCTGAATTTCCACCTGCAAGAAAACTGCGAAAATTTTCTGACAGTAGCTAGCGGTAGTTCACACCTGCAAGTGGCTTGCAAGTTGCCAGCCAACTTTCGGGCAGACTGCCAGATATTTTACCCTGCAATTTTCCTGTACATCGCAGAACATCATATTCGCAAAACATCATTTACGCATAACATCATACTAGCAAAAAATCATAATACGCAAAACATCATACTAGCAAAATACGATATTCGCAAAACATGATATTTACAAGTAGTCGGTTTGGTTATAGAACCGTAGGTAGGTTTAGGTTATGTTAGATTTACAGTAGACCCGGAGGCTCAAACCACCCAGATACTGTTTAGTAATTCATGTCTTAATAATAATGATGTTTTGCTTAGGTGATGTTTTGCTACTATGATGATTTGCAAATGGCATTTTTTGCGAATATGATGTTTTGCTTACTTGTATGATATTATGAGAATATCATGTTTCGCGAATATGATATCCAATTATGGGGGGAAGTTTTCTTACAGGTGGACATGCAACATTAAGGCTGGCTGCCAAGAAGGCGACACAACATGGGTGTGACACCAACCCATATGTCACAACACCCATATACCTGCACAAGAAAACAAGAAACTTGCCAAACTCGTATTGGTTTGTATAGCCCTAGTCATGAAAGAATTACTCGACACGCTAAACCAAATATGTGAACGGCAGCCAACAGCTCCGCGATTTTTTTTGCTCTAGCATAGTTAAGTGTGGAAGTCTCTTCAGCAATCTTATTGTTGCCCCTTGTTATTTTGTTTGTTGTTAAGGACGGAATCGGAAAGGATGGAACAGCTTTAATATCTCGGCTCCCATTTAACTTTGTTGTTACACCTAGTGACATCGTACGATTCAGTCATTTTGGCTTTATTGTGTTCAGGAATGATGAATTAACATTTATGATGTTTATGTATAGAAGCTAAGAACAATGTTTTGTACGCATGTAAAATTTGCACTGGTCCTAGAGGTTTAACATTTGACGTATTTTTGCATTTAACAACCTTGTGAAGTCAAGAGGAGAGCAGATACGAGTAGGTCTTCAAAACCCTGCAATTTGCATTAGACAGTTACCTGGCCAATTCTTGGTATTGTCAACTATGACCTGTCACCTTTCACATGACGTCTTTGCACATATTTTTACGTAAGACTTTTTAATAAATACCTGCTGAAACTGTGTTGGCGAATCGTTTTCTGGACTCCTCCTCTCAGGAGGGAATGCCCCCACTGACACTATTAAAATGAGTAACACAAAAAGTCTCATACTATAACCGGTTACAAAAATGCAATGGCAATATTCTTGCCAAACCGTTTTTTATTAACTACATCGGTGATATTTTTCTTGACGCTAAATACAATTTCTGAGTATTGAAGCACAAACAAGTCACTATCAGGTGGTTTGACAGTGTGACTAACAGACATGAAAATAAGATGACAAAAAGCAGTTAGTTGTCGGAAATGTGCACTAAAAAGTTTTTATATACCTATTAAGATAGTAAGGGCTAGTTTGTAAAAAGCATTAAATGTTAGAGAGCACAGAGAGCAGTAAATGTTAGAATATGAACTCTTTAGTTCTATGGTTTATGAAAAGTTAAGGCGGAAACATACTATTGAAACGCCACGCAACCCGACAAAACGCGACGCGTGTTGAGTCAAATCAAATTGTAGTATTTTCTATGACCAGAAACACACTATACGTACGTGCTAGATCGGCGTGTTGGTGTTGGTGGGGGTAAACACGCCACCCGACGCAGCACACGCAGTGTGTTTCTAGTCAACACCCGACGCCACGCGTCAGTCGTTCGAGCAAAGAGTATAATAATATATATCCAGGAAAAGAGAGCCCAGAGATTGCATCAGATCTTCATCTGACTCGATCGTTATTTATTAAATCCATTGAACACGACCATAAACTTCCACTGCTGTCAGCTAACTGTATTCAGAAATTGCTAGCGTGTCGTGGCGTCGCGTGTTGGCAATGTGCACGGTGCGCGTCGGGTGTCGACACGTGGCGTCGCGTCGCGTTTCAATAGTATGTTTCCGCCTTTATGCTGTTAAAATGAGAGCTCTGAGAAGTATGTGGGGAGTTAGAATGAGATGAAGATAATCTAATAATACCCTATAATCTGTGACACAAACTCAGGCACATTACAAGTTTAAAATCATTTTTTCAAATGTCGAGTTTTCAGTGTGTCAACTAGTACAAATATGTCAGTTCTTAAAATTACATGATAAAAATAATAATGAGCACCGTGTAAAATTATGAGTCTACTTATCAGCAAGGCGTTTGCCCCGGAAATCTACCAGTTTGTTTAAGGCGGACTGTGTTCAGAGGAACTCTAACAGGTGAGTGACTAATGAGCTAGTTTTTGTAATGTTTATTGACTCTAGAGTGACGGATACTTTAGCCACCGCCATAAAGTCTACCTAAATTGGGAACTAGAAAAAAATGTGGTATATACGTCGGTAAATAAAAAATTTTATGCTGCCCTATGCTATCGTCTAATACCCAAAATGATCGTAGAAAAGGTTGATGTGTAAAAGGGTGTCTGGCTGGGACGCGTATCGCTATAATTAGCTAAAGTTTGCCCTGGTTAAGGCTAAAGTTTGGAGTTTGGATTTTGGACAGTGTATAGTGCCAGCATTGACGTTAACAACATTTCACCTCGCTGTGAGGTTTGTTCATTAGTAAGGTGTAAAGCAGTGAATGTTCATGTTTTTTCGATAAGTACAAATAAAAGAGGTTTGCAAATTATTAGAAGGTATTCAAACTTGAAGGTGCAAAGCAGTGAATGTTCATGTTTTTTCGGTTAAACACTTAGAATGTTAAACATAAGTTAAGGTGGGGCAAGTGCGTCTACGGGGGCAAGTGCGTCTACGGGGGCAAGTGCGTCAAACCGACAATATCTCCTAAAAAATATATATCGTTGGTCGCACTTTCCCCGTTGACGCACTTGCCCCACCTGACCTACTGCTTTTTTCCAGTAAAAGTTAGCCTAATTAAGCAAAATGTGATTACAGAATTATCAACAAGTTTTTTTAGGGTTGTCGGTAATTCTGTAGCTCTGCCTACCTCACTCTGGGAATGAAGGGGTTACTCTCAAAATTCCCTTTTCGCCAAAGGACCATTTCAGCTAGATGACATAACAGTAAAACACACGGTCAGCAAAGAGTCAATTCAGCTGAATGGACTTGAAAGAACAATACTCAGTCAGCAAAGTGTCAATTTAGCAGGACGTCACAGAATTGAAATGAGCAAGTAGCCAAACGTTTGGAAATATAAATAGTCCGTGTGATTAGAATACCTAATTAACCGAAAGTAAAATTAGTTGATTGACATGAACATAGAAGGAGTTATTAGCAAAACGTCTGGAAATTAAAATAGTTCGTATAATTAGAAGTTTGTATTATCGAGTGTTATATCAACACTTGCCATTTTAAGATCCAGACGTTTTGATAACGGGCTATTTGGCGTTCATGTTTATTTAGTAATTAAGACATTTTGAGATACAAACGTTTCGCTACCGGGCCATTTAGCTTTTATGTCCATTAACCCGTCAAGTGTCCGGCCCTTGATTTATAAAAGTGCACGAAATGTCCAGCTAATTTTCGAGATGTTTTTATTTTCTGTTTGAGTTTAGAAAAAGGTGAATTGTTTACGATTGGTATAATTATATTTTATGATTTATATATCAATGGAAAGATAAAAGAACAGGCAATGCAAATGCAATGGAATAAAGATTATACACTTACATTTTACTGATGAAAATAAATTATTAACTTTAAAAAGTACATTATTATTAGGTTTTGATATTTTTTTCACCCGATCGGTTTATTCTTTGACACACTGCACTTAATATATTGCCACATTTCACTTTTCTATTGTTAAATTATCACCATTATAAGTTTACGCGCCGAATTCATCAATTTATTTATCACTACACACATAAAGAACATCACAAAAAATATTTGTTTACGGAGCGGCGCAGGCGGCGGCCATTGCGGAAGAGCACGTCCTATTCCGCAATAATTCCGTTTTTATTATTTTTTCGCTTGTTCAGATGCTTAAACAAAACTTAGAGCGATCATTATAGTATCTGGGAAAAGCATCGATAATTGAGTTTATCGATATAGGCAATCCCTAGCTGTCATTTAATTTTGCCCCGTATATTCCTAGGTCTGATGAGTACTGTAAGCCTTAATATTTACAGGTAGACAAGCACCGTTTCCTCGGTGGCTCGCCCTGCCGGTGGTCCAGGGATACAATGATTTGCCTCTCCCTATACGCTTTAATAGCGTCTGCCACTCTGCTCGCCTGTATGCCCGTCTGCTACCGCCAGTTCGAAGTAAATAAGGTTATGAAGTGCATGAAGAAATAAACTATTATGATCGTTTGTGTCAGCTGGTGCACTGCTCTAGCTATAACAGCTTGCGTTGCTTGTATGCCTTATATCGTGAACGAGACTTGCTGCAAAATGAAGCCATGTAAAACAAAAGAGTTGTGCGGTAACCCGTGCTGTCACATAAATAAAACTGTATTACGAAGTAAATCTAGTATTGAAAATCAATAAAACAAATCCTTTTTATTTCATTCTTGATTCTTTGCAGTTTTAGGGGTACATATGTTAACATTTTGTGTTCCTTATGGATTAGCATTAATTTTAATCGAAGCAACAACCTCAATGCTAAAATTAGAATGAAAAACATGCATATTTTCCAATTATGGGTTGACAGCTGCAGTGAGCGCATTTTTCTGTTCCGGTGTGGAGATAAGATGACCGGAAAAATTACTAGCATATCGATATTCTATCTTAGTGCAGTTTTGGGACTGTAGTCTTGAGAATGCGAATGGGTCTCGTACATAATTATCACTTATCATCAGGTGGCCAGGGCCTCTATTCTCCCCTTTTAACCGTGGTTCCCCCACTGTGCCCCACTGGTGTGTGGACAGGTAATTTTTTTCCCCGTAGAGCCACTGCACTAGAGTGGGACTACGGGTAATTGAAACAAAACTGGCTTTTACCCGTGGTCCCACCGCTGTCGGGTGCAGACTCGTCGTCGCACCAGGTTGTCACTCCACTGCTATTCGACGGTGCGGAGCCCTGCCTAGACATCGACATTATTGTTAATTCAACAACATCACTAACGTTGACAGATCGGAGTCGGATCCAGTTCAAACCTTGTGACAACATGATAGATATCGAAAGAATACCTATACGCACATCTTTTTCTAACTGCCGCACTCAGAGATGTCAGTTAAATTTAATGCTTGTTTTGTGACGTGTTGTTTTATTCTATTGATGGAGCAAAGAAAGTGATAGCAGCTACTTTACTCAAGCATTAAATTAAATTGACGTCTCGGAGTACGGCAGTAACTCACCATAAATGCCATAAATAGAAACAGGTCAAACGTACGTCTCTCGTTGTTCTTATAGTCCGGTTTCTATACTAGTACTTATTTTATGACGGTCATAGTACGTCATGTTATGATACGGTGTAGAGTGGGCAGAGACCTTAAGGCTGCGGCTCCACTGAGGCGAAGACGAGCGGAGCGCAGAGGAGACGTGTAGGGATTGACCAATCATATTAGTTGTAATCCACATCTCGTCTCCACTCCGCTTCAATGGAAACAGTCAAGTGGAGATGAGCGGAGCGGAGAGGAGACGTGTAGGAATCGACCAATCATATTAGTTGAAATCCACATCTCGTCCCCGCTCCGCTTCAGTGGAAACAGTCAAGCGGAGACGAGCAGAGCGGAGAGGAGACTTAACTGCATTACTACATTGTAATCACTCCACTCAGCTCCGCTCGTCTCCGCCTCAGTGGAATCACTTAGCTCTTTTCACAGCTCTGCTCCGCTCAGCTCCGCTCGTCTCCGCCTCAGTGGAGCCGCACCCTTACGGCCGAACCCTATACTCAAACCACGGATAGATATGGCTTACTTCCGATTAAAATTGACATTTGCTCATACAAAATGTGTCAAATTTTAAATCCGAAGTAAGCCTATCTATCCGCGTTGCTGCTAGAAAAACAGGGGTGCAAAAATGACCCAGACGTAATCGAATGATTGTGGAGGTGGTTAATTTTGTAAATTCTCTGTTAATAAAAAATCACGGTTTGGATGGACGAGCAGGCTGCAGGTCTCCGTAATGTTTGCCTTTGTTCTGAAAATATAACATAGGATTGCATAGGATACAAAACAATACAGATACCTAGTACAAAATTATGGGTTTCTAATTTACGATTAAAATCTATGTTTAAAAAAGGAGGCTCGCTCTGGATCATCGAGCAAAACGGAAGGGAGTAGGCATTCGCACCATCGCCGATGAAAGAGATGAAAGCCCTATCGTGTCAATGTGTGAATTGTCACTCGATCGTACACAAAAATTGCTCGAGGTGTGCAAGTTTTTTCGGTGTATTGTTCTATTTTTATGTATTAGTGTCATCATTACATTTTTGTTTTTGAACTGAAAAAAATAATTGGTCGCTTCTAACAAGATTTTGATTGTTGTGCATAAGCGTCTTGATTCCATACGAGCCTGACATGACGTTAGATACATCAACTAAGACGTTATATACATCAACTAAGACGTTATATACGTCAACTAAGACGTTAGATACCTACATCAACTAAGATGTTAGATACATCAACTAAGATGTTAGTTGAATCACTAAAGAAATGGCTGTTGTTACTATCAGCTTTGGTTGATATAACGAATATCTTAACTATTGGATAATTTTTTTGTCACGTAAGTGAAAATCTCTCTTTGCTGGCTCTCATTTTTTAGAGTGTGTATGTAGATGTGTAGAGCTGCATTTGTGTGCAAATTTCCCCCTCAAGAAATGACAGAACTATTTGACTGTAATATTCCTAGCTAAGGCAGCTAAGGCGACTCATACGTTGGTATCCCTTAGTAGTCTGTGGGCGACTCCGTGGCGACTCCCTTCCGCCAGGAAAGCCGTGTTGCTCGATGCTCTGGATACATTAATAACATATTCCTTTCGCTAGAGATCTTTTATCAAAATATTCCTTCCATAATCGGTGTTGGAAAAGTTACCGTTGTTAATTTTAGTCTTTAACTATGAGCATTTTTTTTTATACTCCCGTAATTTCTAAAGTTCTGGTCATATTCTGCTTAAACATGCTGAAGTACTGCACCCTTTTTTCAAAATAGGCCATCAACGAACTATGCCCGAACGATATTTTGAGTGACATTCTTCCTTTACAATATCTATGCATTGTTGACATGGGTGAACAGAAAATTTAAATTTAGAAGCTTGTCGTGTCAATTTATTTCAAATGTAAAAATACGTAGTGTAAATGTTTAATTAACAATATGCGTAAATTTATGTGGAATTACGCTAGGATAACCTTGATATCGGGATTATCTTTTAGCGTTTGAGTTATGCAGTTTGGTCAAACGTGACCATTTCAAGATCTGCCTGTAAGTATTGGCTTTAAATAAGTACAAAAGTGTTATGTCCTTACCAAAAATACTTAGATAGATAATAAAACGAGAAGTTTTGCAACACTCTTAACATCTTTTTAGTAGCCGCATTTCTTAATTTGCTAAAATATTAGTGGTTCAGCAGTCCCTAGTATCTCTGAAATATTGACGAAAGTGATGACAATTATTCGAATTCAGCAAGACAATATTGCAGTTCACTGACATTCAACACGAGTTTAAACTTTTTCAAGCGTATGTAACACCTACATTATAGGAAATAGTGTTCTAGATCAGACTATTTTTCAATCCTGACGCTTGGTGGTCATCAGAACTTTTATCAGTATTTCGAGGAAAATCTGACACTTACAATTTTTCAACATACATCCATGATGATATCAACAATTTACGTATGTACCAATCGTCTAGATTGTTGTTACTAACATTGGATGACTTTGAAATATGTCTTACACCTTTATTACCTTACCTTGCCCATCAGTAATTAGCTTTAGGAATAGGGAATATCCTATAAAAAGATGATTATTTTCTTCGCAAACTTAAACTTTTGCTCCATCTGCAATTTAAATCTGAACACAAACAATGAGAGAGCATGTCTTTCCAAGTTAGTCTTTCTTTGGTATTTAAACCTTAAATTAGGAGTACACACAGCAACACACCTAACTAACCATTGGAGGCAGAGCAGAGAGAAAATATCAATGCTTGACAGGGATGTAGATATTTTTTTCATATTAAATATCTTTACATCCCTTTCAAGCATTGACACTTATTCTCAGCTCCGTCTTTAATGGTCAGTTAAGTGTGTGGGCGACTGTACACACAAGGAAGAATTTTTCTTCGAAATGTGACATCAAAATATTTTGTAGTACGTAGTGAACCTTTCTTTGTGGAATGGAAGAAATGTCCTGGATTTCCCCAAGATATTGACCAGATAAGCTCAGTCACCATATTCATGTTATTTTATATTCTTTGGTCTTCCAAACGTACTTCCTTTGTTGTTCCAGATACATTGTACTGAAATCGGACCGCATTCACCAGAGTGCAATATGCAATGCACTTGTTCATTTCCATCGTTTCTCTTGTTATCATTCGGTTGTTTTATTTGTATACCATTGCTATGTGAAAATCTGATTAGGTTAACCAAAAAAAAGTGTTAAAAGCAATATAAGTAATACGAAGTTTTAAAAGTTTGACGAGTTTTATTTCATTAGGTTGTTTATAAATGATGGTTAGGGTTATCATTCATTGCTGTAGCATTTCCAAAGTAATGACGAGTGCCATATTACGTAAATTTTGGTTTCAAACACTGCTACGATGTTCCTTCACGTATTGTTTTTATATTCGATTCTTATTCTATTAGAGTTTTGCTTTGTTTCAGGTGCGTGCGTTGAGGTTCTATGATTTGCATATCATTTTTAGCAATATTGGGAAGCACTGCAATCATCGTTTGTGTGCCTTTATGTGCCAGGAGATTTTTCCAACCAAGGTGCTCTTGCCCCGTAACGCCCGTTTGCCCTGACTGCGGCATGTCGTACTAGCCCTAATGTCATAGTGATCCAATATTAAAATGATTTGTATGAACTTAGCCGTGGCAGGTATCGCATGCTTAATGATAGCATGCGGGCCGATACTTTGTGATAGTCTACTAAAATGCTTTTTATCGACACTGAAGAAAAAAAAAGGTTAGCCATTACATATTTTGCCCACGAAACTTGTTTTGTTCTTTAAAATGTCAAAATTGAAAATTTGTTCATTTTTACCTTGAAATTGTACATTGTATTGGTAAGGTAAGAAGTAAAGGTAAGGTAATGTAAGGTGTTAGATGGATAAAGAAAATAAATAGTGTCCTTTTCTTGGTTCACTGACTTTTAACTAATATAACCTGAATTTGGGACTATCTCAATTAAATATATTTAAATTGTACAAGGCGTCCCAAGACTGCGGATGTAAGTAGATTGGATATTTTAGGTACTTTTCCTTCATGTCGCATAGTCTTTGGACGGGTTACCTTTGTTTGCCAAATGTATCGTTTCCCAACTTTTCCTTTGCCAAGCCGCTTTCTGTAACCGTAAATATTTCAGGATTTTATAAAAACTAACCTTACCTAACCTATAGTTGGCAAATTAAAAAGTTGGGAAATAGTGGAGTGCCGTAAGATATACCTCGGAATCCAGGGAAAGTTTTGAAATGTATTTTTAACAATATAAAGAATAAAGTTACAAACAAGGTGTAGCCGATCTTAATTTTTTGAATTTTAGCATATATAAAATTCTAAATTCTAATTGATATTCAGTCAACAGTATTAGTTCAACGCACAGGCCAAACCACTGGACCTAGGGACCTGAAATTTGGACATACTAGTAGTAGTATAGGTATGAATTACCGAGAGCGTGCAATTTTCAGAATTATTTTGTCTGGGCACGTGCAACTGTAAGTTACACAGTTTGCAAAAAATATGGCAGAAAGTAACAGTAATTTCGGTACGATTGAGAGTCAAAGTAAGGATGATTTCCACCAAACGGCTCGCATCGCATCGGATCGGTCCGGATTTTACAATCTTTAAACGATATTTAATCATGTACACAGTGTTTAAAGTCTATATTACTAAGTCGCACACAACAGCTTGACGCCGGGCGTCTTCCGCGACACGCGATCTGAGCCGTAAGTATGCTGCGACACGTGATCGGCTCCGTTCGCTTGCGATCGGCCCCGTTCGCTTGTCATAGTGTGCGATCGGAAACTTTCGGCCGTGACCGAGCGAGCCCACTCATTCTCGAAAGTGCACTCAAGCACGTGGTAGGAAAGAAACTATTTGATTAGGTGCGGATACGTTCGCAAACATCCTGTCGACCGCGAACGGCTGTTACCGCCCGATCGTATGCGTCGACATGCTGCCACACGATCGGTTGTCGCCACATTCTTTCGTATTTTTTCCGTTCCGATCCGTTGCGGGCCGTTTGGTGGAAATCACCTGTAAACAAATAATTTTAACTGTCATAAATATTTCGAACTCGAACAAATGAAAAATTTAAATTCACCTTACACCGCTGCCCAATTCGTTGAAAAAGGTACAGGTGTTTCGTGTCTCGACTTTTTATAAAATTTTGACTGAGAGTAAGAGTGACAAATTCAGAGCAACGATAAAAATCCTCTCTCCGATTAAGAAAAAGTTACGTACGGTCCGTCGGCAGTAGATGATTTTGATCAAGAAATCATCAGGAGAACTATACAATTTAATTTTCATCAGTCCCATAAGCAATTTAAACCTTAAAGATGAAAAATTAAATAAATGATAGCGACTAAAAGCAAAAATAGACATACTTATTCCACTTGTTCAGGGTAATCTCATTAAATTAAGAAGAAAACTTAAATAGTTTTTCTTTTCATGCAAACGGTACAACCACTACATAAGCAATTCCACGGCTCTCGGTAATGCATCTATACTTATTTTTATTGGTTAAGGATTGTGTAGGACATACACACATCGAAAATGTCTAGGGATCAAGCACGTACTCTGCAATTGAGGTATGTAAAGGTGGGTTTAGACCAAGCGAACGAACAAGAATTCTATGGCATTATCTCTTACGTTTACTTTGTAAAAATAAAGACAAGACATGTTCTAGAGCATTCGCTCGTTTAGTCTAAACCCACCCTTACAGTAACATTTTGGACGGTTATTGATTCTGAACTGAACTTCACTATTTTTATTAAAAAAAGTTTAAATTTCGATTTTAAAAAGAAAGTCAACTGTCAATGTGAATTTCTTTAAAAGTGTGAATTTTCGTTTTGACAAAATCGTTACCTATAATTTCTGCATCGGAACTGAAAATAAAACGTTAATATGGAGCGACGACGTCACTTAACCCGAGAAAAGATGATGAGAGCCGTCGGGATGTTGGAAGCTGGTTCCAGACGACGTACTTTGGCTACTCTTGGCACTACACAGAGCGTTATAAGTCACCTCTGGACACGCTATCGTATCCTGGGCAGCGTGGTCGAACGGCATGGAGGACGAACTCGCGTCACCACTGCGACAGACAGGGCCGGTACATCCAAAATACTGCTCGACGAAATCGTACCATGACGGCCATGATGTTGGTTACAAGGCTCCATAGTTCTTCAGGCTTGCTACTAAGCGATCAAACTATACGAAGTCGTTTACGTGAAGTGGGTCTTGCTGCTCGGGCTGCTGCATGCGGTTCGGAAAAGGGTATTTCAAACTGTGGTTTAAACCGAGTGTTTAAGCGGTTAATCAAAAAGTATATGAGAACGAACGTTTGCAAAAATAATTGGTGCCTTTCATTAGCAGATATTGCTCTGATGGAATATGTCTTTTGGCCAGACAAAACATCGTCGAATTATGGCAAAAAAAATAGAACTCCTGGACTCCAATAATATTCTATTTGTACTAAAAACCGTAACACCACAAATCTTCGCCTATGTCGTCGGCCCATTGAAGATTTTTTCGGTTGTTTGAGCAGATTAGTAAACGAAAACAATTGGAGAGCTGAAATTTGTGCCCAGCTGATAAAAAGGATCAAAACTTGTGTTCGGAAAATGGACCTGAATGCCGTTTAACGGTCTTGTCCCAACATTACCTCAAAGCTTCGTCGAACAGCTGACCACGGGCCTTATTCAGATGTACATTAACAGTTTTGTGAATAATAATCTTGTATTTATTACATAATAATAACAAACTCTGATTAATATCAAATGCGTTCTTTTTCTACGTCTGAGAATTATTCTATTTTTTTTGTTATCATCCGTTCTAGCTGTCTTGTTCCTTATTTGCCATCAATGCATAGATGACTGGGGCTACATTCGTGGATTTATCATTTGAATCGATATCCAAATGTAAATGTATAGTTGGTAATAAGGCCGCGGGACACATCGAAAAGTGCCATCACCAAAATATATATAGCTTGAGCTTCTTGAGCTTTCATAAAACTAAACGACAATGTTGTCCCAAAAACAATAATGTCATTACCACCTTCGCTGACGACAAAATTATTGCATTTGGTATATAAACGTCATCAATAGTGTTGTAAACAAGTGTTTCCGTGTTCAAATAACTTTTTTATCGCACTGTATAGTGTGTCTTTTTTATTAGAAAAGATGGGAATCTAGATCGTTGTATTTAAATTTTGCAAAATTTTGCTCGAAAGCTTCTTGTACTGATCCCAATGTTTATGGTAATGTAGACTTCATTCTCATCAAGTGTGATCGGATTGCCGCAGTATCTGATGGTTATTGATGCTCCGCTTAACACATCTCCGCAATAAGATACGGTTTTTATTTTTTCGTGAATTTCGATTATAACGATATCCTTTGTTGAATACAGGATATCGTCCTCTTTGGTTCTCTTCTACTGCAGGGAAGATATCCATCTTGTAAAAATGCGTCAGATATCATTCATATACAATTAATTAATTCAAGTTCAATTCAATAATTGGACCACGAACGACATGCTACATATTTTGTTGACAACCATTGACATTATGAATTTTAATAAATAAGGGAAAGTCTCAAGTGCCAGCCTAGTATATTATGAAAAAGGGTACCCTTCAAAAACTCATCAAGATTCCGTGATATATGCAAAGTGGTTAGGTTTCTATAAGATATACCTATGTTTTAGTAAATATCCAAGTGTCGATCTATTATTGATTTTATTAGATTCTTATTATCTATGCTATTCTAACATAATTAACAGTCCCATTTTGTAACTAGTCATTTTAATTTTTTAATATTTTTACCGATTTCAACAAAGGAGGGGCAGATTCTATTGACAGCTGTCATCAAAAATAAAGATCTCGTCAGACGGTTTGCTCCCAATTCTACAAATTCTCATTACAAATTCCCATTTCTACAGATTGTCAACCCAACAAATTCCAGTTTCTACAGATTCTCATCTCAACAGATTCCCAATCCCAACTCAACAGACTCCCAATTCAACTCTACAGATTTTTTATTTTGAGTGAGACAGAGTCGCAAAGTGACCATATCGTTTGCGTTACTAGGTACGTTAGGTTCGTTAGGTAACTTTAAATGCCTGAAGGGCAAATTACCCAGGAATAGGAGCCCCGCTCGGCGGGTCTCCGTCGACTTTGCTAAGCCTAAGACAGACTTTAACATGGGAATCTGTAAACATGGGAATCTGTGGTATTGGGAATCTGTGGTATTGGGAATCTGTAGAATTGGGAATCTGTAGAATTGAAAATCTGTAGACATGGAAATAATCGGTCGAGACCTATCATTCGTCCCTACACACTACGCCTCACGGCGGGTCATGATTCCTTAGGCGTTTTTTCGTCATAGATAAACTGTCATAGGAATCATGACTCGCTGCGAGGCATATAATTATTACTTTCCACTTTTAACCTTTCGTATGCGGGAGGTTAAAAAAATACCAAGTTCTAGTCTCTTCGGATTACGATATAGTCGGAAAAAATAAGCTCAAAAAAACAAAAAAACCGCCTTCAAAAACGCAAAAAATAACTTCTACTACTAGGTACTTAGTAGTAGGTACCTATCCTATTAGGTTAGTCCAACTGAAGTCGGCTTTTTGTTGAAAATATTGTGGTCGCCGACTTCAGTTAGACTAACCTAATAGGATAGGTACCTACTACTAAGTACCTAGTAGTAGAAGTTATTTTTTGCGTTTTTGAAGGCGGTTTTTTTGTTTTTTAAAACATTTATTTTATTTTACACTTTTTAGTGATCATAATAAGCTTATGTAGTCCCACTTCTTAGTTGATATATGAAACTTTAAGACATTTCAAGCTCGCCGCAAGCAACGCCGCGGGAAAATCATAGTCATTTTAAAACAATTAAATGTGCTTCGTTGTAGTCGCTCAACTATCTTAATCGAGATATCTTATCGCCACCCTTGAAATCGGTACCGTTGAGGAGTTCCGGTGGCCATCTGTGGTCTTCATCATCAGTTCCGCTTCACCAAGTGACACTTTCTGAATGCAAATGCTACACTTGTTACTAAAAATACTAAAATCGCTATATGTTTGCATACAATATTTGAGGAGTTCCCTCAATTCCTCACTGATCCCTTCATCAGATTCAGATTTGTTGACAATGGGACCACCTCGGAAGTATACTCTATCAAACCAAAAAAGATTTTTTAAAATCGGTCCACTATTGACGGAGTAATCGGTGAACATACACAAAAAAAAAAAAAAAAAAATACATACAGTGGAACGTATAACCTCCTCCTTTTTTGAAGTCGGTTAAAAAAAATACAAAAAGATATCCAAATTTTGGGAGCAGATCTGCTCCTACGCATACGAGAGGTTAACCGTCCTCCCACCGCTAAAAAATCTGAATTTGTACATTTTGCGTCTTGTGTTCATTTTGCGAGTTGCACATTTTGCGTGTTGTATACATTTTTCGTTTTGTACTTTATGCTCCGAAGGGCTTGATCCCTAGGCACTTGATGTGTGTTTTATATAATAATAAAAAGCCGCTTTTATTTCTCACAGTTTGGCATCAAACAAAAATTTAAAATAAAAAACAATATAACAGAATCAGGAGTAACAAAAAAAATATCAGACCATTTCATGCTTAAGTAAAAAAATATGTTTTTATAGCATTTTAGGCATTTATTTGATTTCAATTAATTATTTGTAATTAGTTTTATAATTTGGCAATTCATTTATCACTCAGGATTCATTTCAATACTTTGTAATTCACTAGCTGTTCCCGTGCCCACTTCGTTGGGCAATAAACATTTTTTTGGGTTAGCCTATAACATTCGCAAATTTATTGCCACGTTGGCTTTCTAATGGTAAAACAATTTTCAAAATCGGTTCAGTAGATCCAGAGATTACACAAACTTTACGTCATTACGTCACAAACTTTACCTCTTTATAATATTTGTAATTCATTTTCTTAAGATTATATGATAAAATAAATGAGTAATAAATTTGTCAACAAAAAAATATCATGTGGAATCCCCTCTTATTTGAGGGTGAAGGGTGAAGGTCTCCTCCAGTGATGCCCAATGGTCTCTTAAGCTTTTTTCATCGATGGTTTTCCAGCGATGCGACCCCTTAGCATACCTAATCACCAAAGCAAAACGTCCTGTTGGCAAAACAACCTAAAAGCAAACGGTCCTATAATCAGGTAGCCCTATTAGCAAAATGTCCCAAAAGCGAAACGTCTTTAAATCAGAATGACCTAGGAGCGAAATGCCTCATAAGTAGGGTTAGGGACTTTTGGTGGCAAACCGTGGTTTTAGGATCCATGGAGTTGCCAAAATCCTAACCCTACTCATAAGCAAAACATTCCTTCTGGGGTATAATACTTCGTCGTACATTTAGTAAATCGCTAAAAATTTCAAATTTTTCCCGGTTTTTTCGTGGTCCCAGTATTTTATCCCATTAATGGGGCCACGAGGGAGAACTGTTTCTCGTAGTCCCATAACTATTTATCTACTTCCTGTATTTAAAAATAAAGGATGCGTGGTTGCCTAAAAATGTAAATGTTGAAAACAAAAACATCAACTTTACTCAACCAAACAATTACAGTTAGGTACACTGCAATGCAACTCAATAATTATTATAAGGATCTATCGGACTTGATCTTAATTTTTCCAAAAAATGCCTTACTGAAATATCTCCATGGACCAGCTGCAGTTGATAATTCATTATGCCATCATCCCGCTTTCTAGTTAAATTCTTGTCTTCTTTCTGTTGACTTAGAGATTTATTTTTCTCTATCCACTAAAATATTTAACAGGCGTCATATGGATTTCGGAAGTCGTTTTTTCATATCCTTATTTAATTAAGAATTCCAACTTTCCACAACGTTATTAGTGCGGTGTCTTTCACTGTGAAATAAATGCTTCATTTTTGAGTCCCTTCCATATACTTT
This sequence comes from Acleris cristana, assembly GCA_948252455.1. Lineage (NCBI taxonomy): Eukaryota > Metazoa > Arthropoda > Insecta > Lepidoptera > Tortricidae > Acleris > Acleris cristana. Next base: position 1,982,400 of record OX411791.1, on the reverse strand, counting down.
ATGAAATGCTTAATTTTGGCAGATTCGGGACTTTCGTTTTTTATGTCACTTAACCTTGATAGCGCTATCGGTTACGACTGTGTGCCAACTACTTTCCTTAAACTGTGTAGATCTGTTGTAGTTCCAGTGGTTAGTGGGGTTTTCCCATCTGCACTTAAAAAATCATTAGTCACCCCGGTCTATAAGAGTGGAGAGAAAACCGATCCTAATAACTACAGGCCGATATCTGTTCTGACTCCAATTTCTAAAATTATCGAAAAATTAATCAATAACCGATTAACAGACTATCTGAATAAATATAACTTGCTTTCTAAATCTCAATATGGGGAAACCCACAACGGGGAAATCCACAGAGGACGCTATTTTAGACCTGGTAAACTCAATAATATAAACAAGTGGATAGTGGTAATAAATGCCTAGCAGTTTTTCTCGATTTGGAAAAAGCCTTTGACACGGTTTCTCTCCCGACTCTTCTATAAATAGGCAACCTGGAACGGCACGGTATTAGGGGAACACCACTGGATTTGCTAAGTGACTACCTACTAAACCGTAACCAAAGAGTTAAGGTTGGTGACCTCATGAGTGCAGACCCTGAAATTATGTTTGGTGTCCCACAGGGTAGTGTCTTGGGACCCACATTATTTCTTATTTACATAATCGACTTTGCCGACACCTGCACTCATAAAGGTAAAGTTATATTATATGCCGATGACACTGTGATTGTTTTTGCTGGAAAGACCTGGGACTTGGTTTTTAGTAGCGGTGTAAATGGGCTGCGTGATATTAACGTTTGGCTCGCCCAAAACACTTTTACCCTCAATACAGCGAAACGCATTACATTTGCTTCACCAAAAACAACAGCACACCGCCTCCGCCTGGCATCAAAATTAAAATATATAACTGTAATTTTGTTGTTAATACCCTCTGTAATTGCATTAAGCTAGATAAAGTAAACTCTATTAAATACCTAGGTATTATCATAGACAAGCGCCTATCTTGGCACACTCACATAGAGTATATTATTAATTAACAACAGAATACGCAAACTAATATATAGCTTTTTAAAACACTACGACACATAACCACCACTACCCTGCTGAAGCAGATCTATACTGCTGTGGCTCAATCGGTGATGACGTATTGCATTCCAGTGTGGGGAGGTGCTACCAAGACTAAATATCTTGAAGTTGAGAGATGTCAGCGTTGCTTGTTAAAAATAATGTTTTTTAAACCTTATAGATATCCGACTACACAGCTATACAATGATTGTAAACTTCTCAGCATGCGCAAGTTGTACATCTTGGCGGTTGTATTACGGCTTCACAACAAACTCCCTTTTGAACCAACAAAATAGCACCCAGTGCCTTCGAGTAATTTTTTTGTATGGGCTGCACCTTTTCCGGTATAGCGTACTTCCGGTTCAAATTTCGGAATGGCGACAGGCAGATCCGTATTCTGCAGGGTCAAAACCCTCTGATAACTTTGTCACTCCAACTGTTACATGATTTGCCGCTTGCATGGTTTAGAGACGCGTTTTCCAGTTTTGGGCCTAGTCTATTTTATTTTCCGTAGTTTGGATTAAATCACATAACACGTACAAATGTACATTGAGATGGATTAAGATATATGCCAAATGGCACCGAGTAAACATTTTTTCTCTCGTTAGTTATTACCAGAGTTGGGCAAAATTTATCGAGCGCACTCTTCGCCAGCCCCCAGTTTGGCGAAAATTTTATGTATACCTACCACCTAAGTTGTTTTTGAAATAAATAAATGAAAAAAAAATCTTTTTACGAATAACCGGGAACATAACTAAATAATTCGTTATTTGAAATAACCAAATAATCAGTCATTTGTTATTTTGAATTTATCTAGATGAGCTTTATTCTTATCTAGATAAATTAGTTGGGCTTTTAACCCTTTACCAAGCCACGAAAAACAAGCGTGCCTTAATAAGTTCTTTATATAGATTTGCAACCGTATTGAACGTCTTGTACAAAATGTATTTAAAAAAGTCGGATATGTTCCTGTAAACCAGAAAAAATAATGTGGGATACGGTATTCCCATTGCCTGTCTGAGTAATGAACTGGCATATTTAATTTAGTGTAATTATATTCTTGATCAGGCAAAGGGTGATATATCACCCACATAGTATATTGTATACCATAGTCCGGTTTCAACTCCAAATCTCCTACAAAATTTGTATCAATCCCAGAAAATATGATTTCATGATCTTCATTCACTTCATTAATTACCTGGCACCACAAGACAATTAACCGGGCTATGGGCAAACTAGTTCGGGTATCATTTAAACGATCAGCAAAATATTCTTATCTTGGTGAACAGAAATATGTATTTGGTCAGCCAAAATAGCTAGTTGGTAAGCAACTTATGGTTAGCAAACATTTATAAATCTGTCTGCAATTAATCATCTACTGAACTGCTCTAAATTATTTTGGTCAGCAAATTAAATATTTGAGCTGCATTGAGCGACCCACCGGTAATCAAATTTTGGTAGGCAATCAGTAGGTAAGCAAAATATTTCATTTTGTCCATCAAAAAAAGGGGGCAAATTTACTGCCGTGCCGGCAACGCACATGCCTAACCCACCATCAAATTTACAAATTTAACAGAGTCGACGGAGTTCCTATTTCTGGGTTTTTCTGGCCCTCTGGGCCTGATATAAAAACGAACCAAACCTAACGTACCTCATATTTATGATATAATTTTTTGTTAATCTAGGGTGTGATTTTGATTTCTAAATTTGTGTGACAAATCTTAACTTGTAATTTACTAGCCTCAAAAATACCAATGCTTGGGTGCTCGCGTCACGTGGTCTGATTTCGCTCCGCCCACAATAACGAACACTGCGGATTCTTCAAACTAAACGCAATCCACTTATTTATATAGATAATCATTATTTTAATATGCACACCTTTCAATTACACTGCTTACAGTCATGTTTTCTCTGCTGACCAGTTGTAAAATGTTGCTGCCCAAGTAATTATTTTGCAGCTCGACTGTTTATTAGGCAGACAAATTAATGATAAAAAAAGCAGATTGATATTGGTTAAAATGTTAACCGTTAGTAAATTATTTGCTGAACAAGAGTTGTAGCCCGATTTTTATTTATTGCCGGCCAAATCTTTATATGCTGCCCAAATGAGTTAATTGCTTATTTTTTTTGCGAATCAGTTTTAATAACGGCTGGCCATTTAGTTACTTCCCAATTAGTTCCCACATAGTCAAACTCTAACAAGGCAATGAGATAGTGTCATCCCACATCCTAATCCTGGTCATATTACAAAAATACATGAATATTTAGCACAGTATAGGATTACATTACCTTACAACTCTTATAATCTACAAAACATCAAAAAATTGTCCGACCTATCTGATTTTATTTCGGTGAAATTAAGTAAAGCGTTCGGATTTTGTCAAAAATCACTAAAATTACTGGTCAAGTGAATTCAATCGGCTGCCAAATATATATTATTGGATGTAGCTGTGTGTTGTGAATGAAGGTCATGAAATCATATTTTCAAGGATTGATATAATGTTTCGTAGGAGAGTTGGAGTTGAAAGTTGAGTTTTTGGTAAGTTTTCTATAAATGAAACCTAGCTAGATCGATTTATCGCCCCCGAAACCCCCTGCATACTAAAATTAACGTTTGAGCCGTTTCCGAGATTCAGATTATAGTGGCCTTTACACGTAAAGTTCGGACCGCGGGAAACGCCACGCGCCGTTCTAATCTACGTTCCGAACCGTACGTGTAAATACTGTAATAGTAAAATAGTAAAAAATGTACGGTTCGGAACGAAGATTGGAACGGCGCGTGGCGTTTCCCGCGGTCCGAACTTTACGTGTAAAGGCCGCTTATATATAGGGTGAGAGGATGTTCGATACAATCCAAATTTAAGGAGGCATAGTAGAGCTCATTTGGAACAAATTAGGTCATGTAGTACGTGGTCGAAAATTATTAGTTTCTGAGATATTCATATTTTAAATCTGAATTTTGGAACAGTAGAAAATCGCTGAACATACATGGGGGTGAAATTGATACGTCTTGATGTCTTCTATCGACCTGTTTCGTTTGATCCACTCCTCCTGTTACACCCTGTATAATAGAATAACACACAATTGCTATTTATAAAAACATTACGCTATTGTACCCAATATGTACTGAAATCACTGGCGCATTTGATTCTGTTTTGCAAGCGTATGCTTGATTTATTATAAAGAGAATAAAGTTTTTGCTCAACATGTCGACAGAATAAAATCGACTTTTTCCATGTTGGTTATAAATTATAATATAATAACATTTTCTTAAATTCAATGTTTGGGGTTGCTGGGGAGATGCTCCACAGCAACCCCAAATTCAGATCATTTGTACTCTCGATCTAAGGAGGTACATTAAAAAAAATGCATACTAATTCAATACGTATGGGGTAGATAAAATAGCGTAATGTTTTATTAAATAACAAATTCTTAAATTAATCGTTGGGGTTGCTAGGGAGATGCTGCGTACCGGAAGCCGCAGAAAAGGTAGGCCCCTTACAAGGTGGACGGAAAAACCTAATACAATTTAAGTGAATCCACTGCAACAAAGGTTCCATCACTGGGATAAGGGATCCTATCATTTTCTCGGCAGTCATTTAGCAAATTTTCGTTTCGCAACCAACGATTGACAAATACATCGTTCATCATAAGATATTTTTTTTATCTTTTTACAACTACAGATTTAGAAAATAATTCATGTGTTCGAATAATAACTTGACAAATTTTAATTTTATATTGCATAATTTGTCAAATAGATTATTAATTATTAAAATCAAATAGTCGCCCGGATTCATAAATAATGATAATGGCACCCTAACGAGAGGGATTTCGTTGCTCAATAAATTGCAAACCTATTTCCTTTACGTCACCTGGCACGGGTTTTCCCCCAATTAAAATGCCTGGCAATGTTATATTCGAATGAAATACATAATTAGCTATAATATTACACCAAACACAGAGCTCTATAAATTGCACACCTTCAATTGGGATAGACCAAAAAAAATAACTCACAGTATTTACATTCTAATTCGAAAGAATAGGTAATTTTAAGAGACCTATTTCATTAATTTTGTATTTGACCCAATAGTTTTGTTTGATTATCTTTATTTATTTAGCAGACATTTTATGGATGACATGATTATTTTAATTTTGAGTTGGCATTTTCTAATAAATTACGACAATTAAATTATATCTAATGATAAAAAGTAATTGTAATAATGTATTAAAACATACTATTTCAAGCGGTTTTGGCCTAACCCGTAAGATACACCTAGGAGGGCTTCAAGCCGAAAACGAAAGTCAAACAAAGGTTAAATATACTTTTGTTGAAATATCCGAAATAGATAAATATTTCAAAAACTTAATAATGCAGAACGGCTTTAAAACCCCATTCCTCGAAATGGTTTTCGAATTAGAGTAGTTGTAAAAATATGAACAATCCCAATTGATTTTACAACCCCTTTTGTTGCTCATCCACTCCCACACCCACCGCTGAACATCTGCCAGGCGCCCGAATTCATAAATACTCGTAATGATAGTATGGCACCCTAACGAGAGGGCTTTCGTTGCTCTATAAATTGCATACCTATTTCAGTAGCTAGCTCTCCGTCCATTAGTAAATCCATGATTTTGATTTACGAATCATTTTATGTAATTAATAATACATAAATGACACTAAAACATTTGATACATTTATAAATTGTAGTATTTGGTAAATGACTAGTTGTCAAACGATAGGTTTTAAATCGAAACATTTCTCGCAATAACATATTTGTGAAATGAATAGTATATGAAACGTTGGTTGTAAAATGAACTTTTGTCAAACAAGTTTCGGTGAAACATTAGGGGTATCAATTAACCGGTCAGCAAAATATTCTCATTTTGGTGAACAGAAATATGTATTTGGTCAGCCAAAATAGCTAGTTGGTAAGCAACTTATGGTTAGCAAACATTTATAAATCTGTCAGCAATTAATGACATATTGGGCTGCTCTAAATTATTTTGGTCAGCAAATTAAATATTTGAGCTGCATTGAACGACCCACAGATAATTAAATTTTGGTAAGCAATCAGAAGGTAAGCAAAATAATTCATTTTGTCCAGCAGAAAAAAGGAAGCAATAAAATCAAATTGGTCATCAACAAAATGGGCGCAACTATTACAAAGTTCATTCAAATATATTCTCTTTTTTTGTAAATTATTCAATTTATATAGAATTATTCCTCTAGGGCACACTTTCCTCGCAGATACACCCCCTATAGATCCCCTTTTTAAATACCAATGCAGTGTTTCCTAATAGATACACTTTTGGGTACAGTTGTGTACACAAAGGTGTAATTAACAAATTTACTGCCGTGCCGGCAACACACACATCCCAAACCCACCATCAAATTTACAAATTTAACAGAGTCGACGGAGCTCCGCTCACGCGGATCTCCTATTTCTGGGTTGTTCTGGCCCTCCGGGCCTGATATAAAAACGAACCTAACCTAACCTACCTCATATTTATGATACAAATTTTGGTTAATCTAGGGTGTGATTGTGATAGAAAATTGTGTGACAAAACTTAACTTGTAAACACTGCTGACTTTTCAAACTAAACGCAATCCACTTCTATATTATAGATGACCATTATTTTAATATGCATACCTCTTAATTAAACTGCTTACAGACATGTTTTCTCTGCTGACCAATTGTAAAATCTTGCTGCCCAAATAATTATTTTGGAGCTCGACTGTTTATTAGGCAGACAAATGACAAAAAAAGCTGATCGAAATTGTTTAAAATGTCACCCGTTTATAAATTGTTTGCTGAACAAAGAGTTGTAGCCCGATTTTTATTTATTGCCACCCAAATCTTTTTATGCTGCCCAAATGAATTAATTGCTGATTTTTTTTGCTGATCAATTTTAATAACGGCTGACCATTTAGTTACTTCCCAAACATTAGTGAACCCTAGGATAGGCTTATATCCAACAGTCATGTTGATTTGATGATTAAAACTCTTTTCAGGTTTTTGTCCATTTAAGAAGAAAAATTAGTGATTTCTGGATGCAGATTGGCCGCAATGATTTGTATGACCGTGTCCACGGCACTGACGGCATGCGGGCTTATTGTGATCTGCCCTTTGCTGTGCGAGAAACTCCTAATATGTCTGAGAAAGGTGCATCGCGGGAAAAAAAAATAACCTCTGATTAATTACAACAGTGTTACAAAAGAGTGTATCAATCTGTTTTCCAAACTCGATAGTTCTGGGGACCTAGTGAAAAGGGATAAGTCAACTGCACTTGTCATCAAACAGGGTAAGTATAGACATAAGTACATGCTAGACTTAAACCTTTTTTCACTTAATCTTCAAGAGACTTACTTATTTTCACTGGGACCCTAAAATTCCCCGTAGCAATTTTTCTACTCGCGTTTTTTCCATTCGTGATTTTACTTAGTCGCGTATTTCCTATTGTTATTACAATCGAACAGGTACGTAGGTTTAGGTAATGTTAATAATAATGATGTAATGTTTTGCTGCAGGGCTACCGGAAATAAAATTGATATTTACAATCATGCGACTTGGAAAAAGCTACAAAATGCATAAAAAATGCTATGCGGAATTATCTAGTTTGGCGAACAGATCTAATTACTCCTATATTTAATCACCTACGACCTTCAGTACTATTGTCATATTTCAATATAAACTAACGACATTTTCAGTTTGGTTTATCCATACGTTTGTTACGCTTTCACAGCGGAGATGTCCTTTATTCCAAAATTCATTTATTCATTAAACTACAGTACCAATTTGAATTAATTTTGGTATGAAGGACAACTCCTTTGTGAAAGTGAACTGAAGGTCAAAATTAAAGTAGTATGTAGGTATATAAAAATAAAGAAATGTCGTGGTCCCACATATTAGCAGCATTTGTACCAAATTAAAATTGTACATAAAATAGAATAGTGTAAAGTATGTAGTTAAACGAAATATAAAAAAAATGAAATGATTAATAAACGTTTCGCATAAAAATAATTGTATTTTTTTGTAGCATAATGGTCATTCATCCTAACAACATTTTTTAAAACGTCCATATCTAATAATGTCATAGTAATAAGAACAAAAACATTTACAGTAATAATGCGGTGATATTTCTGTTTTGTTATTTATTTGTTAGCCTCGAGTGTTCCACTGCTTGCAAAGGCCTCCCTCTCGTCCTTCCACGCATCCGTCTTGTGCAGCCTCCTGCCCGTCCCTTCCGAAAGCGGCAAGCTGATCCCACAATCTGCGCCTAGGTCTGCCGCCACGCCAAACTCTGTCGTGTGGGATCCAGTTTGTGGATGTTTCTGCCCAATTGGTATCCGGCTGGCGACAGGGGTCCTAGTGAAAAAGGGTATAAGTCTTCTGAAGATAAGTGTAAAAAGGTTTAAGTCTAGTATATCTCCGTTCATGTATATACCCTTTTTATTACGATGTTAGTCGACTTGTACCCTTTTTCACTAGGACCCCAGTGTCCGGCCCAGTCCCGCTTGAGTCTGGCGGCTGTTTGAGCTACGACAGGAATTTGTGTTTTGGAGCGTAGTATTGTATTTCGGACGCAATCTATAAGCTTAACGCTTAGAATACTATACGCTCCATGGCTCTCTGGGATACCTTAAGGGCGGACATCTGAATTTTTGTCAAATAGTAAGTCTATGCACCGTAGGTTGAGGATCAGAAGAATGCACATGAGCTTCCTCTTGAGCGCCATTGGAAGGTTACCCTTCATGTAATCCTTCATAGAGCCAGTAGCCTAGAGACTATTTGGCCTAGGTCTACTTCTATCCTATGGTGCTGTTGGTCATTAGCTTCGTCTTTGACATATTCACCATCAGTCCGACCTCTCAGCTTGCTTTGCTAAGGTCTTGTAGCATGAGGCTGAGCTCTGTAGCTGTGGAAGAAATTGGGACAATGTCGTCGGCAAAGCGCAAGTTTGATAACCTTCTCTCGCGAGAATACCCTTTTCCTTCCATTCAACCGCCAGTTTACGAAAGACGTGTTCACGGGTACTTGTGAACAGCTTTGGAGACAGCGAGTCACCTTGCTTGACGCCTTTTTCTATTAGAAACGATGGCCCAGGAGACTGCGTGTTTATGACTGCAATTTCGTTTTGATATTTATTGAAACATAACACTGATGTACCTAATATGCCTTTAGGGCAGTGGTCCAACTGCTCGGACCTACTAACTAATTATTTATTACTACCCTGTTAATTTGCATATGATCATTTCATGCTGCTGTGCTGTCCGCGGAGCTCCTATTTCTGAGTGTTTTGGCCCTTCGGGCCAACTGCAGAACTAACATAACCTAAACTTACCTCATATTTATGATACTAATTTTAGTCAGTTAGACTGCAGTTGGACCACTGCCCTGACACTCCCTATATGTACCTACCTTTTTAAAAAATGTACCTCAATAGATCGAGATTACCAATAACTGAATTTTATTAAAGAAATTTCACGTAGATACGTTCTTTTTCAGCGAAAAAGAGGCCCAAAAAAATTGTACGGTGGTTTTACCGTTGGATGAGTTAGCTATTTAGTTTTATTTGTTCTTATATCATTCTGAGCGCCTGGGAAAAAATTCAACTTGACTCCTTACTTAATACGAAAAACGTACTTTACTATGAAAAAATTCAGGCGCTACAAAACCAATCAACGGTACAAAACGTACTCCAATACATTTCAGAATCTTGTTCGCTGATTAGGTAAGTACATATCTACATGAAATTTCTTAATAAAATTTTGGGGTTGCTGGGGAGATGATCCACAGAAACTCCAAATTCAGTTAATTCTTAATAAATAACAAAACAGACGGTGGGTTTCCCAGGGAGCATATATGTGAATATATGTGATATTAAATCATCTGACATACTATTTGTATCAAACTAGTTGCTTTTATACGAGCCCCAATGCAAAAGAGTAAAGCCTATATTTATAAAATACCAACTTGTTGTTTTACATAAGTCCATTAGCAATAAACAATTTATTTTGTATAATACTCCATCAAAACGACGTTCAGAATCAGAATCAGAATTATTTATTTGTGTTTGTGTTACTTTTACACTAATAATATAATCACCTTTTTAAAATTGTAGATATTCTGGATATATTACTTTTCAAATGCTCACGCAAAACAGTTCATCTACTTCTTAATTGATGCAAAAAAGTTCGTCTACCGCTAGCGTTTACTATTTGTTAAGTTTTTACATAGAAAAATAACTAAAATTCATATAAATAGGTCTAATATCCAGTCAATCATACAGAATTATAGAAAGAACGGCACAGTTTCGTGTTTAAAGCGACCGGGCCGCCCTCGTATTACGAGTGAAGCTGAAAATAGGGTCTTGAAGAAAATTATCAAGAAAAACCGTCGTGCCCGAGCAGCAGAACTTACAGTGAAATGGCGGGATGTGATTTAGAAAGATGTATCGGTCGATACCGGTTTTTATACGGTTAAAGAAAAACCATTACTCACAGCACTATAGAAAAAAAGAGATTGAAATTCGCTCGGGATCTCTTAAGCTGGACTGCGGACCAGTGGCGGCATATGGAGTGAAGAGTCCAAATTTGGGACAACTATCGGTGATGGACGGAGAAAAATCAAGACGAAACATTTCATACAGATTGTATTAAGAGAAAGGTGAAGTTTCCTGGCTCGGTAATGATTTGGGGTTGCATGTCAGCACAAGGTGTGGGTCGCCTGCATTTTGTAGAAGGGACTATTAATGCGGTGAAATACCAAAACATTTTGGAAATGAGTCTACTGCCATCCATTTCGAATTTGAAACATTAAAATGCCTTCGCTTTTCAACAAGATGATGCTTCCTGTCACACAGCGAAGGCGACGATGGCTTGCCTTACGTAGACTAAAGCAAAAGGGGGAGACATGTTATCGCCGTATAAGACACTGACATAATGCGTGCCTCGACACCTACATTCACAAATACCACACACACAGCTGGGAGCAATAGAGATAAATTGAAGAACTAACATCGTGCGTGTAAGTGAGACAGCCATATGTCTCGCAATAACGACGCGAAGTCGTATGACACGAAGAACGACATTAAAGTAGCGTGGAACGTCAGCAAACAAAGTGATATGAAAATAAAATAACACATATTATTTAAAAAATATTTTATAAAATTTTGAAAGTGCTTACATAATCTAACATCAGTTTACTTTCTAGAAGTCGGTATACATATAGGCGGTAAAACAAAGAACGTCTGAGAGGTGTTTGCGATGTATACGAATGTAATGTGGCAGTTGTATTTTCAACGATTTACATTATAATGTAATTTAGGAGTAAAAAACCTATCTTAGTTTGATTGTATTTAGTAACTTAATTTAAATACCTTCAAACAAAGACAGTTTGTTTCGCTTCTCTTATTTTGTTGATTTTGATAAAGCCGGGTCAGTTTTATGAAGGTAATGTATTCTAACGTCACAATATTTATCGGTGATCGCTTTCAAGAGTTGTAATTTGTGATTTAAGATGGCTGGCTGATCCAAAGAATGACTGTTAAAAGATTTCATGATATTTATTTTTAATTTAATTATTTGACTTTCTGATACAAAATGTTTGGTTTTATTTTGCGTTAAGAATAGTTTTACAGTATTTTCAGCTTTGGCGCATATTTGAAATACATCGTAGGATGGGTAGCACAGGCCGCCCAAATCTTGAAATGTGATAAGCTTGTGAAAAGTTAATTTTTTGCTTGTAATGTAATTAACGCTTCGCAACATGTTTCACATTTAATCGATTTCATTAGCGCCCTTGCTACCCATCCTGCTATATAACCAACAATTTGCTTTGCAGAAATTGACAACCTGGATTGATTCTTCCGAAGATCAGTCAATATTTCGACATTTTGCTCGGCTGTTTTATCACTGTTTTTTTTTTACACGCACTAGCTTTTGTAACTTTATTTTTTTTCATAATGGGAAGTAATTAATAGGTCAGCCGTTATTAAAATTGATTCGCAAAAAAAAGCAATTAACTCAATTGGGCAGCATACAAAGATTTGGCTGGCAATAAATAAAATATTATTATTATTAAATAAAAATCGGGCTACAATTCTTGTCCAGCAAACAATTAACAAACGGTTAACATTTTAATCAATATCAATTTGCATTTTTGTCATTTGTCTGCCTAATAAACAGTCAAGCTGCAAAATAATTACTTGGGCAGCAATATTTTACAATTAGTCAGCAGAGAAAACATGTGTGTAAGCAGTTTAATTGAGAGGTGTGCATATTAAAATAATGGTTATCTATATAAATAAGTGGATTGCGTTTAGTTTGAAAAATCAGCAGTTTTCGTTATTGTGGGCGGAGCCAAATCAGACCACATGACGTGAACATCCATGCGTTGGTATTTTTGAGGCTAGTAGTAATTACAAGTAAAGTTTTGTCACACAAATTTAGAAATCACACTCACACCCTAGATTAACCAAAATTTGTATCATGAATATGAGGTAGGTTAGGTTAGGTTCGTTTTTATATCAGGCCTGGAGGGCCAAAACAACCCAGAAATAGGAGCTCCGCGATAGCGGATCTCCGTCGACTCTGTTAAATTTGTAAATTTGATGGTGGGTTTGGCATATGCGCGTTGCCGGCACAGCAGTAAATATGCCCCCTTTTTTTTGATGGACAAAATGAAATATTTTGCTTACTTACTGATTGCTTACCAAAATTTGATTAACTGTGGGTCGCTCAATGCAGCTCAAATATTTAATCTGCTGACCAAAATAATTTAGAGCAGTTCAGTATATCATTCATTTCAGACAGATTTATACATTTTTGCTAACCATAAGTTGCTTACCAACTAGCTATTTTGGCTGACCAAATACATATTTCTGTTCACCAAAATAAGAATATTTTACTGATCGATTAAACAATACCCTTTCATAATTACCACTCTCAAATAACTCAGCAAACAAAGTATCTACTCCAGGGCCCGTATTATGGTCGCCTTTATCGCGGTGGATAAAGCTTCCGTCACTCTCGCACTTACATACTGGTCAGAAAGTGACAGATGTTTTATCTACGCTTATCTACGTCGATAAACACGACCATAATCGGCCCGCAGCAGTATCAAGATCATACACATTAAATACATTCTTAGCAATAGTTCGGTTATGTTTTCAGGGGCAGAAGAAGAAGAAGAAGTGAGTGACGGGCAATTGTCGGAGTGAGAGAAAAATACAGTTACCAGATAAAGAAGAATGAAGTTCCAAAAGCCCTAATACTAGTATAGATGTTTCAAGCTCTCCATGCAAATAATGAAACCAATAAATTCTGTTTTGCATGTAGCATAAACTATTTTTTTTTATTGTCCTCTTTATTCTTCCCCTTCTGGTTCGTATTTGTAAAGAACAGATATATTGTTTTATTTTTTCAAAATAATTGAACAGATCTTTTTTATTATCAGGGCAAATTGTTTTTTTTAAACCGAATTTATCACGTTTTCGTCAATTCATTATATCAAAAATATTGTTAAAATATTCAATAAACTGAACTGTGGCTTCCGAATTCACAAAAGGAGAGGATATCAGCAGTTCATAACACAAGACCGACAACCATATATCAACTCCAACGTCTCAGCATTTAGTTAAGCACATTTTGATTAAGTTTGCTCTGCACTCAGTTGTCAGTCCGTCAACAAAAAAATATCCAACTGGCAATTTCCAATTTTGATTCAAGCTCACTACCAACACGACATATGCTTGCGATGCAAGTTGATGGGTATTCAAACATCCAGTCCCGTAGTTGACCAAACTCGTTAATTTTCTGCAATTCCATAGAGGTTGACGTCGTATAGCCATTTCGTCGACCATAAGAGTGCATAACATCCTTTCTCCAGATGCACGGTTTTTTTTAGTACGTTGAAAGCTTAAGCTGTAAATCCAGGTAATGCATTAGTATGCTCGTACCACTTACCAAGTGTTCGAGGATGAGGGAGAGCATTTTCAAATACACTTTTTACATATTCATACCCCATCGGAGAGTAAAAGTTTAGGGTTAGAGCAAATTTTCTTAAATTTGGGTTACACAACATTCTAGTATTTTTATTTGTCTTCTTGTTCCTAGCTAATCTTTGGTATAGATCTGCTGCCTCTGCTTTCAACCAAACTTCTCGTAAATGATCTTCAAAAATAATGAATATTTTTTTTAGATTTACGGTGGTTTCTCTCAAACTGTCACATTTTTTTTCGAGCCCCTTACTTATTCTTTCTTTTCAAGTTTTTATTTTCTTTACACAGTCTATTTTTATTTTTTGTTGTGTTTTTAAGTCGTCGTTTTAAATATGCTTGCTGGACAACTGGCCAAACACAGGCGCTCAGCTCCTAGTTTTAGGTGCCCAAGCCCGCGCGCCGGTCACGTATCTTCCTCTTTTGTTTTCATCTAAGCTTAACTCTAAAGAAATTCCCACGATGGAATGGCCGTCGCACAGTCCAGATTTGTCGCCTATTGAAACCCTGTGGTGTAAAATGAAGAAAAAGTTACGCAAGTTTCCATCAAGAACAAAAGCAGAATGTAAAAGAGTAAATTTTATCAGTCTGGAATTCGACAACTCCAGAAGAATGTGAAGAATTGGTAGCTACTTTTCCGCTAAAAAATTAAGGCAGTTATTGGCAGTAAAGGAGATTCATCTAAGTGTTATACGAACTGTTTTGCGGGACCTACTGCGATAGGCGAACTTTTTTGCGTGGAATATTTCGGTGAAAGAAATAATTTTTAATAATATGATATGTTTATTTTTTATTTAATACTATATTGAAAATAAACACTATGAAATTAATGTGCCTACACCTAAACTAGTATTACTTATCTATATTCAACTTTTAAACAAACGTTGCTTTCAGTTTTACTAGTAGACGAACTCTTTTGCATTGGGGCTCGTACTGCCGTGCGTTTGTCACGAGAATGGCACGACCGATTTAAAAAATATATTTTTTGTTTTAATTGTCAGAAACATAGAAGAAGTACTAGCATAGAAACCGGACTATAACGGCCGAGCCCTATTATTCAAACCGCGGATAGATAAGGCTTACTTCGGGTTAAAATTTGACATTTGTCCATACAAAATGTGTCAAATTTTAATCCGAAGTAAGCCTATCTGTCCGCGGTTTGAATATAAGGTTTGGCCATAAGACGTACTTTACCCCGCTATCTTTCTCTACTTTTTAGACTATGTATATGAGAGGAAATGAAACAAAAAGTAGGCTGTTTTTTTTTTTCTTTAACTGTCATTGTCACAAGGTTTTAAGACGTCAAATTTGAATGTCTCTCGATACGTTACACCCGCATGTCAAATGAAACTCTAGTACTACAAAATCAAAAAGTTATATTGCGAATAGAGTACATTTTATATCACGGTGCCTTTTTCATTTATTTGTGTAGTTGAACCGCGAGTTTGTGAATTTTGTGATCTTACAAATTAATAAAATTCTGCGGAATATCCACTAAAATTGTATGACTTTGGTGTGAATTGATTGTATTAGCATGTTTGTAACCTGCAAGCAATGGCTTGTGTGGTGAAAGACTGTAAGTCACACTCCAGGAGGAAAGAAAACTCGGCTTTAGGATAGTCTCTTCATAAGTAAGTTTCTTACTATTTGCCTTTAGATATAGGTAAGTTTTTATGTATAAGTGATAATATATTGTTAGCCAATTCATCCAATTCTTTTAATATCATAATCTAGGCCTAACAGTAACCATCTTTCTATATGCAATCGAAGTTTTGACAGTGATGTGAAAATATATCGATAGTTTCAGATTTCCAAAAGATGAAAACTTGCGTAAAGAATGGGTTCGGCGAATAGGCAGAAAAAAACATATACTTAAAACGTGGGAAAAACTCTGCTCGAAGCATTTCAATCCTGATTCTTTTTTACCAAGCCCAAAAGGGCGACATCTCAACCAGATGCCGTGCCGTAGAAAACATGGGTAAAAAAAACTTTGTAGATTATCTTTAGTTTGATAATTTTATATTTTATTTAGGAGCCTCGATTAGGTTTTCAATTCAAAAAAGGCCGCGAAAAGAACACGAAGACTTATATGTACCTATACTACTAAAGTACGGCCAATGAGACGAGATAAAGAATGTAAACAAACTGTGCGTTACTGAGCTCAAATTCAAATTCAAAACTTTATTGCTTTTTCATAATGATACAGCTTATTTTAATAAATAAGTAATAACAAAATGAACCTTTTACGCGATTATTAAATATGTCCTTTTTTTCGTACGCATTAATATTCAGTTCATTCAGTTGGTCGATGACGGCTGTCGTAACGTGATTCGTGGTACAGAAGTTGTCAACATTAGGGCCGCCATTTTGTGAAGTTCATTCCAGTTTGGATTGCGTTCGAAGTGACACGATTTTAAATAAGTATATATTTTTTAAATCCTGAAAGCTTATTTTGTTTCAATTCATTATCTTGTCTCGTTGGCTTTACTTTAGACCGGCTGTCCAGAGGCCTTAATTTGAAAATTTAAGTCAGAAGTTACATCAGCTCCATCTCTAATACCTAATGTTTTAATGGGCGATTTTTTAGTCAGATAAATTATAGCTCACTTCTTTTGATTCATATGGCAAAAAAATCTACAAAAAAATCATTTTCTGGCCTGTCATCCTCAGCATCACCTCCGAAGAATATACTCGATCTCGATGAAGATGACGATGACTGACTCTGGCCTAATCTAAATTGCCGTTTTCGGGGCACATAAAAAGGTTTTTTTAGAGCACTTGTTCTTTTCAAATCGCGTTCTTTCTTATTAGTTTTTTTTCTGTGCTTATTTTTCCCATCACCATAGTAATTACATTGTAATACGTAGGTAGATGAGGTTAGGTCCGTTTTTATGTTAGGCCCGGAGGGCCAAAACAACTCAGGAATAGGAGCTCCGGTTTTTGGAATGGAAAAAATGCGACTAATAAAATAATCTACTTACTGGTAATTTCAGCAACTAAAATAAGCGCGAAAATTAAATACGCTATATTAAAAAACGCTGCATGAAGAAAGACGAATATTATATTTGCGATCATGAAAATATAACGCGATGTAAAATTCGCTACTTTGAAAATATGCTTTTGTTAAATAATCTTACCAATCGTCCATTACATTAAAAAGGTGTGAAATTACATCGACATCGATATTGTGGTCGACTCAGCCACATCACTATCGTTGACGGATGGGTGTCGATCCCATGCAAACCTTGTGATAACATGATAGATAATGAAAGAATACCTATAAGCACATCTTTTTCTAACTCATTATAAATGCCATAAATAGAAAAAGGTCAAACATACGTCTCTCGTTGTTTTTATAGTCCGGTTTCTATGCCGTCAGAAACAGGTTGTTTTTTTAAATCCGGATTTCGCCGGGCACGAACAGCAAGTCTATATGCCTAGTTGGTCAATAAGTTCTGTTACAAAGGTTGAGTCAAATAAAAAAATTGATTATTTTATAATTTCAAAATGTATAAAAATTATAAGCTTAATTAATGTACATTTTCAAGAACAAAATAAGAATTTTACTACACAATCGCCGCAATTTCCGATACTATTAACGATTAACAGTTAGTCAGTTTTTTGTGTCATATTTTAAAACCTCTCATCTCTGCGTATTTTTGACACCTGAGGGCTTATTGTCTAACGCACTCGCAATCGCAACCGGCTTCAAAGTGGAGCAATTGTTTTCATTTTGTATGCAGACAAGCCGTCTATTTTCAAAATGAAAACAATCGTGATTGCGAGTGCGTTAGACAATAAGCCCTCAGCTTTATATTTCTCAACGAGGCTCAATTCCAGCATATAAAGCAAACGCTTTGGTGAGTTTTCATGTTGCTGCAAATTGATGTAAAATTATTGTAAAGTCGATTTAAATGACACATTTAGATTGACCGTTGTACAAGCGGATATTTAGTTGCTTGGATTACATTTGTGTCTGAATAAAATAAAATAAATAAATAAACATCAGGGGACAATGTCATTGCCAATTGACCTAGTCTCAAACTAAGCTCTAGGCTTGTACTATTGGTACTAGACTACGATATAAATACTTATATAGAGAAATATATACTTAAATACATAGAAAACATCCATGACTCAAAAACAAATATTCGTGCTTATCACAAAAATATCTGCCCTTACCGGGATTTGAACCCAGGACCGCTAACTTCGTAGGCAGCTGGGTCACTACCAAATAGGCCAGCGCGTCGAAAGAATTGAAAGATAAATCTGTTTAATACATCACTAGAGAGCGGATTTGAAGAAGCGATTACAAGTTTAATAGTTATGGATAACACTAGTACAAGTAAGTATTTATTTTTCATATCAACTGTACAAAGGTCATATATCAATACAAATGATTTATGATGATACATGATGATAATGGATAAAAATACTTGGGAGCAAAGAAATCGAGCCACTTTCTATCGAAATTCAGTACTAAGTGGCCCGATTTATTTGCTCCCAAGTGTATTTTCTAGTTTTTAATTTTTTGTGACACTAACGTTTAACATCAACAAATGTTACAGGAGCATATTTAAAGAAATTAAAATAAATTAATGATTGTGTGTTAACACTGGGACTAGACACGTTCACTTATGTCATGCTCCCACGGCACCCCACTGTCTGTTTTGTAATGTTTTAAAGTATAACGCTAATGTACAATTAAGGTCAGCTCTACAGATTCCCAATTCTACAGATTCCCAGGTCTACAGATTCCCAATTCTACAGATTCGCAATTCAACAGATTCCCAATTCAACAGATTCCCTATTCTACAGATTCCTAATTTTACAGATTCCCAATTCTACAGATTCCCATTTCTACAGAAGGCCTAGGCCTAGTCTAGTCACCCGTCTTTGATTGGTCGGTCTTGGCGGTAGCTCATTCTGTGTCCATAGAGTTAGAAAACTTTTGAAAATCTAATTTGACTGAGTCGACGGAGCTCCTCGCGGAGCTCCTATTTCTGGGTTGTTTTAGCCCTCCGGACCTCATATAAAAACGAACCTAACCTAACCTACCTACGACTGTGAAATTTATTATTTGTTTTACATTTATCTGTATGTAAAGTTGGGAATCTGTTGAATTGCGAATCTGTAGAATTGGGAATCTGTAGAATTGGGAATCTGTTGAATTGGGAATCTGTTGAATTGCGAATCTGTAGAATTGGGAATCTGTAGAATTGGGAATCTGTAGACCTGGGAATCTGTAGAATTGGGAATCTGTAGAATTGGGAATCTGTAGAATTGGGAATCTGTAGAATTGGGAATCTGTAGACCTGGGAATCTGTAGAATTGGGAATCTGTAGAATTGGGAATCTGTAGAATTGGGAATCTGTAATAGAAATTTGTAGAATTGGGAACATACCCACAATACGTACCAAATTTGTATATACTTAAAAAGAAATGTACCTACCTCAATAGATCGAGAATACAAATTACCTAAGTTTGGGGTTGCTGTGGAGCATGTCTCCAGCAACCCAAAACATTAATTTAAGATTTTTTTATTTATTAAAACATTACGCTGCTGTTGTACAGTCAACAGCATAAATAAGTCACTTTAACGTCGTGTTTGAAATGTTATACAAAATTGTGAAACGATAGAAAGCGACAACGTACATAAATGATCACTTATTTATGCTGTTGACTGTACCCAATATGTAGTGAATTAGAACGCACTTTTTTTAAAATTCCATACCATATACCATACCATACCATACCATACCATACCATACCATACCATATTCCTCCATAGATCGAGAGTACACCCTGTAGAACTTCGACCATATTGCGAATATTGCGATTAGCCGCCTTTTTGTTGTTACGGCAGAATTATTAGTTTGACCCTACCCCACTCAACAAACGAACGAAGGAAATTCAGATGAAAAAACTCGTGTAAAAGCGAATTTTGGCATGCTTGTAGGGAATGGTGTTTTAAACCCTTCTGGGCATACATGTCCAGGGGTCTGAAAGTCCTAGCGTCAAAAAGTCCATGATCAAAAAGTTCGAAGGATGAAACGTCCTAGTGTCTGAAAGTCCTAGCGTCAAAAAATTCATGGACAAAAATTCCAAAGGATGAAACGTCCTAGTGTCTGAAAGTCCTAGCGTCAAAAAGTTCATGGTCAAAAATTCCAAAGGATGGAACGTCCTAGTGTCTGAAAGTCCTAGCGTCAAAAAGTTCATGGTCAAAAATTCCAAAGGATGAAACGTCCTAGTGTCTGTAAGTCCTAGCGTCAAAAAGTTCATGGTCGAAAATTCCAAAGGATGGAACGTCCTAGTGTCTGAAAGTCCTAGCGTTAAAAAGTCCATGGTCAAGAAGTCCGAAGGATGAAACGTCCTAGTGTCTGAAAGTCCTAGCGTCAAAAAGTTTATGGTCAAAAATTCCAAAGGATGAAACATCCTAGTGTCTGAAAGTCCTAGCGTCAAATAGTGCATGGTCAAAAAGTCCGAAGGATGAAACGCTATGCATGACTCGTGGACCCACTACTTCGACCCACTGCTCTTTTTGACGGAGCCGTGCCTCGCACCAGGGCTCCTGTTCCTAGGTGATTTGGCCTTCGGCCATCTAAAGATACGTAACGAACTTAACCTACCTACTTTTGCGGAATAAAAATGATGAATGAGCGCGGTGGGACGAAATAGTGGGTCCACGAGTCTGTCGCTGTCCTGAAAGCCTGAATGCTATAGTGTCTAATTGTCAAAAAATATGGCTATCACAACTAAATCCTAAAAATAATTGAAAACGTAATGGCTACCCGACGATAATTAACTGTGCAAAAATTAGCCTGGTACAAATGGTTGAATTGTTTTTTTTTTATTAATGTGTTTTCGTCGTTATGGCAGGCTATAAGCCACACCGGAAAAGTATGGCATTACGCTACCGCCTACTTCTTTTTTAATAGACTATCGAAAAATACAAGAATTTTTGTGTTACAAATCGTTTGACTTTCGTAATTCATCCGACACGTTCGATTAACGCCCACGCGATTGGGCTGCCGGTACCAGCGCTATGATCATCATTTTCCTTTTCGTCATTACTTAATTAGACCCCTGAAGGGTTGCCATACTTGGTACAAATGATCAGATATTTTGTGTCAGTATCTTCCGGTCTATAATGCTAGATAGCTCATCTGCATCATTTCCACTCTATTACTTATATAATACCCTGAGGCCCATTCTCGGTAAGATCCAGATTGATCTATTATTGTACAGTGTCGACGAGAATTGGCCAGCTGATCCAGTAGATGGGACAGGGTAATACTGGGGCCTCATTCTACATTGTCTTTTACTAAAATAAAGTTGTATGGGTATCTTAAATTTTCTTGTTTAATTTCCTTATACCCGTCTAAGAAAAAATTAAGTATTTCAGTGGTAATTAGGGCATTATAACTTTAGAACTTTTTAACAATGAAAAATGTGACACATGAGTTATCCGACATATGGACAATTCGACCAGAGACAGAAAGCTTATTGCTGTGTAGGTTAGGTAGGTGCGCACTCGCAACCACGATCGTTTTCATTTTGAAAATCGAAAGCTTGTCTGCATACAAAATGAAAACAATTGCTCCACTTTGAAGCCGGTTACGATTGAGAGTGCGTTAGACAATAGCCCCTCTGCATACAAAATGAAAACAATTGCTCCACGTTGAATCCCGTTGCGATTACGAGTGCGTTAGACAATAAGCCTCCTGGGAGCATTATAACTTTCGAATTTTTTGACAATGGGCAATGTGACACCTCGGCTCTCTGACCCTTGGACATGTATGCCCCAGAAGGTTTTAGATACTAAAAGTACTGATGGGTGGGGGTGAAGCTAACTTTGTAGAGGGCCCTTTTTTACAAGCTTTAATTTCACTTGCAATGTATGTATATATGTATGTATGTATATAAGGGTCAAATCTTGCAAGTTAAATGGTACGGTGGGTAATTATTTCAAAAACAATACACCAATTAATAGTGATGTTTATATTTGAAACTATGGAGTATACAGTTGGTCCAAAGACTAACGTCTAAAATAAAAAATTAAGTGCCTCATATCCGGGGCTATCCGAATATACCCCATGTATGTTCAGAGATTTTTGATAGTTTCGGAGATATTGATCGTTTTAATCGGAATTTTTCTAATTTTCCCTTATGTCCATGTCTCGAAAAATCATTAATTTCATGTTTTATTTCATAAGTTTTTCAGTGGTATCTTACACAATTAGAATCATTAGGAATCAGCAAAGTTTTTAAATCTATTTGCTCGTTTTTTTTTTCAGTTCCTAATTTTTTTAAGTAATCACATAATGTTTGTTTCTCCATACTAGGTGTCCCAGTGTTTGCTTATCACTTTGTATGGAAAAAACAACTTTAGGT
Source organism: Acleris cristana (assembly GCA_948252455.1). Lineage (NCBI taxonomy): Eukaryota > Metazoa > Arthropoda > Insecta > Lepidoptera > Tortricidae > Acleris > Acleris cristana. The sequence continues at coordinate 1,959,949 of OX411791.1, read as the reverse complement.
GATTACTTAAAAAATTACTGAAAAAAAAACGGGCAAATAAGTTTAAAAACTTCGCTGATTCGTAATGATTCTAATTGTGTAAGATACCACTGAAAAACTTATGAAATAAAACATGAAATTAATGATTTTTCGAGACATGGACATAAGGGAAAATTAGAAAAATTCCGATTAAAACGATCAATATCTCCGAAACTATCAAAAATCGCTGAACATACATGGGGTATTTTTGGATACACCTTGGCGTGAGGAATCTATACAAAAAAAATTGGACGTCACTCTTTGGACCACCCTGTATAGATAATATCATTTACAATTAAAAAAATAACAAAACGCGAACTCTAGGATTCAAAGAACAAAACGTGACACATTATTAGACATTAAAGTAGTAGGAAACTTCCCTCCACACGGATCGAGAGATATTTTTTTTCCTCTTGGATCCTATATTTATGGTATTGAAATGTACTAAGTAATAGAACATGAGTTAACATCGATCCTATTCGTTTTGAAGGGATTCTAAGATATTGTTTCTACCTGTGACAACGTGACAGACAACCTTATGCCTTCCAGAGGGGCTAGACAAGATGCACTACGCTAACTATCGTTTCTAATCGCTTCGTTTTTAAACCAATCGCGTCACTGGTAGATCACGTGACTTTTCGTATCACGTCATCTACAAGTGATGCGATTGGTTTAAAAACGTAACGAATAGAAACGCTGGTTAGCGTAATGCATCTTGTCTAGCCCCTCTGGTACTTTTTGATCAAACAGCTAATAAAAGATAAATCGTAGTAGGTAAGCACACCACGCTATTTACTTTAGGAATTATCCTACGCTCCCATTCATTCACCCAAACAAAAAAAAGACTGACATATGCAATCTTCTTTTCAAACACTTCCAAAGTCGCTGCTTGCTGCATCTTAAATTATGACTACGTAATGTTAAAGAAGCGCGGTGCCTCCATTTATATTAATGAACTTAAACTCATCTGCTTCCATTAGTAATATTTTACAATTTTCAATTTCAAATTATTTCACAATATCATTTAAGACTGCGCCGAGCAAACGTCGACCGTCCAGTGGCGCCCTCATGACTATTATTGTGTTTTCTAATTAACTAAAGAATTTCCTTGCAATCGGACGATGCTTTTTTGTAGCGCAAGTAAAAACACAATTTATGGGATACGTAACAAACTTTGATAACAATTACCCTATGAGTAGTCAGCTTAACGGGAAACGGTGGCCACTTTTTTCCGTTAAGTTGATAACTCAAAGGTCAATTGTTATTAAACTATGTGATATGTCCTATAAGTTGTGTTTTCATTTGGAGTACAAAAATGCACAGTCTGATTTCAAGAAAATACTTTATTTTATTAGAAAACACAATAATAGTCATGAGGGCGCCACTGTACATCCGGCGTACACTCGGCGTAGTCTTAACTTCTGACACTATATGTATTTTCAATATCAAATGACTTAAGAGGCCGTATATGAAATTTTGCCGATTTCGCTGATTTACGTGATTTTACAGACGTGATTTTACAGTTGAAATACTGTATTTCTACAAGTTTTAATTCACAACACGAAAGATAATTTCTAATTTTAACGAATGTATGAGCTACTTTTTTGTTTTTATTATTTAATTTTGATTAATCGACCTGACACCGGCGACTGTTATGTGAATTTTGCAGGAAGAGGTTTAGAATGTCACATATTCATGAATCGTTTTGACGTCTTAACGGTATAAAAAATTTACAATGTATTGCTGTAAAAGTCGTCTAAAAAATGTATGAATTACTTTTCACCACTTCCATATAAATTTTTCGAGTAAAAAAAATAATAAACTTGGTAATTTTTTATAGAAAACGTTTTTGGTATCGGCTACTCAGGACTCTCGTTCATAAAATAAAAAAAAACATCAGAAATAAACTTTAGTTCAAAATCAGTCTTTTACCTAAAAAAAATATCCAAAAAGTTCAAAAGAATTGGCAATAAATAATGTTTTAAAACAACCTTAATCTCGCATTATAAAACTCGACAAAAATAAAAAAGTGGCTCATTTATTCGATCATGACTGACTGTCAAATCACAAAAATAAGCAAAACCGGCAAAATTTCGTATACTACGGCCTCTTAACATGACATGTTATAAGAAATAAATTCAAGTAAAGAGTTCTAATTAACATAACGGTTTTAGAATGGAGGTACTCTGGTGTTAATTATTCAAATTATCTATTTGCAGCCTTCCTCAACATCAGCTAATGAATCAGAAGATGCTTCCATTTCTACAACCACGAAAGAGCCTGCCAAACCCTCTCCGCCCAAACCCGCTGCAACCAAACCCGCTAAACCCGTCAAAGCTAAACCTGTACCAACGCCGAAACCTTCGAAGACTGCTACTCCTTCGCCGTCCGCCATTACTATTGAAACACGGATTTCGGAAACACCGATTCCGGAAAAACCGGTACCGAAAACACCGGTTCCGAAAAAACCTAAAAAACCGAAAAAACCGGTCGAAGTTCAGTCTAAGGTAAAAACAATCTAAATTACGAATAGTATGGTCACAGTAAAAGCAGTACTTTGTCATCAAACAAAGGTATATTGCGCGGCTTGTATGTGTGCGTGCCTCGACCGTACGCGCTGCGAAGACGCACCAAGCTGGTTTAGTCGGGGCCGCGCCCAGCGTTTAATCGATGCAACCTGGCGCCTGAGCGGCAATAGGTAACAGAAACTCCTAAAGGGCCAGAAACTTATGTATTATTAGCTTCTATTTCTAATATGGTATTCGGAGATAAAAAAAATTGCCACGTGTCACTGTAGACCCTTGTTACAAAAAGACTTCTATTATTTTTTCGTATTTGCTCAAGTTATAAATAACTTATTAACTTATTATGAATTATACGAATTAAGTCTTACCCACATTGACATGCGCGTAACCACAGAACAGAAAAAACAGTAGAAGTGTCAAGTGCGTATAACGTGTGGCATAGTTATGCGGAGTTCCGCTTAACCTACCATACTTTTCCGCGATCCCTTATATTTCGATATTTCGATATTTATAAAATAGGAAATAAATCCAGAAGCATGCCTTATTGTGCTATTTTGGAGTGTTAAAACGATAGCCGCACCAAAAACATTTTCCATGGTGGCGTGTTGTTGTTATGATAGTTTGAGTATTGGCGACAACAGGTCTGATACTAAGCGAAGCTCATGCCACTTCCACTGTCTTTTCTATTCCGTGCGCGTAACGTAACCCATGCGAATTTAGTAAACGTCTTTGACACCAAACGCTACCGACGTCACGTGATAAATTAGTTTGTTATAGTACCCCAATAAATGCCTTCGTCCCAAGATGACGTCATACACACTCCTTGACAAAGTTCATTTAAACGCGCATATTGATTAAGCTTAAGCCTTGCTATGGTGTAGTAGCATGGATTTTTTTTTTTTATTGTAGATAAACAAATTGTGCGGCGAGGACGAGTGCGACGACGACGACGGTTGCAACGCCGAGTTGTGCGACGACGACGAGTGTGACAAAAAGAAGTGTCAGCACGTACGTTACAAAACCTGCATTAGCATGTCCAGTAGTTTGCGCCGAACCTTACGAATGACTTCCACTGAATAGAAAAAACAGTAGAAGTGGCATGAGCTTCACTTAGTATCAGACCTGTTGTCACCAATACTCAAACTAATTTTCACCTCTGCCCTTTTTCTTTTTCTCAAAGTAATGAATTAAAAACAGTAAACAAAAGCAAGGACTTTTGTCTTTGGCCCTGAAAAAATAATAGAAGCCTTTTTGTAACAAGGGTCTACAGTGACACGTGGCAAAAAAAATCATCTCCGAATACCATATTATAAATAGAAGATAATAATACATAAGTTTCCGGCCCTTTAGGAGTTTCTGTTACCTATTGCCGCTGAGGCGCTAGGTTGCGTCGATTAAACGCAGGGCGCGGCCCCGACTAAACCAGCTTGATGCGTCTTGGCAGTGCTCAAGTTATAAAATTAAATAACTTATTATGAATTATACAAATTAAGTCTTACCCACATTGACATGCGCGTAACCACAGAACAGAAAAAACAGTAGAAGTGTCAAGTGGGCGTATAACGTGTGGCATAGTTATGCGGAGTTCCGCATAACCTACCATACTTTCGCCGCGATCGCTTATTTCGATATTTCGATATTTATAAAATAGGAAATAAATCCAGAAGCATGTTTTATTGTGCTATTTTGGAGTGTTAAAACGATAGCCGCACCAAAAACATTTTCCATGGTGGCGTGTTGTTGTTATGATAGTTTGAGTATTGGCGACAACAGGTCTGATACTAAGCGAAGCTCATGCCACTTCCACTGTTTTTTCTATTCCGTGCGCGTAACCCATGCGAATTTAGTGAACGTCTTTGACACCAAACGCTACCGACGTCACGTGGTAAATTAGTTTGTTATAGTACCCCAATAAATGCCTTCGTCCCAAGATGACGTCATACACACTCCTTGACAAAGTTCATTTAAACGCGCATATTGATTAAGCTTAAGCCTTGCTATGGTGTAGTAGCTTGGATAATATTTTTTTTTTTTATTGTAGAAAAACAAATTGTGCGGCGAGGGTGAGTGCGACGACGACGACGGGTGCAACGCCAAGTTGTGCGACGACGACGAGTGTGACAAAAAGAAGTGTCAGCAGGTACGTTACAAAACCTGCATTAGCATGTCCAGTAGTTTGCGCCGAACCTTACGAATGACTTCCACTGAATAGAAAAAACAGTGGAAGTGGCATGAGCTTCGCTTAGTATCAGACCTGTTGTCACCAATACTCAAACTAATTTTCACCTCTGCCCTTTTTCTTTTTCTCAAAGTAATGAATTACAAACAGTAAACAAAAGCAAGGACTTTTGTCTTTGGCCCTGAAAAAATAATAGAAGCCTTTTTGTAACAAGGGTCTACAGTGACACGTGGCAAAAAAATTCATCTCCGAATACCATATTATAAATAGAAGATAATAATACATAAGTTTCCGGCCCTTTAGGAGTTTCTGTTACCTATTGCCGCTGAGGCGCTAGGTTGCGTCGATTAAACGCAGGGCGCGGCCCCGACTAAACCAGCTTGATGCGTCTTGGCAGTGCTCAAGTTATAAAATTAAATAACTTATTATGAATTATACAAATTAAGTCTTACCCACATTGACATGCGCGTAACCACAGAACAGAAAAAACAGTAGAAGTGTCAAGTGGGCGTATAACGTGTGGCATAGTTATACGGAGTTCCGCATAACCTACCATACTTTCGCCGCGATCGCTTATTTCGATATTTCGATATTTCGATATTTATAAAATAGGAAATAAATCCAGAAGCATGCCTTATTGTGCTATTTTGGAGTGTTAAAACGATAGCCGCACCAAAAACATTTTCCATGGTGGCGTGTTGTTGTTATGATAGTTTGAGTATTGGCGACAACAGGTCTGATACTAAGCGAAGCTCATGCCACTTCCACTGTTTTTTCTATTCCGTGCGCGTAACCCATGCGAATTTAGTGAACGTCTTTGACACCAAACGCTACCGACGTCACGTGGTAAATTAGTTTGTTATAGTACCCCAATAAATGCCTTCGTCCCAAGATGACGTCATACACACTCCTTGACAAAGTTCATTTAAACGCGCATATTGATTAAGCTTAAGCCTTGCTATGGTTATTGTAGATAAACAAAGTGTGCGGCGACGGCGAGTGCGACGACGACGACGTGTGCAACGCCGAGTTGTGCGACGACGACGAGTGTGACAAAAAGAAGTGTCAGCACGTACGTTACAAAACCTACATTAGCATGTCCAGTAGTTTGCGCCGAACCTTACGAATGATTTCCTTACCTAGCTCCGTAACCTCCAGATCGATCCTGCCCACTGAATAGAAAAAACAGTGGAAGTGGCATGAGCTTCGCTTAGTATCAGACCTGTTGTCGCCAATACTCAAACTAATTTTCACCTCTGCCCTTTTTCTTTTTCTCAAAGTAATGAATTAAAAACAGTAAACAAAAGCAAGGGCTTTTGTCTACGGCCCTTCAGGCGATTACCAAAAAAAAAACTCAAACTATCGTAAAAACAACACGCCACTATGGAAAATGTTTTTGGTGCGGCTATCGTTTTTACATTCCAAAATAGCACAATAAAATAAGGCATGCATCTGGATTTATTTCCTATTTAAGAAATATCGAAATATCGAAACATCGAAATAAGCGATCGCGGCAAAAGTATGGTAGGTTAAGTGGAACTCAGCATAACTATGCCACACGTTACACGCCCACTTGACACTTCCACTGTTTTTTCTGTTCTGTGATTCAGTCCAAAGGAATTTCATAAATATTAAAGTGTAACTTAAACTGTATACTTACTCATAGGTAATCAATGGGTTTAAAAGTCAGTGTTTTATGTCGCATTTATTATCCACTGAGATGGGCTAACGTTCGTTGTAGGTATTAATGCTAGTAAGTGGGTACTTAATAAAGTCTTAATGATAATGACACAAAAAAGTTTTAGCTGTACTTATGCACTTAAAAGTAAATAATGCAGTATTATGCAATTAGGAGGCCGGCGTTTCGCGCGTTATCTTTGAACATACTATCATAATGGATGATATTAATGTCTAAATAAATAAAATAAAATTGAATTGGATAGTATCCCTAAATAAGGAAACTCTTCCGTGTAACCTTGGGATTCATGAGTTCTATTTCTCTTCTTTTGTTTCTTATTTTGGATTATCAATTGCCTTATACATGTTAGGTTTTATTTATTTTAGCTATGATTTATGTATAATTTTTACTAGGGTTCTGTTTTATTAACGTCATGATATCACTCGATGTCGTGAGCCAATCAGAGACTTGGATTTTCCCTCCAGATTGATGGAGTTCTAGGTCAGGAGCGGAGCGCAAAAAAAAAAGAAAAGAAAAAAGGCTGGACGGGGAAGATTCCTTATAGGCACTGGCGAATAATATGATATAGTGTAATACTAAACTTGCATTATTTGATGTTTAATAAATCTAGTCTGATTTAAGTCTGAGTTTTCTTCAAAGCCGCCGATTACTAGTCTGAGCTTATACAGTGTGTAAATGGTATACGGGCGTTTATTAAAAAATTGACATAGATTAAGACTCTACTAATCATAAACAGAAAGAATTATTTTGATTACGCTAACTTATACACCGTTATTAATTTTTTAACATACTATCGTCCCGCAATGTACATCTAAGTCCATCTGTCATAACTTTGAAACACCATTAATTGCGTTTTTAATTAATTGCATTTTTTGTTATACATTGCGTTTTAAATTATTTTGTATGGTTATTTTTTTATTATTTAATTTTAACAAAAGCTGCCTAAATGTGCTCATTAGGGGCTATTCTTACCATAGTTAAAAGGAACGCCCGTATACCATTTACACACTGTATACATAGTTTGTTTCCTTTTCTTTTATTAGACTTTTGGGAAAAGTCCTTTTTTTGGAGTCTTTAAAAAAGTTAGACTTCAAAAAAAGGAGGTTTTTTTGAAACAAGTTCGCTCATTTTACTGAGTAGGAAATTTCATTTCATCATATCTCTGGCCGTGAATTTAGTTTTTAGTAGTAAATAAACTGAATGACTTCGTTCCAAAATCTGGTGTGACATTTTAATGACTTCAACAGTTTTTTAACCCGATCGCATCACAATAAGTATAAACAATCATGTAGAATCGCCACGTTCTTGATGGAAATATTATTTTTTTGATACCCTGCCATCGTCAAATTAAATGTGATAAATGAAATTCATCCATAGGTTCTACACGTTTGTAGTTCTTTGCCACGACTGAACCTAGTCATTCGATGACACCTGATTTTTTATATCAGTTTACTGAATAGGTACAAAGCCAAAATGTAAACAAATTGAGACAAAACGGCAAGTGCTCGTTTCGTGAGTGCCGCCACATGCGCCGCACTGTTCGTCTCGCCGCATCGCCAATCCGCGCGGCCGTTCGGGCCGCACGCGCAGGGTATTGATTCTCTCAAACGCAAAGGTGAGCGAATGCAGGAGTGAAGTCCAAGCGGCGAGTTTAAGTATTCAAATTCAAATTCAAATTCAAAATATTTTATTGCGTGTCACATTACGTTACAACAGGTGGAACTACAACTAAAGGTATACATGTGACGCCCTGCGAGGGCACAGCAACATGAGAGGGCTACACTACCCGCTTAATTATCCTTATTATAAAGCTATTATTCAATATTGCACACTATCTTTGGCACAAATCAATGCAAATTATGAAGCCAACTTATTACAGTTATCATTAAAATTATAATTATACTTACTCTTAATCTAAGGTCATCTAAGTATCTATGTCATTATTGGTAGGTTTGATCTATATTTGCTAATACTCTAATGCATTTCTTTTGTAGGATAAAAATTTTGTTAATATCGCAGCTATGACCCCATAGAATGAGACCGTATGACATTCTAGAGTAAGCATAAGCGTAGTACGCACTCAGCGCCGTCTGGAAATCAGTGCAGCGTTTGAGATGCTGAAGAGCGTATATAAAGGAAGAAAGTTTTTTCGAAAGCTTTTGAATGTGTGATTTCCAGTTAAGATTTGTGTCTAGATCTATGCCCAACAATGGAGCAGAGTTCACGGTTTCAAGTTTGGTATTATTATGGCTGAAAGATATTGGTAGTGCAGATTTTTGATAAGGTTTGAATTGGATGACTTTAGTTTTACTAAGGTTGAGCTTTAAATTGTGGGTGTCTAACCAATGTATAATTTTTTGTAGCGTTAAATTTAATTTATTTTCTACTTCAATAATGTTTGAGCAAGGCAGAAGAACAGATATATCATCTGCAAAAAGCACGCAATGATTATCCAGTATACTCGGGAGATCATTTATGTAAATCAGGAAGAGACAACATCCTAAGACGCTCCCCTGAGGGATAGAGCCTGAAACGGGAACTCTATCAGATCTCACATGCTGAATTATCCCTGATTCAAAATCCGTGGACTCGATTTCGACATATTGCGAACGATTGCTAAGATAAGATTTGAACCAGTCGTGGGTCAACCCTCTAATACCCGTTTTATATAACTTATCCAGTAATGACTCGTAGCAGACTCTATCGTAGGCTTTGCTCATGTCGAGTAAGAGGCCCACAGCATATTTTTTGTTATCTATTGCATTTATGATTTGCTGAACATAGTTATAAATTGCTAGAGTCGTAGACCGGTTTTGTCTAAACCCATTTTGACTGTCGTGTATAATTTTAAATTTTTCGAAATAGGGATACAGGCGCTTTATCATTGCAGCTTCGAATATTTTAGCTGAAGTTGGTAGGAGTGCAATTGGACGGTAGTTGTTTACATCGGTGGTTTCGCCTTTTTTATGGATAGGTTTTATTAAAGCGACTTTTAAAGCATCAGGGAATATACCTTCCGAAAATGACTGGTTTATTAGTTGAGTATACGGCACGGCCAATATCTCAGCACAACTTTTAATTAATGTAGGAGGGATTTCATCGATGCCAAAGGAAGGTTTATTTTTAAGGTTTTTTAATAAATAGTATATTTCATTGGGTTCAACTGGGCTCAGAAAAAATGATTTATTTATTGAGTTGGTTAAGGGTAGTTTATTGGTATAGTTATGATGTGAATTCCCGACGGAAGTGAAAAAAGTATTAAAGAAATTAGCCACTTGGTGGGGGTCTATTATTGTTTTTTTATCTGCCGTTTTGATATGAATATTTTTTTTATTTTTAAATGAATTTTTATTAGTCTCTCTGTTTATTATCTGCCACATAGATTTTGTTTTATTTTTTGAGTTAGTAAATGTATGTTTGTTACTAAGTTTTTTTGACGCATAAATCATTTTTTTAAGTATTCTACAATATTGTTTATAGTAATGGCGCAAAACTTCGTTTTTGGACTGCATTAATAATAACTTTAGAAGTCTTTTATTACGGCACGACACTTTTAACCCTGGTGTTAAATAAATTTTTTTAGATTCTAATTTAAATCGCACGATTTTCTTTGGCATGCACTTGTTTAATGCTTCCTTTAATGTTTTATCAAATGCATTATAGTTTACATTTACTGTTTGGTTTGCTAAAATTATATGGTCCCATTGCACATTTTTAAGTTCGTTTTTAAAGTTATTTATATTAGTTGTATTATATATTCTCTTGTTTATTGTTAAGGTTTGCACTCGTAGTTTATTTAAGCCAATTGGATAGGAGACTAAAATGCCTTTGTGATCAGAGAAGCCAAATTCATGAACATTTAAGCTTGAACTGTTAATTTTAAAGTTAGTAAACACTAAATCGATGCATGTAGAGCTGATAGGTGTGATTCGTGTGGGTTCTTTAACCCTTTGATGGAAATTAAATGATGACATTAAATTAGATAGTCTGGATTTTTCATTACTATTTTTGAGAAAGTCTACATTTATATCTCCGCCTATAATAATATTTTTTCAATTGTCCTTAAGAGAAATCAGTTCTAGAAGTTTGCTTAAGCACACATAGAATAATTCTATCTCTCTTTTACTATTAGGCCAATAAATGTTTATAATTAAGAGATTAATTTTAGGTATTTCAATTGCACATATTTCAAAGATCATTTCTAAAGATAAGGATACAATATCTAATCGGTCGCAGTATTCTATAGTATTTCTAGTTAATATTAGTACACCACCTCCTTCATGTTGGTCACGACAGAAGAACGAACTTATGTTATAATTAGTTAACTGTAATAATTCTAATTTCTCATTATTCAACCACGACTCAGAAATACATATTACATCTAAGTATGTTATTTCTTCAATTAATGTTTCAAGAAGGTGAATTTTATTCCAAAGACTTTGCATGTTCTGAAATAGAATATTTACATTATTTTCGAAAAGTAGCATTTTGAAAAGTGGGAGTGTCTGAGGAATCTCCTTCTATTGAACGGTTCATTTTGCTGTGTGCACGCGATCCATGGTTCAATTGTTTGCTTGGGGAAGTCTCTGCAGGTGGTGTCGATGGGCATGATATGTTCTGAGACACTTGTTCCAAACTCGGTGTCACTTTCATTTCTTGCGATGTTTTGGTAAAGGTTTCTGTTGTATCTATCTTTATTGAAGTATGTGTGGCACAGAGTACTACCTTTCCGTTCACAATTAATTGGTTGTTCCTTATTATTGCATGTTGGCCATCTTGCCGAGCTGTTTGAAGAGCCCGTTGAAGTTCTCTTTTTTTCTTTAGGTCAGCTGGACTCAGGTAGTTCGTGATGTTGAGACCTGCGTTTTGGAGAAATGATGAATTTTCAAGTAAAATTTTTTTTATTCTCTTACTTATAAGTTCAATTTTGATAGGTCTTCTTTGTCCTTTTTTTCCTATGAACGCTATCTCTTCAATATATCCTGATATGTTTACATTTAATAAATCATAAAAAATGTTTACGATTTTATTCGTTACTTCTGCTTCAGATTCCCAATAATTTTCAGAAATCCCATGCAGGACCACAATTTTGTCATCTGTGTGTGGTTTTCTGTTCAGCTCTGCGTCAGCTTTGAAGTCAATCATTTGTTTTTTTATTTTTTCATTCTCAGCATGCAGTTTTTGGCAGCTCTCATTAAGTTGGTCTATTTTGGTGTTAATATTTGTGATATCAAGCTTAAGTTTTTCTTGTTCCGCACATATTTTAACATGGTTTTGCATGAAGTTAGCTTTAATTTCAGTTATGGCAGTTTTCATCTGATTTTGTATGGAGATTTGTATGACAGATAAAATGTAATCATTGTTCTCTTGTAAGATGGTTTTGAAATTTTTAAGTGATATTTGTTCATCAAATTTTTCAGCAGAGAAGATTTGTACTGGTGTGTTTTGTGTTAATGGAGATTCTTGTATGAAAGTATGTCCTGGGGGTGAAATCATCGAATCGTCGGTACTTAGTATATCAGTGCTGTCATGATGCGATGGTTGCCTTCTTATAGTGACATTAGAGTCGTCGTTTAAAAACTTCTTATTCTGCAGCAGGTCAGATGGCAAGTGCGGATGGATGGGTGAGTTGCTTCTGTCCCCCTTAGGCTCTATGGAACGGCAAGGTGGACATATCCATGATTCTTTACTTTCTTTTGACATTATGTTATAGAACCTTTTTTCAGCTACGTTAGCGCAGTCAAGGTCGTATATGCCATGGCACAACAAGCACTTTAAATGCCTTCTATCAGGTATTTCCTTTCGACATCCTGCACACAAAACTGTCATTTTATTGCTTTATGTTTATTGGCGTTTGTTTACTACTAGTGGCGCGCTCTATGGTTAAGTAGTCCCGTCAGAGCGAGCAAAACACATATTAGCGCGTGCATTCTCAATTAGGCAGCCTTATACGTTCGAGAAGCCATGCTGCCAAATTGAATACACGCGCTGAAATGTGTTTTGCTCGCTTTGACGGGACTACTTAAACTCGCCGCTTGGACTTCACTCCTGCACCTTCACCTTTGCGTTTGAGAGAATCAATACCCAGTTGCTGCTGTCACACCGCTCCCGCTAGGGCCTCGCGGCTCGCGGCACCATGGCTTAACACTGCGCCGTGCCCTCGATGACGTCACCCGAAGCCTTCGATCGGCCTTCGACTAACGCCGCATCCTTCTCTGCCGCCTCCATTCTGACGGCTAAGTTAAACGCCGGCCCAAAGGCTATCGTGTCCTCGGTAAAAAGTCGTTGACGGATAGTTTCGCTGTGTATTCCGCACACGAACTGGTCCCTCAAACTTTCCTCAAGTCCTCCCCCAAAGTGAAAAAAAATGAATGAGGGAATGAGACATTTATTGATAAAATAAACATTATTTTACACGTCATTGTCGCATATCATATCTGACAAATCTTATTGTTATAGTTTACATAATGTATTGTTACTACTTAAATTGTACTCAATTAAACAGATTTAAATTTACATTTGGTCGCAAGATTTAGAATTTTTTTTCAAAACCGCCACTTAATTCATAATGGTCTCATTATCACCTTGTTTCCTGTGTCTAAACTTGTAACGTTCCGCTAGTATACTTGGTTTGGGCTGTAGATGTTTTTCTATCATACCAGTTAATTCGGTATTTTTTTTATTTGTAGGCTTATCAGGAGTACACAAATTAACTAGCAATTCGTAGCATTCCGCCCCGATCACTGTAACTAAGGTTGGAACCTCAGGTCTTTCCCAATCTTGTTCACTAAAAAAAACTGTTCCAGCCGCTCCACGTAAGGAGCTTGTAAACCGCTCAGGTTCACTTTGTCCATATTCCCATGTCGTAAACATTCTCATCACGGCCACATTCCCAACTCGTCCACATACCAATCCCAAATTGTCCACTTCCTATCTCGTCCATATTCCCAACTCGTCCTCATTCCCAAATCGTCCGCATTTCTAACTAGTCTGCAACCTAACTTAGGACTGTAGGGTTGTTCTATATCAATTCTATCACTTGGTTATTTACTACTTTTTGAGAATGTGAATGAAATGGGAATGTGGACGAGATGGGAATGTGGACGAGATGGGAATGTGAACGAAATGGGAATGAGGACGAAATGGGTATGTGTACGAGATGGGAATGTGGACGAGATAGGAATGTGGCTGAGATGAGAATGTGGACGAGATGGGAATATGGACAAAGTGAACCTGAGCGTTGTAAACGAGCCATATTTTCACTGCAATATGTGGCCGGCAACTATTGGTGTCTTTCTCTAACATACGAATAAGAGAGGGACACCAATAGTTGCCGTCCACATATTGCAGTGAAAATATGGCTCGTTTAGAAGCCCCTGTATAATTGCCAATTGTCCGACGCGACGTTAAACTCACCTATCTTCCCAATCGGCATTGTAGGCGAGGCGTCGTATATTATTTATAAGGATCGAACTCGCGCACGCACAATTCTCTGTCCACACGAACATAACACTTTACTATTTAGGGTTCAGACTGTCTCGTCGCCACTGAGAAATACTAGACCAAGGGTGTTAGGTATTTAATGAGGGATGCCGAAATCACACCCAGCTGTTGCTTCCACGTTTAATTCAAGACAAAGAGATCTACGGCGTACCTACCCTCAATATGCTAATTTAGAAACTACTCACATTATATCACAGTTTTCACGGAGGAAGCATTTAAAATAAGCATGTTTTATTAAAACATCTCTCAGTAATAAAAAATGGCCGAGATATAGCATTTTATATGTACAGTCAACAGCATAAATAAGTGATCATTTTGTACCTTGTCACTTTAACGTCGTGTTTGAAATGTTATACAATATTGTGAAACGATTGAAAGCGACAAGGTACATAAATGATCACTTATTTATGCTGTTGACTGTACCAGGAGTTGGAAAATTAGTATGTACATACATAAATATGTATATATATTATATGTATGTATATATATATATAATATATATATATGAGTATATAGCGGGTATTTAGGTACTGTACTAAAACCCGAATCTACGTGTTCTACCATACCCCTAGAGTGTATTTAAAAAGCCGGAGAAACTGCTAAGGTGAACATTTGGTGCTTCTGATTTGATACGCAAGGGCGATGGGGCAGTTAGACTACTATATTATACACATACATATATATTTATATATCATCATCGGTCATCATCGGTCATCATCATCATCATCATCATCATCATCATCATCATCATCATCATCATCGGTCATCATCGGTCATCATCATCATCATCATCATCATCATCATCATCATCATCATCATCATCATCATCATCATCGGTCATCATCGGTCATCATCATCATCATCATCATCATCATCATCATCGGTTATCATCATCATCATCATCATCATCATCATCATCATCATCATCATCATCATCATATACAACTACTAAAGGAGACTACTATGTTTTTTACACTTTTGGTAAAAAAAAATCTTTTTTCAGATTGCTAAACCCGGACCAGCTCCCAAGAAAGCCGGAGTAAAGGTAACACCAATTAACTGCCAAAATTGTGTCGGTTAACTTCAAACTCAGATAAATCCACTCTAACCACTTGGGAGATTATTGAAAAAAGTGATAATTCGGTGATTTGAATGGCAGTTTTTTTTTATGGCTAAAGCATTAAAGAGAAAGCGATGTTCGACAAATTCAGCTTTAAACCCATCTAAACTAGTTTATTCAGTTAAAAAAATCGATCGGATTTACCTTCATTAAATATAATCGATTGCAATTTATCTATCTTTGAAAAAACTCAGTGTGGATTTGTATAATTTTGATTTAACAGACCTGAATTTATCTAGATTTGAAAAAATACGATTAGAACTAGGGATGTGGTAGAAGCGAAATCATGTCGCTAAAATAGATTGAAATTAATGCTTTTTACACGTTTTGTAAGGCCTTTTACACAAATTTCACTAATCGTCGATAACTGTTTTGCATTAGTTAAGTAATTTGTATGTAAGGCGAAGTGGGGTAAGACCAGACATGGGATAAGACCAGATCCGTTCAATTATCTAGAAATTTAGTTCTTATTTGAAAATGCAGACCACACACTCTTTAACTTCATGGATAACCAGACCATGGAGTTAAAGTATAATTGGAATTATCCGATCTTTCCACACATCCGGTCGTACCCCACTTCGCCTTAGGTATTTTATATTTTAACGTATAACCTAATTATCGGTAGTTCTTACAAGAAAAACGAATGAAGATATCATTTTAAGCTCTTACAAAGATACGATGTTATCTAAAAACCTAATAATTGAATAACTATTTTACAAAGCAATCTGTTATTTTTGCACGTTGTGGCTTTTTTTCACTATGACAATCATATAGGTTTTGTGTTAACAAAATATTCGTTTTCACCGGTTTGGTTGCCGACGTCTAATTCCCAGGATGTCTAGTCGCCATACGTCCATTCCCAGAATGTCTATTTATTTATTTATTTATTTATCTATTAGTCGCAAATTTGACAGTGTACCTATAGATTTTATTCATACGTAAAATACGAGTACAGTCGGCAACAGAAATAGCTACACAAAATAACATGTTCAAAATGATCTATAGTGCCCGGCCTATAAGAAGTCAATCCTGACAGCTGTCATTTCAGTACAAATTATAACCTCAAACCCAAGAATAGGTTATAAATTGTACTGCGATGACAGCTGTCAGGATTGACTTCCTTACGGCCGGGCACTATACACAAGCTTTATTCTCTTGAGAATAGAATCGTGTGTAGGTAAATAATTTTGAACCTTTCGTTGGCGTAGCTGCATCTGCTGCTGACTGTACATCGATTTAGCCGCTGCTGAGAAAGAGCTCTTAGCTGTCGTTCCATACAAGGCTGTCATAAGTCTGTCATCCTTTTCTTCTACCGCTGTATCTTCTTCTCAGACCTGCCTTGCATACAATACTTTATCTACACACATATTATAAGTACTCTAAGATGCATTCATTAGCCGAAGGCTATTAGTTAGCTAGGGTACTTAGCTACTAGATCCCTTGCTGCTACTCGAAAATGCTCTTAGGAGACCTTTACTAACTTTTTAAGTAATGAAAATCGACATTCACAGATTTTTGATAAAATGTACCTACAGGCAGCGAGTAAATCGTCAGATTTGAATATTTTTTTTAATGCTAATCGATCCCATTTCTATCAAGGATTAAAACACTCTTTGAGACCAACTAAGGTTAGAGTACTAGAAAACCTAAGAGCTTTTTCGCGTAGCAGCAAGGGATCTAGTAGCTGCCCTTACTGCCCCATCTCAACTTTCCACCCTGTATACCGAGTCGACGTTTAATTGATACCTAGAATTGGCCCCCTGTTTGATTGAATTGTCTTGGTTTTGGAAGATGTTCCAAATTTGAACAACATTAAGCTGCGACCACACCGGTACTTAAAATACGATGACGGTACGGAATCGCAGTGACGCGTCGTATCAGCACCGTTTTTGACCCAAGCTCCGCACACCAATGCTTAAAAAACGGTAACGGTACGGAATCGCAGTGACGCGTCGTATCCGTACCGTTTTTGACGCATGCTCTCCACACCAATGCTTAACGGTGCGTATATTACGGTACGTCAAAAACGGCGCCATGTTGTTACTATGACCCCGTCGTTTGTTTAAGCAACGACACAGTTTTTTAAGCAGCGGTGTGGAGAGCATGCGTCAAAAACGGTGCTGATACGACGCGTCACTGCGATTCCGTACCTTCACCGTTTTTTAAAGCATTGGTGTCTGGAGCTTGCGTCAAAAACGGTGCTGATACGACGCGTCACTGCGATTCCGTACCGTCACCGTATTTTAAGCACCGGTGTGGGCGTAACTTTACTTTATCAAAAGTTGTATCGTAATTTTAACATTTCATTACAGCTACATATAAGAAAAAAAAGAAGGACTCGCGCACCGAGGTTTCCGTTTTGAAGATCATATGCTTGGTAACCGCAAAAGATAATACTTATTTTGTTATGAGCTTTATTTTCTAGGCAATAAGGTCCATTTTGACTAGCCTAAATTTTAATACAGATTTTCTTAGTTTTTTTGTTATTTCTCAAAAACTGTAAATAATGAACACTTTATTTATTTTTCCCATAAAATTTCGGAGATAAAGGGGAGGGGGGGGGAACGGTCATTTTTTGTACATTTTTTTCTATATATCAAAAAGTACATACATAACAAAAAAAAAATGATATGTGCAGATTAACACCAGAGTCCTTTCATATGACACCCCATTTGCTATAATCAAACCACTTTCATTTTTCAACCCAATACTTATCAACAAATATTGTTTTTGTGTTAGTTTAGCCTAAATATTTGCAGCCATTGCAACCTACTTGTGTGGTGGAAGACCGCAATTCACACTCGGGGCGGAAAAAATCTCTTGCCCTAAGATTGTCTAAACATAACTTTCTAACTTTCTTACTTATTGCCTTCAGTTATAGGTAACATTTTACGTCATATTGGTAATAATGTTTATTAGGCAATTCGTCCAGTTGATTTAATATCAAAATCTAGGCCTAATAGTAATAATTTTTCTGGTTAAAAGTAAGAAATGACAGTTTTGACAGTGATGTGATAATATATCGATATTTTTAGATTTCTAAAAGATGGAAACCTAATTGGAGAGAGCATTTTCATCACGACTATTTTTTGCCGACCGTGTAAGGAAAAGGACACCATGTTAAACCGGATGCCGTACTTACATGTAAATTCACTAAAGCTGGCACGAATGGAATGAACAAAAAACTTTTTAACAAAAAAATTAAACCGCCAAAAAAAGAAAACTGAAAAGCAAAAAATAAAACAGAGCCTTTTAAGTCTAACTAAGCCCCTACACAAGTCCTACACTAATGTTAATACCTTAATAAATAATGTTGAGTCGGCGCCAAACAAAAAAACCGGACAAGGCGAGTCGGACTCGCCCACCGAGGGATCCGCAAATGACACGGTCAACTCAATTCAAAATTTGCACCGCCGCCGTTCCTTGCATAAAGACCCTGTTTTTTTGTGATTGAACTAAAAACGTACAGATTTCAGATTTTTTCCTATACTTGTAGTAAAAGACAAAATTACTTGCCAAATTTCATAGTTCTAGGTCAATGGGAAATACCCTATATACATTTTGATTCCGTCGAGAGTGTCGAAATACACGATTTTTGCGACATAAACGGCCGTATCTTTTTTTTACGTAAATGTAGAAGTTTGATTTTTTTACAGCTTCAAGGGACTGTAGATTTGAGTATATGGTTTAAATTTCAACTCGATACCTTTACGCGTTCCCGAGATAAAGAGTCTTGACACACGGACAGACGGACAGACGGACAACAAAGTGATCTTATAACGGTTTAGTTTTTTTCCTTTTGAGGTACGGAACCCTAAAAACAAGCAAATTAACTATTTCGTAAAGTGCACCGACTTCAAACCAATCAGGAGGTAGCACATACCATCACACACATACATCATTAAGTACACTTTTCGTCGGCTTTTAAGTAAAAATTGTGTGAGTCGCCGACTTCAGTGAAGAATGTCAGTAGGTACGCCAAATCGCTCGAAACTTTGTAAGAGTAAAGCTTATAAATAAACAAACATAGTACTTTTTGTTTCATTCAAATAGACCCAGTAGTTTTGATTCTACGAACGTATAAAATTTTGGTCAATAATATTAAAGGGTGCGGGCGCCATCTTACTGCAGTCACGTCATGGTTTCGCAGCGGTACGCCCCCTTATATGATTGAGTAAGTTTACAGGGCTATATTTTTTTAAACGTAAAAGTAACCGTTGAAATTTTCACAGATTACGTGTTATTATAAACTCTATTGTTTAAAATTACAAAATTAACAATAAATCAAATCCCAAGAGGGGTCCCTATACAGGAAACATGACAAATAACCATTATTTTAGCATTTTTATACGGATTATATTTTTATAATGGCTTATTATTTTGATTCTATTTTAAGCTTAAATTGCAGTCGAACTTTCATAGTTTACGACTAAATAACAATCTCAAGTAAACCTGCTAAAAATATATGACAAAACTGATTTTATCATCACTAAGTAATATGTTTTAGCCCGTGTGGTGCCGGGTTTAAAATGTTGCCACTCCATGTCTTCCATTGGATGTCGTAAGAGACGACTAAGGGACTTAAGGCTGTGTAGTGCTGTTAGGCGATGGGTTTGCAACCTGTCACTAATACACTGGATAACATCTTAGCCTGGTTGTGCAAAATGTGGTCACAGAATTATCAACAAGTTTTTGGAGTTGTTGGTGAGTTTGTGGCTCTGCCTACCCCACTCTGGGAATGAAGGCGTGAGTTTATGTATGTAGGTATGTATGTAATATGTTTTAGCGGTTACCCATCCTGTTTTAGAATAAGCTTGTAAGTAGTTGCTTAACTTTATCAACACGATGTTTTCGTATTGATAAAATCAGTTTTGTCACCTATTTGTAGCAGTTTTACTTGAGATTTTTATTTAGTCGTAAAGTATGAAAAACCAGGTCTTTGACACCATAATAATTGCATCATCATTTACGTTTAGTTAAGTGGAAGAATCGACCCTTGGGGTCGGTACAAACAGACAGCATTTGAACTGCAACCTATCTGCAATATGGCAGTTCGAGGCCAGTTCTGATGCAGCTGACGTAAATGCATCAAAACTGCAAGCCAACTGCGTAGTCCGCTGAGGTAGACTGCACGCCAACTTCAAGTGGACTGCAGTTTGAAAAACCAGTTGATATCTTCTTGCAAGGAGATGCAATCCACACCTCGTTCCTGCACTACTTACTAAAGTTACAGTCCCGCACAGAATTCACGTTACTGGGATCTATTTTGTTCAAAGCATAGCCATAGCAAGGCCATTTCCAGCGGGATTGAAATCTAACGGCGGATGGAACGCGTCGCGTCCAGGAACTAGCCCACCGCCCTCAATTTCAAGATATTGACGTTACCTACTTATTATATCAATTTAGTTACATCATAAAAGTACATTGTGACTTTTTAGTAAAACACAAGCATCAGGAAACTCGTTTAATTCTACACTAAACATACACCGTAATATCACTTGACTGAATTCTCGTCTACACTACGTACAAAAATTGAGCAATACTCATCCTTGATCACCTTGAAAAAGTATGCACAATACTACATTCCACTTAGCTGTGGAAAGTCATATTTTACTACCCGTGCATTGTAATTATCATCTTAAGAGAAAAAGTACACTGTGCACCTGTGAAAATATGTTTTATTTATCTTAAGACCACGTTTACGTGGTAACAATTGTTCAGAAACATTTTGTCACCTTTTTTTAAAGTATCCTTAAACCTAGAAACCTAACATTGTTTCTAGCTAGAAACACAGTAACACTTTGTTTGTTACTAACAACGTGATGCTAATCGATTATTTACCAGATTACGCTGCTTTAGGTGGCTTCCTCATTCGTCGTCTTCTTCGATACGACAGCAATCGTCGATGTCTTGAACATCTGTCTCATGATTTGTCAACTGCGACATATGTCTTTTATTCATTTCAGGCCGCTTTCTTATTGGTCATGACCTCATGACACCAACACAACTTAATTTATTTAATGTACGACTTGCTCGCTTTGCTCGTTCAGCGCGAGTTAAACAAGCCAATTGTCATCGCACGTAACTTGGGTCTCGATAGTGTGACCAATAGGCGCCTCGGACTAACAAATGAACTCACAGGTCGAGGGGGATGCAGGTATCTGTTAGAATGAGCAAGTTATATACGTCTGTTCTAATACGATTAACTGACAAGACAAAATAGGCCGGGTGGTTGGTTAGTCTGGGGCGCCCATTACAGTAAAACTTCTGACTACGGACCAGAAGGTACATTAAGTCCCCTTAAATTATGTGACTTGGCCAAAATTATTAAACAGCGTAAAAAAATGTTATCTTAACTCTTAAACATTATTTTTAGTTATTGATTAAACTAATTAATTGATTGATTTAAATTTATCATTTAAAGAGTTATATAATAATTATGATTTAGAAATATGACATGTAATGATCCATTAACTAGATAGTTAATAGAAGATTACAATTTCAAAACGTTTTAAACGACTGAATAGTATGTAAGTTGTGCATCTTTTTGAAGGTGACCGGTAAATTGGCTTCACCACTTACGTATCCGAAGTGAAATAAATAAATAGCAACATTTATATGACACTTAAATTAGTTATTGACTATTAATTTACTACCACTACGTTCGCTCTTTACTTCGAAAGTGTTTTTCAGGAGTTACTATTGTGACAGTCTCTTTCTTTACTCTGTTATTTGGTTTCCCTAAAATAGCTTCGTCTAGTTTTTGTATAGTAGCCGACTGCGTAGGATATTCTCCTACTAGTCTAGCCATCGTTGTAGGTCTTATAATTTGTATAGTTTCATTTTTTACAAGAGCCATTTCTGGTTCTTTGGTTCTCTCTGCGCTCGATCTGTAAAATCTTTTAACAGGTGGTGAATTTTCAACCTCTTTTAAAATACTTGAGTCTATTTTATCTAAAGTTTCTACTTCATCTGCCAGTGTTTGTGGTTTAACTGCAGCGTTGTTTATTTCTTCTATGTTTATTATGTCTTGTTTTACTATCTCGACCGATGTTGAAGATTCTGTAGGCTTGATAGTAGTAGTTGTAGTTGTGGTTTGCGAAGTAAAAGGTCTTACTGTTGTTGAATTATTTCTTCTAAGCGTCATTCTGCGTCTATGTTTCCTTTCAGTAGATTCTGAAGACGTTACTTTAACGGATTCCGTTGAACTAATATTTTTGTTTGCATCAGTGTTGACCGTTATCGGTTTGAACTCAGAACTAGTTTGTTCTTGGGATTTTGGCCGATTATTCCTATTGTTAGTAGAGTTTGTGGGCTTGTAGTTTCGCGTTCCTCTGTAAACTGGTGCAGATTCATTATTAACTCTATGATTACTTCTTTCATCAACAAAAGGCTGCGGAGTTACAATTTGTATGGTATTGGGTGCGTTTTGTGATTCAATTTTGCCGTTTTGGTTCTGATTTTGATTCGCTAGGATTGAGATGGCGTCTTTAATGCCGTCTACGTCTTCAGGATTTGTAGGTGGACCTGTAAATAGAAATTAGATATTTTTGTATAAAAGTTGTATATTTATACATAGAATTTATTTTTGAATTTTAACGTTAACATTGTGTTTAAAATACGAGTACGAGTCAAATATTATTTTTTGACAATTATATATAATACGTTATACAATATGAATCGTCTTTATTGATGCAGTTCACGTAACATAAATTACATTTATACATTTTATTCGTAGCAACTTCATTTGAATTTTTTGCTGTAAGTAGTGTTTTCTATATCAAAAAACCTCAAATAAGTTCTAAACAAATGGAAAAACAATAATGTTTGTGCTCTATGTCAGCAACTCTACCAATTTTTTATTTCTTGACCTAAAATTATTACTATCCTTTTTGCGTTAAGGTTGAATAAGTTTTCAGTAAAATTAGCTTCTGTCCAACAGAGCAGTGGACACACTAAATTAGTAAATTTTTCAAACTAACTTATAACTCAAACTTTAGATACTTACTGTTTTCATCCTGAATCTCCTTCTTATAGTTAGAGAAGAAAGTAAGAGCCTTCATGAGCTGGTAACTCTTGGAGACTGGGATGTTGGTGTCGTAAAGGCGCCGGGTGCTGGCGCAGTCAACGTAGAACCACCAGTTACACTTGAGGATGGTCTGGTCGAAGAGCGTGGACTCGGGGCAGAGGAAGGACTTCATCACCAAGCCGTCGTCGGTGAGGGCGCAGACGTGGAACACCTGGAAATTGAAAATTTTGTTTTTGATGATTTACGTAGGTTATTATTGATTTTTAATAATGTCAAATTTAATTGGTACACCTTTAAATTCTGTTTTTTCGTATATTCATTTACCCTAATTTAATATTTTCGAAAGCTATGTTACGTTGGAGCTATTTTAGATTTAATGCATTAATTCAGTTAATCTACGTTCGGTTAGGTTAGATTTGATTGTATAAGCGATATTAAATAATAAAGTCTTCTATCAAAATTTTCATTCAGAATTATGATACTTCGGAATTTTGATCAATTCGGAATTATGTAGTGAAAATTAGGTGGGATTGGCTGGGTGAATATTTATTTGTTCCAAATTTTGCCACAGCAACAGGACTATAAATTACTATACCTACAACGTCTTTCCGTCTGTCTGTAAACTGCCCTATCTAAAAGTTGTATCTATTGAACCGTAATATCTAATGAAAACAGCTGTATAAAAACCACGGGCTGTATTTTCAAAACGGTGGACTATTGAGAAGTTCATTAAAAAAAATCCGCTTGAGTAAAAACGAACCTTTAATGTCATAAAGTAGGTACTTCGTTAATGCAACATAACAATTAGTTAATGCTTCGCAAATGTTATTAATCGAAATAGAGAGGAGGCTACTATACTAATGCTGGACATATTTTTTGTGATGTGTCTAGATCACGATGTTGAATGATCCACAAACACGACAAGTCAATCAGAATACTAGCTTTATCTGGAGCGGACTGTACAAAAAGTAGTTTAAGAATTCTAGATTATCGGTAGATTTGTTGAGACGGAGAAATTGTGCTCTCAATGTTTTGCATGAAATAGTTTCTTTGATTGTATCTTGTCTGACAAGTTGAGTGCTTTGGCAAATAAGTTCTGGCTTGCGTATTGCTTTCGGTAACTTTCTATTCACCGTGTCAATTTAAAACATTTTGTTTTAAATCCAGATTACATGACTTATTGCGTTTAGTTGCCACTAGTGACCTGACTAGAGTATATTATACACTAGCTTCTACCTGTGACTTAGTCCGCGTAGATTTCGACAACAGGAGTAACAAACTAACACTCACAAACTTTTGCATTTATAATATTAGTGGAATAAAAACATCCGTTGCGTAGTTTGAAAGATTTAAGCGTACATACAGAGGGACAGACGTCGGGAAGCGACTCTGTTTTATACTATGTACTTAGAGATTGTGAGGCGTTTGTTGACTGAGCTGCAACAGCTATATCAAAATATTTCTTACCATACATCCAAGACTTTCATCTCCATACAACCCAGGGAAATACTTCTGGTCCCCGCAGTGGAAGTTAGTGTCAGGCAAATCTACTTTGGACTGGAAGTGGTCGTCGAAATTCTTCTCATAGCCGATTGGATAGTACTCTTTAGGGGCATTCATCACTTTGCCTGATGTTGGGAATCTGAAATTAGATAAAGAAGATTTTTTAGATGGTTTGGTTTATCGGGATAGTTCTTTAGGCCAAAATATTTTTGGTCAAATGTTTCATTTCCCAAATTTTCGTTTGCCAACCCGCTTTATTTTCTGTAACCGTACCTAAATATTTCCGGATTTTATAAAAACTTACCTAACCTAACCGATAGGGTTCTACACGATGGTACCTACTAAAATAAATTCTGAAGAATTAATATAATATTAGTATGGCAAATAAAAAATTTGGGAAATGATACATTTGACCAAAAATATTTTGGTCAAACGGCAGGCTCCCGGTTTGTCTTATAAGCATAGTCTTCTGGCCTAACTATAATACAGTATTCAGAACCGTAAGGTGGCAGCATGGACAATGATACTATACGTTACGATACGATACGAAACGATGTATATGGATTTGTGATCGTAGGTACATGAATCTCCGTAGTAAGACACGAAGGAAAGAAGACAATCAACGTATAATGTGCATCAATGTAAAGCAGTGCTGAACTAAAGGCTCAGTTTCATTGGAGCCGGGAGCTATTGCAGCGATGCAATGTTCACGAAATGCATGCGGGCTATCGACCAATAAAACTGAGTGTTAACAGCTAGTTTTTATCTTTACTTATGTACATACAAATTCATTACAAATTTCACAAGTCAGAATAAATTTTACTCTCAGATTTTAATAAACTTCTTATGTATGCTGTAAACGTAAGAAATCTTCTAATACCCTTAGTACTTCTAGTTATCGTTAAAATTGCATTGTAGACAACAAACTAAATACCCTAACCCCCCAATTTTTATTTTTTTACTTTACCTTGCTGGTTTGTGATTGACGTGCGACACGACGATTTCTGGCTCCGGTTCTGGCTGGAACACGACCGGCGCCGGCGCCTCCGTCGTCGTGGTCGTCGTCGTCGTTGTCGTTGTCGTCGTCGTCGGCAGCGGGACATTCGCATACTTGTTCAACAGTTGCTGCTGCCGCAACGCTATCGCAGCTTCCACCGCCTCCATAGAAATGTTCCCGGCTTTAGCTATCTCCACTATCTTTGCATTTATATCTTCCTTGTTAAATTTTAAAGTCACGTCGTCGCCATAACCGGAGATAGAATTATAGTCGTCGACTTTCTTTGTATTATACACAGGATAACTCGCCAGTTCATGGATTTGTTGAGGAGCAGGGTCTACAAAGTTAGAAAGAGGATTGACTTTGTGGAAAGAAAAAGAGTTTTGGTTGTAAGAGTGAGTTGCAGGTGTTTTTGGAGCAAATTGAATGGAACTTGTGAGAACTGGTCCAGGTACGATAGTCATAGCAGCCACTGTAGGTGGCGCTGCTAGTGGCATAGGAATGAACGGATTTAGAGTAGGCGGTATGGAGTGTCTTGGAGTGTTGACTATGATGGGAGTTGGTGTGATTCTGTAGAGTGGCTGTATCATATGTGACGCGGTCATCTGTGATACCATTTTGGATACTTGTTCGTGTGATACGTGTGGATAATTCTCACTTTGGTAGGCGAGTCCGGGTCCTTTGGCTTGCGGGACTTGCAGTGGTGTGTAAACCTTGGTCGCTGTAATTGGGAGAACGTTAAGAGTTTCTTCTTTCGGTGGTAGTGGCCTGAATGGTGGTACGCCCATAGGGAGAGGTTTTGCCATAGTTATGGTTGGGTTCACTCGCGTCAGTTTGTTGGGGACTTCGATGGTGGGTGACACAACGATGGGTCGCATGGTGCTTGAAGCTCGTCGATGCAGACTGGCAAGTCTGTCCATGGCAGATGGGTTAGGACGGGCTGGTGCCAGCGGTGGAGGACGCATCATGATTCTATTTTGCTTGCCACGTTTCTGTAATAATATAGGAAATTTTATGTCAAATTTAAATCGATCGCTATCAACCTAGCATAAACGGTGACAAAAAAATATTGTAACAAGTAACAGAGGTTTTTTGCAGGATGTGTTGTAAAGAAAGAAAAACACTGATGAAATATTGTTTGGAGTAGCAGGTGGCTAATGTACCGATAAGGGCGTAGCTCTTGAACTCATAACGAAGGACCCGTCTTTACGTCATGTAGTTAAGTCAGAGGTCAAAATAAAGGTACAGGATGACTATTAAGTTAATGATTTCTACATGGTTGTACCTCCTGCTTTCCAGCCGCTCTGTTCGTGTCGTCTATGACGTTGGGCGGAGCTCCATTCTTCACGCTGACTGAGCGCCGTCTGCTCGGATCCAGGTTGGTAAGAGACTGCTCGAAACCAAGCTCGTCTCCCAGACTGAAACCTGAAAATTAAGAGAAGGGGTTTTTAGTTAACTGTTGGATGAAGTTATATGATCGCAGCCAACATTAGGCTTTCCGATACATGATCGCTGGTTCAAAACCTCCTAACTAGTTTTGGTTGATTTGGTTGGTGGGTTTTGGTTTGGTTTGTGTTATACAAAATTAACCATTAATTATGTATGTACGCCATGAAATATGAAATCGAAATTAATAATGTGCCCAAAAACATAAATCACTATGAAAAGTGGCCATCAATTTAGATATGGTTTGGTAAGGAAAGTATTGTGGGTATAATTACGGTACAATTCATATCTATTCCAAAGAAAGGCAAAGAAACTTTACCTACTTATTATTAAAGCCGAGTCAAATCACTTTGATAGCGATACGGATTACCTTCTTTATTATTAGTAGATATTAATTTTCCACTTGGATGACTGTACGGTGTGTACGTGGTGGCTTGACTATAATAGTTATGTTAAGATAATGACATCGATAGAAATCTGGATCACTTATAATTACGTCGAAATAAGTTTAAGGTTATATGTTAGTTTTGCTGCAGGCCCAGAGGGCCAAACCGCCCTGCAAGCCCTGTTTTTAACCCTTTATAGGTCCATTTTAAAACCTGGTACTAAAAATGACCACTTACAACTGATACATTTTGTATTTTATTTTTTTAAGAATTTTGTGCTAATAGGAGAAACCTAATGAGGCTAGATTTCAGTTCTATTTTTAGTTTTGCCCTATAAAGGGTTAAAGCTGTACAATTATTGAAAGGTCACAGGAAGAAGGGCACTACTTATTAGACGACCTTCCTAATAAACAAAAAAATACAAAAAGACAAACATAAGTTTATATCAACATTAGCAACACACGCACACCCTTTTTCTATTCGGGGGTTAGAAATAAGGGAGCACGAAACACTTTAATAATGACAATGACACATTATGAGTATGTTTAGAGACCGGAACGTCTTCTATGTCATGTCAATAGACCATTGACCGTTTCAAACACATTCATTTATTCTTTAAACTACAACGAACACCTTCAACCTACAATCACTTCTATCTGCTTACTTTTGAGGATGAATTTGGCGTGAATGCAATGGAAAGAAGCAATCAAATACGCATTGGTATTGAGTTCTACATTACTTCCATGCCCAGAACTACGTTTTGGCTTCATTTTCAATAGAAATTAGTAAGGCTGGCAGTGAATGTTTTTATGGTGATGGACTACTAAGCATTGTGAAGTTGTTTTATGAAGTCTCAGGTGAGGCTAGTTAGATTAGTGCTAGCGGATGTCGAGAGAAACTACCAGTATTATGATATGCTATCAGTAATAAATAGCAGAACGTATCTTTAGAAAACTATAATTGGACAATTATTTGAAAGAGCCTCGAATGTTCATAGTAATATAAATGGAAATGTTTCAAGTAAAACGTGCACAAATTTCTTAATATAAGCGTCATTTTAAATATACTTATGTATGTATTTGTTAGTAAGTACTTTTTTCGTATCAAAACTAACTACGGGCAATCCCTCCATTGAAGTATTTAATTCAAGAATTTAAGGAGCTGGAATTTTTTTAGTGATAAAGGCGTTCTCGGAAAAAATAGCAGGCAGAACCTAGTAGGCTTTCAATTATCAATGAGTAAAAGTCAACTTAAGAGCTCTTAACAAAATATACTTAAGCCAGTCAAAGCTGTCGTAAAGATCTCAGAATTAAGACCCTGAAAGCGAATCGGTTGTCCTTTCTACAAGCAATAATCCCACTACCAATACCACTCGAATTTAGACTGAAGTACCCAGCTCTCAAGTGGTGACCGCAATCTGGACGATACAGCGTGGGTAGCCTCCTTTAAAGGTGGACAAACGATCGAGCGAAGGTTGTCAGAATCCACTGGTGTTTCATCGTCATCATCATGTCGAAACCTGAGGGCTTATTGTCTAACACACTCGCAATCACGATCGTTTTCATTTTGAAAATCGAAGGCTTGTCTGCATACAAAATGAAAACAATTGCTCCACTTTGAAGCCGGTTGCGATTCCGGGTGCCTTAGACAATAAGCCCTCTGTCCACTACTGGATTTAGGTACTTCCCTAAATAAGTCTGAGTTAAATGGAAACTTTAAGGACCATATATCCTTCATTACGAGTAGAACACGGAAAAATAATTGAGAGATAAAAAAGGCACTAACGTCAATTTGGACATGCGTTTTGGAAGCAGTTCCAGAACAAATTCAAGCGGCCAATCACTGAGGAGCCCTAAGGTCTCTGTATTAATAAAATATCTGACCTTAACAGCCGAAATGGACGAAAATCACTTTTCTTTTAGAAGGCAATTATATTTTGACACGACTACCCAAAAAGGAGTATAATGCTTTTGTTTAAAATGGGGCTACGCCGGCCACGTTCACCACGTGTTTTTAAGCATGCACACATTGTATCTGAAGAGTGTACCACAGTATGCTTACCGATGACGTGATAGATTGGACAAAAGATCAAAGACTGATTAGAGCTCGTTATGGGCTGACAAAATTCAAAGAAAGAAAGAAAGATAAAGCATGACGACACATTGGCCTAGCTGGTAGTGACCCTGCCTACGATACTAGCGGTCTCGGGATCGATTCCCGGTCAGGGAAAATGTTTGTGTGATGATCGCGAGTATTTGTTTCTTAGTCTCGGTTGTTTTCTATGTATTTAAGTATTTATTTCTCTATACAAGTATTTATATCGTTAGCTAGTACCAATATTACAAGCTTAGAGTTTAATTTGGACTAGGTCAATTGGTGCGAGATTTTCCCCTGTTTATTTTTGTTCAGTGATTGGAAATTGGCATGCCGGCAGCTGGTAGGACACTACTAATAAACTGTTGTACGGTCACGAATGTTAATTTGTGACCAATTCCAAAAAAATATGCTTGAATTCGTCAATGTCATTAGAGATGCCAAGTAACTTTTAACTGATAGGAAACTCAACCTTATTGCTGTAAAATGACGGATTGACTTTGGACCTAAGGTGGGTCACACATTTAAGTCTTTGATGGTACGTGTAAGTCTTACCTATGCTAGCATGTGCCTTAAGTCCGCCGAGGTTCCTGACCCTGAAGAGACCTGACTTCTTGAAAGCGCAGTTAATCTTGAACCCGAAGTCTGACTCGAGCACGCATGTTGACTGTGCGATTTCTGAAAAGAGGGAAAAAATGATAAATAATAATTTAGAGTCCGACCAGCAAGTGGTGACACAAAAAAAATTATTACTAGCTGGTAATACAAAATGCGACTGGATAGGTAAAGTCAGCAGCAGAAGTAGATACGCAACCCAAGAGGTCTAAATGATCTGCACTCGACTCTATTGTCAAGAGAATACGTCGTGTCTAGTTAATTTGAGCATGTTATTCTGCTTAGCTACTTTTAATGCTGACTGTACTCATAATGTGACAACTTGTTTCATAGGTAAAATTGTTGCCGTATGACTCTAATTATTAACCCAGGTACAGAGTAGAAAGATCTATTAGTTGTTAAACGTGTCCAATTTTATTATTATTTGTAGTTGTAGTAATTCATAACTACAAAATTTGGAAGAGTGAAAATTAAAAAGGAGCGCAAGCGACAGAGCGTAAAGGTGAATTATGATGATTGATAATTAAAGAGAAAATTAAGTGGTAACTAAGTAATAAATAAAGAGGAAAGCAACTGAATGAAATACTTATAAAGTAGTCAAGAAATAAAGTCATACATTTCAACAGTCCTTAAGCAACTTAATTCTCAAGTATTATTGAAACGTTAAAATAGCCAAGTGTGTTCCACTTTGCTGAACACAGTAACACAAAGCAGTTTTGTTAAAATGCTCTTTTCGAGAGACTGACTTTTAAAGACGGTGATGTAAAACTGTAGAAAAACTTAAATAAGGAATGGCTCTTTATTCTCTTCCATAATTATGCTGCACTCAGGACTCCGGTCTAATTCCCTCGTTTCGCTCAGGAATTAACTCGTAAAACCCTCGCTGCGCTCGGGAGTTAAATCTGGCGTCCCTCATTTGCTCAGGATTCAATATCGCGAACGTGACAAAAAACAGTGTTTTATCCCCTCGGTGCATAATCTACTCTATTAATCATAATGTTTAATTATGACAAGTATAACGTATTTATAAGGAAACTGTTACTTGTACAGGATTTTTTAAAACTTACGGTTCCAGCCATATAAAAATGAAGATTCTTAACAAACAAAGGCATTATGACCAAGACATTATAAGACACAACTGTACTGTAAACACATCATTATTTGCCACATTACTCCGCTTTGGTGAATCTACTGACAATTGTAACTGGTCCAGGATACCTTATATAAGGCTATGTTTATCGACCTAGATTTCACTCGGCCTACGAGGCCGCAGTGATACTTTTAGATAAAGACAAAGACTGAATTGTCTACAGGTTAACACATACGTTTAAATAGAAAGTGTTTCTAGATAAAATGGCGTTCCATGGCGATTTTAAAAGGTAGCGTTAATAATTGATACTGTAAGTATAAGTACTTAGGTCTTGAGTGATCGATTGATGACTTGAGAGCGGTGTCAAAGTTACTCTTGAACGTCAATGAGATTTGATATGTATGAATAAGCAGCTAGTATCTATTAAAGTCGGCAAAAAACTCTATAGTAAATAATTATGTAACCGTATATCGTAACAATCGGGACCCCCTACAGATATTTCACTGAATTTTCTCATCTTCCTTTTTTACATAGTATAAAACCAAGTTGCTTTCTTCGTCTGTCTGTATATCCGCTTAATCTTCCTACACAACTTAACGGATTTTGATGTGGTTTGCATCCTCAGTTAGATACATTTTCATGGAAGGTTTATGGGTGTGTTTTTTTTTGGTATTAGAGAAAACTTATATAAACTGAACCGAAACGAGTAGTAGCTAGTTTATTGTCATTACCGATGCACCGTCAGTGTCCCCTCAGTTTCCCTCATTACCAACTGACGTCGCAACGGGAAACTCGTACTTAAGAGTAAATTACCGTGATTGTAAGGATGGTATAACTCTACGTGATACTTCTTCACGTTATCTAAGTAACTTGGGTTACTCAACGCGGTGTACAGTGAATCATTTCTACAGTGGATTAAACCAGTATTTTCGCTGACTTTCCCATTGGGGATTGACCGACACGTAGGTTCTAATAGATGTAATGACAACTTTATGTAATTTTCTTAGCTCATCTATTTAATGGAGTCATGACGGATGGTTTGTTGCTTTACGACATGGGACCTTTTTTGTCTATACACGTTTTGTTCTCTCATTCGCCATTACTATTAAGTAAATAAGAGC
Organism: Acleris cristana; assembly: GCA_948252455.1. NCBI lineage: Eukaryota > Metazoa > Arthropoda > Insecta > Lepidoptera > Tortricidae > Acleris > Acleris cristana. The sequence goes on along the minus strand of OX411791.1, from coordinate 1,927,624 downwards.
TATCATGTCAATAGCTATTAGCACTAATCTGAGTAGAATAGATCCCCTGATCCTGTTGTCACTTTTCATTGCGTTGCATTGTGATCGGGGTCGAAAGAGCGAGCGATAGTTAACCATATTGAGGATGAACGCACTAAAATGTTAATTCTACAGAATTCTACCTAGCGGAGATGGTGACCAAGTCAGTATTCAAACCAAGACTATTTAGTTATGCTTTGTAATTGAATCGGCCTGAGCGTATTAACTTATCAAAAAGATATTATGTTAGGATAATGAACTCTATTGATGTTTATAATGTTTATGAAAAAAATACGCTGTTATAGGACAAACCAAATCAAACAGTGAAACTATGGAACGAACGCCCTTCGAACGAAATTGTGTTTGTTTTTGCATATTTTGTTGTTTAATGGATAGTAATTAATGATGTATTAATATGCAGTAAATTAACATTCAAATGTGCAGTATAACGAAGAATTCAAGATTGAACACGTATCGCCTTTGGAAGGATTGCTCCAAGAAAATCCCATCTGTTCTTCGTAAAGTTCTACCTACATCGCTTCACGGAGGCTAGAGGATCACCGTACAACGTCAAATTATGTTTTTTTTGATATTTAAATGTAACTCCCAACCTTGACACTAGCAGAATTATCCCACTGGACAGAAGCCATTTAATAAAGAATTGAATTGAAAACCCCGTATCTTTAAGCCAACTACATACTGCTAATTATTTTTTTGCCTCTCCTGTATACTTGAGTCAAATGGACTTACGAGACTTGCAAATTTAACCGACGCAATGTATGTTATTAGGAATACAACCAGTACACAACCACCGGGTCCTGGAATGCATATCATAACGCACAGCATTTTCTCAAAACGGAAGATGCATTCAATAAACAATGGGTTAAGAGGAACAATTCTTGATGACGTCTTTCGTCTGCATTTTTAGTTGTTTAAGCAGTAATGTTTTGGTTTGCGTGAATTTCCAACATCTCTGCCATCCTAACCCAAAAGGCAATATGTCAGATAAAACTCCTGTAGTAATATCAACTTTTTTACTAACAGCCGAGAGTTAAAACTTTTGAGATGGATGAGGAGGGCAGATCTTTTTACTGATCTTGGCTTACTTTTTGTGCTCGGCATCAATTCTGCATTTATGATTACGTAAGTTAGTGGATAAAAAAGATTTTAAAGGAGAAAGGGTGAGCAACGCCTTTCAATACTAACTTAACGCACAAAATATATAAATCTGTAAAAAATGTTCTTTGATTATAAAATTAAATCTGCATAAAGTTCGTTTAAAAAGGCGTTTGCCTAGCCCTTTGCCTTAACTAGTGATACGCTTATAGATTAGTTAGAGCCATTAACTTAACTGTTTTTAATGAATAATAATTAGTTTAAAGAGCGAAAACTCTGGGAATAAGCTGCTTATAACTATATAATAAGTAGGTAAGACATCAGTGGTATGATTTAGTTTAAAACAGTAAGGTTGGTTGCAACATATTTCTTTTTAATCTTACTCAGGCAGATACACAAGTAACCACTGAATTTCGTTGCATCATTTGGGCTACATTTTAGTTCCGTTTGTAAGTTATTAGATTAAATACAAAATCTGTACACTATTTCAAGTCTATTTAGGTTTTTAACCCTTTAATTGGCAAAAATAAAAAAGGTCGTGAATTCAAACCTATTTGATTTGAAATAATCATAAAAAAATAAAAAAAGTGATTATAGTATGTGCATTATTAGATTCCCTGCCAATTTAAGGGTTAAAATGAAATTGTAAGCCAGGGGCCCTAATATTGCAGCGTTTATCGCATGACAAAGCTTGGATAAGGCATCCGTCACCTTCTGACACGTAAATTATAAGTACGAGAGTGAAGGATGCTTTATGCACATTTGACACGCGATAGAGACGCAGCCATACTAGGCCCGCAAGAGAGAGAAATAACAATCTTTATGTATGTATGGATGTTTGTTACTCTTTCACACTACAACGGCTGGACGGAATAGGCTGAAATTTGGAAAGAAAATAGTTTATACACTGGATAAAACATAGGCTGATTTTTATCCCGGAAAATTTAAAAGTTCCTGAGGGAATAACGATAATCGAAATCAACGCGGACGATGTCATGGGCAGAAGCTAGTCTTCTATTAGACGCATCTTGAGATCTCAATCAAGATCAGGAGTGTGAATCAACAACGACGATAGGACGGACGAACGAGTGAATGTCCAAGCGGCGAGTTTAAGTAGTCCCGTCTGAGCGAACAAAACACATTTTAGCGCGTGTATATTTTGGCAACATGGCTTTTCGAACGTATAATGCTGCCTAATTGAGCATGCACGCGCTAAAATACATAAACTCACACCTTCATTGCCAGAGTGGAGTAGGCAGAGCTACAGAATTATCAACAACTCTAAAAATTTGTTGATAATTCTGTAACCATATTTTGCACAATTAGGCTAAGATGTTTTGTTTACCAGTTTTTTTAAATCGTTTAAACCCTAGAGTTATGCATTTTGTCTAGCCTAACTGTTCTATGTTTATGACACAAATTCACTTTCACACTTATCATGTGTAGCTTTCGTCATGGTATCTCTGTCACTTCAAGTATTCAAGAAAGGGTAAACAATATTTGTCCGATGACGTGTCGGTCAGCCGGATGTTCGGAGAAAGCAGGGGCTACTTGTTAAGGACGGTCAGCAGAGATGAACGGGTCCAAAATCCATATTGGCTCACCGAAAAGTAATCCGAATTTATTTTAATAATTCATAGCCATTGCAAGTAAATATGAAAGTATATTTTAGTGGAACAGTTTTTGTCTCAGGACGTTTTAGATCAAAATAAATAACCTAACCTTATTTCATGGCTAGTTTTTTTTAAACAATATCGGTTTCCCTAAAATTTTGGACTAGCGATGATTATGAATATTTTTGAATTGGAATACATTCTGGCTACATTTTTTTGAGTTATACGCTCCCATGTTGAACAGCCAATAAATAATGACTGGCAAATTTTTGGTAAAAAATTACTATAACACTTGATTAAGCTTGATTCTTATATAAACCCAGATTTAATAAAGACCAAACTCTTTATAAAAAAATCTTTAGGTGTGACAAAATAAATAATACTTACGTTGTTTAGAACCATTATTCTTGTTAATAAAAGAAGAGTTCCCGAAATGTGTACAACTTCCAGTTTTGTTACGAAAAATAGTATTACATTTTGGTAACACAACGGTAAACAAGAAATCACTTTTTACACTACTCGCATCGTGGTGACTAGCATAGAGACATTCAATCTCATTTGCAGACTTGTAACTACGACCGGAGGCTAACTAAGCTTACTGAGCTAAACTAAGCTACAAGTTACAAATTACTAGCGAAAGACTGTTTCTAACTCCTTTTGCTAGAAAGAGAGTTCCGCTAGTAATTTGTAACTTGTAGCTTCGTGAAACGGGCCGCGGGTATCCTTGGGCAAAATGTATCGTTTCCCAACCGTTTCATTTTTTCTTTAACTGTAAATATTTCGGGATTTATTTCAGTACGATCGTGTAGAACCCTATTGGTTAGGTTAGGTTAGTTACAGAAAAAACCGGCCAAGTGCGAGTCGGACTCGCGCACGAAGGGTTCCGTATCATTATCTATACAACATTAGCAAAAAACGGCAAAAAAACATGTTTGTTGTATGGGAGACCCCCTTAATTATTTATTTTATTATGTTTTGAGTATTTGTTGTTAAAGCGGCAATAGAAATACATCTTCTGTGAAAATTTCAACTGTCTAGCTATCACGGTTCATGAGATACAGCCTGGTGACAGACAGACAGACGGACCGTGGAGTCTTAGTAATAGGGTCCCGTTTTTACCCCTTGGGTACGGAACCCTAAATAGGGTCCCGTTTTTACCCTTTGGGTACGGAACCCTAAAAAAAGCTGGTTGGAAAATGAAACGGTTGGGAAACGATATATTTTGCCAAAGAGCCCTACAAACGTCTGTGAAACTCAGAACCCATTTAATATCAGGTGAACTGTGTCATTTCTCCACGGCATATAAAAAGTATTAAGTGACTTTAAATTGCATTTTTTGGATAATTACACAAATCCATATAATTCCTAACGTTACTTTCCGCAAATGTCGTAACAACAAAGGAATGTCAGTATACATCAAGACGTTAACCTGCCCGGTAAGGAGCTTGCAACTACATTTTCATTTCTAAATCACTTTTATTGTCCTGTCAATGGTATCTTTCAAATTTAAGATAAGTTTTGCTGTTGACTCAGAGCATTAACTGATCTTAACTGAGATGCCCGCTTCAAAACTTGTAAGTTTCGAAAGGGAAACTCTCACTTAAATTTCATGCATTATTCTGAAAGCTCAAAAGTGAAACTTGGTTCACTTAAATTTCAAGTTACCAAAGTGAAATTATCGTTCAGTGTATTACTTTACATTTGATGTGTAACGTAAGTTACATGAAATTTAAATGAAAGTTACATGTAATATTACTTTCAGAATCTTTTCCATCTAATTATGTAACTTTCAAATGCTTTTCCGCCGTTAAAGAAAGTTTTGCAATGTTTCAGAAATCACCCATCAATCACTATTCACAACACGTTAAAATGGCAGTTTTCTTAGGGCTGTATTAATAAAATGTTCTTGACTATAATGCTCATCTCGAGATGCGTCAAAAATGACAGTTTTCTATGACGTGACGTTTACTTTGACGTATCTCGTGGGGGGAGCTCAGCCAAGATGAGTTTATTAATACGGTCTGACTCGACGTTTACCTACTTTAATGTGTCTTGAATATAGATAGGAACAGATTCCAGCAGCTGTTAGCCAACCTTCACTAAGTTGGAGAGGCACTTTGAGAAGAAAAAGAATGTGCCCTGAGATGGGCATCCGGAAAGTCATTCCAGGAATGGGTAGTCAACGTGACATAATTGTTCTCAGTCATTACATGGATCAACTAACTACTAGGACAATAGGTATATTTGTGGGTTTTTCAGATATTATCATGCGTGACAATGAAAAGTTAGGATTGCTTAAAAAAAAATCAATAAACTCAACAAAATTGATGTGTAAATGATTGGTGTGTGTGTGATTTTGAAATAATCACACTTTCTGTATCACAATCTGAACGTTTGCTTCCTCGTATTAATAAAAACTATTTAAAGAAATGAAACTCAAGGTCATTAAAGTAGTTTCAGAAGCGGAAAACTTAATAAAATTATACGATACGTTACAACAAACAATACTTGAATCGTAACAACTACCTAGCTAAATCGTCACATAAAAGCATTTATTAGAAAGAAAAGTGAAAATAATTGGAACAGCGCTAACCAAGCGTGAATGGGAGGAGCGTGCGAGAAATGTATGTGTGAGATGACAACACGTAATTTGCGAAGATTTTACGAATTAATATACCAATGATACGTTGAAAATTTTGTATACCTACGTTTAAAGCATCAACCATCATTGAAGTCTGGCGCAATCCAATATCGGTGGAAAAAGTTCCAAACAAAAAATAAGAATTCTTTCTTCTTTTTTTGTAAACCATATTGATGAAAACGATGAAACTGTTTCATTCCAACTTATTTCTTCACTTACTTCAATAACAAATCAACAAGACATTTTAGGAACTTGAATATTAAGTCTACATAAGCAAGTGCCATATTCCTGTGTTCTACATTAATTACGTGAAGGTGGTGTTAATCTGCTTGATTTTGAAGGGAAACTTCCCTTAAAAACGTAATTTAAGTGTAGGTATACCTTGACTAAAATAATAAAAACCCTCAAATATATTTGACCCCACTTAAGTAAATTGCAATGGAAAAGATAGTTGTATATCTTTGTCAGCAGTATTACAAGGTTAATATCGTATTCCTAAGTATGTTGTTTATCCACTGCGCATGCCTTGAGCTTTAGATATTTGGGACTGCATAGGTACGTCAATTTTGTTTGAAATTGTCCCTAGGTCAGGCCAAGTTAAAACTAGATTGCAATAAATATTACTATGACAGTCTCTTAATAGAACACACATTTACCTACCGGTGGTACCGGTACATTCAGTTCTCAGTACCTATACCAGAATGACTCCAAGCCTGTCAAACTTTGTTATTGTTAAGAAATAAAACCTTTTTACGTAGTAATCACGTCAATTGTAATGTTGGCATTGGCAACATGATTGCCGCCAAATCGCCGTGAAATCGGCGCGTAATGCAATGCGTAAGCGCATCCTATGCGTTATATTACGCATTGTCTCGTTACGTTTGTCACAAGTTATTGACTTCGCTTTCGTTTTTGTTTTACGTACTATGTTTTATGTGCTGGAATAAGTATGTTTTTTGTAGGTGTTCAATTTGTTAACTTTCGAGTCTTTCGACATATTTGTCAGTGTAGTATTATTTATTTTTAGTCTTCAAGAACTCTAATAAAGCACCTTGGATAAAACTTCACAGTGTTTTCAGTACATTGTGAAAGTATTTGTTTATCAGTTCGGTACAATTTTACACTTGATGAATGAAATGATTTCCTTAGACTTGAAACATGGCTTGAAATTAATAGTTCTATCCAAAAAAAATGCTTAAACAAAATAATCATTTTATATTTTCTTTTTTTCGTCTTTGACGCAATTGTTTTTTGGATGATCTTATCGCTTAACTTTAGAATTCGCGTTTATAGCCATAATTATAAGTCAATAATAATTTGTCAACAACTTGTTAAATGAAATTCTAGTTAGATTAAAAATTAAAAACAAATTTCCACTAAGGTGTTCCCCGAGAAAGTATCTCAGGCCACTGTTCATAATAAATGGTAGAACTTTTGGTAACTACTTATAAGTACATATGTAAAACACATGAAAACTTAAGGCAAAACTGTGACTGAAGAGAAATTGAGAACCCACACTTTTGTTTAATTTAAGAATTCGCATAGTTATGCTTAATTACGGAGAGAGAAGAACATTCCTTTCAGACATGTGATTAAACGTAAATGCATGTATTTAAAAGTTAAAACAAAATATGCAGGCAAATGATGGCATGCCAAGTTTAGAGTAGTTATTCTAATTAGTGGAGAATTAGAAGGAGACCTTTGCCCAGCAGTGGGACCCGCAATAGGCTATGTACATTAGATTTTCGATTTAGTTATTCTGATGAGGCATTGATTTTTTTAAAGATATATTGAATATTACAATCCTATGACTTAAATAAGTACCTAGCTCTCTAGTATTTTCTCTACTTGTCTAATGAACGTTTTTTTTTTTCATGCATATTTCAAATTGCCGCCAAAACTTTCGCATTATATTATTAGCCTGGTTATTCCCAACCGGTACTTAGTGGAGTTACATCATTTGAAACCTGAATGAGTAACCATTTCTTATGTCGTTGGAAGTGGTTTTTCCTTTCTGCTTGTCATTTGGAACACGTTTTGTCAACTCACTCTGAATATGGCTAGACGCGTTGGTGTGGGACCCATTAGGTTTCATTTCATTAGGGTTATTAATTATTAATGTCCTAATTAGTAGAAAAAGTTAAAACTAGCTTTAATCTATGCTTCACTTTTGATCAAACTCCAGTTATAATTTTTAACTTCTTACGCAAATGGGTATTATAAGTATGTCTAGTATGGTATCTTTGGAACTGGTAAACCGATTTGGACGCGGTTTTGACCCATTCGCACGACCATGAAATTTCTAACTATTGACATTGATGACTGCAGAAAAACAATGTTAAACTTATTTGTTGCGTGTAAAGGAATAGTAAGAACAGCATTGTTTGACTGCTGTCAACATTATCAATATTTAGAAACTTTATGGTTCTGCATTGTGTCAGGATTGACTTCTTAACGGCCGGGCACTATAGTGTACGGTCAGCCTTATAAGAAGCTGCACACTTAAGTGTTTTGTCACTTTAACGTCATGTTTGAACTGCTGCACTAATGTGTCAAAGGCGTTAAAGCGACAAGGTACAAAAGTGTGCAGCTTTTTATAAGGCCGACTGTACTTTGGAACAAGGTTTGATTAAAATCGTTTAAGCAGTTTGAGACTTATCAGCTCTGAAAGGTTTGCAATTATTTCGGGGTTTCTATGTATTTTATAGTTATAATTAAAAAATGTACTAACCAACATGCGCTGCAGTCTATACTACACAATATCAATTATAAGCGAGTTCGGTCATTCTCGTAGTGCATTCTTGATAGCGCATGCGTGCGTAGCGTTAATTCTGGTTTTAAGCATGCTTTGGTTATTGTCGGTATATCCACTTAAGTTTGGCTACGCAAGCTTCTGAAGGATACAATAATGAGTTGATTCTTTTGCCCTTGAATCGTTGCTATTGCCAAAAATTGCAATATAGCATCATCGCTATCTTTTCTACTTGGCGTTGTTAATCTATACCAAAGCGATGTCTTTTTATCTCTGCAAATACCTCATTTATTCCGATTCCAATAGCTATTCGATAACACATGGAGCCATATTGAAAAACTGAACTTGAGTAAAAATGCTCGTTTTAGAATACGTTAAAGTAAATATCAAGTCAAAGAAAACTTTCTGAGTTCTGACGCATCTGGAAATGGAGACCTCACTTAATATTGCATTGTTAATATGTCCCTTAGATATGAAGGAACTATGATAAAACAAAGGGGAAAGTGTAGCTAAAACCATTAACCATAAAGAGACTGACAAGACGACCATAATACCTTTAACTTTAAATGTCCTCCTTATTCAAATTTAAATGTCTTTGTCCCTTTCAAAACTGAGAAGATAACATCAGGCTCAATATGTATGGCGAATACTCAAGGTGGCACAGAGTAACCAAGAGCTCATAAATTATGGTGAGGTCACTTTCATTTTCGCGGGAAAGTTGGGGTTACACGAAAATGACTTTTAACTTGACCGTGAAGAGTTTGATGTTCCGTTGTGTAACCGGAACATTTAGTTGTAATAAAATGATAGGCGTGAAAACTTACCGCATTTTTGTGATTGAAGACGAGTGCCGCTGGTTTATTTTATGCGAGTTAGCTCGGGTGCACCTTACGCATGTTTCTTTTAGGTCATGTTGTGATATTTGCGTGTGCGATCGTACGTAATACTTCTCTTCCGTCTCTATTTAAATTAAATTTTTCTTAGATATTTTTTATGTTATTAATATTAAAAACGGCTTCTGAATTATTTTACTTTACAAGCTCTTTTGTGCAGGTTACTTCCATGACAATTATTTAAGTTCACAGTTCACAGGTAACAAAGTTCAAAAATGATTTTAAATTGATAAATACTAAAGTGTTACATATCTTTATAATGATGACTAGTATGACTACACAGAAGACCTTCTCATCTTTCACAGAGTACCTAATTCTAATAATTAACTCTCCCACATGATGGTAAATATATTTTACGAGTCAACGACCTGATCTTGACCTATCTCAACTGGCATCATTTACAGTGTAATATCCAGCGGAAACATTGCATAACAGTCATTATAAACGCATTATTACATGTTGACTCGACCTAGTGATCTAATGGGAGTATATGTGCTGTATAATCTAAGTGCAGAATCTTACAAAGTAAAAATCTGGCCGCAAAGTTACATGTTTCTTGTGTTTATTGATATTTTAAATTAAAATGTCACAATGTTTATTTGTAATGCTTTCACAGCTAACCCGCTGAATCAATTTTAATGAAATTTGATATGGAAATAGTTTGAACACCACATAGGGTAGGTACTTTTAATTTTAATTCCGGAAAATTTGATATTTTCTGAAGGAAAAGTGATTGGACTTCCGAATGAAATTTACAATATATGATAAAATACACTCAAAAAAATGGGAGCCAACAAAGAGAGATTTTTATCTTAGTTGACAAAAAATGAATACAATAGTTAAGATATTAGTTATATCAACCAAAACTGACAGTATCAACAGCAATTTCTTTAGTGATTCAACTAACATCTTATTTGATGCATCTAACGTCTTAGTTGATGTATCTAACGTCTTGTCAGGCTCGTATGGAATCAAGACGCTTATGCACAAGAATTACAATCTTGTTAGAAGCGACCAATTATTTTTTTCAGTGTATTGATAGGGAATTTGCAATTGAATAAGTAACATACAACGCTGGCATTAGATGGACTGCTTATAAACCTTCTGTCTACCTCCGTGTCAAAATACTTAACTAGAGACTATAAAAAAACTCTTAAACCTTACCTTAATCTCAGTCTTCAAAAAATTTAGTTTTCTTGCTACTAGTAGGTATAATCTATATCGATTTTTTTTTGCTGCTCTAGCCCTATTTGTTTAATGGCCGAACTTTATATTCAAACCGAGGATAGATAAGCTTACTTCGGATTAAAATTTGACACATTTTGTATGGGCAAATGTCAATTTTAACCCGCAGTAAGCTTTATCTGTCCGCGGTTTGAATATAGGGTTTGGCCGTTAGTCAACTTCAACCATTTAGTTGACGTAATAGTTGTTACCTACGTCAGCAATAATAGGAACAATATAATTACGATATTAAAAATAAATAAAATAAAATATCAGGGGACAATGTCACACCAATTGACCTAGTCCCGAACTAAGCTCTAGGCTTGTACTATGGGTACTAGACAACGATATAAATAGAAAACATACATACAACAAACATATAAGCTTCGTAGGCAGGGTCACTACCAACTAGGCCAACGCGTCGTCAAGATATTAAATCAACATAGGCTAAAACAAAGTAGAACCAAGGCCAAAAAAGAAACCAAATACCTACTAAGCAAAGGGAAGGAAACGCAACTAAGGCTCACAAGTCATCTTAAAGTTACATAATTTAGCTTCTTAAAAGGTTACAGTTATACAGCCAGAAGTGTTACAAAAGAATTCATTATTTTAGATAGTGACAGACATGGGGACGTGTTGACAAACGGTAATGCAATCAATGTTTAATACAACCTTACAACAGTTACAACATGGGTCAAACCCCATTGTACAAAATTTAAAAGCTTGTTGATTTATTGTTGAAGGTTTTGCTTACGTATTTACATGGAAAGCAATGATTTTCTTGCGTTACATTGAGAATTGCTTAACTTACGACATTCTTATAGAAAAGTTTTATTTTTAACTAACGAACCTCCCTCGCTTCGAGTTTTTGGTAACACCCGTACATGATCCAGAATTGATTATACATAAAAACCTTCCTCTTGAATCACTCTGTTCTGTTCTGTTCTGTTCTGGTGACATCTCCATCCAGCAGTTCTGCTGCAAGGACCCGTACGCGCTGACAGCGACGGAGAGGAGATGTTAGATTAGATTAGGCTAGCGGGGAAAAGCACGCCCGCCCCACTCGGTCCGGTAGGAGTAGCGTATAGCCGGCAGAGCACGAGAACCTTAACCCGCACCGACCAGCCACCAATACTAAACCGATTAGGGCAGGCGAGCTTCATCGCCTTTGCTGCACCAACCATCTCCGCCCGCCGCAGGCAGCAGCGCACCTGCCCGAGATACCGGAGAGCCAAGTAGATAGGATAGGAGTGTAGGGTTTGCAGTCGATATGAAGCGAGAGACGGAAGGTGGAGCCAACCCGAATTCAGGCATCGTTAAGTCAGCATTAGGGAGATAGATACAATACTTGGTGTGTAATATATACTAAAGGTATGGACTGCTTAATATAACCTTCCTCTTGAATCACTCTATCTATTAATGAAAACCGCATTAAGATCCTTTGCGTAGTTTGAAACTTCTAAGCGTACAAACAGAGGAACAGATGGCGGGAAGCAACTTTGTTTTATGCTATGTAATGTTTAAAGATTTTGCTTTGAATTAGCTTATCAATTGTCAAAATGCATTAAGACGATGTACCTATAATGATCTATCAAAGAAAGCTCAAAGCTATTATAGACGATGATTTTATCTTCAACTGTAGATTTAATATTGGAAACGATCGTTAGGAAAATAATGTAAATAACCCTCCTTCTGACGCAGTCGTGTAAAAAACCAGTCCATTTACATAACAGTCCAGCTCTAAAAATAATGTTTTTTTCTGATGGTGATGATGATGATACATTTTATACTTAGACAACGCCTTTCGTTGATCTGATAATTCAATTTAAAAATACCCTGGCTAACCTACTAATTAGATAAATTCTTTACTGATACGAGTGATATGACTTACTAACTTTATTTGAGTTCACCAGTATTTTTTCTAACCAATATTTTTGCAGCTCGATTTATTTATCATGCTTTGAAATGTTATTAACAAAAGAAGTTAAGTTACACCTTGGTTTTCACAGTATTGTATTGCAAGAGTTATAACCTTTTGCGTTCAGATTGTAACTGTTTAAAACCAAAGACACGTATTGTTAGTTAATAAATTGAGTAACTACCTACTCATATCGTTACTACTTTCTCTAACGGGACTTTGTTGCCAATTTGTCGAAATGGTTTTTCTAACCAATGAATCTAAAAATTAGTGACAATTGTTACGTGATGGACACATTTACACTAGTCATTAAGTTAACTGTTTCTAAAAGTTAATGCTGATTTGTGATGTGAGGTGTTTATTTTGGAAAGGTCACAAGTTCAAATGGATTATCTATTGCAATATCATATTCCTTTATGATCGTGAAATACAGTAGTGGCCTTTTATAGGCATTCTTGATGTATGTCGTAAAAAGTATTTAAATAGTCAATTTAATGGAACGGTCATAAAAGGTTATTGCAACAATATTTGATTGATAAGTGAGTGGGAACACGGACTTTTGTCCTTCAGTTAAAACATAGAATTTAACTGCCGCACTCAGAGACGTCAATTTAACTTAATGCTTGATTAAAGTTGCTGCTGTCACTTTCTTTGCTATAGCAATAGAATAAGACAACACGTCACTAAACAAGCATTAAATTTAATTGACGTCTCTGATTTTACAATTTTCCATCGGTTTATTTTTTAATTTGCTAAGAGGCGACTTTTTTTTAAATGGATTTATGGATGGATGTCTACTGAAAAATGTATCAAAAGGTAACTTTGAGCTGATCCGCTGCCGAGCGGTTATCTCTGCGCCAACCTTAACTCGCTCCCTTTTTCAAACTTCTGTAAGAAAAATCGTCTTTAACTAAAGCCGAATTAATCATCATTAAGAGACTCTGAGTGCGGTCGTAAATAATCGTAATACACCCTAGACTTTCGATAAAAATACGTTTGTATTTACGATGGCGAGCGAAGACTATCGAAGCGCATTCATTTTGTCGGAGTTCTAATGTAGGTACATTATAGTTACAATGACCCCGGAGTGCCCTTATACAGAACCTAAATTGCAATTACTTAAGATTAAGATCTTAACATCTTTCTTCAAAAGGTATTTGAAGGTAACATAGTCTAGTGGGCGTTAGGTAAGGTAAAAGCAAAGACAAAGTATATACGAGAACAGAGATATTCTCAAATAATATCGGGGCCTCTATTCTACGCCGTTAAACAATATTGCTTTTGAAGTGTTATGGTATTCTTTTTAGTCAGCCGCCATTACTGTCAAGTAAATAAGAGCTATCAAAACGTTGACAATACGATAACACGATATTGTTTGTCGTCTTAGAATAGAGGCCCAGGGCCGGTAATCTAGGCACTAAAGCTCATATTATAATCTATGATCTGTTATCGTATTGTCAACGTTTTGATAGCTCTTATTTACTTGACAGTAATGGCGGCCGACGTCAAAACAATACCGTAACAGGTCAAATACTATATGGTTTTTACCGCCGGGAATAGAGGCCCAGGGCCACTATTGAACATTGTCTCAAACTTGATGCGCTCTATCCCGACTGCACCTTTCTGCTACGGTAGACGACGTGGTGGAGTACGTTTGTCGGAAGGTTGTATGCAGACTGTTGGTGTTTCAGCTGCCAAGACGTAAACACACTAACGTTTTTTTCTTTCCTCTCACTCAAAATCGAATGACATTCTCGTGCGTAGAGATAAACAGCAGGTCAACTGTCATCCCATACATTTTGAATGATAGAAAAGATAAACGTTAGTAGCGTTTGCATCTTGGCTTCGGCATTCGGCCTTTAGTTCGTTTGTAGTGCATACCTAAGTATTATTGTTTGGGCTAATAATTATGTGGCATATTTTTTATTAAGAATTATTTCAGTTTTCTATATGAATAAAACACAGTTTTGTTGTTAGCATGCATTTATTGTTCATTGAAAATCATTTAATATGGTTCATGCATTGTTTCATGTAAGTATGCACATTTGTAAATCATCTATTATTCTGTATGTATTTTTATATTGCACTGAATTTGCAAAATGAACCGGAAAAAAAATTACTAGGTTAAGTTAGTATGTTTTCCTGGCGCGAAGCGCCTAAATGACGTAGGTCAGCGAAGTGGACCTTCGTCGACCTCGCTTTTGTTCCTAATTATTATAACACAAAACTTACCTTTCCTCGTAGTGCATGAGGCTCATGGTTTTGGTTCTTTATTTGTTTTTATATGATGTCATGTTTTACAAAACTGTAACGTCTATTCAACAAAAGTAATTATAATAACTGTGTTTGTATTAACAAATTAATAACACAGCACAATACGTACAGTTTACAGTACTTGGTGATGTAATTAGAACAACAAAATCTCATTCGATTATAATTGGAAGCTGTACAAAACAATCCCTATCTACATTATGTGAAACGTTTCTTAACCGACTTCAAAAAAGGAGCTTCTCAATTCGGTTGTATTGTTTTTATATTTGTGTAACCCCATTTGCAAAAATATTTTCAGCTGAGTCTAGTTTTTATCAAAATCCTGTTCTGATGATGGATTAGAGATCTAGCGATTTTGGTATTTTCTGTAACAAGTCAAGCATTTCTATTCAGAAAGTATCATTTGGTGAAGTGGAACAGGTGAAGAAGACTACAGATGTCCACTGGAACTTGTCAATGATACCTATTTCAAGAGCGGCGTATAGATATCACGATTATGATAGTTAAGCGACTATGACGAAGCAAATTTAGACGGTCACTAAAAAGCATTTTATGTATAATTCGTAAATCCTCTACTCAGGAAAAACTCCTAAGAGTTTGTTCATCTATTTTATCTTAATTAATATTTAAAACCGTGCCGAAGTATGCCAGTACAAGCTTAACATAAGTCTAGACAGAATACGTCGATAATAGAGTTGTCAATCGAGAACGAGAGTCGACAAGGTCACGGTTCGACTTTCGAAACGGGGGCCAATCACCTACTAATACGGAATACACCGGTTTTGCGCCAAGCTGGGAGTATAGAGTAAAGCCGGCGATACACGTTACGGTTACCAGAGAGGTCTACCTGTGCAGGCGACCGGAGCAAAACCAAAAATCAATTCTTTCGAGTGACACCGTACGGTGAACCTGTGCGTGTGTGCCGTGTCCTCCGGTCGCCTGCGCAGGTAGCCTCTCCGGTGGACCGTAACGTGGATGGTCGGCTTAAGTAGCAACTGGTGCCCGCGATTGTGTCCACTCAGATGTCGTTTATTGGTATAGTCTCGGGAACTATCCAATTCTTTGGAATTAAAAGTACCCTATATCCCATCCTCACTTACATCAGATGAAAATCGCTAGTGATATTTAAATAGCTATATACATAGCATTGTCAATGGCTTAATATGAATGCAAATATGTATGGGTCTCAGACCCTATTTACTATCAAGGCCTTTTTTCAACTGGGTAGAACCATACAACATTGACATTTTATGTCAGGTAAATAAAAACTATCGTAAAGTTGGTAAAATGTCAAATATGGTTTTACCGAGATAGAGTTGAGGCCCAGGAGTCCAGGAGCCAGGACTGAGAATCTACATGGTAAACCTTATTTCTTTTGACGTGGTTCAGTATTGTCAACGTTTTGATAGCTCTTATTTACATGACAGTAATGGCGGCCAAGTTCAAAACAATCAAATCAAATCAAATCAATCTTTATTTGCATATAAAAAGGGTTATTACAGGAGGTACTCGTAGTTACAAATTATTGTTACAATTGAGCCGCCTTCTTCAGCTGTCGATAAAAACAATACACGCCATAAGCAATATTGTTTTACCGCGTAGAATAGAGGAAAGGTGGCCTGTGAGGTCATTTGCCGTCACTATGCCATGCAAAAATGTTCACGTCCCAAAAAAACTTCATATAAAAACTGCAGACAATTTTGCCAGTCACGTTTATAGACTGTGTGGAATTCATATTTTTTATCGAAAATGTCAACTTTTTCTAGAGTGTTCTTTATTAAGTAATTGATTTCATTGGAGAAAGTTGTTCGTGTGTGAATGCGATCGGTCCCGTAGCATACTTAACTTTTAACTGTTACACTGCACTAGCATTAATTAGTTGTATTTATATCAAAAACATAATTAATATTACAACCGCGTTACAGTTGTTATAGTCACACTAAAAAAAAAATTGGCCGCTTCTAACAAGATTGTGATTGGCATAAGCATCTTGATTCCATACGAGCCTGACAAGACGTTAGATACATCAACTAAGATGTAAGTTGAATCACTAAAGAACTTGCTGTTAATGCTAATATCATAATTATTGTATATTTTTTTTGACGACTAAGACAAAATCTCTATTGGTTGGCTCACATTTTCTTGAGTGCACTTGTAACGATGGTGCTATCGGTCATTCATTCCGTGGCTTTATACAGTTAGTAGGTACATTTTTGGAACAATCTCACACAAATTAACCTTTTTAGTCCCACACCAAGCTCTAGGCTTGTACTATGGGTACTATGGGTACTTATATTGAGAAATACAATGTCACTTTGACATAGTCCAAAGTGATCTAGGAATCAATTTCCTTGACTGTACCTATGTAAGTTGACTCACAGATACTTTTACGTGTCTAAGTCTACTAGTATTTTCATATCTCACCCTGAACAATAGTTAGCTTTAAAGTGTCTTTTTACCGTGTCATAAATCGTAGACACTAATTTTTCATCCTTTTGTATAAAATACTTTGTGCATTGCCTTTCCCACGTACTGACTGTCATATGACAATGACCTTTACAGTCAAGGCGACATAAAAGGCACACTTATAAGTTCTTATTTCGTTAATTATGTCTGATATTGCTTGATTCCATATTATATTTTTTTTGTGACACAAATATGTCAATGCAAAATAATCGTGCTTTATTTTTTTAGACTAGGTCTTTAATTTAGAAGGTGTTATTACTACTTTTCTATTTATAAATTAACTTAAAATCTTTCAAGAAAACAGAAACCTTTTTACCAAACGATTTTTTTTTGTCGTTTTCTGTGGCATTTTATCTTAAACAATGGTATCCGCTAGTAGATACAGGCTTATAATAGATTCTACAAGACCAACTAGCAAGATTAACTTTTAATTTTATTTATTAAAGCTACCCAAAACAAAATTTCTAAATAGTAGAAACAAAGCTACAAAAGGAGAAGAAGTAGATCAAGCAGAAGATGGCAGGATACACTGAACCAGTTGTACAAATACTGGAATCAGAAGTCGCCGTATACAGGGAATTGTAAAGACGCCGCAGAGAGGCTTGTGTCTAGCATTGGACAGAGGGACATAAATAAATTGAACCATAAATTATAGTGTAAATTACAAAGATGGCCTAGCGGTTACCTGGCAAGAAGACTAACTGTACTTCCCTATTAGAAGTTTCAAACGTCAATTCTCCAACGGGATGCTTGAAAAGTATTATAGTCATAGATCAGATGGAGGATAAAGATTGGCATAACTTACCCCAACGTGATTTGACCCGCAGAATAATTACAAAGTGAAACTGTTTGAAACTTTACGACAAAGGAACTTAAAGCGCCAAAACGCATTAATATACAAGTCACAAAAGACCATAACGTAATTACCTATTTTGACACCTTTCGCAAACTAATTGTTATTGCTAAGTACAGTGATTAATACTTAACCAAAGACAATGTAGACAAAGAGTTTTACGCAAATGAATTGCGAAGGTTGTGAATTTTAATAGACCACTAAATGCAATTGCACGTCATCTGTGCAATAGTGGTCACGTCCACCCATGTCCCTTCTCCCACAATAGAAAAAAGTCTAAACAAAGGAAAAATTAAGTAAGAAAATTACCTCATATTTAGTTCTTAATATTTATTTCTTACACGCGTTTATACAATTTGCAAAAAAAAACCTTTTCCAGTTTTCTGTATAGTTGCTATCAAGAACATAGAAGCAGGCAAGGTGCTTAGAAATGTCGAATCACGCTCCAACATTAACATGAGCACATATTTTCAAGCAAGTTGTCTAATCCTACAATGCCAGGTCTACACACTCGCGCGGATCGACGCGGGGCCGAGATACACTGCCGTCTTTAAATACGAGACGGACTGTAAAACTTTTATAATAACATCAATGTATCTCGGCCTCGTGTCGACCCGCGCGAGTGTGTAGACCTGGCATTTTTATTGCAACTGTATTTGTTTAGTCTTTTCAATTCACGAAATCTCGCCACACTTCTTACTTTTAAGTACGCTAACGCGCACATCAATTTAAGAGGCGGGGCGAGTCGTCGTGAATTGAAAGCACTACCTATGTCTCTTTATTGCTCCGTTTTCTCCGAGTTCTGATCAAATCTTTTTATCAGTGTTCTATTTTTTAAGAATAAACTTACTGCATCCCAAATAGTTAAATTCTTTTCATTAATTTTGCACTTTAAGAAAAATAATCCGACTTCATGAGCCAGGTTCCTTACAATATTATCCAGTATCTCATTATTGCTAACAGCCTATGAAGTATGGACCTCTGAAGTATGAAAATAAAGATTTTTATTTTCGGTGTATTTATTTATTATATTATTAAACATTAATAGAAAATCTTACACAAATTGAACGAGTCCCAAAACAAAGACTAGACGAAACATTCTTCTACTCATAAATAAATACTTAAAGCATAGAAAGCATCTAAATAAGGAAACCAAATATTCGTTTCCATCACCCAAATAATTGTTTTTACCGGGATCGAACTCAGGACCTCTAGTTTCGTAGACAGGATCCCACCAACTAAGCTACCATGTTTATCATTTAACACTCTGATACTTTCGCTTTCATACAAGTAAGTGTGGAATTTTAAAGTGACCGTGGTCAAGGACTGACATATAATCATTATACTCATTTATTCATAATATTTTAAAGAATATTACATGTCAAATTATCAACGCACAGTCCAAATCGCTGGGTCTAGGGATTCCAAATTTGGCCCGTAGGGTCGTTATGAGGTCTAGGGGTGCACTAAGAAAGGATTTTCCGAAAGTCTAGCCCCAACGGGCAGAAATAGGGGGAGTAGCGGGAAATTAATTCTACGCGTACGGAGTCGCGGGCGTCCTCTAGTAAATCTATATAAATGTTCATGCCAAATTGTCATTATCTTTACATTACAATCATTTAAATGTTTTAAGTCTGGCCTGTGAATAACATTATCTTCTTATTCATTAACTTAAAGTAATCTATTAGCTTGTTCAACGTCATTACTTTCATCTCGATGTATCTCATTTCCTTTCATCTGCGACAGGTCAACTAGAAATTACATACTTATTACCGATTGCTTTCACTGTTCATTGTTCACAGCGTTTTCTAACGGGTAAATATTGGCTATTGTTGCTCAGGGAAACGGTGGAAATCTTTCATAGTTAAGTGAAAACTTTCTCGAAACTATGCAACATTGAAAACTACTTTGTCGCTAGACAAGATTGCGAGAACGCTATCGTTATCAAAAATGTATAGGATTGACGTAAGCTGCCGGATGGTCGTGTCAAATGCTTTATGTCAATTCCATACATTTTGTCAGTTTTCGACAATCGTTTACGATAGCGTTATGCACGGTTCCCCTATGGAATCCCTAATCGTCATTTGTCCTAATGCATCGTTTGTCCAAATTTTCATTTATACTACAGCCATTTCGGGCTGAATTTAAAAACATTTTAGTGTTGTTTATAATACAACCCTAACCTAACCTAACCGCAGGTATTTTGGAGAACTTAAAATTTTGTCTCACGCAGCTGAAAACCAATTTAGGACAAATGACAATTCGGACAAACGATGCGTTAGGACAAACGTTATTAGGGATTCCGAGGGACACCCGTTATGCACCCTGTCTTAGGCCCCTGTTTTGATAGAAAAGACTTTGGCAAATTGAATTTACGATCATAGTTATCATGATCGTCAGCGAGACTTTGCCTTTGAAATTTAAGCATGGAGAATAGGAGAGGCTTGCGGCAGATAGGAATCAGTAGAAGAACCCCGCACCAGCAAGAGACAAAAAGGATTATGTAACTTATACATTTTGTGGCTCAAAAAGAGAAGGTTATGGTAATTGCAGTTAATAAATTATAACAATGCGGTAACAAAATTAAAAGCATAAATCCGCAGGTGAAGTAATAAAACAATGAAGCAGAATTACAAGACAACCGATAACCATCTGACACCGTATTATACCGACCGCAGGTTAATGACGAATAATGACGACAATTGTAGTTAATTTGACGACATATCTGTCGCGGTTGACGACGTTACGGTGTTAGAAAAAATTAATAGCAAAGACGTATGATTTAAATCATTTATACCTGTACAAACGAGATATGGCTATACAGAATCTGAAGAGAAGATTTTGGTAGTGTTCTTATAGAGTTAGTACATTGTTGAAGTGATCGAGAAATATTTAATACATGAACAATAGCTCATCGTCGATAAAATCTTCGTCCTTCAAAGACAAGATTTAGTCAAGCAAGAGCAAGACCATTATAAAAAAAAACTTATTTTCCCAAAGTACCAACTGGTAGAAAATGCCATTCATTAGGCATTGAGTTCACCATTTGTACTCAAATTTATAAATTTGTGTAATAGAGATAAATAAAAAAATTATTTTTATTTTATTGATTGATTAATTCGTAAAAAATCCCACTTGAGATTCCAAGTCTGGAAAACTTATTTCGTGCGTAAGTACGTACACTCACCTAGTTAACTAAACTACTGAAACATTTAGTTCTCTAAAATGAATCCCAACATTGTCTCATCCTTCTAAAACGGTTCTAAACATACTTCATAAAATTCCTAAGAAAACAGCAACTTAAAATTCAAAAGACAAACTTAAACGTATTGTCAATGTGCAAACATTTATTTTCAAAGTTAACGCCTCATTCCTTTGAATAGATTTTAACTACCAAATACTAAGTCGGAGGGTAAACAGAAAGCATTTTGCATATCAAGTTGAACATGCTTTCGTAACTTTTGAATTGTCCGGTTAAACTGGTATTTTAGACAAGGATATAACACTGTAAGTTAACATTACGTTACTTAGTATTGTTGGGTTTGTTACGTACAAATAGTTACCTAGTTTATGGTTAGATGCCGTGCATATGCAATAACATAACGTGTATTGTTTCACCGACAGTTTTGCCATCAAATATATCATTTCTTCGTATTTCACTTCAACAGAAGCTATTTTTTGCTGAAGCCGTGTTGTTTTCAGGGTATCTTAAATATGAATTACATAGGTTAGGTTGGGTTAGACTTGTAACAATCGCAAAATCTAAACTCCTGCGCTTAGAAAAGCCTGACAATGAAATAAAAATATTGTGAAGTGATTGATACGTTCTATGAAATAATTGTCGACTTAACAAGGGTGAACCGAATTATAACTATTGCAGTCATTATGAGTAAAGCTAAAACAATGATGTTATCATTATAAATGTTATCAAATATTACCTCTTCTTGATGGTGACGAGGAAAAAACTGTAAAACATAAATGTAGTACTCAGTGACATCAATTTCCTTTTAATTGTTCGTTATACAGACTTTCTCATACAGGTTTAATATTATTTTTCGCTATGATGCATTTGTTATATTATCTTAACCTTATGGGTCATTAATTGTTGGTAAAGATAATTGAAAGATACCAACAGATGACTACCATTTTAATATTCGAAGATGTCTTCCAAATATCAATCATCTCATACCTTACAGATAAAGTAAATATAAATGTGACTTCGTATTTGGTCGAGAAAATCATTTTAACTAGATACCCCAATCAGCTTCAGTATCCAATAAAAAAACTAATTGATATAGCAAGATCAATACGATCTTGTTCGACCAAATACGATAACGAATTCACATCTTCATCTGTACTAGTTATTATATTATTATTTGCGTCATGTAATAATGTAAGATAGTGGGAGCTGAATTAAAAATCGCAGCGTGGTTCATTAGTTGTGTATCTACAGTTTATACCTATTCTAACGCTTCATATTTCGTAGAAAACCAAAGTAACACGACTGTCTCGAATTTTACTGTCATTTTCATTCAGAAGAATGACTGTTTATGTATTTTTTACTGTCATAAATAAAATTAAATGACAGTTATTTTGAGTCGCGTGCCGCCTATCTTAATAACCCATCGATGCAGGCGCAGCCTCGACTATCTGTGCAAGATCGCGCACGCGTTGTCATAATATAAGTTAAAGTTAGTATGATGTTCGGGAGAACAATGTTTTTAAATGTTCTATCTTTAGTAGTGTTCAAATTAACTATTTAACAATATACGTGTAAATAAGAGACCCGAGGACAGCAAATATGTTCCTGGAAATTCAAGAAGATTTTGCAACATCATAGGTAGTTTTTTAATGCAGTTGTTTGTTTGTAATCAGAAATTTTGTCATCGTTTGGGAACGTTTAATACTTTACGATTACGTACTTCAACTTTAAGCTCCTACTATTTGCTAAAATAATGCTCGTAAAGTACATCATCATTCGTTTATTCAACAGATTCATTTTAAGAGAAGAATAAATTTAAAAAGATAAAGTCCTAACAACCGACGTACCTTACGTTTGCGTTTTTGTTTTTGGTAATGAAACTTTCCACAAAAATATCACCGTACTTACACAAAGATCTGACAAATGGCTTTCTGCCAAATATAGCAAAAAGAAAGCCTAACCACTGCCATTTCTAAATGCATTCATCCTTATATCAATTAGCTTAAACTCAATACTTAGTCTTCATTCTAGACCAGTATTTAACCTTTCACTTAAGCGTGAAAGTGAAGCATACATCTTTGAATCTTGATGAAGTTGCATTTAAAAATAGAATAAAATGGTGACCTTGATTCTTTGGCGCCATCTTTATATTAACGGTCTTTTTGCTTGAGATTTTGGCAACTTGGTATCCGTAACGGTGGTTAAGTGTAGTTGTTAAATTGACTCTTTTTGGAAGGTTTTAGATAATGGTACCGATGTGAGTTAGTTTGGGTTGTTAATAACGAAATTTTTTAAGGTCAGATCAGATCGCATTACAATTTGGTTAACTTTTCAACGTACTTATGAATTATTATAATAAGGAAGTGTGAATGGCTGGCAAAGATAGAATGTGTTTCATTTTGAAAGTCACTTCTTGTGAAAGTATTCTTGGCTTAACTTAATAACAAATCGAAAGATAAGCGAAAGATAATAACAAGCTTGTTAAATTTGATGTTTCAGCTACAAGAAACATTTTACATTTTGAGGTCAATAACTGGACTACCGATACAATCGAAAGACGGAAGCAGAACAAGTGCAGTGAAGGGCGAACGCCATTTTCTTGAAGTAGCTCACATGTACTAGGTCATAACGTATCATCTAGAGCTTATGAACAGGTTGCTGATAAATTCACTTTTATCTATTAGGTTTCTGGATCACGATCGATGTCCAACTTGCAAAAAATAATTCGCTAATGATAATGAATGCTCAACTTGTGCTTCATAGAATAGTTGTTTTTGAATAAGTACAAAACAGGTTGCTTGTTGAAGTCTTTTGATACCTTACGGTACCTTGACTTAGAGTACGGTTATAATAAAATCACGAAATTACCAATTCAGTTGTGTACTTTTTTGCTGTCACTTATTAGTTTTAAGGGTTGTGTGAGATAGTCTCATGGTATTAATTTATATATTTTTAGCGTCATATTTTATTTTTTCGCCGTTCTGCTGCTTATAATTTTTTGTACTTACTTTAATGTGTATATCTCTCTTTCTAAAAACAAGTTCAGTTTAAAAGATGTTAACGTTGAACAATGTCAACACCAATAACCATGGCCCCATTATTTTATAGGATTCTTTAGTATTCACGGAAAGTAGCGAGTTCACACGGTTTTGCTCTAAGTGAGATTTGAAGGTTATAAAACTAGCATTTGCATGCGCAGTGATGTCAAAAGAAGTTCATGACAAATTTTAAAAGGCTTCTTCGAATGACGAAGCTTTATAATCTAATTTGACAGAGTCGTAGGTAACAACCCACAAATAGGAGCTCCGGCGGAGCTCCGTCAACTCTGTCAAATCGGATTTTTGGAATTTACCAAATGCGGAAAAAAACAAAAAAAATCTAATTATGAATGCTGGGACATTAAATTAAGCTACGAGTAAAATGGCTACATGACAATTTGATCGATTGTAGAAAAATGCCACTAGGAAAAAAGCCCTACGGGACCCTACTAACAAATCGTGGTTTCATATCTCAAAAGTAGAGAGTTGAACACTGACAGATAGCATATTTATAAGTATGTGGGTTAAAAATCAACATTTAATTGAAACAGGTCTCATCTAGGGCATTAAACTCGTAAAATTACTTATGAAAGTGAAAATCTTCAATTGATGAATAATTCATTAAAATTCTTGATGCATCTAAAATTAAATAATCAAATAAAGAAATTATTCATAGTGGGAGGTTTATTCAAATTTGATATGTTATTTGGGAAATTCATCAGATTCAACAGACATCCTTTGGATATTGGTTTCGATGCAGAAACTTTAATTTGTGAGTGTGTCTTTGTAGGCAGTGCATTTTAGATAGCTCCAAAGTGTGATTCCAGAAGTAAATAAACATGAAGGAGCTTGCTTTTGTGCCTGTCTTTAACCCTGAGCAAGTCTTTACGGAATTTGAAACCAGTCACTAGGCCCTCTTTCCTAACATGTTAATCATCACCTTTTTGGAAGGAAATGGCAACCTAACACATGCCATCTGATAGTAAATGGGATCTGAGACCCACAGGACTAACATCTAGCATGAAGCATGTGCCTAATTGAGAATGCACCCACTCAAATGTGTTTTGTATGCTTTGACTGGACTATTTTAAACTCGATGGTTTATAAGAACTGCGCCGAGTTAAAACGGACAAGGTCGTACCACTAGTAACTCATATTCATCATCAAATCCATATCTAGCGTTTTCAGCTACCGGATCATCGTTATCATTAAACTTGTAGTTCCCGTGACTACAAGAATCGTTTGCATGAGCTATTAAAGACATCGTTCATGAACTTTATAGTTTCCTAATAATTACTTCGTAGGAAGCGATTGAGGAGAAATGGCGATAAACGAAGTTATTGGAGCGCACGAAGCAGGCTGTGAAATGACAGGCGTCAGTCGTGACAGTCCGATTGTCGGGGTCAGTGTGGATAGCTGTAATTGGGAATAGAAATTTGTTATGTCATGATACGTTTTTGAAATCGTAGAGAAAAATTTAGTAAAATAAATTATTAAAACGCTTTTGGTGCTTTATAATTTTGAATTTTTACCCATTAAGCCTTCTATGTTCCATTAACAATACTTCGTACACAGCTTGGCAAAAATAGCAGCAGCAGTGTTCGCGTTATTGTGTGTCGGTGGGGGGATAGAGGCATTCCATCTTAGTCCTCAGCGTTGGCAACACATTTGAAGTTTTGCCAATACTACTTGTATATACTACCGAGCCCATAAGTTGGAAAAACTTATTTATACAATGGTAAACGTTGGTGCCTCATTTGAACGAATTTTTCATCACATCGAATTTCATTACTTCGAAAGCGAATTTCTTATTGTTTTTAGGTGATCTTTAGCATGGGTTATGTAGGTTAGGTTAGTTTAGACATGTGACCACCAAAAAATTACGTATAAAGGCACGTGTAAAGTAAAACATACAACCCGAGCCGATACCCAAAGACGCAAGGCCATCGTCACTCTGAAAATGAAAGACAACTTTATCACCAAATAGAGAGGCAAGGTGTTAACTTATCCATTTTAATGATAATAACCTTGTCTTGAGTAGCACCTGTGAAATCATCGCCCATCAGTGTTTTAGCGACAGCTGTCATTTGCACCTTTCAAAATATACCCGACGTGTTAACTGATCCAAGTGATGGAATTTCGAAAGGCGATAATTTTAAGAAAATTGGGCGCACGGCGTTTTTAGACTATTTAGCAATTGTTTTGCATCGCCTTGGAAATATTTTCACTTTCTACGACGCAGTTAAGATCGTATTAATAAGCTCATCTTGGCTGAAACGACCACAAGATTCGACAAAGAAAACGTCAAACCATTCTCGTTTTTATTTTTCCGTCTTGAATTTTTTGTCTTTATTTAATTGTTTCTAGTCTCTATGCCAATGCTGTTGCACGCGTGTATGACTATAATTGGTGCATAAACGGGAATGAGACTTCTATATTCTGCTGGTGTCTAATCTGTTTATGTTACTTTTGGTGTCTTTATAAATAAATAAATAAAAACTATAGAAAACTAACAGTGTTGACGCATCTTGAGACGAGCATTGCTGGTCGAGATCATTTTATTAATAAGGCCCTTAGTTTAATTGGTAGTGATTCTGTATATGAAGTTATTCCACTGTTAGTAAAGGCAATTATTTGTGTGATGAGCTCGCGCTCATTTGTTTCTAAGTAGCTATAGAAGGTTCTCTATTTTGTATTGAAGTCGTTTCCATTGAATGCCCTAGAGTTTAATTTGGGACTACAGTAACACAAACTTATTTAGTTCGTAAAGATTAGTCTTAATTATAAAACCGCAGCGCTTAGCTATGTCGAAATATTTTGTGTTTTAAAACGTAGAGAACGTTCGAAGTTTAACTCTAGGGATGGAATTTCACATAAATTAATTTTTTTTTTGATTATGCAGGCGATGTAATTTTGAAAACAGTTGCCGCTTCAACCACCTCAAATTTTGAATGTTTCTCGACGTAGGTATTTGGTTAATAATAGATACAAAATAGTGCGTGTTTGTTTGTTTGCGCTTCTTTTCCGTCTAAAATGAGAAACGGGCGTGATTCTTTCACATTAATAGTGATATTCAGTTAGTAATAGGGATGCAAAATTATCCGTGAAAATGGAATCTTTCCCAGAAAATAAGCATTTCAATATTTTCAATAACATTTAAACGTGGAAAACTATACAAACAAATGTTTAGCATACAAAGATGGGGTAAAGTATTTAGAGGTAATAATAATAATTGTACTAATACTAAGTGTAACTTAGGATTTCTACTCCACATTATCAACTAGATAATAGATAATATAAACCAAGTACGGAATGGAATGCATAGTATTTTCTCAGCTGGAACAAACACGTACAAAGAGTACACCTGTTATAGCCGTGTAAATATCAAGTGACACTTTCACAACGCTCACTAAATATGAGAGAAATTCCACAATAGCTCCGCAAATAGTGCTGACATTGAATATATTAGACAAACAGTTTGGAAATTGACCGTGACTAGACAAGACTAGAATTTCGTACGGTTGGTAACCATATATAGTCTCATGACACGCGAGATGATGATCAAGTTGGTGATACTGAAGAATGTTGAAAGACAGATGAGGAGATTATGAAATTTAATGATGTATATAATAATTATCATCATCAGCTATTGCTGAAAGATTCTAAAGTTACGATGACGAAGAACTGCCAGGTGTAATAATGGTAGTTCTCTCACAAGCTAAAGCAAGGAACTAATAAGGGTCGGCCGGGAGAGTCCTGGATGCGAGTAGTAGTAGAAGGTAGTTTGGCTTACAATCTAAATTACCTTATTTCATACATAATTAGGTTATTATTTAATAAAATCAATGACAAGCTTTGACAAAATATCCTCCATTCTGTTGACTCTTCCTTGCACTAGGTCTTGGTAAAAATTGCAGTTACCTAACCTTAAACGTTAGTTGCAAAATAAAACCCTTACCTTGACAAGGACAAAAATTCTGCATTTTTACTCTGCTGAATTTTTTATACTTTCTAAAATCAAAGTTACAATAATTTTGGCACTCAATAAATTAGAATATAGTACGGACACGCCGATTTTCATTTTCAATTTTCACTCTGTAACGTCCGTACGAGTATATCTGGTCAACAACCGCCTTTATGTCTGGTTATATGCTACACTACTAGAATTACACGTTTATCTAACGTAAGATTGCTCGCAACTAGTTCCTTTTGTAACATATTATTACTATCATTTAAACAGTCTAGTTATACATGATTGCGTATTGTGAAGGTGCTAAGACAGCAAAGTTTAAACTGCGGTTAAAACAACGTTTGCCGTATTCGTTTACAATGATAGATATTATGCAACAAAGGTTTACGACAAAAACCATGAATCTTCTTAGTTCTAGAATACATTTTATAATCTGATAGAAAAGGAAGATTCATTACATAAAGCTACTGAAACCGCATCTTGAATAACAGCAACATGTATAAACGCGTGAGTGTTATGTGAAAATTTGAACCAATGAAGATGTAAGTAAATTGAGCTGGTAACAGGTATTAATTAAACAGAAGTAGTTAGAAAAGACATAAGTTACAGAGCTTGCGAACAATTTAGTACTTACTAGCTTACTAAAGGAAAATTAAAACTACCTGACTAAGACGCGTCTTGAAACTGGAATCTGACTCGGAGTACAGTTTACTGATACGGCCCTAAGTCCTGAACATGGAAATGTTACGAAAAACATGTTACATAGTACAAGTGATTAATAATACGAGTAGGACGCTTTGTACATTGTAATTTAGTAACGAAACTCTCAATTTTCTATGTTGGGTAACATTATTTACGAGCTGCCTCTTACGCAGCGGACAAAGTAATAATTACCTTATTGGCAATATTTTGAGGTCTTCTATCATCATTAAGCAGTCGATCACAAGTTTCTAAGAAAATAGCAGTCTTATCTATGTTATCGTATTGTTTTAACTCGGCGGTCTTTACTGTCAATATAAATAAGAGCTATCGTAACGTTGACAATACGATATTATGTCAAAAGCAATATTGTTTCACCGAGTAAGTAGAATAGACCCACCTTATTAATTGTTCTGAACTCGGCCGCCATTACTGTGAAGTAAATAGTAGCTATAGTAACGTTGATAATACGATAACATGTCAAAAGCAACATGGTTTTACTGAGTAGAATAGACCCGCGTAAATGCAATAAGGGATAAGTCAATGTCAAATGTTATTGTCAACGTTATGACGGTCTTGACAGTAAAAGCTGTCATAAGATCAACAGGCTAAATACTAATTCTGTACATTTTAAAGCAAACATACTTTTAACTCCAGCAATTATAGTTGGAGTCAATTAAAAATTAAAGTCGCGTTAAATAGACATCTATATTCGTACGGGATGGCTAAGAATTAAAGTAAGAGTATCTGCGAAGTTATAACATGTCATGATACCTAGCACTTATCTTTGACTAGAGGACGCCCGCGACTTCGTACGCGTAGAATTATTTTCCTGCTACTCCCCCCATTTCTTCCCGTTGGGGGTCGATTTTCGGAAAATCCTTTCTTAGTGCTCACTTTTATCATGAAACGAAGCCCTGTACCAAATTTCAAGTTTCTAGGTACAGTAGTTTCGGCTGTGCGTTGATATATAAGTCAGTCAGTTTTGCCTTTTATATATATAGATATAGATTAGAAAAGTAGATTTTTATTTTAAGTTTTACGTATCAAAAACAAAAATTCTCACATCGGTGATTTTTTTCACTCTGCTTAATGAAGGTAATATGCTCATTTCCAATGCTCAAATTCTTTAACCTTTTCAAAGTATTCTTCATCATCGTTAATAATCAGTATGCATACGGCCGTGGATACCGTATGAATGAAGTACAAGTGTGGGATTTGTATGAATACAATAGAATCAATCGTTTTCATCGAGACATGCTTCACTGGAGAAGACTCGGGTTACAATCGGGTCTTGCGTTTGATGTAACTTAAGTAAACGGTGTATTAGATAAAACGGCCTTTGCATTTTCACCCGACTGCGGCAAAGCCCAAAAGGAGGGTCATGGGTTTGACTTGTATATATGTCTGACTCAATGTCCGCTCGTAACTACTAAACGACTAAACCGATTTTAATAAATTTTACGTGGTTAGATTCGTGGTTGTGTCATAGGCTGCTATTACCGTTTGTAATAAAGGCTACAGATAACTTTTATTAGTCCAAGCGTATTTTATGAAACTGGTATACGTTCGAAATACAACCTTAAATATCACTAAGTTTGAATACAAAGATTGAAATATAGAATGATCAAACAGAGTTACGCTTAGTCTAGGTTAGACAGCCTACAATTTGAAATTATTGCCGCACATGATAGCCTAAGTTTAGCGCTATAAATTCAGTTATCTGTCTTAGACTCAGATATGCCAAAGGGGTAAAGGATCAATTATACCTGCAGATTACACGATTTACTTATAATTTTGCACAAATCAAAGCCTACACGAGCCAAAATGCCTGTCCGAGGACGGTCCGTTTCGAAACCAAAGCGGTAATTCCGTTACAAGTTGTTTAACTGGTGTAAGGTAAGGTCAAGTAGAATTAAAACGAGTAATGTTATGAGACTTAAGAATGCGTTCGTTTGTTGCAGTTTAAACAAAGGCATTACATAAACTAAATTGGATATGTTTAAAACCTATCTATCTCATAACTGCTTAGGTATCAGAAGTTTTACCAAATATTATTACGTGAAGAAGCCAAACTTTCAACAGGTGCGAGTAAATTTTAAACATGGCAAAAAAATTGCTTCTATCTCTAGAAACTCTTCTCACTCAGTTTTAAATCAGTCTAATCATTCTGTTTAAGAAGTTTGCTTAAGTTCTGTTGTCAGAGCTCATAGTGGTATTTGTAAAATTAGTTTTAAGTCAATAAGATATCAGAAAGTGCACCTGCTCTCTTGCACCGTTTGACCTACACTAACAAGTAAATTTATATTGGCGTCTTGGGTCTGGTCTTAATGAAATAAGTAGCAGGTGCGCAGGTACTCACGCGCAACTAATCCTAGGTGGATTTGGAAGAAAAAGCATTTGGAAATTTCTGGTCAGTAAAAAAAGTGCTTTCAGTAATTGCTTATAGTTCAATTCTGGAATCATCGTCAAAGCATACCCAAAAATACATAAAAAAATAAAAGCCACAAAAGAAAAAATAAAACATGTAGAAAATCTAGAAACAATTATACTTATGGCTAATGTTAAAGATAGTTAAATTTGTGTGATAGCCGAAGTTTTAGTTTCATACAAAAAATACTCCAAAGACATTGTGACAGTAGGTGCTTCTTATGTCCCAAATAATTATGTAAATTTGTACGCGGCTAGAATTGAAAAAACTTTCTTCGAGGGAAAGTGGTCGAATTGAGCTCCTATACTATTCGGTGTGTGGTCAGTAAATTTTTGAAGTTAATAATGGAATAAAACACTTTGTTTAAGTCTGCTGTTAGTATGATTTTCGAAACAATGTAAGAATGCTGTGTGCTGAAAGAGTATTAGGAAACCCAGCCATCACTTTTATCAGAAATACAATGTTAATTGATTATTTTTAAAGGGTAACCCAGCAAGTTACAGACCTTGAAACCATTTGGAAAGCAAGGCCTTAATAAAATCGGAAGCTTACTTTACGCATACGAGTATTTTGCATACTTTTCTGTTAGCATGTTTAACGTTAGACACAAATACTTCAGAGAATATCCTTGTGAGGCCCACTATACCTATATTACTTACAAACAGGGAGATTTTTTGGGTGGTAGTTTCCATATTCAAGTACTTACACTAAAATACCAATTTCAAGTTAGAAACCAATAATATGAAATTTATACTCAATAATTTTAGTTGAAACTGGGTTTATACCATCTGCCATAATTATTTTAAGTCATACGGCGTATTTATCGCAAGTTAAAACGCAATTTTTAAGAAACTGTTACTATTTCTGAATTTTAACAAATTAAACCTAGTCTTGTCTACACGTTGCATATTTAAGAAATTTTGAAAATTTTACGGTTCCAGTGAGATAAAAAATATGACTATCAATAATTATAATATCAACAATGACATTATGACCAAAATTGATTCCTAGTCCACTTTGAACTATGTCAAAATAACGTAATCAATCAAAACGTAAGTGACCTCTTATGACTTTATTTACAGTATCACTTTGACATAGTCCAAAGTGGTCTAAGAATCAATTTCCTGTACCTCGTATGGCACTCTGGGTCTCAAGAGGATACATTTGAAAGTGTGATAAGTGTATCCCACTGGGAACAGGCGTAAGAAAGTAGTGAACTGTTACACGTAACGGTAAGTAACCTTGTTATTCTGAAGGGCTTGCACTGACCGGACAGGCTGACTGTGTGCCACTTGTAAGCAGGTGCAGACAACAGACTATCTTTGTGGTGCATCGGAAAAATGGAATGAATGAATGATAGTTATTTCTCAAAGTAGAAACTACAGTTGGTCGTGTCAAGGTAACTATAGGAAGTTATAGACTAACTATATTTACAGTAATAGAAGTCAGAATAACTATAAAGATCTAAGAGAATACATATTTCAGAAAATTAGAAATTAAAACGATAATAATCAATCACATACTTGTGGTTCGATCAAAGGCTTTTTAACCGTTGTTCAAATACTTCGTCGGATGGTTAACTTTTAATTTCAGAAAGCAAACTAGATGGTCATGCATGTTGTAGCGCATTATATCAATACTGCGGTTGATCCTATTACTATAAATGATGATGCAGATGAAAGTAAAAAGGATGAAAGCGAATTCTATGATTAATAAGCAGAACGGCGTCGTGATGGTCCTTCTAAAAACTAAATTGGGGTTTTTCTACATAAGACCTTCATTAAGGCCGGTTTATAGTCTAAGCATATGGCCCACAGAAAACGTGTTCTCTTTAAATAGAAATCCAGAGCCGCTACTAGAGGTACTGCTGATTTATAACGAGAATAGTGCCATCGATGATGATGAAAATACAAGTATTATTGGTATATTTGTTTGTAATCGCGTTCTTGCGAAGTGTTTCGGTTTAGAAAATCGAGCAACTCGGTAAAAATGTAATGCTTTGGATTTTACTCGGCGGTCATACTGTGAAGTGAACACGAGTTGTCATAACGTTGAAAATATGATAATATGTCAAAAACAATATGGTTTTACCGAGTAAAATGGAGTCTGTCAAATTGTCATCTTGGGGAAAATTCGATTTCTACCCGAGCGACTTTCGGTCTTTCTGGTAGGTTCCTAATATAATTGTACGTATAATTATACAAGAGCGCCCCAACTGCAGCGACTTATTGATCCTAATATATTTTTCTTTGACGCAACTACACACAATCTCTTCGTTGACACCATATACTGACTTAATCTCTGGATGCGCAAGCGACACGTATTGATTTGTATTAATAAACCGAAGTCACATCACACTAATGAATGTAAAAAAAAGGTTATATCGCGTAATAAATAAAAAATTAAGTCCCGTTTGATAGTGTTAAGTATAAATAAACCAATGTATGTCATTATTATTCATCAACAGATACTAAATGAACTCTTAAAACACAACGGTTTGCTTATCTGGTATTTTTTGTGTGTTCACAGACAATAAAATAATGGTTAATCTGTGTGTCAATAGTTAAATGCGCATCGAATCACTGTGACCGATGCGCGTGCGACGGCACCGTTATGGATCGATCTAACCGTGGCTCGATCGATACGTCAACACCGATCGAACTGATCTATGTCAACAAATATTGAAGTGTTTGGATCTCCAATACTTATCGTACTCTCTGTGTAGGTTTTATAATATTTTTGGGTTGATACTGCTTTCTCGCTTATTGTTTGAGCTTGGAATTCGGTATTTTTGACTTCCGGCCTAAATAGGTACCTACGTATTTTTGTTTTTGGGTTCAGTTCTCTAGGTGCGAACCCTAAAAAGGAGAAAGATTCTGAATTCGTCTGTTTAAATTTCTTTACATTGATCGATTATGGTTATCACGTTAAACATGAATCCGGAATGATCCTAGACAATATTCAAATTTAACGTAAACAATTTTAGAAAACCGTCACAATAAAGAATTTACATAAACGCTCGACGCGACCTTCCGGCAGTTTACGTTAATTCTATACATTTTCGATAACGATAACGTAGAGAACTCATCTCGTCTAGGACCACAGATATGATAAAATATAATAACCTGAGACCCTACTTTGAAAATCGAAGTTCGAAGTTATGTTAGCTCCATCACATTCTCTCAATTTGGTCTCGAGTGAAGATCGACAGGGACAGGGGCGCCTATATCGATAAACTCAATTATCAATGCTTTTCCCACTAGTGGTCGCTCCCAGCATTATTTTTGTGTAATTTTTTGTGTATGCTTATGCCACTTCCACTGTTTTTTCTATTCCGTGGATATAGCTGATCCCTAGCTATCATTTAATTTTGTTTATTCCGAGGTCTGATGATAACATATGAAAACCGAGAGTATTTTTGTTTACCAACGTCTAGTCGTTGAGCAACCTGTTGTAAACGCCGGATCTTCGACTGATAATTGGTAACTACTTTCTCTTGGGAAAGTATTACATCGAATATAGCTATCGTTTATAGATTGTTAACGAGCTGATTTCAACCTTATTAGTGGACGGTAGAGTCGACATGGTTTGGAATTTTTGGAATGCAATAAGGTTAATGGTTTGGGTGATGATTAAGTGTTAGTGATTAATTAATTAATGATTATTGAGAATTCTGTTTTATATTTAGTTTGAGTGAAGTGTTATTAATAATGCGTTTTTATAAATAGATAATGGGGCCAATTTGGATCACTTTGAATTTTAAAAAAACCGAAATGTTATTTTATTATAAATAATTTATTAACGTCAAATTCTATATTGTCGTTAGACTAGATTCGGTAGTTAAATAACTTTATTTCAGCTTTAATAATTTTTGTACTCTTGATTTGTCAAAAAATACCTTATTTTACAAAAACAAAAGTCGTCTTTAATTTGATTGAAATAAAAAAATAAAGAATGAAAATCTACTCCAGATTTCATTCATTAATTAGTCACCATACACCGTAGTAAAAAAAACTTGCAACCGGAAATTCACCTTTTACGTCTAAACGAGGTTGTAAGCGTGGATACGCTAGAGTTAAATAAACTGATTCAATTAATCTCACCTAGTTCAAGTGGCTAAGGTCGCAATCAAATTCAGCCCAAGTACGATTAAATTACACATTATTCATAGTCTAAGAAGGTCGTTTAAAACTATATCAATTTATCATATTAACATTTTCACGTTTGAAACTGGCTCACCTTTTACACTGTAGTTTTAAAGTAGTATTGAGGTTTTTTTTAAACACTTACCTATTACAACGGCTAATAAAACCAAGCATCCGACGCACGCGTTATGTAGAAGTTTCATTATTAATTCCAATTATATCACTTTCTTCGATAAACACACACTTGTTCACTGCATTACGATGAAAAATCGCAGAGAGAATTTACACCTAAAATCACTTTATAATATAGCACTCACGTTCTTTAATTTAATTAATAGTTTTTTTGTTGATTTATTTGCAAACGTCAATAACCGCGCTCGTGCAATGGCGGCAAATTTTTGAGACTACGATTTTCCCGCGCATCGGGCAATCTTGTTCGAAAGTCAAACGCGAACTGCGCCTTCACCGGCCAGTATTATTCAAGTGTGGAGACAACCTGCCGCAAACTTGGTGCTAACCAGCCGATTTAAAAAGTAATTAGCAACCTTTATGTTGCTTAATTGCGAGTTATTTATAATTTGTTTGGTTGTTTGAGTGCGTTTTGCATGCTTGCTCCGCACGACACTCAATACATTTCGTTTTAAGAAACCCGTTCAATTGGAAATCAGTTTGTTAACATTGAACTCCGTTGGTATTTCTGAACCTACGTCAATGAAATGGCTAATCCTGATTTAGTTAATAATTAAAATATCAATTAGTAGTTAACTTTAATGTAAAAATTAAAGACTTAATACTGAGATGGTACTGAGTCATCTAATTATTTTTGAGGTAAATTAAAACCCTTAATTAACGTTAGATTATGATAATGAATCATTTCGCTTGCTGTTTCTAAGCTGCGGTTTTTCCCAACCGGAGGTTTCTCACTTTCGAAACGGTCGGTTAGTCAGTTACTAATAGGGATGTTGACCAATGTCAAAATTATATTTTATACTAGAGGACGCCCGCGACTTCGTACGCGTAGAATTAGTTTCTCACTACTCCCCCCATTTCTTCCCGTTGGGGGTCGATTTTCGGAAAATCCTTTCTTAGTGCTGACTTACAT
Source organism: Acleris cristana (assembly GCA_948252455.1). NCBI lineage: Eukaryota > Metazoa > Arthropoda > Insecta > Lepidoptera > Tortricidae > Acleris > Acleris cristana. The sequence goes on along the minus strand of OX411791.1, from coordinate 1,891,272 downwards.
CATGAAAGGAACCCCTGTACCAAATTTCAAGTACGTTGATAATATAAATCAGTAAGTCAGGTTTGCCTTTTATATTATGTATATATGTAGATAGATAGATAGATAGATGAAGATTCGAAGCGAAGATGTGCATGCTCAATCGAAACATAATTAGGACAGACAGACAACGAGGGCTTAGTAAGTTACTAGTAGCACGCATGTAATAGGGCATTTGGCATGGCATCCTTTGCGTACGGAACCCTAGAAAATGTAGAACGATGTCCAGTTGCTATAAAAAAAGTCCAAATTGTACCACTCTAAAACAGTGTCAATGTCCTTTACAGAAACTTTTTTCCTTTTTCAGAACGTTGTAGGTAATTGTTTTCTATCAGCTGTTCACGGATTGCCCCATATTTACCTAACATCCTGTACATAACAAGAAATAATTATTTTATTACTAACCATTTACGTACTTTTATGATTTTCCTGTCAAAATGGTAGCATAGGCCTATTTATTTGCTTTTATTTGAAAACAATAATGTTGTTATAATAAAAATACTTTTTTTAACCCGGTCCTTTTTTTTCGCAGACGTTATATTAAAATATGATATAGGTTACCTCTTCAACAATTTAAATCCCTTCCACATATACAATTTTACGACCAATTTGACTATAATAGGCAATCGAATTGTGTAGTGTGGATAGAAATCGAATGACATATTCATATGTCAAAACTCGTCAAGCCGTTTAGACTGCAAAGCGTGCCGTAGAAATAGACATACCCTTCCTTCGGGCAGTCCGGTAAAAACCGAGTGAAACCGAGGAAACTTCAGTTGACATCGTTTAATTAAAAATACGATTAACGTCGGCCCGCGCCTCTTGAGTTTTCCGTAATTATCCATATTACGTCAAATCAATTTCATGACTTACAAAATATTAAATTAAATCAGCACTTCCAAAATTATTTTATTCTCTAATAGTAAAGTAGTAGTGTAGTTGCTGAAACGGCTTGACAGAATTGTATGAAAGGAGAATGGGCAGAAATGTATGAACACAGGCCTACCTAGAAACCAATATCAATAAGCACTATATCATCGGATATCCTTTTTAATTCTACAATACGATTTTGTATAGCGGGAAACCTTGAGCTTATTTGAATAACTGTGAGAAATATTTAAAATATCTGGAATATCGGGACGCCTACATAGACGACGTTAGCATAACTTCTTTGAAACACCACTGTCTTTGCATGGTGATAACTTTTTTCACACAAAGATTTCAAACTACCTGACATAGTAATAGTTTTACAACTCAGAATTACCTATCGGGTGACATATCGCTTGTCCTCATTGTATCATATAGGCCGATTACCCACCCTCCTTTGTAATGGAGATACTTTATAACCTGAATTAAAACCAAAGGCTACAATTTATCCTGAAAAAAAAACACTGTTTCTGTGGGATGGCAACATTGCTCAATAAACATGGGTGCAGAGGTAGGTAGGGTGAACTTGCGCGGACACTACGTGCCAAAATTAATAATTAATTAATGCGTAATAAAAATCCGCGAAAAAATAGTGCGAGCTGATTCAGAGCGAGGTTGAAAGAGCAGATAATTTTATTGAAAATCACATGGACATGATGGTTCCAATAGTCAGCGTGTATGAGTCTCCGTGGACTGAATTGGAATAAAAACTCTTTTATTAATGTCAGTAGTTACGATTTAAGCATTTTATTGTTCAATTCTCACTGCGATTCTAGCCAATCCTAGCAATCTTAAATCTTACTGTCTTTACTAGCCAAATGAAAAATATTAAGCGATTATTTTTTTAATAAGTCCAACACATGTCATTTACTCTTGAAACGTTTTGAAAAATCTCACGTGAGATCGCGGGATGGGATAGGGGGTTGTGCCATCTCTCACTACATTTCACCAGGGGGGAGGGGGGGGGTCCGAAAATCGCCAGAAACGCCTCACGTACAATGAACGCCCCCTTATGTGTGGAATAAATTTGTTTTCTCTTGGCAATTAGGTACACCAGCAGCAGCACATAACCCGCTTGGGATCTGTATCCTGCTGTCCTACTAAACCAATAAGTGGTATCTCAAATGTGATAGCCAAAGCAAACTGAACCCAGTCCTGTTCGAAATGAGGTTGCGATTACTACAAAAGTTTTTTTTGATATGCCGCCATTTGGAATAGCATTTAATTGTTAATACAACAGGGGCACGTTTTATAAAGCTACAAGTAACAATTTTACAGGTCTAAACTGGCAACACTGCTCAAATGGCTAGGCGTCATTGGTCGAGGTTGTGTCAAATGGAAACTTGTACCTAACCTGTAAATTGTAATTTGTAGCTTTATAAAACAGGCCCCTGCTGTTGCCTGTCATGAGAAACCAAGGGCCTAGTCAAAATGCATAACGCTGAGTAAGCGATTTGCGAAAATCGACTAAATTGACGTAACCTATAAAAAATCACGTCGAACGCTTATGTCAATTTCATCCACATCTAATCTATAGAATGAAACGTTAGAACCGTTTGCATATTGGATAGCCCTACAGCGTAGAAACTAAACGAATGACTCAGTCATTTCGCAAACTATGAAATGAGCTCAACAATCAAGTCATTTCGTTGCACAAAAAGAATTGGCCACAAGAATTTGTCGGTCATTAGGAGGTAGTTAGGGACAACTACTTATAAAAGAAGAAACTAATCTAGTACCTAATCTTTTTATGGTATAGAGAAGCCTAACGAACACACGGCCACCTGTGGCTCGTTTCACGAAGTTACAAATTGCAAGCGGAAGTCTCTTTCTAGCAAAAGGAGTTACAAAGAGACTTCCGCTTGTAATTTGTAACTTGTAGCTTCATGAAACGGGCCTCTGATGGTAAATGGGATTTGTGACCCACAGACGTGTATCAATCTAATTTCCAAACTCGATTGTTCCGTGTAGCAATTTTTTCAGTCGCGAATTTTCCATTCGTGATTTTACCCCATCGCATTTTCCCCCATTCTGAATTGTTCCTGGTTGCATATTTTCCATTGTAATTAGGCCGAAATAGATAGGTAAGTTTAGGTTACTTAGTATCGCAGCAGGCCCGAAGGGCCAAACCACCCAGAAGTAGAGCTCCGCTCTAGTGGAACTCCGTCGACTCTGTGGAACTATTCGGATAAATACAGATTGGGAATTCAAACATTCAAAATTCAGAATATTTATTCAGTAAATTGGCCACATGAGGGCTCTTTTACACGTCCGTTATATGGAGTGAGTCTACTAACGCTTCGGACAAGACCATCATTGCGAGAAGAAGCGCCGCAAGAAACTCCAGCAGAAGGTAATTTTTTTAATCAATTATAAGTACAATAATACTTAAAAGTAAGTTACATTACAAGGTAATAAAGTAATATATAATTATTTTGAAAACTAACGCAAATAAAATCATTACAAATGTACCTAAGGTCAAAAAAATAAATAAAAAATAATCGGCGAGGTCTCTACGTCAGGAAAGATAATTAAAATTAGGGATATTATGAAAGTGGAATTATTTCTGCTGAGGAAAAAAGTCTTTAGCAAAATAAGCTTCAAGAAAAAAAAATTGCGAAAGATTGCTACCACAAGAAAAAGATTTTGGGAAAGCACGCTATACTCGGCTTGATTTTGTACCTGCATTTCAGACTACTTTCAAAATTGTTTACACTTTTCTAGCACTAGCACTATCTGGGAGAACTTTGTTCGGTGCTAGTAGTTGCGTTAAAAGGGTAAAACCTTCATTGTACACGAGAGAAATCTAGTACCTAGATCGCGTGCTGCCTTGGTCAGACGATTTTACTACCTAAGGATGGCAGCTTCCGCTCCCGGCGGGAAGTCGATGGAAATTCCAACGATTAAAAAGAATAATTGGAGTGGAAAGATCGCTTCCAAAACTGCTTTTGTGCTTATAAAAACGGTCAAGAGACAATACGTTGTTAGTCAAATTAAAAAGCCGTTCAAGGTAAAATGGATCTAATTTCAACTACTTAATTAAATATCCTACCTTATCAAAGAAAAAACAGAAACAGGTGCTTTAATGTTTTTATATAAGTACATAATTGGAACAAAATTGGAATCATACACTTTCGTTTTTAGGGTTCGGTACCAAAATGGTACAAAAGGAACCCCTATGGTGAGACTTCGTTGTCTGTCTGTCTGTATGTCACAGCAGGTTTTCTCAGCAACTACAAATGCTATCAACTTGAAATTTGGCATAGTTTTACAACTTGCTTGCCCGCATCTATTTGTAGTAAAAAAAAAATGAAATTAATTTTATTAATAATTGAAAAAGGGTCTAGAACGGGGGGTTCAAAAATGAAAGTGGTTCGATTATAGCAAATGGGGTGACATATGAAAGTTCTTAATCTGCACATTTCAAAACTATTTTTTTGAAAATTTTCTGTGATGTACTTTTTGATTTATAACCAAAAATGTACAAAAAATTGTGAAATATAAAGCCTCTTTGTGTTTAACAAGTAGTAATTTGTATCTAGAATATTTGGATTATGACAATGTTTTGTTTCCATGTCACAGTAGTCATCTTTATTATGACCGTCAATCTGTTTACATCTCAATATATTTTATTATTTGCTAGAACTTTGTTTGATCATTTAATGTGATCCCTACAAAAATGACCGTTCCCCCCCCCTTATCTCCGAAGTTTATTAATCAAAAATTCTGAAAAAAATCCTGACGTACAGATAATTACTTATATTTTCTGGGAAAAATAAAATGAAGGGTTCATTATTTACAGTTTTTGAGAAATAACAAAAAAACTAAGAAAATCTGTATTAAAATTTAGGCTAGTCAAAATCGACCTTATTGCCTGGAAAATAAAGCTTATAACAAAATGAGTATTTTCTTTTGCGGTTAACAAGCATATTATCTTCAATACGGAACCCTCGGTGCGCGAGTCCGACTCGCACTTGACCGGTTTTTTGTTTTCGAAATCCGTCGAGCCATTTCACGCGTGATTAGGGTTACCATCCGTCCGGATTAATCCGGACATGTCCGGACTTTTAGGCTCTAGTCCGAACTTTGTCCGGCTCTTTAACTTGTCCGGATTTTTTTAAATTAGCATGAATAATATTCAAGTATGTAGTTTTATCATATTATGATAAAACTACATACCTATCGAGTACTTAATATCAAATAGGTAAGTGAGTAATGTTTCCATTTTGTGACTAAAACGTCTGGACTTTTATCGAAATGTCAGGCTTTATGTCAGGACGTTTCAAATTTCTAAATGGTAACCCTACGCGTGATCGGCGTGATTAAACTGTAGGATTTTAAATCGTCAATAATCTTAAAAACACGGTTTGACGGCTATTTTTATATTCATACATACGACATACGAAATCAATAAATGCACGATGTTTGACGTCAACAGTATGGTTACGATACAGAAGCAACATGAGCTGCTAATTTTTTAAAGCTTAAGAATTTTATTATATTATTCACTGCCATCTAGTAAGTTTAGTTGAAATTATTTTTATACCTCAGAAGATGGCGTTGCCAGTATTAATTACAGCGCCATCTGTTAAAGCTTCTGAGTACTTGTAGGAAAGATGATTTGCTCTTTTACAAGCAAGCACATTTGTTTTATGCTTCAAATGTAAGATGGCGCTAGTAGTCTTACCAATCGGATACCTTCTCGGATACTATTATCAACGAATTTTAATTAACCTAATCATAACCCTGCTTCTTGAACAGTCGGGTATAAAATAGGCTGACTGTTCTGGATACGTAATTTTACTTTAGCATTTAGTTTACCCAACGCATAACAATAAAATATAGTGAGTCTTCTTGCTAAAGTATTTTTAACGTTGCGTTATTTACCAAATCTTATTTTATTTCCTTTTAGCATCCAGAAAACGAATAGATATATTATTCAGTTATAATCATTGTAAAAATTTACATAATTTTTGCTTGATTTGGTTATTTCTTGACTTTTAATTTTCTATCTAGCACGACCGTGTATCCGAACGAATAGATATGTTATATTTATAATTTAATTAATTAAGAAGATCAGCAATAATCTGTCTAAAAAAAAACAATATATTTAATTGCCGTAATATTTATTTTAAATAAAAAAATATAATCTCTTTCAATGCAAACGCAGCAGTCCGAATGAACTGTCCGCAACCGTAATGCGTTTCGTTAACAGCGAACGGAACGCAGTGTCCGTCGTATAGATCGCTGGCTGGCTGTCTGGCTGAAAATAGTGAACGAAGTATGAGTTTTCGAATATGTTCGAATAAAAAGTGAATTAGTAGGTAGTGAGTGACTGTCATCCAGCAAGATGGTTGATGACGTGAATATTACGGAAACCGCTGAAAGTAAAGGTAATAGTGCAATTCAAGTTAAAACGTGCTGTTTATGTGTAATAAGTGTTTAAATACCGTCTAACCCTAAACCGTGTCGTGGCCCCACGTCGTGGGTCCGTGCACCGCTTTCGAGAATGTCCGCAGTGGCTCAACCGACGCAAGTGTTATGTTTTGTTTTTATCTTTATTAGGAGTCTTTTTAGCGTCGTGGAATGTTCTATTATTAGCCAAATGCGTGCCAGACGGTTACAAGTGCGTAGGAATGTGCTATAAATGAGTACTAATGTCATTCCATGCAGTATTCATCGTCAGTGCTAAAGTTTTGATCAATTGGATGGTTTTTATACCGTTATACCGTTGTTTTTTTGGTCTTGGAACCTATTTCGTGGCTAAGTAGCCTTATGTAATGTGGGTTTGTTCGTTTGTTGAAGGTATGATGCGATACCTGAGTCATTTGCACCATATGATTCTTCTGACATTTCTGTTATGACTATACGTACTATGTACGATATGTTAGTCGATTTTCGCTAATGATTTACCTTTTTCCATTATTCTTATCAGCTGTAGCAAAGTCTGAATAAGGTGAGCTGTCTAAAGATATTACAAGCAATATACAGTGGTAGTTGTTGTAGAGAAATTTAATTTATTACTCGCATGATAAAGATAAGAATTCGCCCCGTAATACGCAATATATTGGCAGATAACACGGTAATCATGAAAGTACATTATCTTTAGTATCATAATGTGCACGCAGAGAAATATGCGCAAGTGAAATTTAATAATAAGGATGTTGATGGTATTATGAATGGCTAATCGTCAAATGAACCTTCCTGAATACCAAGACAATATGAAAATATCAAGACTTCTTTGTGGTTATGATTTTAATTAGCAAAAAGAGTGTGATACTTGATCATAGTGACTTGTGATGCACTATTTTGCATACAAGATATATATGGTATTGACACTTCCAAAAAAGTAGTTGTTGATTTAATATAACAATTACCTGAACAACACTTGATAGAAGTTTCATTTTAGCATCTTTATCTAGCTTACATAAAATACTATTAAAATTCCCTGTTTCACATATATTTGAGAACCTTCAGCGCCTAATTCCATTATAAACACCAACTCCCAAAAGTTTAAACCTTTTTAACTCTAGAATTTTTTAAGCTGTGTTAGTGTCAAAGTCAATCAATGGTTGCTTAATAATAGTGACTAGCCACTAAAACAACAATTTGATTTTTCACCGTTAAAGCCTAGAACTTGATATTGTTTCTGTCTTGTTTGGATATTGTGCAAAATGTGGTTACAGAAGTATCAACAAGTTTTTTATTAGGATTGTTGGTAATTCTGTAGCTCTGCCTAACCTTCTCTGGGAATGTAGTGAGTTTATGGATGAATGGATATTGAAGTCAGAGAAATATGTGTGGCCCTATAAGAGTTCTTAAATTTGTACAGCTCAGTTTTATCAGTGAACAAAATATTCTCCAATTACTTTGCAGAATATAATGACCAAATTGTACATTGATTGCTTGAAAAATCACATCACTGTTTTATTTTTAGTAGGGAGGTTGGGATAGCAAGCACCACGATGTGTGAAATTTATTAATTTTTATAAGCTTGCTTTCTTGTATATCTATTAATTTGTCTGTATAATAATTGCAATTGAAACTGTAAAATTAGCTCAGAACTGAATGACATTGCAATAATATAGTACTAAAAATTTATTTTGTACAATATGACAGAAAAATAAACTGGTGAATTAAGGATAAAACTTGTGTCAATAATCCAATAAGATCTCATATGGTCTTGTGGGAATGGGTTTTCTGTGCCACTCTAACTATGAAGGTTGTCTATAAGTGTGTATCACCATTTTCATGAGACAGAATAGTATGGTAGTGTCTTCTATCCTTGTCCTAGCATGAAGGAACAAACAAACCGACACCTTTACCATTTATACTATTAGTAAGGATCTATAAAATGTAAATGCATTAAAGGGCGTTTTCACTAAAAAGTGTACCCAATTAAGGACTGAAATTAAGGAACTTTAACTTTAAAAATTAGCTATACTAAAATGCTCTAAAGTTTTATTTTGAAATTTAAAAATAAACCATACATTTCATTGAAGGAAAATATATAATTATGACTATGAGGAAGTACAACACAGCTGTAAATATAGTAGGTATCAAAAATTTCCTAGTCTGCCGTTATACCAAAGAAGGCAGCTAACTGCATGGTAAAGTATAACTATTTTAAATCTAATGTAGATATCAATAGAGTATAGAATGCTTTGACTGCAACATTGCGGTTAGCCACCTTTGGTATTAGTAATATTTGCCATTATTTGCTTTCTTATTTGAATGCTTAATACATCTATATATATAAAAGGCAAAACTGACTGACTGACATATCAACGCACAGCCGAAACTACTGTACCTAGAAACTTGAAATTTGGTTCAGGGGTTCCTTTCATGATGTAAGTGAGCACTAAGAAAGGATTTTCCGAAAATCGACCCCCAACGGGAAGAAATGGGGGGAGTAGCGGGAAACTAATTCTACGCGTACGAAGTCGCGGGCGTCGTCTAGTTGTCAATAAGGTACTGGACTGACAGGTCAGATCAGCTACTTTTTATGGATTGTCAAAAGGATAGTTTAAGCATTTGTAAGAAGTACTATCCACATCATAAGTTTAGTGTGGTCTTCATAATGCTCCTCAAGGATTCCAATAATTAAATAATCTTTAAAAAAAATGACCTCTGTCTTGATATTTTCATGTGTTTTGAGGTTGCATATCAGGGTAAATATAAAATAATTTATTTGTATAACTTTCTAATACCCTATTATTTTCTTAATGCTTCAAAATTCTAGGACAAAGGAGAATTATTATTCCTAAAAAAAATTAGTATCTGAGAGAATACTAATAGACAATTTCTACACTTAAAAAGTTGCAGAAAAAAAATGTCAGTTCAATCTCACACAAATGGGCCTTGACCCAAACAAGGCTCTAGTCTTGTACTATGGGTACTAGACAATAAACAAACCTACTTATGTAGAGAAATAATAACTTAAATAAGTTAAATACATATAAATTTTCATCGCTAACTAAACTTACTGCATAGTAAACAATAAATAAATATTCTTCTCTTAGTATTGTTTCATAACAAGGCAATAGATATGCATACTGCAAGTTATGTTAATTTTAACTTTCATATCTAGGAGTGTTTGCGCTGGATTAATTACCTGATATCTGGCTGATAAAGGCCACTTCAGCCGAGAAAATATCTCAAATAGGAGAATTATGTACATTGTAATCATAATTAGAATTACTATTATACAAGCAATATTTGTTTATACAGGTATATAGGTAACCACGTTCTTAGAAACGGCTCTAACAATTTCGATGAAATTTGCAATTTAGGTGCTAAAAATTGATCACCGGAAAATTCCTTTTGAACACGAGCGACACTCGTTCTACAAGGTACTAACTATTAAATAGATAAACCCACGGATAAAGGCAAAGGGGACTCCTTTAGATTCCAAAATATATTTTTTCCGAATACTTGTCCGAATTTTACTTTTTCCCAATGTTATGTTATGCTGCTATAATTTTATTGCTGTACATAGATTAGGTTAGGTTGAATTTTTTAGCGATATCAAAAAATTAAGTCTTCTATCAAAAGATTGCATTCGGAATTGTGAAAATTCGGGATTTTGATTAATTCGGAATTATGAATGACTCTTCGGAATTCCCAAATGGTAACCCCTACTTTCAGAGCTGATAACTCCTTAAAGGCTCAACCGATTTCTATTAGACTTGGCTAAGATCCTGATTAAACCAGCTAAAAAACCGCAACCAAATCTGTCCATCCGTTTGGGAGCTACAATGCCACTGATAGACACACAGATACACAGACACACATTAAACTTGTAACTCCCCTCTTTCTGTGGCAGGGGTTTATTATGTTACAAGTGTAATCCTGGGGAATTTTAGATGTTTACTATGCAGAACATATTTCTTATCCTCAGATAGGTTAAGTGTATTGTTATAAAGATTGTTTTGTATAGTTATAATTGGTGACTTGGGTCACTCGCTTTCTAGTGACAAATTTCAGTAATAGTATGTTAGATACCATTAGACTACATAGAGTTATGCCTTAAACTCAATTCAAAAGGTATATGAGTATACTTGGGTTCTTGAATAGTTAAGGGTAAACACTCTTTGATTTGATTAATAAGGTTACTGTGAATAATATGATGTCCCTTGTCTTTTAAGGTTAAAAATGTAGCTAATGAGTCGTTTTCAAAAATATTGTACATAATTAAAGGCTTAATGAAAACAAAATCACGATCGCATCCTTTATGTGACGAAAGTTACAAACTATATGGGTAACTTTCGTTACACAAAGGAATCAATTAAATTTTGTTTTAATTAAAGCCCTCAAATATGTAAAAAAAAAAGAAAATGACTCTAATACCTACTCATTGCTAAAGGCCATCATCTGACCTTTGCCATAAACTATACCTGGTTCAATGTAGGATGATTCCCTATGTTAGGATGAGCTTGTAAATATAAACGCTTATTAGGTAGACTTGTTTCTTTGACTTTTCATAAATAAAAAGGTTTGCCACAAGGACCGCTCCTGCGCCGCTTGCAACCTTAGCCACGTCGTCGGTCCACCTTGTTGGAGGTCTACTCACGCTGCGTCTTCCGGTACGCGAACGCTACTCGAGAAGTTTTCGACCCCATCGGCCATCTGTTTTACGAGAGATGTGCCACGCCCACTGCCACTTAAGTCCAGCAATTCTTAGGGCTATGTAGGTGACTTTGGTTTTCGTGCGGATCTCCTCATTTCTAATTTGATCGCACAAAGAAATTCCGAGCATAGCCCTCTCCATTGCGCTTTGAGTGACCTTGAGCTTTCTTATGAAGCCAATCGTTAGCGCCCACGTCTCAGTACCATAAGTCATCATGGCAATATACACTGGTCGAAGACTGTTTTAATATATTTAATATAATTCATTCATTAAACGATAAATGTGACAAGGTAGCTGCAACAACCATCCAGCGACAACCAGCAATGGCCTTTTAAAAAGGAACAGGAATATGATCAGATTTACTGTCTGTTTTAAAATTAAAAAAATACAATTGGTAGTTTAGTGTAGAGGAAAATGTAACAATTGCTTGCCATTTTCAACTTGTTATTTTTGTGTGAATTTCATTAACCTTCAGTATGTTGGAAGTTAATGCCTTGTCTCACACGTTGTACTGAAAAATACATTAGTTAATTATTTGCGTGACTAAAGTTGCCTCTATTAGTTGGTAATTATAACTTGGAATTCATGTCCTAAAATTTCAATGGCATCTTCATCATCAATATCATCATATAACTTAAACACCTTGACTGCTTGATGGATATTGATCTCCTCATAGGCAGATCAAGGATTTTTATTAGTAAGGGCCTTTTTGCCATGAAGAAAAGGGTTAGCCTGGATCTTAGCAGATGCACTGGACTTTTTACAACATAGCCCTGCTGAATCTGTTGTGAGTGGTTGCTCCATCTGTGGTCGTTGTTGAATAAAACATGATTGACATTTTTATAGAATTTTACCCTAAAGCCTCCTTGTTAACCCCTGGGAAAAATCAATCTCGAAGTTACGTTATCTGCATCTCATTCTCCTGATTTAATCCCTGATGGGAAAAAAGTAAAAGTAATGGGATATCCGAAGGTTCAAATTAGGAGTTTCGTAGTAACACCGGGTTCGGTCTATAGGTTGGAGTTAGGTTTAAGACCCCGGTGTGGTCACACCAACAACTGAGGGTTGAGCGGTACCCCCAAAAAACGGCACTCCATCCACGTCAGTGTGAAGAAGATACGGTGCGCCGCACCAACTTTGAAAGACTGTTCCTACGTCGCCAAACAATATACGGGTTCTTCTGAAAGGAGCGCAAGACAGGTAGTGAAACCTCGTGCATTGAGGCATTTCATCTTAGTTAGGGTAGTTAGTAGGGTTGACAACACATTTGTTTGTATCCTTGAGATTTAAAAGGTACATGGACTTCATCCAGAATCCTCTTACCACCAGATGGCCCGTGTGTTTCGTCGCGTTTTCAATGCCGTAAAAACTAAGTATTTCTGCTAATTTCGTTTCTAACATCTCCTTATTTGCTTAAGCTTTTCACTTAGCGCAGTCAGCCGTTAGAAATCCCAACCCGGCAGTCCGTCAAGTGTTGACTGTTGACATTCTATGCATAATTCATTAGTATATAGTGAGTCATGCGCGCTGCATGGACGTGCCATCTTAATATTCTTAATAACAGTTATAGGAATCAATGGGCGAAATTTTGTTTTAGGTTGGTAATGTAGGTTAATTAATTTGATTTTGCAATTGTGGAATGTTTTTCAAAATTTGGGAATATTATGCGACAGGATAATCAAGCAAGCAGCGTAGGGCGAGTGTGCATTTACGTTTAATTTTCGTAAAAGTACCAATTAATTTGACGCTCCTACGTTTTTGTTGTCTTGTGGCACCAAGATGGTGCTGAGGACCTCCACACCTTTCTGTCCACGGCAACTCTTCGAGCATTACTCCGGCTCAGTCCAACAGCCCTATGCTCGCTCTCGACAGAGCACCACCACGTGAGGACTAGTCGGCTAGGCCTTCGTCGACCTCCAGGCGGCTGCCACTCGTAAGCGATACTCCTGCAGGCTTTAGGTTACGTTTCCACCAGAGCTGTGCAAGGAAGCGGAGCGGTTTGCCAGGAAAATATAGGCGAATTCCGATCCGCTGTGTGATTGTAGCAGGCTCAGGCTCGTTCGGTCCGTTTCCTACCATGTCTGCTTCTCAAACTGGTCTTCTTTCCAAGAAATAACTCTTTCCTATAATGTCAGCACATGGTTTCCTATCATGCCACTGTCCTAGAATGATCGTTTCCTATTATGTCCGTTTCGAAAATTGACCTGCTTCCTATAATGTCCGTTCCGTGTGATGTCCTATTCCTACGATGTATGCTTCCTATAATGCCCACTATTTGTGTTCTAAAGCCCGTTTCCTACAATGTCTGGTTTTTAGTACAGATATTTAAAAATTTGTACAGGTCACTCACTTAAGGTTTGCTCTAAAAATCAATACGAACTGACTAAATTAACTACCTATTCCGTTTTTGCCATTTTGGCTCTGGAACCTTCCGGAAAAAGAATTGAGAATCAGACATTTTGAGAAGTAGACAACATAGGAAACAGACACTGTGGGAAGAAGACAATTTTAGGAAACGGACCGAACGAGCCTGAGCCGCGACAAAGTGGGTAGAAGGTTATTTTGAGAAGCAGACATTTTAGGAAACAGATATTTTCAAAAGAAGACATCATAGGAAACGGTCAGTATGGGAAGAAGGCCACTTCAGGAAACAGACATGTTAGGAAACGGACCGAACGAGCCTGAGCCTATTAAAAACAAAACGCGAAAGAACGTTATTTTTTCTGAATTTATTTTGTATAGTAGTTCGCCATCCGTCATCACACCCACACTACGATTGTTACAATGCCTGGTTCCATGCTACCCCCTTCCAGCGAATTACCACGTACTTAACTAGGCCATCAGTCAACCTTTGATAGAAGGTTGCACAATCTTATCTTACAGATGGGGTTCTTACGGATACACTTCAACCCTTTAGGATATTTTGTGCCACTACCCTCTTAAGCACTTAGCAGTTCGAAATTTGAAGGTTTCCTCACGATGTTTTTCCTTCACCATAAGAGCATCGGTTAATGTACGTAAGCATGTTGTTGCATACAAGTTTACTGGTATTTTCCGTATATCTTCCTCTACATAGTATAAAACAAAGTCGCCATCAACAACTGTCTTGGCCGCTGACTTCTTCAGAGGTTGTTGTTACATACGTGGTCGGTCGAAGCGAGGGCGGCTTGCCAGTTTTATCAAACATAAATTAAAGAAAAATATTATGTATTCAACTTGATTAACATTTTATTTGTCTGTTTTAACACAAGCCAATAACACTCTGATTCAACATTCAACAAACCTAATAAGTATCAATTTATTATAATCGATTCACAAACAGCGGGTCTTTGGAAATATTATCATATTACCATATTATTGACGGTGACAGTCCATTGGCCTTGACTTATCCAAAAGTTATTTTGAACTTTATATTCTAATGGAAAAGTATCAATTTACATATCTCTATCGTTGCTGCTGTCAAGCAAGAATGCACTTTATTCGTAAGAGGTGAAGTTGCGAAATGTGGGCGTTGGAATTTCGGATGTAACCTTATGGAAAACCTACGCGTTTGATTTTGGTTATTTGTTTGGGTGGCATATTGTCAATATATTTGGAGAGACTGGTAGCGATTCGGATTGGTTGACTAATATTTTTATACGTCATAATTTTCGGGTTTCTTCTGAAAATTCACACAGTTTTTCAGTTGTGAAGACAGAGAGGTAAGGTTGTTGTTAGTCTGAATTCCTTTTGATGGAAACCATTGTTCAACTGTAGCAGCAGACAAACAAAGGGATTAGCTACCCCTGTAGTCATGGGCAAAGGTGCTATTCCGATATTGGCGACCGCGACAGGAAACTACACAAACTGTACAAACTGTTTAGTATGTATTATATAGAGAACTAACCAGCGCATGCGACCCTGCCAGCATCGATATTACGCTTTTAGTTCCATTTTATCAAGACGAGATTAAAGATTAGCTTTTGCCCGCGACACCGGCCGCGTAGAATTCGCAATTTGGCCATCCCTCGGGAACAGTGATTTATTTTGGGATTTATGTGTTATTCCAGACTGTAATTTATCTCTTCGCCAAATTTAATCCAGATCCGTTCAGCTGTTCCGGCGTTATTGAGTAACAAACATCCATCTATTTATCCAAATTTTTGCATTTATAATAGTAGGAAGAAGTAAGGAGAAAAATGTATTAAGACACCACCAAACACACCATTGAATTGCAATTACATATTATACATAGCTTGTGAAAACCACATAAATATTTTCCATAGCCTTGTGGCTTGAAACAGTGCAACTCTGCAAAAGATTAAAGATTATTTCCATTTGTGTGGCGCTATGTGCTGTTAATAATGAAGCTTTCATTTGTTACTTGGAAACTACTGCCTCGTCACTGAAACGCAACACAGTTGCTTGAGAGAAGGTTCAATAACGCATTAATAATATTAAAGTTAGTGACAAAGTGGGTATCCTAGTGGATAGTACCGCTAACCTCTTTCTCTTAGGGTTACTCTACGGGTTAATATTAAAGCGGATACTAAGTAAATCTGTTTCAAACGAATGTAGCCTTTTACTAATTCATTGTAGGTGCCCGATGTATAATGATACCAAAAGAAAGCACGTTTAATGGTCTATAAAATTAAGTATAAAAAAATAAGAGTAAAAAAACGGAAGTTTAATAAAAAATGCGGACATACTTCTTAAAAGGGCGTTTTACCGCCATTTCCCTGAGGTATGAAATGGTAAGTATTACGTCAATTGCGGCTCATTCACTATCGTTGATAAAATATAAGGTAAAGTTAAAACTATCATAAATATTTGTGTGACGATGATGAACGCTAGTATTTGTTCCTGAGTCTTGGATGTCTTCTATGTTTTTATTTTTGCTATTCATATGCATTAAAGGACGCGTAAAATTTCCCGCTAAGGGGTTAGAATAGGGGTATTTTAATCCGTTGGGGATGAATTTCCAAAAATACTTTCTTACTCTTCTTACTTTCTAGGATATCCAAGAAATATTCCCTCCTTTTAAGTCCCTATAGGGCCAGCGGTTTCGGCTGTACGATGATCGATCAGTCAGCCAGTCAGATTATTCTTTTGATATTTAAAGAAGATGTTTATCGTTGTCTAGTTAGAACCTAGGAGATTAAAGTTTATTGAGGGATTAGGTCAATTTGTGTAAGACATTTCCCAGATATTTATTGGGAGTTGGAAATGTACAAAAAAAACTATGTCCAACGACTGTAATCTTCTCTTATCTATTTGAACCGTACTAAAGATCTGTTTACAACACCTAGCCGATAACATCCCAATCTAACACCGATAAGAGAGATGGAGCGTTGTTATCGATCGGGTCAATAATGTTTACGTTTGCTCTATAGTGCAGAAGTGAGAAATAATGCCGAGACATATTCCATGCCCGCAACGACTGGTTGTATGCAATATAAACACTACAAATGTGTCGCTAGCGCTGAATGTATTAAATAAATAATAAAGGCTGACGTGTTTTTTACTAAACTGCCAATCGAAGACAGATGTGGGTATACCTGTTTGATTTTAAATTGCGTGGTATTGTTAGATTAGTCTTTATCAAAGAAGTATCATTGTATCATTGGCTAAGTATATTGGAACCATCGGTGATACTGCGTAATGTTTGCTGCGATGTTTTTCTGCGTAACTAACAAATTCATTAAGTTGCAAAATGTACCTTCCTGTATTACTTGCTATTTAAGGTGTATTTTGCACCTTATTTATTTTGTTAGTTATGCGGAACTGTAGTATTACCGACGCATTGATCTTCAACCTCTTTTGCGGTTTTGCATCTAAACCGCGGATTTCTTAAATTCGATTTTGTTTTGAAGATCAAGCATCTTTTCCATTAAATTAGAAGTTCCTGCTCTTCACTCCTATTGCTGCGTAGGTTAACCGCTTTTGTTTAACATCTTTTATCTAAAAGATGTTAGTTTTCAAGACTTGCTATTTATTTCTCTTGAGTTACTTAAGCTACAGCACGGGTAGTACAAGTTGTATTTTCTCGCTTGTCGCTCATTGCGTCTCTATCGTTACTGAATAGATAGAAAAGGAGATCGGAGCGACAAACAAGTCAGGGGCAAATTGTGGCAAGGGGCAAGTTTTAATAAACCTTTTGGAATTTGCGATAATCTTTTAGATTTTTATGTTTTCAACCTCCGACGCAAACAAGTATAGCGTGTGTATAGTCTAATGTGTATGTATTAGTGGCATTGTAGCTTCCAAACGGGTGGACCGATTTGGACGCGGTTTTTTTCTATAGAAAGCTGGTTTAACTGGGAGGGCTTTTAGCTAGGTTTAGCAAAAATCGGTTGGGCCGTTTAAGAGTTACCAGCTCTGAGAGTGGGGTTGCAATTTAAAACAGGAATTTTTTGAAAGTGTTCTGGTAAAAATCATGCCTATAGAGGTTTGTGCCAAAAGCATTTTTTTTATTTTGTTTTATTATTATTTACTGAAAAAGGAATATAATTTTATCAGTGTTTGCTAAGCCCACTTTGGACTATAGTGGTCGAAATGATGTCGTATTTTTTATCTACTTTCATTAGTTATAAATGTAAAATGGTCCACTTGAAATGACCATTCGGAACTTGGATCAAAAGTAATAGTATCCAAAGTGAATTTAGTCAAAATATAACTGCTGAAAAATATTTACAACCAAATTTATTTTCGTTGTAAATTAATTAAGGCCGAATGGAATTTTGTCCATTAAAAACTACCTACGCACAAAGTGAATGTAGTCTAAAATGAATTAAGACTTATTTATAACTCAAGAATAGCGTTTTTTGAACATAGTTATGTTTGGATTTTTCATCAATTTAATTGTTAACTGGTAATCTATTTTGAATGTCGCTAAAAGCACATTGTGGCCAAGTCAACTGCGCAGGTCGTTTTAATGTGTAGCTAAATCGATTATTATTACCACCGACCAACTGTCTACCGTAAGCCATACATTCACCGCTAATGACACACACGGTCCATCTAAAATCCATACTAATGACCATCATGGGCCGTGAACGGTGTAAAAAACTGGTATGCTAACACCATATCAAGATAATGATCTCAGACAACTCCTGAGTAACTGACTCATTACTGTACTGCCCACGTTCTAACCTAAACTGTCATGTCAGTGACATGAGCAATCATGAGCAATCTAACACCTTGGCTTTTGATAAGATTGCAGTCTGTTTGACCAGCCAGCGCTTCTTTTCAATTTTTGCACGACTGTACCGGAAGGAGGGCTATGTTTTTCGAGTGTATGTCTATATCTTTGGCACGTTTGTCCTGAGGGTTGGCAACGCATGAGCGGCCTTAGGATTGCAATCTTAAGATTGCAGTCTTGAGATTGTAGTCTTGAGAATGCAAATATCTATGGGTCACAGATCCCACTTACCATCAGGTGGCCTGTGTGCTCGTTCCGTTCTCCATGCCATAAAAAAATGGATGGACCGATTTGGACGCGGTTTTTTTTTAAACAAGTTTTTTTGGGATGGTTTTTAACAAGGTTTCATGAAAATGGGCAGTTTAAGAGATAAGTTTGATCTCTTAAATAGTAGTCTAAAGGTCTCTTATAAAATCTCTTAAATAGTTATCTAAAGAGCACAAAGCCTCTCGCTTTGAAAAGCCACAATAACTTCAGACCTCCAGAATATTCCGTACATCATGTTATAACATAACATAAAGCTCGCATACGGGTTCAAACATTCAAACGAAGCTTATACCTCCATGAATATCTTAAGCCTCCCCCCAATAAAGACAGGAAATTTACATTTGTTATTACACCTTTATCCCTTGGTCTAACTGAAATCCAGCGCATCGTCATTTGATGTTTTTCTACTAAGTACGCTAGTAAATTCACCGGCTAATTTTGCATTTTTGAAGGCTGTGCTTGCGCTTGCAACGTTGCGCTCTAATAAAAGACAACCGATGAACTAGCATAGAGACATTCCATCTAAATTCTTCCGGGGCCACGCATTTGCAGTCAGATTGGAAGTGTCTATAAGCCTCTGAACTCACTTATCATCCTATTTCACCCTGACAATGACAGGTGACAAGCGACAGGGCACAGGGCGACTTCTTATTTGAATGCTATCATAATCATCATCAACTTTCCTTTATCCCAAGCATTTGGGGTTAGCGCATCTTACGTCTTTCTTGCAATCATCCCTATCAGCCTTCATCTTACAATTAGTATTCAATTATATGAATCCGTGTCTAATATGAGTCAAGCTGGGCCAATTTGACAATCATGCGGATGAGGGTGATCATTTACCCTATCACCAGGAGTTCAGAATCTGCAAATGGTCTGTTCCAAACTGGTTTGCCTTACGGTTAAACAAAATTTAATTGGAAAAATAACGGATCCCAGAATGTAAAAACTTGTTACCTTGGCTATGCCTACAGAATTGCCACCTGTAACCTATAATTATCTGGTTGAAATTTGAAGCAGATGGCCTGTATGCCCGTTTGTCTCCTCGACGCCATATAAAACGATGTGTATGTACTACCTTACCTTATATAGAAACAGTTCCTGCTTGCCACAAATGAATCGGAAACCTTTTATCATATTTTAAACATCTGTTCCTATTTCTTCACGCGTGATTAAACATGTTGATGGCCGTATTGGTCTCGTTCGTTGCGTATTTATTATACTCTTCAAGGTTAACTAGCAAACTAGAACAGATAAAAAGTAGGAGTAATCATAGGGTCTTCAGATTTTTAATAACTGTCAATTTTTATGTTAAAGGTGAATGTGTCTTGATTTTAAAATGGATTTAAGTTCTAGACAACTTGTTAGTTTAACCCTCTTACTGCCGCACTCAGAGACGTTTACGAATTTAATTTAATGTTTGATTAAAGTTGCTGCCGTCACTTTCTTTGCCACAGCAATAGAATAAGACAACACGTCACTAAACAAGCATTAAATTTAATTGACGACTCTGAGTGCGGCAGTTAGTCTTAAACGCGTTATACCTAGCCAAACTATGCTTTCCTTATCGTTCATTGTGAGATCGTGGCATTTGAATTTGACTGAAGGTGACAAAGAATACTTGAACTAAATTAGGTTTATAGTACGTTTATGAATAAAGGGGTTAAATCTTCATTAAGTATTCAGCAGCAGTGTCTGCGCTGTTCTTCCGGTTTGCCCACAGATTGCTTTTTTTATGGTATGGAGAGCACACAGGCCACCTGATGGTAAGTGAGATCTGTGACTCATAGACATATGCATTCTCAAGACAATAATCTTAAGACTGCAATCCTATGACCGCAAACGCGTTGCCAATCCTGAGGATTAAGATGGCATGCCTCTAGGCTAGTAATTTCACCGGAAGACAACAATGCGAACACTGCCACTAGAAAAAAAGACAATTATGTCCATACAACCTCAACCAATCCTCTTTGGTACGGATAGGTTCTACAAATTACTCACATTTCGTCGACATAACAACATAAATTAACTACTAAGAAAATAGTACAACAAACAATAATATAAAAAATATATTCACCAACGATGTAATTCGACGATAAAAGTTAATGAGTACTAATTATTTTATTGGATACAAGAGTCTGTGCAGTTAAATAATTCATAATTCATTTATTCATTGCTGATTAGATAAAAAGAGCAGTTATCTTAAAAATGCCTGTAATTTAGCATTCTGTAGTTTAACGGCCGCAATCAGAGACCTGTCAGTTAATAACGATTAAATCGTTCTTTAGTGACGAATTTTCATACACAAGTTTGAAAAAAGAATGATTTGATTGTCTCTTAAATGTCTCTAAATAACTGCCGTACTCAGCTCAGAGACGTCCATTAAATTTAGGGCTGATTTTTCAATCCCCAGATAAAACTATCCGTCAGTTAAATGTATTACTATCATTTTCTGAAGTCATATGAAAGAAAAGGACGGAGCTAAAATTTACCTTCCTGACAGCTTTATCTGGGGATTGAAAAATCAGCCCTTTGTCAAGTAGCTGCTATCAATAGAATAAGACAACACGTCACTAAACAAGCGTTAAATTTAATTGACGTCTGAGTGCGTCAGTAGGGCGACACGAAGTAACCAACCTACATTATCTGATTATTAACATGGGTTATATATGTATCATGGGTTTTGAATGCGAGCACTGCCGCAGGCAATAGCATGTCTTAAATAATTCCACAAAGTAATTTGAGCAAAAGTGTTTCTACGTCACTCCCTTTTCTTATTGTTACGTCGACTCCGTTAATCAGTCCTTTTAAAGTGGCCATCCCAAAGTGCTCTCACTCCATTTGCTAAAGTATTTAATCGAAGTAGATTATTCGACATTACTTTTCCTTTTAAAGCCGTTTATTAAGCTATTGTCTTTTCGTTTTATTTAAATAGTAAGCCCGAGTACCTAGTTTGTATTTATTTGCGTAAAAAATAATTTGAAGTTTGCCACCCTTTTGCTAGTTGCTGGTTGCAGTAGGTACAACCGGCAAGGTCAACCTTGGTATTATCTATCACATATATAAATTTGAAACATTGAATCTGCATTTTTTTCCGCCAGGATGCTTAGCACCTTTAGGTACATGAAATAGGTAAACTAGTCACTTGCTTGTCGTCTGCTTATTGATTGTGCCCAAATTCCCTCCCTCTCTTTATTCCACCCCTACTTACCTATTTTTTTATATAAGAGCAAATAACGCACCAGAGTCTCCCAAGGTGGCATGCTTGGGCAGCAGTGTTTTATTTGTCCTGTAATTTTTTTTTTGTTACAACGTTTGGTTGTTACCTTAGACCTCACACGTCGTCTCCTAAATCACTTATTATCATTGCATAACTATTTCCAACGCGATCTAGACAAAATTCCTCGTTCACTACGTCACGAGAATTAGAAAAATAATCAATATTCATGAATAAAACTATTGATCTCTTCAATGGATTGTAACATTCCATTGAGCGGTATTGTGTTGACACGTATGTGTGCGTGTTGGGAATTAATTAGGTCAAAGCTTGGGTTTAAAGGCTTGGTGGTATCGACTATCGCATGTTTCCGGGTCATAGTTCCGATGCTTGGTTCCGCCTTGAATTTTCACCTTGTTATAAGTTATAACACGCTAGTTTTTCGTCAAATTGAAAAATGTATGAATGCAATTACTAATGATTGTCACAATTAAAAAAACTTGTTATTTCTTATACTAAAATAAAATTACAATAACTGCAGAGGAATAGAATTCAAAAATCAGTCGCTAACAGAAGGAAAGCGGCAGGATAACTGGAAACAAATTCCACACGTGCAAAGTCATATGCATCCTTTTGCCTTATGTAACCTAACATCTTGACAATCGGTAGCAAATCGCAAATACCGCAGGTATCCATTTTCAACATACCAACTACTTTACTGTCTATGATTGCGTGTGTTCTTATACTTTATCTCGTTCTGACGCATTCTGCAAGTCTCCGATTTACAATCAAATTTGGCTCATTTTGGACATCTGGGCACTGAATCTGTGTTCCAAACGCATCAAGAGTCGCAATCTAAAGCGTAGCCCATTATCACTTTCTCTCACATGTTAAGCTTCGATATTCCGCTTTATAGGCAATAACTGTTGCAACTGGACCGCACCTAATCTTGAAGTCGGGAGAAAGGGTCGTAATGTTATTATTATTAATGTTTGGATGCACGTTAGTACCATGTACTCAACCTAGGAATTCAATCTTTGTATCTTTTAAGTGTGACCATCTGATATTCTATCGTTCGTTTAGTCCTTTAGAAGTTGTCCTGCTGTAACTACTATTTTAGTTTGAACCTAGATCAATGTGTATGTGTAATCCTTGATGTTATCTTTGGTTGATATTGATATAATGAATAAACATACAACATAGTTTTTGTTGGAACAGTTCGTATTTATCTTGCTTTCTCAGTCAGCTCTATAACCTAATGGCGGAAGCAAGACGAAATCGAACTTATGTGACAAAATACGGTAAGGTATGATTATGCTCTTAATCTGTATCTGTGTTTGTAATCATCGTGTATTGGCATTTGAGCTAGGGAAAACAAAAAGGTTTGGTTATCAAAAAATGGTTTGGCTATAGAGACGGTTGCAACTTCTCAAATATGTGTATTATGCGAGTGATATAGATCTAAATTGTTGCTTGTGATTTAGTTATCTTGTTCGCTTTCTAAATCTTTACAGCCGTTTCTTGTCTACTTTGTGGCATATTGTTGCCTTTTGTTATTTCCTTAGTGTTTCTTCTACGTCATTGGCAAATTCCGGTCCAATTTGCTTAAATTTGGAATGTGTTGCATAGCAATCCGTAAGGCGGTTGGAGTTTGGGTATGCAGCGTCGAATAGCATTGATTGGCATGTTGTTAGGTATGTTCAAAACATTGCTGGCGTAGTTAACTGAAATGTTGGCATTCTGTATCACTCTTTATTCATGATAAAATATCTTACTCTAGCATAACTAAATTTAAAGAAAGCTTGAGTGCTAGCCGAGAATGTCCCTTACTGACTGTAGTTTGTACACTCTTGAAATCCGACGCTGTTAGTCTATTCAGAATCTTGAGTTGAAAAAGCTAGTCTCGAGCGTCAGAATGACAAGATTTCAACTACTAGATTAGATTAGATTGTGAATAGGTCACACACAAACACGCATCACATTATCAGCTCGTGTCAGTCCACTGCTGGATAGGCCTTTGGTGGGATATGATGGTAATCGTTGATGTAGGGGTGAGAAACGTTATCACCCGGAGCTAAATGTGTATGGTTTTTTTTTTGCATCGGTTCTCTGTCCTCTTAGCAGTAGTCTTATAGCCATCTTACTTTGTCTTCTTCTTCCAGCGTCTGCAGAAGCCCTAGACCGAGCGAGATTAGCGCGCGAGAGACGCGAGGCGGAACAAAGAAAACGGCTGGATGAGTTACGAGCGCACGCGGCGGCGGCACAGGCGCAGAGGGAGAAACGCGACGATGACCGCAGAAAAAGACAGGCCGAGCAGCGAGCGAGGGATGACGATAGGCGAGTACAGGTAAGAGGGACAGAAAGTCAAATATCAGGAGAAAATCATCTCCTAGTCCAAAACTAAGCTCTAGTCTTGTACCATGGTTTATCGTAATTTTACGTGTGGATCACCGTTCGCATAGCTTTTGGTGGAAATTGAGATTTGAAGTAGATACCGCATTTTACGTTCTCTGAGACAGTTCGCAAATGGCACTATTGTGGCTTAAACTAGCGAAGGAAAAACATGTAAGATACAATAACCCTGTAGAAACAACTAGGTACACCGGTCAGGACTCCTTACGACAAAATAATAGACAAGTCACATCACACAATTGGCAATAACGTCAAGAGATGGCACAAGGTTCATAGTAGGGGCCGTAATGTAATATACAACTAAAAACCAAATTATTTGGGTATTGAGTCAACGTAAGTAGATAGGAAGTATCAGCAGATTGGAAAAGAGTTTACGAATATTTTTAGCATTATAATAAGATCTGTGATTGATCAGTCAAAATTCGTCCACTGCTAGGTGTAAACTTTCTTTTGAGGCTTGCATTGAATTCTTTAAATGCCATGAGCAGTGCTCCATTTGTGTTTGTAGTCTATACTAAAAAGTAGAGATAAATATGGGTGAACATAGTAATTGTAATGGAATAGGAAAATTAAAAGAAAAAGCTTAACAGGCTAATCCATTAACTAAAGTAAAAAACATTCCAAGGTAGTTTTTAGAATAACTATTCAGGTCGTTAAACATCTAGGTACTAAATAGATTCCAACGTTCGTTGCGTTTGTTAGTAGAGACAATTTACACTTCTCGATTACATACAATGCTTAGCGGCAGAAATGGGAATGCAATTTTACAGTATCAACTTCAATATCTAAGTAAGCTTGGCTGAAGTAAGTTTTCTTTTAAAACCGAAAAAATACCAAAGCCTAGGCTAATCTGCATAAATCCGAGCGAAGAAGCTGATATTAGGTTGCTATTAGGTACTGAAAGTTATCATATCATAGAGCTTATCTTGGTATCTTTGAGAGAAATTCAGGTCCGAATTGCATTTTACATATCCAGATATATATTATAGTTTAAATCTTTTTTGTTACTTGTTGCATGTAGAGGTGAGACGTACTATTCAAATCACGTACTGAGTCTTCCGAGTACGCGTCCACAAAAAGACTAGGTCCAAAGACTAGTTCCACGAGTATTTAGAAGTACGCGGCTTATGAGTAAAATATTTGATTCAGAGTCTTTCCGAGTTGCAAGTGTTGCGAGTCTTAAGTATTAAGAGGTTTTTCTCGGTACAAGGACGCTGACGTCCGGCCCGGGTTATAGTGACTGAGAGTTTGAGAGTACAAATTTAATATATATTTCATATAATAACTCGAAAACTTATAAAAGTAAGACTCAGTATTGAATTGACAGAAGTTTCAGTATAATCCAATATTATGCTTTGTGTCAATATTATGGCGGTTACAAAAAATGGTCCACACACACGCATTGAATTGGGTTAAAATGATCCATACACAATTCTTGAATTGAAAAAAGTTAGTTTTTTTATATAATCTTTCTTCGCCTGGTGAAACGAGTCTTTACCTACTTCAAATACACCGCGCTGTTTTCGCGTCCGGATCCCGATACGTGTAAAGACTCGGTACGCGTTGGCGCACTCTGATGGGATCGCGTATTTTTACGTCCAAGCAAAAACCTATTCCAAAAACCTATTCCAGTATATACGTCTCACCTCTAGTTGCATGTGCCAATTTAACTGATATCTAAAAAATACTTAAGTTAATTAACATGTCAGCATCATCATATTCATCATCAAGTCAGCCAAAACACATCCCAAAACTGGACAGGAGTCCTTCCCAAAGATCTCCATCATGATCGGTTCTGTGCTAGTATCCACCTGTTTCATTAGTTAAAGTATTATGCGCAATGTTTGAAGTAATTACATACATTGGAACATAATGGAAGTGAACCAAGGTCAAAAGAGTTGATAGGATAATTGAACGTAAGGTTTTCGCCATTGAATCGAAAGATTCATTATTTATACCATCAGAAATGTTTAATCATTGAATTCCATATAAAGTCACTCCGTTATCACATCATCAATGTACACTATTTGCAGGTGCAAACTCTACTCATAAAGTAAAACATTCCGAACGGCATATTTCCCAGCACAGTATAATTGCATGCTTGCTTTGCACGTGACGTCACGACCTTGCTCTGGTGATGTCATTCCTCTGTTCTCACTTGTTTAGCTATTTAGATTTGTCTTAGCACTATGGTAGTGCCAAGAACACTTAATTGCGCCGATTTCGTATGTAAATTTAAGAAGCTGGCGGCGAATGTGTTGGCTATGGTAGCTATGCGGTTTTACAAGGGATTGGAATGTTTGTAGAAAAATCTCTTGCATTTAAATACTCGTGTTTGAGCATTTATATTGTGATGATCATTGCAACTGACTTAAATAATAATTGCCACTGAGTTAAATATATCATTATCGATTCTAAATTTAAAAGAGGTTGTTATTAGGTTGAGTTAAAGATAAATATGTTTGTCATTGTTATTTAAGTGAATAAAGACCTTATTAGTGCTACGTTACTGTATTTCTGCATTCTCATTTTTCTTCCAAATCCAAACATTGACGATGCATTGGACTGTTGCCAACGACTGGATAGTTTTCCTAATGTCTCTTGATTTGGAAATACACTAACTGTGTACATATTGACATTGTGCTCCTTGAATGTACAAGCTATTATTGTGATGAACAACTTTATATACTGTATGGTGAATCAGCATCCATTTGTTAGTCTCAAAATCAAAATAAGTTTAAAATATTTGTTTTGTCAACACAAGTAGTAACATATTGATTCATATCGATTAAATTATATATTAATTACTAGCCACGTATAAATAGTGATGTGACGTGATTACAGACATTTGACTTCTTAGTTCATTGATAACTAGAATCGAAAACTGTCAGGTCAGTAGGTCTAAACAAGGGTGAACTTAAGTACCAATTTTCTGTCCCATCTGTTTTATTTGTCCGAATTTTCATAAGTTTCAAATGCATTCTTTTCTAAAACTGATTAACTTTCAGGATTGTTAAAAAACATACCTAATATAACCTATAGGTCAAGGTAAATAAATTAAATCTTAGTGGATTCAGAAAATAATGAATTTGTAACGATTGAATTTTCGGGGAAACAAAACTTCAGGCTTGCCATGTGACCCTTAACAAAAGATAGATTCAATATTGGAACCCGCTATTAGAGTTAGTACAAATGATGCTAAAGGTACTTTATCTCAATCAGGTGACCGGGTCAGTGATTACGCAACCAGTTTATTGTCAATTATGCGCAGACTCGCGTAGTACAACGTACATGCGCTGGCGCATACGGACGGTATACGAGATTAATCCCTGTTGATAATGATTTATAAGGATATATTATGTTTAATTGTTTTGCAAATATGTTGTTTAAAAAAATAAGGTAGTTAAAACAACGTTGTGTTTTACTATAGCTCAATTATTAAAATCCTATGTTGTTTCAGTATTCCTTGCTTCTTGATGGGTGGTTCTGAAAAGTATAAATAAAGGACTAAAGCTAAGAATCGGTCACTTTAGTCAGGTGTGTTACGAAAATATAGTGCCTTCATACGCCAATATGCTTTTGAGACAAAACTCTGAGCATGTTTTTTTTCAGAAAAACTTTAAAAAAAGTTCCTGTTGACCAGGGGTCGTATACCCGTTATTTTCATACAAAAATACCGGTATACAATTTCGGTATCTCGTTTATTAGTGCAGTATTGTTTATTACCTAAATTACAATTGAAAATATCAAGAAAATGTTGCAAATAAAGGAAGATACTTCAATTTTAATTAACACCGGGTTACGACCCCTGCTGTTGTCAATGTAAAATTAGCTAACTTATTTTCCATTCAAAGTTTATTACCTCATACCTATCCATCTACTAAAAACGCTTTAAAATCTCATCCAACAAATCTTAAAGATTTCAGTTGCTTCCTGTAAACGAAATACATTCACTACCACTAAAAATAAATTGTGCCTTTTTTAATTACAACAGGGGTGTCGCCGGCATCGAATTCGTTACATATACCAAACACACTCATACATTAATGGCTCATACGGAAATAATCCAAGCCGTTGTAGTGCATCAAAAACATTTAAATTTAGCTCTCTCCGCGTCAAGGAGTCCCGATAAAAATACACTTCCTTCAGGACTAAGCGCCATAACAACTTTGCCGTTGACAAACTTCCCAACCGAAGAAAATTTGAAACAAACTCCAGTTTTCCAAGTCAATTTTAAAATTGTTGTCAAACGTTTCACCAAGTTATATTTGCGTTTACTTAAATATAGTTACCGTTGGAATGCTAAAGGATTGGAGTGGAGTGAGCGGTAAAACGTTTGGTGTTTTTGAACTGCATTCTAGAATATGGGCGTTTTTTCAATCACCGCTCGCAATCGAGCGAGTGATAGTTAGTGAATCATTTTGAAAGTGTACGGTTCTGTTTTTGTATCTGTGACGTTCTGATGGAATTGAAATTGGTACGTGCCTATGGAAATTAATCAAATAGCAGTGGGGTATTACAGAAAAGCTAATCTTCTTTATTAGTTATTTTCTTTTGGTCTAGGTTATACGAAAAATCGAACACTTATTTGATTAGTGTATTGTTTCGTTCCTTTCAGGGATATATTTTTCGTCAAGTTATTTTATTGTTACGAGGGATCGTATTATATGTATATGTAGAGACAGTATATTTGGGATTTATTGGACGTCGTCGTAAAACTCGTAAAACATCTATGTCTGGAGTTCGTGTCTAGATTTGTACGAAAATAAAAACTTACTTGGGTCAAAGGGCAAGGTTCCTTCTTTATGGTCTACACATTGATGCCAAATCTTGAATGCCTATTTTTTTGAAATGAAAGTAAAGATGTCCATAATAATGACGATATGTTTGAGTAAATGGCAGTACAAATAAGAATTTGGCGACCACTAAAAGGTTAACAATAACATTGACCGCGAAGATTAAAGATTAAGAGCAAACAGTGATAAAACTAGCAAGTCGTTTTAATTGATCGAAATCAGCGCAATTAAACGCACTTGTTGGAAACAAAATAAAACCAGCTAAAACTCCCTCTATGAGGGTTGATATATTGTATAGGACTTTCAGAATAACACGAGATAGTAGCGGCCAATAATGCGAATTGCTGCTCGGCGGTAAGTTAAAAGATCGCGATCCGGACGGACGATGCGCAAGGTCCCTACCACCACTTAAAAATTCGATTGAGAATGTAAGATAAAAACGAGCTTTTCGAACCAAATACTACGAGGGGTGATCAATAAGTTTTGAGAATCAGTATGAACCATCCACTTAATGATATTCTTTTAATGTGGAATATACCACGGCACTAATCAAAATTAAATTAGAGAATAGTATTTTATGTAACTGATACATAAAGAGGGTCCTTAAAATACGAGTGTGGTTTTATGAAACGAGCTGAAGGCGAGTTTCATAATAAGATCACACGAGTGTTTTAAGGCCTAATTATGTACAGTTGCATACATTACTTTATCTACACATCATATTATAAGTACTCTAAGATGCGTTCAGTAGGCGGCCAAACAAACAAAATGGCGGCAAAGCTATTAACCTGTGTCACGAATATGAATGTTTTTTTTTTAAATCATAGATAAACTAACAAAGTCCCTATTCTAATGTCATTCGGAATCAAAATGGCGTACGACACTTTACTTAAAATATACAGAGTCGACGTTTAATTGATACTAGAATTGGCCCCCTGTTTGAATTGTATTGGTTTTGGAAGATGTTCCAAATTTGAACAACATTACTTTATCAAAAGTTGTATCGTAATTTTAACTTTTCATTACAGCTACAGATAAGAAAACATATTGTATCTTGTAATGCTGGTCATTGTCTACGGATTCTGAACGCATTATAGAGGACTTATGATATGAGTGTAGATAAAATTTTTTTTTACATTATTCATTTGTTTTTCTGCGACAGCTAAACAAAAAACATCTGTATGAACAATTTTACAAGACGGCAAAAATAAGAGTTCGTTTTGTAATACTTTGGAGCGGTGTGGAGAAAGTTCTTTTACACTAATAAAAAATATTGTTATTAAAAATGAAACCTTGATTTATCATTATGATTTAAAGGATTACTAAGTTATCATTGAAGTGGTATTTTTATCTCCAGCTCTGTAACCAAATTTTAGGGTGGTTTTTTCGGCCTTATCCAGGACTATTGAGGCCTACAAATAAATAATGTGACATTAGTTTTTAGCCATTGAGTTCAAATAATCTAGGAGAGTTATATAACATTATTCTATCATAGTTATGGGAAAATATTAAAAATAAGATGAAAAAAAAAAAAACGAATTTGCGGCAGGAATTGTGCTTCAGAGCCTTCTAATTGACAAGGGTGCTGCTCATCGACCAAAGATCAGAACTGATAACCGCTGTCCTCGTTATTTAGCCCTAACTTTCGACTACTACTTCTCATTCACCGATGTTCAAAAAAAACTATATAATAATCACGAGCTGGTGATGACTTAGGGAAGGTACAAAATTTGACCATTTAGAACTCCAAAAGTAAAATTATTTTTATAGTGGCAAAATAAAACAATTGAATGAAGTTAATAAGTGTTTGGAAATATAGAAAGTGTGCTTATTCCAATTAAAATATAACGATTTATATATTTCCCATTTTTAATACCGATTATCAAAACTTATGGATCACCCCTCGTATGTCGTAGTTTATTCATTATCTATACATTCAAATCATCCCACCGAACGCATCGAGGTTTGATGCGCTGTCTGGAAATAGACTAAATAAAACATCTAGACCGGCATGGACGGCCGTTAGTGAAAGCTTGACATTGACATTAATACAGATTTAGGTTGGAACTGAAACATTGCTGAAATCGTTACTCAGTCTTTATACAGTACATTAAAGAAAATATTTTGTTTGTTGTCATGTTGACATCTAAAGAACAATTTTCTACGCTTTTTCTCGCATTTGGGTGACATATAAAACAGATAAACAGTATTTTCAGGCTCTATTCTTTTTTTTAAGAAGGTTCGTTCATTGAACTGGTTTTCGCTAGTTTGTTCCCGTTAGAGTTGGAAAGTTGTATAATTATTTTTGAGTGCATTTTCTTGGAGAGCTTGAATTCCAAAATTCTTATTTCTTTCTTCTGTAGCTGTGCGTTGATGAAAAGTCATAGTTCATCTCTTTTATAGTTTTGGCATTGTTGTCTTTCAGTATCTCAGGAATGCTGTGGTAATCGGTCGAGTGACGCGAGGACTTAGATAGACTCTTCCAACTGAGAGGGCATTCGTTATCTATTCGCATTTTTTTCTTTTTCTTAAATATTTCCAGCCACATATTTTCCTATCCGGATTTTGTCCAGGCGCAAATTATAGTACGTATAAGTTGTCGTTACTAAATTAAATTGATTTCTGAGAAGGATAAACATACGACCGGAAAATACGCATAAGGCGAAAACTGAATTTCTGAAAAAATGCAGATGCAACTTCTGCTACTAAGAAATAACGGTTTTAGGACGTTGATCTAACAAATCATTGAGGAAAATATGTTATTTTGCTCGTTCGATCATGAGAAGAATCGGTCACGGTTAAGTAGTCAGGAGGAAATCGCGAGGTCTCTGTCCGGGACGAACTAGTGTTAAAGTTATTTTTAATGATAAAGATTTCTAGATGAACTAACTGGCCCCTTATTCTTTCTTGTACTTCTTACTGGTATATCATACGTATCTTACTCTCCTAATCCCTAGGTACATCTCAATCCCCTCTCGAGTTTGTTTATCGGTGATAATGTGGTCGTAACGATTGGTACAGAGTGTTGCTGCCAGCGATCGATTCGGAACGCTGACGTAACTTCGCTTATCTTTGGACGCGTGTATTCTGCTTTGACGTTTTCAAAGTGTGTACAAAACGCATGTTGTAGTTGAATCACGCGAACGACGTCAAACGAATTTTGATTTCGTAACTTAATTTGGGCACACATAAAGTTTGCTGCTAAGATGAATCTCAGTTTTCATCCTTTCTAGAATTCCGTCGATTTTGTCTGCCTTTGGGAGATTTCCTGGGAGCGATTAGATGAGAGACGCCTAGGATCGAACCAGTTAGCGAGACATGTTAGAGGTCTATGTCCAGCAGGGGACTGCTATAGGCTGACGATGATGTTTGACTTTCTTTGTTGTTAACTTGCTAACTGCGTCCACATTTACTCTATCATAGAAAATAGGCACAATAAAATTAACTAGTTAAACAGCTGATAAAATTATAGCTAGAAGATGGACGAAGTCTTTAAGAGGGATACTGCAAAGTGCCGCCTGGGCGTAG
Source organism: Acleris cristana (assembly GCA_948252455.1). Taxonomy (NCBI): domain Eukaryota; kingdom Metazoa; phylum Arthropoda; class Insecta; order Lepidoptera; family Tortricidae; genus Acleris; species Acleris cristana. Next base: position 1,858,780 of record OX411791.1, on the reverse strand, counting down.
TTGTTTAAATTTCCCGTAGAATTATTGTTTTGGGAGACGAAGTTCCTGCCTTCCTAAACCTTTGAGATTTTTTTTCTTACGTTTCCGTATACCTTAAACTTTTCAACTTTTTTAAAGTGTTCCTCTTTTCAAGTCTATTGGTTTAATTGTATGTAATATTTCTTTTAAATGGAAATCCAACACGGTTTTTCATAACAATCTAAACAATTAGGTACTTACAGCATTTTCAAAAATAGTTCTGCATTTACGGAGGGAAAAACATTACCGCATTTTGGCTGAGAATTATAAAGCTTCACAATCCTCCTGAGTACGATAAATAGGTCTTATAGCAAACGTGATTTGCAAAGTTATACGAAATATATCATTCCTTTAGGTCATTGTTTTAATAGAAAATTCCTCACGTCGTTAGATTTGTAAACAGTGACTTTCCTTTCCTCGCTCCAATAGAGCAACTGGGATGTTTTTTATAACCGTGTGAATGTTTTTGTTCTTTGCATAGCCTGAAGAACGTTTCCCTGTAAAATATACCCAGTGATCTGTTACTGAAACTTTTTGTCATTGAGTTTTTTTCCTGAATTTTTGAACCAAGTGAAGTTTGAGTACGTACTTGAATTAGAGTTACAAGAATGAAATTGCTCAGGGTTTTACGCTTTTTATATAAACGTGAGTACGAGGGCTCTATTCTAATCGGTGAAATCATATGGCTTTTGACATTTTATCGTATTTTTTAACTCGGCCGCTATTACTGTCAAGTAAATAAGAGCTATCATAAACGTTGACAATACGATAGCATGTTAAAAGCAATTAGGTTTTACCGAGTAGAATCGAGCCACAGGTGTAGTGAATAAACTTACGCCATTGTTTTTGTTTAAAAAAGTTCGTATTTGTCTTGCTTTCTCAGTCAGATTGATAGATAAGTTAATGGAGAATGCAAGATGCCTTCGAACGTATCCAACAATATACGAACAACACTATAACATTCCAAAGGTAACATGGTTTTATCGAGTATAATAGAATCCCTATAACTATTTCTATTTAGATCTGTTTGGAACTGTTGTCGAATGATGTATAACTGTGACTAGATATGTTGCACTTCAAAATTTGAGTGAGGACACTTGAGGTGATATGAGGAGAAAGTCAAGTCACGATGCTTTTGTAGGATTTATATCAGTCTCGATTGTCACTTGTTTTTACGTGCTTACACACACGTACGCAAATGTTACGTTTAAATGATTGACTATTAAATAATTAAGTAGGATGAAATACGTTTGACGACGTGGTTTAGCTTAGGGTCGTAGTTCCAGCTCTGCTGTGTAGTTCTGCTGTGTTCCAGAGTGCCCTCAGTGAAAAAGGCGAGGGGCCTAGTAAAAGCCCTCGTCTGAACGCAAGCCCAAAGGGCATCCGCTATTGGGGGGCCAAGTTTTGGCCCCCGTAGCCCCCTACTAAAGCGATTGGTGCAACGCCCCGGGGGTTATAGTCCGTGCAAATCGGACATAACACGTCCTGGCCCCCGTCAGCGAGGGTATGCGTAGGCATTTCTCCCGGTTCAAAAAAAAGGGCCCAAGTCGAATGCGCAAGCGGCTTGGCGTGGAGATAGAAACTCTGGGTTTTTAGCGGGTACATGTTTTGAGCTTAGTTTGGAACTTGTGTGAGATTTTCCCCTGATATATTTAAATGAACATTTATGCACAGTCGCTATCAAGTAAATATTAAAGCATACAAGGTTATAAAAAATAATATAATATATGTTTGAGCAACGCATTTTCCTATGTATATGATGGCGACTGTACATAATATCTTGATCAATTAGAAAAAAATCTTAGGTATTCGGAAATGGCTAAGTATTGGTATTTTACGTAGGTATGTACGGTATTTAACCACTCTACACAGAATATTCCGTTTAGTGCTTTTTCAAGTACAATAATGACATTGAATATTATATTTCGTAGGACAATGACCACCACTCACCACCATATGCCACCAGAGATGAAGAATATATGAGATAAAAATATAAATGTATGTAGTTCATTTTTATATTAAGTACATTTTTATATGAAAACTTATCTCGACAGGCACGAGGATTGGAATACCTATTAAATAACAAAAATAAATTTTGCCATAGTTTTATCGGAATTATTTTAAATAGACCATTTTTAGGAAGAATTTTTTATTCACTTTGTATTGCATTTTTATTTTGATCTTTTGAAAAAATCTAAAAACCTTTAATACAAATTATTTCGGCTGTCGGGTAAAAAACCCGCGTATTCTAATTGTGCTTGGTTCAAATGTTTATTTCCCCACAAACAACGGATATCCTCACCAACAAACTGATCCAAATGGCAATGAGTGTTTGCAGTTTCTGTGAATTATCAGCGCTTATTATCATTTCCTTAACAGATAGCGAATTAATCATTATTTTAATCATCTTCATTTACTTGGTAACATGACGTTTGTATTGTAAATAAGCCTTCAGTTTTAGTGGAACAATGCCGAAGCAAGTTCATTTTTGTCCGTGTATGGTAAATATTGGTTTAACTTATCACTATTTTGTCCCAGATTCTTTATTTCTATACAAATTCGACTCCGTTTAGTGTCCTTGGCATTGGATGTGTCTATAAGTAAAAGTTAAGTTTTTCCAACGCATGTGAAAGCGGCTCGTGTACAGTGTCAGTGGCATTGTGGCAGCTCCGGCCCAGGGGGCCATGCCCCTCCCCTAAAATCTTTTTTTTTTTGTTGAAAAGGCTGATTTTTGGTGTTGACATATTGGCATTATGCTTATTCCCGAAAGTAAAATTGTGTTAAACTTAGCAACTTAGTGCCTGTGAATAATCTTCGTCCCAAATCGTGGAGTGGTGTCAAGTTTTTGTGAAATGAGAAAACAGTGTGATAAATTTTAGAGATAATATTGGCTTTTTTATTACGAGGTTTAATATGCACTGATAAGAGTACTTGTTGCAAGAATTAATTTTGCTATCGATTGTTTTTCTTTAGTGTGTAGTAAAGAGAAAATTATACCTAATTGTTTTCTCGAAGTCACTTCCATGGACTGAATTTGGTGAAAGGTTTTTACCCCAGTGAAATAATTTGTTCGTTCGTTTGTGTCGTGGACAACAAAGATAAGTATTCACTTTGGCACCTTATTTTGGTGATAAGTATTACAAAGAACACATGACAGAGGAACAGATGGACACAGGCATCTAATTATCATATGCCCTAACTGCCTGTCTAATAAAATAACTAAAACTAAATAAGGTGAAAACGATTCAACATATTGTTGTACTCTTTAATTCTCACGTTGCAAAAAGATAATACACATGTCGTCATTGATCCTTGAAAAAATTGCTTTGTCCGTCTGTGTACGTTTTTCTGCTGACATTATGTTTTCGTTTGTTATCGCAAACGGAGATTGAGATTAGGCTGTAATATTTTAAGTGCATTAAGGTAACGTAAAATAACTGACTCATAAGGCAGATAATGTTTCACTGCCAAAGGATCACGTCGTGGCGAAATAAGATCGAAATTAATAAACTCCTCAAATCCGAGGAGACGCTTGCGTAGAAATCGTGGTGTTAGTTAACTTCGATCTTACTTCAACGTGTCCAAAGAAAGACAATATGCTTTGATAGAGAAAAACTTTCTGCGCTGCGCTTCGTTGCATGTGCTTCATTGTTCACAACACTCTTATGGATCCCTGTAGCTTAATTTAATTGCCTTAAGCTCGCTAGATTCCATGCTTTATACATATTGTTACAAAGTAGCAAGTTACTAGGAGGGTGGTTAGTATGCTAGTAAAAACGGTAATTAAGCAAGGCCCAACGAACTCCACACTTTAGGCTTGATTGGCTTGCTTGGCTTGCTTTCATCATCAGTACTGTATAGACTGGGTTGCGTGCGATTTATTACAAATTGACAACAGTAATATTTTGAAAAGATGTTCTGATAAAAAACATGCATTTTGAGTTTTGTCCCAGAGTCCCAGAGTAGGCTCGTTTGACCAACCCAAACTCCGTTGCATTGGAAATACCGCCATCTGAAGTTCTGAAGTTGTACTATTATTCTCTGATTAAACTATGTGTGTAACTGTAGACTGTAGGTTTACATCGACGCGACTCCGCGTTATCGATTCGACTGCGCTCCACTTGAGGTTCCGCAGCGAACTGCCAAGCACTCCGCGTCTATTAAATTCCAACCGATACCTTATTACAGTTATTACGTTAGGAATAGTTTGGATCAAAATTGATGGAACTTCCGTCCGCGCAGATTTGGTTTTTGTGATAATCCGGGGTAGAACAAAGCAAACAAACCAAAAACACTGTGGCTTTTATAAAGATGGTAATAGATAATATAATAAGTAATATTATAGCATATACATACACATTACAGTAAATAACTACTATAGTAATTAAGTAGGTAAGTAGCAACTCTACTGGGCCTCTATTCTAGGCTGTAAGAACCATATTATCGTCTATATGGTATTGTTTTTAACTCGGCCGCCATTACAGTCAAGTAAATAAGAGCTATCAAAATGTTGACAGTACGATAACAGGTCAAAGACGATATGGTTTTTACCGCCTAGGATCTCGGCCCGGAACCAGAAATGGCTTTTAAAAGTCAGAAAAATGCATTCGAGCAGTTTATTTCACCCAGCGAGACATGTAAACCACACTTTATCAAATTACGTATAACCCTGCCAATCCTGCCATATCTGTACATCTTCGAAATTGTAAACTATGTAAAGTGTAACAAGAGCCAGTTGAGTATCTTGTCCTAAACAGTACCTATACGCCAACGCGGCAATATTAACATGAGACTGTTTAAAACAGCATTACTCGATAAAAGCGTTTTTGGAATGGCACCTAGTTTAATAAAATTCCAACTGAAATATTAGTAATTGAAGGTATTGATAGTTTTGGAAAACTAGATTTTTTTTAATTTGCAAATGATATAGAATAATGCTCATTCATGATGAACGTTAAACATGTAAGATATTTGTGCCTTTACCTTTGGGCGGGGATGTTGTGGTACATTATATTAAAATGTGACATCTGTTTTACCTATAATCAAAAATTATTATCCCCGACGTAATTTCGACTCTTGCTTTAGAGCTGATGGCTCTTCAACGCCCCAACCAATTTTCATAAAACCTGCAAGAACCATCCAGGTGAAACTACTTCAAATTAATAAAGCGGCCAAGTGCGAGTCGGACTCGCCCATGAAGGGTTCCGTGAAAGGCAAATTGCGGTTTACGATTTATGACGTATTAAAAAAAAACTACTTACTAGATCTCGTTCAAACCAATTTTCGGTGGAAGTTTGCATGGTACCTACATCACATATTTTTTTTAGTTTTATCAGTTACAGGGGGGGGGGACACATTTTTCTCTCGCGCAAACTATTCAGTTTAGAAAAAAATTTTATTAGAAACCTCAATATTTCTATTTTTTCTATTTTTAATACATACATACATACATTAAATCACGCCTGTTTCCCAGAGGGGTAGGCAGAGACCACTTCTTTCCACCTGCTACGATCTTGACAAATCTCTTTCGCTTCTTCCACATTCATAAGTAATCGATTCATCAAGCCAACAGAAAAGCGTCAAATATGTTTAACACTGCAATTTTAATAATTCTAATTTTGTTGATTCTTGTCGCGGCATTATGTATTGTTGAAGAGTCAAAGGCATGGTGACTGCTAGATTAATTGACCTAAATTAGAAAGCGTTAGTCGTAGACGAATTTGACCCTATTCGTAGCTTGGTAAGAACAAATTTGTTATTGTTTACGACTTGATTGTTACGCAATGGTTGACATTGTCTCGTTTAGGCACTTCCGGAGTATATTAGATACCAGGCCTACCCGGTCGATTGGGAATACAAATACCTAAGTATTTACCTAAAATTTGGGTATTTACCTAAGTATATACCCAGTGGGACTCTTGGGTATTTAACTACCGCCCATTCCTGTATATCACCCATACCGAATTTCAATAGAGCCTTTAAAAAAAAAATTGGCCAAAAGAAATAAGCGGACCTTTCCTATTCTCTCTACTTACATTTTCTTACACGTTAGAGATTTACATACGTCGACAAATACTCAATTGCCCTTTAACTTTTCTTTATTTAAACACATCTCTCAAACCAATCGTTTATTCCAGGTGGAAGAACGCAAACGTGCGATATGGGAAGCGTCAATATCCCGGCGCGAGGCGTTGTTACAGCGAGAGCGCGAGCGCACCGAAAGGCTAGAGCGCGCGCGCGCCTCCCGCTCCTCACCCCGCTCCGCGTTCGCGTTCGGCTCCTCCACCCCGCGCCTGCTCGAGCCTGTGGACTCCGGGGGTTTCTTCTGGGCCGCGCGCAGGTATGTTCGCGCAACTGTTGCTGTATCATGGTGTCTTTAAACCATGGTCTCTATTCTGCTTTTTCTAGCCCATCTTGTTTTTATATTATTCATGATGTTGATAGTGTAGTAGCTCTTATTGTCAATTGAATAGGATCTACCAGGACTTCAAGTTATACAAGCAAGATGGGTTGATAGAAATTTTAATAGAGCCTCAGGGTTTGTGATCGTTATTTTTCTTGGTTTTATGGAAGATCGTTAAATAGAGGCTAGTTGAATTCTACGAAAGTAAACGACTAGAGACGTTCTATGCAAATATGTCTAATTTCTACAGTTGTAAACTTTTGTAGAATGCATCTACTGCGGGCCTAGTTTGGTTGCGTTTATCCCGTGACAAAATATGGATAAAGCATCCGTCACTCTCGTACTTATGTGAGTGTCAGAAAGAGACGGATGTTTTATCCACGTTTTGTCACGCGATAAACGCAGCCATACTAGGCCTTCTGTTTTAATTATTTGCTTTATCAATTATCATCAAAGAAAATATCTATGTAAGTATAAAACGAGGTTTAGACTTGCAATATAAAATTGCAGTAGTTGACTGCTATCTAACTCTTAAGTTAGAAAAAGACACCAATATTGTGCTTCTTGCTTTAGAACTAAGACAGTAATAAACTTCTGCATTTTTTATTCCCAGTGTAATTCGCGCTTTAGAATGATCAAGATCGAAATTAATATAGGATAATAATGAAACATGGGGTCGCTTTTAGAATATCTTAGATAACTTGTAATTATGGTAATCTATATAAATGGGAGGGTTTTATTTACGTTAACTCCTTTCTTCTTATTAAAATTCTGGGCTAGATCCATACTATGAAGAAATAATTAATCTTGGGCGCTTTGGATTTTTTATCAGTAACCCCCTTACTTATAAACGTGGAATAACCTTGGAGTAGCTATGCTATGTTTTGTCCTTATCCGTCTAATTCAAATGTCACAATGACTGGTTAGGACAAAACATGGCATAGCTACTCCAAGGATATTAAACGTTTATAAGTAAGGGGGTTAGAATTCTTTTTAAGACTACACCGAGCGTCCAGTGGCGGGCTCTTTATTATTGTATTTTGTAATAAGCTAAATAATTGTCTTGAATTTCCCTTTCAATAATGCGCTATTACAATTCCCTCCTACGAGCCCTATGTCCCTTATGACATGAGGGATAAAATTATTCCATCATCATCATCATCATCATTATCTTGAAATCGAACCATGGGTTTTTAGCGTACAAATAAATACACAATGTGTAGCATATATGACAAAGTTTAGCTTTAACGTTAGTGTAGTCAATTTAACGGAAAAAGTCGGACTCATAAGTCAATTGTTATTCAACTTTGAAATACACAATTTATAGTTAAGTTGACTACACGACGGTTTAAGGTTATTAAAGTTTGTCATATATGCCATACATTGTGTCATTGTGTGGTTGATTTGTACAGCAAAAAAACAATTTTTCAAATTCAAAACAATACTTTTTTTTATTACAAAACAATAATAGTAATAAGACTAATAAGGGAGCCAATGGACACTCAGTGGAGTCTTGAAACTTGCAGACTTATGTTGAGCCACTATAGAACTTTATCAATAATGTAGTAGAGAGAGAGGTTCGTAGTGGCTCATTAAATAGTCGGAGATGGTATACCTATATATATTTCCCATTTAGTTATTCTTGTTTCGTTTGATCATGTTTTAAGTAACTAGTTAATTAGTAAAAAGAGACATACGAATCAAAAAATTTACGAAATGGGAAATTATTTGAATAAGTAGTGATAAATGCTACCTATATCTTGTTTTTTTTAAGCGTGTTTTAGGACCTAGATCATTTATTTTTTACACTGAGTGAGTTTTGTTTTTTTTAGAAATGACTGGCCAAAGGTTAAAAGTTTTTGGTTGATTGATCTTTTGTTCGTCTTACTTAATCACAACACTTAATCACAAATCAAATGGCAAAAGAGCATTTTAAAACTTTTAATCCTTGCTATAGTCACTACGCAGGTCATCATTCAAGCTTTGCTTCGTTTTGGGTCCTATTTCTATTGGGTGAAGGCTCATATCCGAATGTCATTGGGTACCCCAGTGACTAGAGGATTTCTCAAGTTTTTCCCATTTTTATGTTCACACTAATTTTGTTTTTTTTTTGTGTTTCCCCACTCCAGTACCAACCCCCTTGATCAGATGAACTTTTTTGAATCACTGTAAGCAGGTTTTTTTTATTTGATTTTTTTTGTCACGTTTTTAGATATAATTTTTACTAATTTAGTTTGATTTTAGCTCGTTAACTGTACTAATTATTTGTGTATGTTGTACGGTTGCAAGTTGTTTTTTTAGCTTATGTTTGTGTTTTTGCAGAATGTATTGTAACAATGTCAGAAATTAACCCTTTACTTGAGGCATAAATTATTGAATCAAAATACAAAGATGTCACAATCTTTAGGAACTCAAATATCACGATTATAACGAAGTGTTTTATAATAATTATAATGAAACACTAATGCATATGATAAGTTAATTATTTCGTCTAACTAAACAGATTAATAAGTAGAAATATTTAGGCACCGTTCCACTTATTGCATGCCAAATAAATTCAGTTTCTTTTGCACGATTCATTGTATCCAGTCACTAGTCTCACTGCATATTGGTTGCGATTAACACTGCATTTTATTTGCATGAAATTTTCACCCGTATATCTAGTTGTTTAAACATTTAATTTGACCCTTCGAAACCGGAGCTCACTAGAATTTTCTACATTTATCCTTTACTTTAACTGTAAGTATGGCGGTTTTCAAAAGGGATTTTATATTTATTGTAGTTAGCAAAGTTGTATCTACGAGGAACAAGGGAAATGAAATGCTGTCGTTGAAAATACACCTTACCGTGAATGAAAGTTTTTATTAACTTTCAAAAAAAGCACCTTGGCAGAAGGGCACAAGGGAGACATAAAATGCTTGTGACTTAAGTTACTAATGGCTCCTTTGTAACCTTTCAAAGTACTCTCGTCAGTTGACATGTTAAGTACATTTTGTTTTAATGGTATATTGAAGACATAAGTACTCACTCTGTATGTTCTATGAAACATGTATCATCCTTTTTTTTTACGAGCATTAATTTGTGCGTTAACAAGATGATAGTTTTATGGTTTTATTAATGGTCGTAAATGGTATATTGCTTCGAATATATTGTGCTTAATGTAGTTTGCCGCGTAGGAGACGTTTATCGCTATTCCCTCGGGAATTGTTAAATTTTCCGGGATAACAAGTAGCCTATGTGCTATTCCAGCTTATCTATCTCTGTGCCAAATTTCATCCAGATCTGTTCAGCCGTTCTGGCGTGATTGAACACACACCCAAACTTTCGAATTTATAATATTAGTAAAATTAGTAAGGAAGTGTTGAATTCGCACGAAATTTAGTTTGAACAAATTACTAAGTATCTCAAAAATTAAAAGATATTTATGATAAGTATCCAAACGCTTATACGCCAAAATCTGTGAATGAATGGATGAATAGGAACTGAAAGTTAGTGTTCTAATACGATACACTGACAGGCCCAAAATCAATATTGACCGACAAGCTGTTGGTCGGCGGTGCCCCTTATTCATTGATCAGTGATAGCTAGGGAATGCAAATAACCGGTAATAACCGGTTTTAACCGGTTATTTTCATGCAAATACCGGTTAAAATACAGTTAGTCGACTGCGTTTGCTTTTGTTGCCGTCCCCTTATCCCGTCAACTCTTTAAAAACATGTCAAATAAAAAGTCGTGATTCATTTAAATCTCTAATTAAACAATGCGAAAATGCTTGCGTTTAATTAGAACAACACTTTGAAAGATTGTTTCGCTTTAGTTATTTACATAGATCACTACACAAACGATTTAACGACACGCGGTGGTTAAAAATGGAACTAATTTCCTATACAACTTTGAAATGTTTGCGTAGATAGTGGCGCCAATGTCATGTATCTCTTATTTGTTAGTCTATTGTAATTATTCTTGTGCAGTCACACGTAAAAACACGTTTTAGTTCTCGTTCACGTGTGTTCAGCACATTTACGTTCAACCAATCAGCAATTTTATACGTTATGAAGGAAAGTGAGTCTTGTTTTCGTTTTTAGCCGAGTATTTTAACTGGGATTATGGATTACCAAATTAGATTGACAACTACATAGAGTAAAGTTAGCCCTTTCCCTGTTTTACACTTGAAAATAGACAAGGAGAGAGCCAACTTTAAATGACACATAAATTTACTTGTAGATTGTTTAACAGGCCCTTAACCATTTGTATTTATATCATAATCATGTTGACGTTAAAGAAGCTATTACTGCCATGTGAAAATCTACTATATGTTTACGACATAGAAGACAGATGGGCTGAAACGAAGTAGAATAACAGCTCAGTTTGCCTCAAAGGTTAATTTTGTAAATGTCTACTTACATAATTTATGATAAAACGTATCCTACTTTGATAAATAACCAAATATGGCTTTTTATTTGGTGTAATTCGAACATACTTAGCGGCTGTTGACCCAGTGGGTAAATACCCCAAGTATTTACCCTGCAAAACGTGTATTTACCCACCGTCCCTCTTTAGGTCCGTAGGATTGTCTAACCCACTACGCTTGACATAAGATTGGATGAAAACTGATACGGAAAAATGGTTATTTATTCCTTGTAGAAATGACATAAGAAGTAAAATACGACAAATGCATTTTTTTTTAAAGTAAAAAGAGACAAGACGGTAGCCTGTTTAGATGTCACCCAAAACTTCTATTTAGAGATTTAAAATGTATGCCTTAACTTCACAGAATAAATTTCTTTCATAAATATGCTAAAGATGATTACGAGAGTAAATCTGCACGGGCAGCACAATTTGTATTTTCTTGCTTGTCGCTCAGTGTGTCTCTATGGTACCAGACTACATGGAAAGGGAGATCCGAGTGACAAACAAGTCGCGGACATGTGCTAGACATGCTGTAAATACTGCGCTCAGGAGTCGCAGGAACGAGAAAGGCCTAATGGCGGTTTTTGCCCAGCAGTGGGACAGAAATAGAGAGATAAAACAAAGAGTGGATCTAAATATATACGCGACAAAAAACAAAATGTTTTCCATTTAAAGACCGTCTCCAAATGACGTCATTTTGCATGATTCACGTACTTCTAGCAACTTGTGTCGAATTCGCAAAACCATTACTATTCTAATCTTTTATAGTGCTTAGATACAAGCTTATCTGTACTACTACTTGCACCTTATGTTAGTCGAATTAAAGACTGAATTAGTTTGTCAATTTCTAAACTGTTTAGCGTTATTGCTAAGTTGTTGTTGCGTTAATTATAATGTTTATGTTTTTCGTTGTAGAGTTCATTATACCTTGCCCCGCCTTTTAGACATTGCATGTCGCGTGGGTAATTTATTTGGATTTTTATTTATAGTTCTCCTGCCCTTTTCAAGGTAAAATCGATTATTTTACACATACCTACAGCTATTTTGTGAAAGTGTTTACGTTTTAATTATAAATTAAGCAGTATTTGTATGGTTAAGTTGCTCTTTCTTAATGTCATGTGCGTCAATAGCCTCTTCTAATATTCTGTACAAAAAATTGTTGTCTCCCAAGGCTCACTTTACAACGAAAGTTGTTAGTGGAATATAAACCTATTATAAATGAAATAAAGTATATGTTGTCATTTAACCAAATTCATAAAAAAGAAAGAAATTCCACTTTATTTCATTTGTATTATTAAAAAAAATTGTATAAGGGGCCGTAGAAGGATAGGAGTCATATAAAATAAAGAAAATAAGTTAAGGTGTTGTTCACTCGTAATTAATTTAAAAGGAGTTCGATCCTCAGCAGGCACTATGTACAGTCACTAGCACTAATATATTATGCGAAATTGTGTTCAAAAATTAACACATCTATTACTACAGGCATACGAGCGTGCCAAATATATTTTGGTCACAATGTTGGATAATATCAACTTCACCTATTCTGTGCTAACCGATGCCCAATATGCCCATACGTTGATTCAGGACGTAAGAAAACCAGACTAAATTAGTCTGCTAGAATAACACTACGTTATTATTTTTGCACAAACTTTGTCAATCGTCAATCGTATTATAAAGTCCGATCAATGACTTTCGACGTTACGTGACATCCTGCACCATAAGGATAAGGCAGATGGTGACATAATTACCATGGTCCGGCGCCCCCACCACGTCACCCCATTGTCTCCGCGGTATTGTTTTAAAAACCATCGGCCTTGTCAGAACTGACAATAGTGAAATGTTTGTGTAACGCTTTTGATTTTCGTTGTTTGACAGTTCCTGTTTTTGAAACCGGATTTTTTAATGAATTTTATAGGTAGAGCTAGGTTTTCATGCGTGTCTGTTACCAGTTGTTTATTATGTATGACGTCCTTAGGTACCTATGTAATAGTACATTATGATACAAATGTGCTTAGTTGGTCATTTCACTCGAGGTTGAAGGCGTCATGGAGCCGAGAGTGTTGTTGAAATAACCAATGCTGTAACGTTATATATGGCGTTTCAATCATACTTCCGAGGAAAAAAAAGATTTTCCATTTTTAGCTTTTTACTATAACGTATAAAAACTAAATCAAAATTAACTACATTTTAACTGAGACAGTTTACCTATGCGCAAGTTGCTAAGTGTGCTATTTTCTCATCAAAACTTTTGGCGCAGATTGAAAAACAATGTAAAAACATCACTAGTGGGGTAAACCCCTACCCCCCCCTACCCCTACCCCCCCCCCCCTACCCTACCCTACCCCTAGTAAAATAAAGAATAAATTTAGAGACGACTATAATAAACTATTTAAATACTGTCGAGTGATAACCGTATTTAATAGGTTCCGTATGTCCGTGCTAAGTGAAAATTGTGCCACATTATCCACGCTGAAAAAAAAATGTCGCCAAAATAACTTACGTACCTTACAATACCTACCAATGTATTCACTTCCGGGTTATAACAACGTTTATGGAAAGAGAATTGACCAGTACTTGGTGCCGCACGTACTAAACACCTTAAATAAGGATTTAATTAATCGCCTCGTATGTAACCCTAACCCAAAATTATGTAAGAAACTACTAAAAAAACATTATATCGAAAATGTCTCCGCACATAACTAAAGCAAGTATTCATAAATGTATTTTTCTACTCGCGTACTATAAACCGCTAATATTGATATCGTTAATGGTGTCAGAATACCACCTATAGCGTAACCGAAGAGTAAAAACAATTCTATAATTAGCGTTGCCATGGTAATAACAGAGCTATAATTTATTATAGCATTGTTATTACCATGGTAACGGTCATTCCGGATATCAGTCTTGGCGTTTAGTTAACACTTGACATCCTAATAATTTGTATATAAACCGTTAAAAACATTTTAACACCAATTAAAATTACGTATATTAAAAATAAAATTAATTTTGAGACTAAATATGTGTTTAAAATAACATTTTTATTCAATTACTAAAAATAGATGGTTAATATCCATCGATTTGTTATTTGGTTACCATGGTTACGTTCAATATGGATATCAACAAAATGGCGTTTCGTTTGGCATTCCAACTTGTTTATGATAAATTGATAGAACTGTTTTTAGTAACTATTAAAATACGCGCGAAATTTGTTAACATTTATCAATAAAATTCACAAACTATTAATTTTGATGATAAGTAATTTGTTAGCAGAAAAATCGAGTAAAGTATACGAGAAAATTTAGCGATTGTTTATTTTTATCATTATCATTTTAAGCTTGTAGAAAAAGTTATGTATGCAACGGTTCACAATTAGCTCTTAAGGTACTCGTGCCTGTATTTAGAGCGCTCGCAAGCTCGCGCTCTAACCTCGGCTCTCGTACCTTAAGAGGCTTCATTATGAACCAGTTACATAAATAACTATATTATTATTTTTGTTTAATTAGTTACTATAATTACGGACCGCTTCGCGCGATCTCGCCTGCTATTGTATAAACCTTAGGAGGTTTCTAATAGTGGCTTTAATTGTTATATACTGTATTTCTTTGTCTTATAATTAAATAAATAAAAAAAATAAAAAAATAGAAAGCACGCGTTTTTTATAAGTGCATTATGTTATGACCCTAAAAACGCTGCAATAAAGGGCACTCTACAAACTAGGGTGTTCAATTAACTAACGTGCAGTTTTGTCGAAAAACAGAGATATCTCAATCTTGTGATCAGTTTTACGTTTGATAGTTCGTAACTTGAAGCACTAGGACGACCCTGACATAATTTTACGTTTCGATTCACGTGTATCGTTCTTATTAAATCAACATATTCGACCTTAGATGTCACTCATTGCCTACGCGAAGACCTCGGTTAATGAACTTGGTGCAGAGCAGCCGACGTTTGTAAATTATGTGGAAAACTCAAGAGAAATTTTGATTAAGTAAGGATTCCTTAATAAAATTACTCTATTTAGTAGTGAGTACCTCGATACTTAATACTCGATACTTACTTTATACCAATTCATAATGTAAATAAGTTGGAATACTAGTAAATTTATGTGCATTTAAAACCCTCTTTGTATGAGAGAGTAAAAAGGTTTAAATGCGAGGGTGAGCTGGTTTGTTTTCACCGAAATGAAACTTGGTACAGAGATAGTTTATAGCGCGGAGACAGTTTCCAAGGGAATAGGGAATGACAAGTTTTACGCGGGCCTAGTCGCGGGGGAAAGTTAGTTTATGTATAGTGGCGTAGATAATTTAACGCATTTTTGGTTCGCAATTTATCTCGTATACAAAAAGGATGCGTATTGATCAACATTGATGCATTTATTTTTTATTTATATAAATGATTTTGTTTTATATCATGAAAAATATTAGCAAACTTAACATGATGGGTGTTTTTGATGCGGTAAAAGTAGGTTTTTTTAATCATTATTCTAATTTGAAATATTATTTCTGACAATTCTGACTGTTTTTTTTGCCTTCTAATAATTCTAGCTTATTGTGTTTTAATTTGATGAGTGAAAAAGATGAAATAAGCTACGTGTGTATTATTTGAACGCATAACGGTGATAAGCGTTATTCTGTGGAGTTTTACTGTGACATTTTTTTTATACGCTGAAAGGTTTTTCCAATATGAAACTTATTTTCTATGAATCGCTTTAGTTTGATTAACACCTTCACTGCCACCAAGGGGTCATCTTAATCACGTGAGGCTGAATTAGGAGGGAGGGGCTCGAAAAAAAAAGGTCACTAGTATTTTTTCGTACACCGAGAGCTCAGTCTGGACTTCGCGTTATTTTATAGAAATTTGGACACAAAAAATACACGTAGTATTGAGTAGATGAAGTGTAGATAGGGGTATCTCGCTTTTTTCATGGATCAACGCCTTTTATATTAAGCTATGACTATGACGTATGGGACATACCTGAACTGGTACTCGAAAAACTTCACGTGATTAAAGAACGACCCCAGTTTAGAAACTGTATGTTATTTGAACACGCCATTGCAGGCGTGTTCTAGCTGGCTCTAGACTTGTTAACAAAAATGTTTACATAGCTTAGCGTATGTTTAAAATAATATAAGTAGATGAATGCTGGGGTCTTAGTAAAGAGGGTATAAGTCGACTTAACTCGTACTAAAAAGGGTATATACATAAACGGAGTATACTAGACTTAAACCTTTTTACACTTGATCTTCAGGAGAGATATACCCTTTTTCACTAGGACCCCAATGTAGCATGGTTAAAGGCTTCGAAACCAGTGGGCCTATACAAGATGCATTCAGCAAGTTAACGAATGACGAATTATATGGAGAAGTACGGATGAAGTAGATAATCAAATGACGGTATTTGGTCGGTAAAGTTCGAATTTATCTTGCTTACTCCGTATTGTAACAATATAAATACCTAAGAAATTATGCGACTAAATACATTGTTTTTTGCTTATTTAATAAATCTATAAAGGTTTGACGCAAGCTACCGCACGGTCGCGTGAATCGCGTCAGTCGCGTACAATTTCCATACATTTTGTTGTTGTTCTCAAGTTTTCTATTGCAACTTGTCTTGGCCTGTAGGCACTATTCCACTTTGTCTTACCATATTGTTTTTGATCAATGTCATATTACATTGTTTTGTTTCTTACTTGGCTAAGTAAGACCAAAATAAAATAATACAGAAATCGATCAGAGGCGTATTATAAACAGTCAAAATTTGCAAAATTCCTAAGAAAAGGATAGAACTATATGACTGATGAAATCTCTATCCTTTTCCCTGTCTGGAACTTAGCAGGTTTTAATAGCTTATAAAGCAGCCTCAGCAACAATAATGTTTAGACAATGTCGAATAAAGGCCCTGTATCTTTAACATGTAGTACGCAAAACTAATCCTTACCCCTCATACATTTCTAAGCAATTAAAGCCTGTATTTGTGTACATTCCAGGGCGGCATCAACTACAAATGTGATGTTCGCGTCTGCGCCGCTTACGAGGCGCGCGTCCGCGTTACACCTCGATACCGATAATGAAAATAAAGGTAAATACTTCTTTAAAATTTATAAGGTATTTTGTGTGTGAATATTGTTATTTTACCTTATTTTATTGACGACCAGCCTCCAAAAAATAACAGTATTATTATTACCTAATTAGGTAAACACCGAAATAGGTAAATACAGGTGCGATCCGGGTAAATACAATTTTTTTCCTTGTGGGTAAATAATTATTTACTGGGTATCAATCTCATACCCGGATAAATTTTTTGGACACATACATATAGAAATAGAAAAATAATAATAAGGTAAATTCACAAGTTTCATACATACGGTATGTATGCATGGAGTATTGGTGCTTAGTGCTGTTCGTGCCCCTCTGTTAGCATTTCATGCACCTTCTGACCTTCATTACTAATTACACTAAATAGCAAGTCATGTGTGTTCTAGAAAATACTTTGAATATCTGTATTTACCTAATTATACTACATTTGTGTAAACCCTTTATTTTAATGCAGCCATTATAGGAATGAGGATGTTTTCGAGTTTCTGTAAGTTTCACTTTTACATAACATTATATTATTAACATACGTAAATAATCTTCGTAAATGCATTAGTTATTACCAAATACGTCCGAAAAAATTGTAAACTTTATGTAAAACGAACAACGTTTCATTTTATTTGTATTTTGTCTATTGTAGGAGCAGAGTTTAGTTTGCAATTTGGTAACACTTTATTAAGTATTGCGCTAGAAAAAAACAATAAACTTTAAGGCAAAAGACTAAGGTTTCATTTTATCTGTGTTTTGGTTTAAGAACAACAGGATAAGTTGGTAATTTTGTAGTGCGTTTACGAAGACTGATAATCGAGCGCGGCCTTGCGACGGATTAGAGGAGATTATGTTAATGCGTTGTAAGACGGTGTAAGATGTAGCGTTCTATATTACGGCGGTTGGTTTGCAGCGTGATGTAATGGAATTGTTTGTTTTAAGATGTAATAGAAAAAAACAGGGTGATTTTACACAACATTTTTTTTTCAACACATTGTCATAGTACCAATCTAAGCTCAAGGCTCGTACTAAATATATGGGTACTGAAAAATGTATTATGAAATACATAGTTAATGAAAAATATATCACGGGATGATCTTATACACATTGACATAGTATTAAACTAAGCTCTGCGCTTATACTATAGACTTCCGAACAAATACTCGCGGTCATCACACAAATATTTGCATTTACCAGGGATCGAACCCAGGATCTCTAGCAGTAAGCAAGGTTACTACCAACTACGCTAAACGCATCGTTTGTATAATCAATCATAATAAGACGAATTGTTGCTTGTCGCTTTCCTGATGCTAAAGCGATAAGGTACATAAGTTATGATGTACATATTATTGACGTTGATTGTACTTACAAGGAAAGGTACCCAACTGTCCGGCTCCGATTTGATTAATTATGGTATAATTATGTTAGAAAGCAGTCTAAAATAACAGACACGTACCTATTTAAAAAAAAACGTCAATACTCATTATTTTTTCATGTTTTAAAACATATAATCAAACCAGTATTAACTAGCAATTTGCTTGAACAAAACTTTCTACAAAAGTTAGAGGGTTTAGTCACTTTTCAGTACTTTAGAGGACGATTTCTCCCAATAGGTTCGGATTGGGCAGCTAAAAAAAAATATGTCTATTATTTTAGACTACTCATTAACATATATTTAAATAAATCAAAGCGAAGCCGCACAGTTGAGTACCTTTCCTTGTCAGTTTAATCATATTTTATCTAACGTTGGGTCACACTGCAGTCTGTGTACACTATTTATAAATGAAATGTATTTTTATGTCTATTAATTACTCTGGCCGCGTTTTTACGACCCATTTAGCCTTGTTAGTAGTGACCCTGCCCATGAAGCTAGCGGTACTAAGCTATATTTTATCATTATTTATTACCCATATAGTACAAGCCTACAGCTAATTTTGGGATTGGGACAATTTGTGTAACATAGCCACCTGTTTTTTGATACCGTTTAATATCCATTATCAAAAACTGCAGAAGCTGCGCATAGAATGAAAACAAAATTCTGGTACAGTCATCAACTTAACGCATTTTCTGCCGTCGTTTCGCAGCAGGTGTCTTTTCTTTTATTTACTCCAGTCTCTACTTCAAAAATTATATACACAATATACATTGACCCCCTTACTAACAAACGTTGAGTAACGGTGGTATAGCTATACAATATTGTAACATTTGGATTTGACAGATAAGGACAAAACATTGTATAGCTATACCACCGTTACTCATCGTTTATTAGTAAGGGGGTAAGGGTCGAACATAGCGAAGCTTAAAATGCGCTGAAGCTGTGTAAATTAAGTTGATTCTTAATACTATCTTTTTCAAGCACTATCTCACAGATAAAAAAAAACCGGCCAAGTGCGAGTCGGACTCGCGCACGAAGGTACCATTATCTATACAACATTAGCAAAAAACGGCAAAAAAAACGTTTGTTGTATGGGATCCCCTATTAAATATATTTTTTATTCAGAACCCTAAAAAAGACAAATTTTGACTAAGCACTAGACACCCCTTTAGGCAAGTCCATACAATATAATAAGTATGATTGTTACTGCTTTCGATTTCAGACAGCAATTCGCAGTGAATTTACTTCCACTACTTATTATTAATAATTTGTATTGCAGACGAGCCTGACAGACCCCCAGCGCCGGCGGCGTGGTCGAGCGTGGCGCGGCGCCGCACCGACCTGGTGCCGACGCTGCCCGCGCCGCGCGCCCCAGGTAGAGCCTACTCCATGACGCGCCTCGACCGGCTCCCGGCGCGCCCCCTGTCCGGATCACCCTCGATGCACCACCTCAACAGGACGCGTAAGACTTTCAGGCTTGGCGAGGAGGCTTGGCTTTGTGGGGTTTCAAGAGGCAAGCTTCTGTTGGTGCTCCTGGACTTTGCTTTGGTGCTTTTGGTCAAAACGCGCTTTGGTGATGGTTGGGTTTGACGCTTAAATATTATTTCGAGTGGAATTTACGGGCTGTACCCAGTTACCATCAGGTGGCGTCTTTTTTTGTCTGCCTTCTCCGTGCCTTTAAAAAATATCGTTTGAGCAGATTTATTGCCGATCTGATGACCATTTTTAAATACTACTCATCTTGAACACTGTTTTAAAGTCAAAGCCAGGTATATCATATTCCATGACGCTTGTCGACCGACGCGTTTCTTCCCTGGATCCCCTTTGATGCACTTCTTCAACAGGACGCAGGACTTGGTAGATGGGTTGCAAAATTGGGTGATGTAAAAGAGGTTTCGTTTTCTCATAAGTCCTTTGTTGCCAGCGTTTAGAGCAGCAGTGATTACTTCCTATTAGGTTATTCGCATGGTCGTTTATCTTCCTCGCATACAGAGGAAAAGGATGCTGATAATTCCTAGTAGGCTTTGCTTTTTGTTTTCCGAAAAATCAGGAGACATCGTAACATTCATGAACAGTGCATAATAAAATCACTATTACGGTGGTATGTAAAAAATACTTAAGATAAGCCTTTTTGATTAGGTAACCCCTGTGTGAGATAGTGTTTAGTATTTCTGGTACGATTTTGTTTAGGATTTTCGAAAACAAATACAAGAAGTCAATAAAAGCAATAAAAATAAGAAGATTTACGAGCGTGACTGACTGTTCCCTAGCGGTGCAAGAAAGGATTTTTGGAAGTCGTCCCCCAAGAAGAAGAAATAGAGGAAGTAACGGGAAACTATATCCACGCGTAAGGATTTCATTATAGCTTCTTTTACTGAATTCTACATTCTTAACCTTCTCTATCATTGAAGTAGTATGGAAATTTTCGCGTGTAAAATTTTAAATGACAGTACTCTATCCTACTTTCCTTAGAATTTCGATATTTTTTCTATGGAGATGTCCAAAGGTGGCAGTAAACACTTTCCTT
Source organism: Acleris cristana (assembly GCA_948252455.1). NCBI lineage: Eukaryota > Metazoa > Arthropoda > Insecta > Lepidoptera > Tortricidae > Acleris > Acleris cristana. The sequence goes on along the minus strand of OX411791.1, from coordinate 1,837,967 downwards.
CAAGTGCACCGTTTGCTTCTTCGTTTGCATTATAAAAAAACGATTCTAGGATTGAGATAATGGCTTTGCTTTTGTGTTTGACGCTTGTCATGGAAACTATTTTGCTCTACAATGGGCCCGCTTAGTCAAGAATTGAGGATTAAAAAGTCGTTCCTAAAGACTCCTTCAACATGCTGGGAAATCTAGTGTTTGTGTCTAAAAGCTTTGCAGTTTTGTTAACCGAAATAGCTTATTTTTTATGAAGGTTTAACTTTGGTGACTAAATTACGAAATAAGTCGTTGCATTACTAATCGTGAATTAATTAATAATGTTCATTTAAAATAGATCTCAAATGTTCTAGGCATAGTCACTTACAAGATAGCGACGTTAGCCATCGTCCAGGTGATGCACTGCAGTCCAGTTGTTAAGATACAACAGTGTATAACCTTGACCAAACTATACATGTTAAATGTACTAGTACAGTCAAATAAATCAATTTTCGAATTAGTTTGTGACCATGTGAAATTGACACAATAAGTCAAATCCTAAAAAAGTTTCTTGTGTCTTGATATAGTTTCATAGTAGCTCAGAAATATTTGCTTGTGTACGTACATTTGTAGCTTTCTTCTATATCATCTAAAACATGTCGGATAGAGGTCCTAACCATGTCTTAATAAGTATTATCATTGGTTCAAAACACGCATTTCAAAATTTTCATTTTGCTCAAGTGGGTTTTCTTATTACCGCAAAATTTGGGTCTTTGGCATTTTTTTCTTCGCAAAATTGGGTGGATTTTTCGGCTACATCACACAGGGTTAAGGTGAGCATATTTTAACTATCAGCCACTCTTCGCATCGCAACGTTTCTAAGGTAAGTTGGGATCTTAATTAACTCTGCACTTGGTTTGTACAGCACTATCATGTCAAGGTGGTTTGTGAAATTAGATCACTGCCTCACTTACTCTCCTTACTTGTCTTCCTTTTTCCATATGCACATATAAATACTTTTAATCCCATTTTATTTTATACACCCTAGATTTGCGGTAAATTGATCGACTTGAAATCGTAGTGGTTCCTCAAACCTTTTTTTGTGGTTACTCCTTCCTACTCCTTAAAAACCTATATGTACATAATTTCCATTATTCAAAATTATTTGTGTTATGGTTAGTAACCGCGATCCTTGAAAACTTCAAAAATTGCGCTGGACTTGATCTTCTTTAGTTTTTCTACCTTCCGGCGTCCCCTCCCCATTCCTTCCTGCTTTCTGCAGAGCCATTAGCCCTAGCTTCGACTGGATTCACGTGTATATACACCACAGAGCCGCGATCCTTGAAAACTTGTAAAATTGCGCTGGACAACCAATCTTCTTTTGTTTTTCTGCCTTCCTGCTTTTCCCCATTCCCCTCTCCTTCCTGCACAGTCACGAGCTCGATCCCTGGACTCACGGGTGCATACGCCACAGCGCCGAGTTTCTTGAAAACTCCAAAAATTGTGCTGGACAATGGATCTTATTTTGTGTTTCTGCCGTCTATCCAAAGTCTCCGCCGCCCTCCTACCTTCCCCATTCCCCTATGCTTCCTGCAGCCCAAGCTCCGGGTGGAGTCACGTGTACATACGCCACAGAGCCTACCTAAACTCTTCTAAAATGGGGTTGGAAATCGATCTTCTTTTGTTTTTCTGCCTTCTATCCAAAGTCTCCCCCTACTCCCCTCCCCATTCCCCCTGGCTTCCTGCACGCTCGCCAAGCTCCGGTCTCACGTGTGCCCCCGCCGCAGAGCCGCGGTCGGGCTCGTCGACGCCGGGCTCGCGGCCGGCGAGCGCGCTGGCGGCGGCGCCCGTGCTGCGCCGGCCCGCGCCGCGCCGGCCGCGCCCCGCCTCCATCGCCGGCACCGGGGTCAACACGCCCAAGGGTAAGTCTAGTGGTGTGATACGACTGGCTAGGTTACTGGTACTAACTTAAAGAGGTATGCCTGCAATTTATACTGCATTCTGTTTCATCTAGGATGATCTCTAACGAGGTATTAAAAAATAGGCGATTATTTATTTAAGTTCCTGAACGGCGTCGCTAGGTTTGTACTAATATCGTAGTATTTATGTGAAGTTAAAGAAAAAAGTGTAAAACGTGTTTATATGAGCTGTCACAGGCATCATCTTAGATGAAAAAACAGTAGTTGGTCGTGGGTTTTTGCAATTTTACAAAATTCGAAGTTCCTCTCGATTGAGTCTCAAATAACGAGCGACAGGGATGGAGCTAACGTAACTTCCAACTTCGATTTTCAAAGTAGGGAATCTGTTAATAAACTTGAAGTAGCTAAGTCATGCTAATGTTACAATAACAGATAGGGACAAAGCATGACTATTGGCCGAACCCTGTATTCAAACCACGGATAGATAGGCTTACTTCGGATTAAAATTTGACACATTATGTATGGGCAAATGTCAAATTTTAACCCGAAGTAAGCCTTATCTGTCCGCGGTTTGAATATAGGGTTCGGCAGTTAGCTACTTAAGGATTATTCCACGTTTATTAATAAGGCTCCAAGAGTTATTCTGATGTTTGCCTAATGACAGAATTCGTTCCATAATTAACTCATTTCATTGGTTGGAAAACTTGGAAGATCAAATATAAAATGATATAAATTACAGGTGCCCTTTTTTTCATAAGTTAAGTTTTGATTGCAGGTTCAAAAAACAGAGTGGATTTTTAATCAATGTTAAAATAATGCTTAGGTCATAGACCTACTCCGCATGATTTAGATCCAACCCATCCTTAACTGTTCTATTTCTGTTTTTAATACTCGATGTTAGCGCTTTTAGCTTAGCTGTAAATAACATGAATGTTAAATGTAAAAGCTTTGAGTGTTTGTTTATATACCCTACATACAATTAGAAATTAAGTCGTATTTCTTGTACCCTTGATGAAATACCCTATTGAAAATCAAATACTCATGTAAACGTTATAAAAACGAATTTCATGACAGATTTGTTCTCGTGTAAATTTCGACTATTATTTTTTAAGTTGGGTAAATACAGGTTATTTTTGTCATTAATTGGGTAAATATAAATAGTCTTTTACTGTAATACCTATCAAGTATTTAACAACGGGGTTGGGTATAAATAAAAACCGAATTAATCCAACTTGCTGAATAAATTATCCAATTGTTACAATTAGTATTTACCCATTTCAACCGACAAAAAATCTTACCCTAAACGTTTATAGTAGATATTTGTAATGTACGTCCCTCCAGGGCTAGACACAAACTGCCAGAGCGTGGTGACGACGCCGAGCGTGTCGCGCGACAGCACCGTGGTGGGCCGCGCGCACACCACGCCGCGCCGCCCGCGCCCCGCCTCGCTGCACGTGCAGCGCCCAGGTGCGTACGGACCGTACCCAGACCGGCGGGGACTGACTCATACGGCTAGCACGTCTTGTATTTTCTCGTTTATCGCTCAGTGTATCTCTACCGTGACAGAAAGGAGATATCCTGAAAACATCTTGGTTTCAGCCGAAAATAGCGCCGCATGATTGCCAGCTTAAAATAGTACCACTCTATGTCTTCCCGTGGAAGTCGTAAGAGGCGACTAAGGGATTAAAGGCCTGTAGTTTTGTTAGGCAATGGGCTTGCAACCCGTCACTAATATACACTGGTAAACATCTTACACCCGTATTCCCAAACAATACTTAAGGGATCCGTCACTGAGTAAACGCACTGCCTTCAATACAGCTTTCTGATTGGTCCTTTTTGACCGACCTTTTCTTTATGAGACGATTTGAACCACCCTGTGCCTTCGTGAGCACTATGAGACCTAATAGTGACGTTTGTGAATACGGGTGCTAGCCTGTTTGTGCAATATGTGGTTACAGAGTTAACAACAAGTTTTTTGAGTTGTTGGTAATTCTATAGCTCTGCCTACCCCACTCTGGGAATGAAGGCCTGAAGGTATGTAAGATGTATGTACATATTCAGACCGATGAGAGACCGATGAGACCGATGAGATTCATATTTAGATCAATGGTCTGTGTGATCGTTTGCCTTTAAAAATAAACCTGTTCGAGATTATTACGATTCTTGTTTCGTTTTACTGTACGGGTGCTTCTGCCTTTTTAATTTCAATGTGTTTTTTGTCATCAGTAACGGCCGGCCCAGGCCCAGTCGAGGGCAAGCCGCCGCTACACAGGAAGCCAAAGAAAGATGACAAAAGCCGGAAGTCATCCGCCTCTCCCGGCCGAGCCCTGTCACCGTCCCCGGTTGTGTCTAAGGAGCCGAGCCAGGAGAAGGAAGTCAAGGTAAATACTCTAAGAAGCCTTGCCTGTATCTTCTCCTTACCATGAAAAAAACATGTAGGACTTATATTAACATACAATTTAGGAGTTAATTATGGACCCTGTAGGGCACAGCAACTTATAAACTAGTCATCTATGATTAATTTTTGGGTATCGTCGTGAAAGAAATCTTTATATTTCACGCGACGTTATATTTGTCTAATAAGTTATTTTTCCCCCAGCAAAAGCCGGCGGATAAAAATCACGTGAGCGCGCACGAAGTCAGTCAGAAGTTGGAGGCGCTACAAATACAAAATGGAGAAGCTCACGGGAAACCGCTAAACGATAAGGTAACCCTATAACGAGTAATTTCATAGCGTGCGTCAAAGCTCTTTAGCCGTTGACCAAGAATCTATTATTACTTAATCCGCGCGCTATATTATTTGTGTTTTTCTGTAATTAAGGACAAAGGGGGATTTGGGGATATTAGTAATTTAGGTTCTGTTGTGTTGGGATAAAGAAAAACGAGTGATTCGGTTTTCGCTGCGATGCAATATTTTATGGCTTGTTTTTTAATCATTTTACACACTAGTGCCCCCCGTTACGTTCACTTGCGGCGTAAATATAGAAAGCGCGAGCGCGTCATGCGTGCGTTCCGAGGCAGTGCTTAGCAGCCACTGAATAGCGTCCGATTACTTTCTCACCCTCTTACCTGAACGAATAGTTGGATAGAAAAAACACTCATGTTCCTAGGTTTATGAAGGCTACTTTCCTATCAAAATATTCGAGCATATAAGAGGTTGAGAAAGTAGAAGGTTGTCGCTATTCAGTGGCTGCTAAGCACTGAACTCTTTGAGAATGCTTTAACTTTTGTTAATTATAATCATTTTTATGTTTCAGGTAAACGAAAACAAAGAGAACCAACATAATAACGTAGTTAATACAGAACCGATTGTCGTACAAAATGTAGAACAGGCCAAGCCTGAAATAGTCGTACTGAAGCCAGAAGTAGAGAAGATACAAGAACAGATCCAAAAAGTAGAAGAAAAGAAGGAAATCATTACAGAACAAATTGAGAAAGTTCAAGAAAAACAGGAAGTAGTTGTAGAAAAAAAAGTAGAAGAGAAGAAAGAAATAGTAGAAGAAAAGAAAGAAAAGGTAGAAGAAAAGAAAGAAAAGGTGGAGGAAAAGAGGGTAGAAGAAAAGAATCCTTCTCAGGAGTTGAAGGCTGAAGAAAATGAAATGACAGGTAAGTGAAGTGTGATAAGTTTATTTTTAAAGAAATCCTTATCCTTGGTGTTTTAAGTCGGTGCTGTACTGTATGGAGGATGGTCCAGTAGTTCGACTTTTTCACCGTCCAGGTACAGTATCCGCAGCGCGTTAAGGACAAAACGACTTGTCCTTAGCGCGCTGCGGATATTATATTTAGTTGTTTTCCGACCGGTGTGAGGGCTGGCATTGTCGTGTTAAAAGATGATGCGGCGACAAGTTTTCCAGATTAAAACAAAGATACTCTGCGAACAAATAGTTGTGTACCAATTGGCATTGACCGTTCTACAATTTTCAAGAGGAATGGTAGCCACGTAACCCGATTGAATACTAGAAAAATAAAATATTTTATAGAGGCAAGATATGTAAATCAATGGAAATTTGTTCATAACTTTATCTTGGCACTAGAAATGAGAATGAGGAGTCCTACCAAAATTTAGGGGTCCTACCACCATCGGGGGTATGGCAAGGGGGGGGGGGGGGGGGAGTTTTACTAGGCGAGTGTCATTTTCCATGTAATTTTTTGTGCTGAATCGAATGCATGAAAAGAAGTCATTCCCTATTTTGTGGTACGATTTTGGAAGTAGGGTGACGTGATGGTTGTGTTCCAGCGTCGATGATCTCGCGCCGCATCACGACCGAGGAGCAGGCCAAGGCCGCGCTGGCCGAGCGCCGGCGCCGCGCGCGCGAGGAGGCCGAGCGGCAGGCCGAGCTCGAGCGGCAGAGGTATGCCATATCGTTATATCATATAAGGCTAAACTGACTAACTGATGTATCAACGCACAGCCGAAACTACTGTACCTAGAAACTTGAAATTTGGTACAGGGGTTCCTTTCATGATGTAAGTGAGCACTAAGAAAGGATTTTCCGAAAATCGACCCCCAACGGGAAAAAATGGGGAGTAGCGGGAAACTAATTCTACGCGTACGTAGTCGCGGGCGTCCTCTAGTATGATATAATTTGATATATAAAAGGCTAAACTGACTGACTGATGTATCAACGCACAGCCGAAACTACTGTACCTAGAAACTTTAAATTTGGTATAGGGGTTCCTTTCATGATGTAAGTGGGCACTAAGAAAGGATTTTCCGAAAATCGACCCCCAACGTGAAGAAATGGGGGGAGTAGTGGGAAACTAATTCTACGCGTACGTAGTCGCGGGCGTCCTCTAGTATGATATAATTTGACAATCAGATTTTTATAGAAACTTTGAAGTTTACCACTCACAATGAAAGGTACGCAATCTTCCGGCTCCGCTTTGGTTTATTTTGATATGTTAGAGTGTAATCTAAAATAACAGACACGTATTTTCTTTTAGCTGCTCAATCTCAACCTATTGGGAGGAATTGTCCTCTAAAGTATTGAAAAGTGACTAAACCCTAACTTCTGTTGATAATTTTGTTTAAGCAAATTGCTAGTTACTGGTTTTATTATATGTTTGAGAACATGAAAAAGTTATGATCACGTGTTTTTAACGACTAAGATTGATATTTCAACCAACTGTATGTGCTTGATAAAAAGCCTCTGCCTTAAAAAGGGATTAACTTGGCCATTCACAGATTGCAGCGCGAAGCTGAAATTGAGGCCGAGAGGCAGCGGCAAGAAGAAGAGAGACAGCGCCGCGAGGAGGAAGAGGCCAAAGAGCTGGCGCGTCTGCAACGCGCTGAGCAGGAAGAAAAACTTCGAAAGGCTATTGAGGTAAGGTCGAACTTAGAAATTAGTTGTTCATAAATCATAATTATTTATTTAGTAAGGATTATATACAGGGTGTATTGCAAGTCGAGTGCCAAATGAAAAGGGTGGGTAGCTAGGGTCACTTGCAACACGTTTTGGGCCAATTAACACTCATCCTTGTGCCGTAAAGTTGACCTTGACGATTTTTATTTTCTGTCCTTCACACTTTGTCGGCTAATATTTTTTTATTAGTTTACTATATGAATAAAAATAACATTTCATTAGAATACGCATACATAAGAGATAAAAAAAATACAAATACTTTTGTACTGTCACATTTAAAAAAAAAGATAGGTAAACAAAATGGTCAACTTGACAAGACACCGAGATTTTATTTAAAAAAAATATTAAAAAAACACCGTGTATATTGATTATATTCATGTTCAGTACATAATTGTATTAAAAATATATCATAGAAATAATAATGTCAATAGTTACAAGATTTAAAAATCGATGTCATGAAGGTACACGTTCTAAGTTTACTATTAAAATAAGGTGTAGACCTGCAATCCCTAATTTGGCCGGTATTTTATTAAATATTAACGAACGGAGTAGTGCAGCGATTTGTGAATATTAACATTTATTTATAAAAAAAAACTGTAGCAAACTATGTCAATCTGATAAGCAGTTTCTTTCTTTCAAATTGAAACTGTTTGATTTCTACGAGCTAACCGGCTAGAAGTTCTACCCTGAACACTATCTGCATCTTTCTGTTTTGTAGCGAAAGCTACGAGCAGGGGACCCGCTATTGTCGGACGGGTTCACTAATGTTTCACCGAAATACGTTTGACCGAATGAGTTTTTTTTTTTAAATTTATTTAATATAATAAAGACTACAGTAGCATATTGTAATATTACTCGTCAAACTGTTACGTTTATCGGGCGGTTGTCGTTTGGCAACTGCTTCATTTCCCAACCCGCTTATATTCTGTAACTGTAAATATTTCAGAATTTTTATAAAAACTAACCTAACCTAACCTATAGGGTCTACAAAATGGTACAAAAATAAATCCTGAAATATTTGCAGTTACAGAAATATAAGCGAGTTGGGAAATGAAACAGTTGCCAAACGACTTATTCGGCCAAACGTATTTCGGTCAAATTAACGGACCCCTGTCGGACGTGTTATATAATGAAGCGACGTTTCCAGGCGCAACAACAGCTGGAGCGCGACGAGGCGTCGCGGCGCGCGCGCGAGGAGGAGGAGCGCGCGGCGCGCGTCAAGGAGGACGAGGAGAAGCGCCGCGCCGCCGAGGAGGCCGAGCGCCTGCGCCGCGAGGACCTGGCGCGCACCGAGCGCGAGCGCGTCGAGCGCCGCCTGCGCGTCGAGGCCATCATGACGCGCACCCGGCTGCGGAAGGTCAGCCGAGAGGGCTCCCCCCTACTTATGAAAATTGCAAAACATACATTTTCTCAAAAAATTCCTGAAAGTTGACATTACTATCTACGTATTGAGACGCGAAGTACATAGATTACTGACAGTTCTCAAATTAAAAAAAAAACAGTGCGTGCTCGCTACACAAGCCCGCAAAGTTGCATAAAAATTCCATTACTATCTAGCATGTAACTTTTTAAAAAATTAAAAGGGCCATAATAAAATGAGGGCACAAGTCTTATACATCCAAATTTTATTCGAAACGTAACTTTTTTATCTGTCTCTGAAATAGCTTATATATATTTTTTAAACCAAGCTTGCGTTTCTCCTCGTCATAAACAAAAAGGCGGTAAAGAATGATGGTTTTTTCACGTGAAATTTCTGTTTGCATTCAATTCAATAAATGAGTTCAACCGATGAAGATTTTACTCCAACACAAAATAAAACTTGCGATTTTTGAGCAAAGCACTGTTCTGCCTTGGCAGGAACTGCAATTCTCGCAAACTCGTCTGCTTAAACCACTACTCGGCCCGCAATTGCTTACTTTCCTGCCTAGGGAATAATGTACTATCTATCATAAACGTTTGTTTATTAAACCATTTTAAACGTTTGTCGGCACTCGCCAGGCGGAAGAGGACAAGAAGCAGCAGGAGGGGAAGCAGGATGCGCCCGCGCAGCCCGCCGACAACGGCAACGCTGATCTGCTCGGCCTGAACACACAGGTATACTATACTACTTTTTGTTTGATTTTATCTTTCACGTATTCTTCTGTTTATGTATCTACTCTACATTAATATTATAAAGAAGATAGATTTATATTTTTGTATATTTGTAACGAATAAACACAAAAAGTAAGGGACCGATTTCAAAAAATATTTCTCCATTAGAATCCTACATTATCTCTGAGTAATATAAGATGTGTTTTATTTTTCTATGCGGTCGGAATCGCGGGCAACAGCTAGTTTTTTGATGAGGTTGCTCAAAAAGTGGTACTTTTTTTTAGGTATCGTTTGGAAAGTTGGATTTTTCACGCTAGTGTTTTTTATTTTTCCAATTTTCTTTTCCTTTTTCTCGCTTACAGCTCGGGCCATAATGACATACTTCCCGCACTTGCATCAAAATGTACTGTTATTATGATATTAATGTACTATTATTTAATTATGATATAGCAGACCAGACGTCGGAAGTTTTGAGGCAAAATCATTTGACAAGAAGTGATTTCGTATATCGATGAAATCAGTGATTATTTATCCCTTTAAGCGGCAAGAAAACTATTGTTAGTTTAAATTTGAACTTTGAGATTATTGTCATAAAGTATTTATTGTTTTTGACAGCAGCCGTTATACGGTTGATTGCCACTCGAAGGGTTAAAAACTAGTTCATTTAAATACTGTCTCTAATATGTACATTATATGTATATTTACATCTGAATTTTAATTTCACTTTTGGTGATCTCATTTACGGTATTTTCATATTTTGTTGAGAATTTTAAAATATACATGCATATTCCGTTTTGAGTAAAGGTGAATGATATTTGTTCCAGGCCGAAGACTCGCAGCCCGCGGAGGGCGTGGGCGCGGGCGGCGCGGCGCGCAACGGGAACATCTCCGCCGACCTGCTGGGGCTGGCCGACCCGCCGCAGGTACCTACCACACACGAATCATGCTCTCCTGGTACTTTTGGTACACCCATTTTACAAAATTGTAGGGTTCCTTATTCCCTTATAGTTTCCACCTGTATGTACAGTGGTAACCCATCATTTTATCGAATTTCATTTCATCGATTGTATCATTTCATCGAATTTCATTTTCTCGAACGGTAGTTTCTGCTGAAACCAAGATGTTTATCTACACTCATATCATAAGTTCTCTATAATGCGTTCAGAATCCGTAGACAATGACCAGCATTACTTGATACAATTTTACTATGATATGTTTTCTTATCTGTAGCTGTAATGAAAAGTTAAAATTACGATACAACTTTTGATAAAGTAATGTTGTTCAAATTTGGAACATCTTCCAAAACCAACAAAATTCAAACAGGGGGGCAATTCTAGTATCAATTGAACGTCGACTCGGTATATTTGAAGCAAAGTGTCGTACGCCATTTTGATTTCGAATGACATTAGAATAGGAACTTTGTTAGTTTGTCTATGATTTAAAAAAACATTCATATTCGTGACACAGGTTAGCTTTGCCGCCATGTTTGTTCTGCCGCCTATTGAACGCATCTTAGAGTACTTATAATAATGTGTGTAGATAAAGTAATGTATGTAACTGTACATAATTAGGCCTTAAAACACTCGTGTGATCTTATTATGAAACTCGCCTCCAGCTCGTTTCATAAAACCACACTCGTATTTTAAGGACCCTCTTTATGTATCAGTTACATAAAATACTATTTCAGGATATCTTAAACATTAATTACGTAGGTTAAGTTTGGTTAGAATTGACAAAATCAAAAAAAAATAACGCATGCGGCGAGAAATGGCTTTCGATGAAATGATAATACTGCGTAATGATACGTTCGTTGAAAGGTGCTTCGATTAAATAATAGGTACCCATGTACAGTACGCGCACGATCTAAGTGCCGAGCTTACGAATGTGCTATACGAGTAGACACTGCAGGCGAGAGAGGAGAGGCGTGGCGCCCTTCACCACAGGCCCCGACTACCAGAATATGGGCCCAGCAACATATCTCATACGCCTCAAGCCTGTCTCTCTGTATTACTTAGATATAACTATATGTATTGTATGATATTTATTAACATAAGTAGATAGATATTTAATATAATACAATTAAAAGTTAAAACTAAACTTATTTAAATTAAAATAAAAACTATGCTACTCAAATATTAAAGACGTAAATAATAATCACCACTATAAAAAGAACACCCCCTCTAGCAGTTCCGCTCGCGGCATGGTCCCTATGAAACTGGCTGCGTTACCTCTATGTATGATTATATGAAATGTTTTCGTGTAGAGCTCTAATTTAAACTATATTAAAGCGAAAAAAAAACTTCGGTCTTAGGTAGGATTCGAACCTACATCTTCTCTAGGTCTCTGGGCCAATGCAGGCGCATTACCACTTATGCCACCAAGACCCTACTTAAGAACCACAAAATTAGTGATCGCTTGCTTTTTCATTCTCGGAGGGTATAATGACGCCATCTATCGTTGTTTAAAAACGACACTCATGTTTCAAGTTACATTGAAATTAGCATGCGTACAATGGGCCACTTCATTCTAAAGATTTTTAATTTAACTGAAGCGTCTGTTACGAAATTCTAAACTGTATTAAAGCATCTAAATTCCCTAAAATTCCAGACCGAAGACAAACCAACAGAGCCAACCAAAAACATGGACAACGCTCATCCCGAGACCAACAACGGGAACGACGGACACCCCGCGGCACTTTCCGCCGCCTTCCTCCAGAGCGAGCGAGACGCCGAGCGCAGCCAGAAGCAGGACAAACTCCTGGACGACGACTTCACTTCGCACAACGGGCATAACACGCACGCGCACCCGCTGACACTCCAGAACGCGATCTAAACGGGTCAGACATCTTGTATATCCCAGAATTAAGCGGGCTAGACGTCGTATATCTCAATGCGTATATATTGGCTGAGCTGATTTATTCGTAAGTTGCGAAAGGAACGATAGCTTAGGAAGGTTTTGACAGGTTTCAAGCTTCCGCGTTGGTTTGATGTTTAAAGTAGTGCCTTGGTCTCCCGTTTAAGAGTATCACAGACTAACCTTAATGAACACGTAATAGATAGTGTGCTTAAAATATGCTTGGTCCTTATCTGGCATTATGACATTTTAAATTGTCAGAAAGTAAGTGGCTGTAATTCTGAAAACATCTGTCCAATTATTAAATTTTTTAATTACTTTATCGTTGAATTTGGTTCGCAAATCCAGAGCAGTTTTGTGGGACAACTTGTAACATTGATGAAGAACTTGCATTGAATAAAATAACAGTGAAAAGATAGTTCCAAATGAGCAAGCGGTCAAGATCACACCAAGCCATTGAAGGGGATGCTCGCCATCTTCAAGGGTCATAACGACTATGACTGGAAGACTTCGACGACAGGACAGGATTCACCGTACAACGTTGCTTATATATACTTGACATTGGCAAAATTACGTTATGATGTAGACGCCGTGAGGCCGCCGGACAATCTAAAATCAATAAAGAAATGTATGAAAACCTTAAGAGAAACTGATGATCTAATTCTGACTGATAGGCCCATATCGGCCGGCGGACTGTTAGTTTGTAATGCCCTTTACGCCGTAGGCACTTTAGGCTCTAAACTACATTGGCTTGCACCCCTACCCTCTTCTGTATTGGCTGGGTTGCTTGCAAATGAATACGAATTATGCAATAGAAAGAGTAGCACAAAGTAGGCACGTTTGAACTATCTAAACTTCTTAGAAAGAACGCCTTCTGTACTTGTACTATTATATATTCTGTTGCCGAAAGTTACGTCAGAATGCTTGCTATAGAAACGTACGTTACTAAAATGTTAACGCTAGCGTTATGTAAACGTATAGCGAATACGGGAGACCGAGGCCTAAACGAAGTATTTACGCCTAGAGCGCGATGTTGTATGTTTAGTAGACCGAGAAACATACACCTCTATGGTATGTCAATATCTATTGCCACGTGAGAATATAGTGTGAATAACTTTTTCCAGACTATAACAACTTTTCTTTAGTCAAATGTTTCTTTGACCTTAATGATAGTTTAAAAAAACAACGTAGTTAAATTATTCGGTTAAAGTAGTTCTATGACTTTTTTTTGTATTAGCACACGAACGCGAGTCGTGGTTTTAGTAAAATTAGACTGGTTACTTGTGAATTTGTTTTTTTTAAAGATATCAAGCTTATAAAAGGTGCCTTGAATAGGTAGTTGTTTGAAATGAATTACGTTGTTTCGGTGCTACAATTTTTTTAACGATCAAATGTTAGTGTTCTTTATTATTGATCGATAAAACGTTTGGAAGGATTGTTGCGAGGTCAACGCGGTTGTTTTGCAATGGCAGCCAATATGTATGCCTTGAGAAGAGTGTATCTGCTTCTCTCTTGTGCACGTAAAGTACAATGATGTATACATAAATAATAATTGTAAATTGTTGTACTAACGTGTATATTATCTAATATTCTCTTAAATCATTTGGTATGCAATCTAGCACTTAATACCTAAACCGCGTTAAACGTACGGTTGTATTTAAATATTGAATATTTAAACTGAGAAGCAGACTGTTAGGATGAATATTATTAACTAATGCATTTATATTGCAAATCCTTGATTCTAAAGTTTCCAAGCTTGTTTTGCTAAATGTAAGCAAAAGTAACATTAATCAATGCTTAACATTTCATGTTACGGGAAAAAAAATACATATTTTCGTACATTAATCAAATAAATTTCGTTTAGGGTAGTCAGTGTATCTAGGATCAGGGACTAATCTATTAAATATCATTTTCTATTAACTGTTCACGTTTGTTAGTACCTTGATAGGTTGTGTATAACTGTTCTTACAGTGCGTATTACATTTTGTGTAAATTATAATTAGTTTTTATTTATTGTGATGTTTTATTAATGACCGGTTGTAGGAAATATTAAAGTAAGGAAATCAAATGAACGTTTTTGCTTCTGTGTTGGGCAGAATGGCCGACGCGGTGACGGGCGGTGTTACGCTGTAGAGTGAGCGGGATGGATATGTGTTTTTAATTTCGTCCGCATTTTCATGCATCAGCTTTACTTGGACTGACGGTCGTACGTTTTTGCCCGTTTAGGAATTCGAGTATACCAGTGAATAACTACGAATAAAACATACAGCTTACTACCTATACCCAAGTCCACGCCAAATTGTATTCAGCAAAATATATAGTATTTTTGCAACGCAGTGATTATTAACTTGTTTTAAGAACTGGTTAATTTGAAACATCTTATTGTGTTATTGCGTTAGAGTCTTGTACAATTTCGGATACGCAAGGTTAAATGTTTGAAAGCATTTACAAATCAAAATGAATTTGGTTAAAGTTGGAACCGGCGCATTATTTCTAGTACTTGATTAATACAAAAAGGGGAAAAGGTTAAAAATATGTTCTCGGCATGATCATTTCAAAACGTATCTAAATGAATTATTAGATAATTCAAACGAATAATAAAGTGGGTTATAATATCTTCGGCCGTAATAATAACAAATACCTTAATAAATATAGTTAAGTTATTTAATGATGCATAAACAACTTTTGTATAATAAATAAGTAGTTAGCGTTCAAAATAATTACCTGTTTTTGATTATAATTGAAATCCGTAATGATTTTTGTTAAGTCACATGATTTTCAACGTTTTTTTATGTATAGCGTTTTCATTTTTTTTTATGCTTACATACAATAAAATCTAGTGTAACTGTATTTATCCTAATAATTATAATAGTAACAAATTATCTAATATCAGGGACGGGTGTTCCAAAACTTGTATATTCCATTCATTTCCCATTATTACTAATAGTAGATTAATTGTACGTTATTTTGAAACCATTATCATTAAGTTTTGGTTCTAGAGTTCTGATTTCAAAGGAAATTGTAAAAAAAAAACAACTCTTGAATCAAATCTGTGTACATTTCAAACATCAAGACCTTAACCTTTTGACCGTTTTCGCGATGCGGTTTAGTGTCTACTGGTTAAAAGGTTAAACATCAGTTTCATAACGGTGTAAGTAATCTTTTATGACCATCACATGGCCAATATAGCCTTTATTATCCATTCAATAGTGCCTATAATCAAATTTATTTTTTTGTACCTATTTTGCTGATATTGCGTTAGAATCATGAGTTTTGTACGTGACCTTATTTTTTCACTTATGAATTATTTTCTTGTTCGGAAGTTTCGTTAATTTAAATGTTTACTTTTTGACCACAGTGTAAAGCGAATCTTTGAATTTGATAGGTTTTATTTGCACTATAAAGACCGCTTTTATAAAGCATCTGTTTTGAATTGACGTGTCTTTACTTTCTTACATTAAATTTTTATAAACCTTTTTTGTAGCAATAAATTTGATAAACATTGTGATAAGTGGCAGGTCCTAAAGGGGGGAATGAAAGTAATATGGCTCGGTCAAATCATTTTGATCTTGTCTTAGATTAACTGTTAAGGTTACCTTTTCTGCAGATGGTAGTAAAAGTTAGCGTTAGAGACTCAACACTGTGTATACCGAGTGGAAAAAATCATGTGTATCGAAAATAGCAAATTCATCGCATAGGGGACTTACTTTTGTTTTTGAAAACAATCAATTCTGCATTTATGATTTTTTGAAAATTGGTCTGCCTTCTCCTGGAATCAATCTAGTCGAATATGACAAAACAATAAAGTTGCGTTTTATGATACAGATCGAAAGGGTCATTGATAGTGATCACTTATATCTAAAACACACACTTTTAAACATGCTTTAAACTATATAAAGACCGAAAAAAACACGACTTCATTATTCGACCAGTTTAAATCCCGGGGCAGACGAATTTTCAAAAATCCATAAATGCGGTAGTCGTGGCTGCCAGCAAAAATAGGCCTAAGTGTCTATGAGGTAAGATTGATATTAACAGTATAGAAAAGAGTTATCTACCAAAAAATTGCCTTTGTCGTATCGCTAACTTTTGCTAGCCATCCTGTAAGGTTGGCGGTCTTGTGAGATGTCCAGTTCCATCCGGTAGGTTGTCACCCTTGTCACCGATCATTATGTAATGTATTTATGTATCACTCGAGACATGGCTTCTGTGTACGATCTATTCTATATTATGTTAGCAATCGATGGATTTATAAGGAGAAAGTTTTAATAAAAAATATTATGAAATTTATTCAGGCGTTTTATTTATTATATACGAGAATTTGAACTTTGGGCAGATTTTTTTAATCTTCAGATAAAATTGTGTCATGTAAATGTTAACTGATGTTATTTTATATGAAAAAATAACTTTATTGTCATAATTTTGTCTGAGAATTGAATTCGCCCTCTTTGGTATGCTGAGCACTGGAGTCTCTATTCTACTGGATAAAACAATATAGGGTATTGGTGGTGGTCCACCTATGTTGTCCACCTATGTCGATTACGGAGAGTAGAATGGACAAAATCAATCGGTAGGTTTAGGTTATGTTAGTTCTTCAGAGGGCCCGAAGGGCCAAAATAATGTAGAAGTAGGAACTCCGCGTGAGCGGAGCTCCGTCGACTTCGTTAAGGTCTGCTAAAATACCCAGGTGGACAACCTAGGTGTACCACGAACCACATGGGAACAATATTACTTTTGATGAGTTATGGTATTTTGATTAACCCTTTCTCCAAATTAAATAAGAGCTATCTTAACGTTGACAATACGGTAACACGTCAAAAGCAATATTGACACCAACAACTCTAAAATACTTGTTGATAAGTCTGTAACCACATTTTGCACAACTAGGTTGTGTCCAAAATTCTATTCTGTGTTAATTATGTTTGTCACGAATAAACAATTTCTTTTTTTTCTTTTTATAAACCCTTTTTCACTTGGTCTTTAGAAGACAACCACTTTTTCACCTTGACTATGACCCCAGAAGTTTGTTGTTTTTGCGTGTAGGTTTAGAACACGTCTTCGAATGGTAAAGGTACAGTCGCGAACTTTAATTTGGTACCCACCTTAGGTCCAAAGTCAATCTGAAATTCTACAACAATAAGGTTGAGTTTCCTAAAAGTTACAAATGACTTGACATCTCTAATGACATTGACGACTTCAAGCATATTTTTCTTGAAATGGGTCCCAAATTAACGTTCGTGATAGTACCATTCGAAAACTTAACCGCCGACAGTGATTTCTTTCCATCAAGATATCAGCTGGCTCTTTTACCTCCTCTAGTATAAA
Organism: Acleris cristana; assembly: GCA_948252455.1. Lineage (NCBI taxonomy): Eukaryota > Metazoa > Arthropoda > Insecta > Lepidoptera > Tortricidae > Acleris > Acleris cristana. The sequence goes on along the minus strand of OX411791.1, from coordinate 1,820,449 downwards.
GACATTATACTTAGCCGATTTTAATATCGCCATGACCGCCTGTCTGGCCCTTCGCTGCCGTCGCTCTGGCGAAATCATTCTCCAGGAGCCACTTTTTTTTATGGCATGGTGTGGGCAAACGCATTCGGGCCAGCTAATGGTTAGTGAAGTAAGTGACCCATAGACATTTGCATTATCAAGACTACAATCTTAAGACCAATCCTAAGCCTTTTTAGTCCCATCTCGTAGCGACATTTGGTAGCTGGCTTCCAAATGGGATAAATAATCCCGATTCGAAGCTGGCTACAAAACAGGAATTCTTAAGTCCCACCTCGTAGCCAGGTTTGGTAGCTAGCTACGAAATGGGAAATGTGTTATCCCATCTTTTAGCTGGCTACCAAATGGGAACGATTATCCCATCTTGAAGCCACATTTGGTAGCTAGCTACGAAATGGGAAATGAGCTTTACCATCTCGAAGGCAGTTACGAAATGGGAACGAGTTTCCCAGCTCGAAGCTACGAAATGGGAAACGTGACTTCCCGTCTCGTAGCCAACTATTAAAAGTGTTCTGAGGGACTACCGCGAAACACACAAACAAAGTTTTGTATAAGTATTTCCCTGTTTGAACTGAGAGTAGGTATAAAATTAGTCACACCAAACTACACACGCACTTTTAAAAAGGCTTTACCCATTTTCATTTATAATGATTCCCGTTAAGTAGCCAGCTTCCATTTGGAAGCCAGCTACCAAAATGTGGCTATAAGGTGGGACTAAAGAATTCTCGTTTCGTAACCAGCTTCGAATCGGGATAATTTATCGCATTTGGAAGCCAGCTACCAAACCTGACTACGAGGTGGGACTTAAGAATTCCCGTTATGTAGCCAGCTTCGAATCGGGATTATTTCTCCCATTTGAAAGCCAGCTACCAAATGTGGCTTCGACATTGGAAAATCGTGCCCATTTGGTAGCTAGCTGCAAGATGGGAAAATATATTTCCCAATTTGTAGCTAGCTACCAAATCTGGCTACGAGATGGGACTAAAGGCTCCTAAGATAGTAATTGCGTTGCCAATCCTGACGACTAAAATGGAATGCTGTAATTCATCGGGTTTCTTATTGTCACACCGGAACACAACAATGCGAATACTACTGCTTGGTGGTAGGTTTAAGGATAAGATGGTGCCGGAGGTCTTACCACCACTAAACGTACCACCATTACTCGTAGGTAAGTAATCTATTTTAGGTGTATAACCGAGCAAGAAACTCCATTACCACTTTTCGACTCTATTTGTACCTCGTTAAGGTTCTAAAGTGGTAGTGGTGGTGGTGGTGGGTGGACTTTATTGTTCAACTATCCTATACTTACTGAATTAATTTTAGTTTGGACGTCAGGAATCTGCCCTTAACATTAAGACATCAAGCGGTCGGCTCTCGGTCTATTATCTAAAAACGTCTTAAATCTAATTCTTAAGCTCACCCATTCGAATACTTAATCAGATTGTGATAAAGCGGCTGAGATTAGACAAATCACCGCGACGCGACCGCGGAGCTAATTGGGGCAACTTGCCTTAATTATCTGCCTAAATTATTAAGGGGTGGTGTAAGTTGAAATGATTGTAATCACTCAAATAAAATGTGAGATTTTTGCTTTGGTTTTGGAGTTCTTTTTACAATTTGTCCTAGCCTGTAACAATAGTCCAGTTTTCCTCATTACATTATTCTAAAATATTGATACCTTACTGCTATTATTGCTGGGTATATGTACTGTTTGGCCTAAAATCGATTGCTCAAACTCTAGCTATAGCTAAAGCTCTCATATTTTTAGGATAATTTGATAATTAAAATTGAACTATGTTGTAGGCCAGGACCAAAGTTGTGCAGTTCTACGGTAGCCTTGTTTGTAGTGACCCTGCCTACGAAGCCAATGGTCTTGGGTTCAATTCCATGTTATCTATCCATGGTATGGATATTTATAGGATGATCGAGAGTAAGTGTTGTCGCTAAGTTTGGATGTTGGTTTTCGATATATTTAAGGACCTATGTATTTCTCTGCATTAGTATATCTATCGTTGTGAGTACAAGTGTATACATGGTGGAAAGTTGAGATGGGGCAGTAAGGGCAGCTACTAGATCCCTTGCTGCTACGCGAAAATGCTCTTAGGAGACCTTTACTAACTTTTTAAGTGATGACAATCGACCTTCACAGGTTTTTAAAATGTACAGTCAGCGAGAAAAGAAGAAAGAAGGCACGACAGTTTTTTAGAAATCAAACGCAAATGACAATAGGCAACTGCATTTATTAAATACTTACACTGTTCTGTAACATTTTGCCAGCCTTCACAAAATGCACATTACATGGTTAATCCAAAATAATTATAAAACTTCCAGATAACAATCCAACCTCGAATCGAAACAGGACATTATCAAAACTATGCGAAGAAAAATAGAATATGAATTTTATTATCTATAGATTAACAATTTAAAAGTCAACATCTACTTTACTCTATGGTTTATTTAAAAAAATCGATACCTACTGACAACATTGATTTATTTATTTTATTTTTAAATTGCTGCAAAATAATTTAAAGAGTTTGACCTACGCTATTAAGCTTAACACTGACTAGATATTCTGAATTTTATTTCGAAAGCCGCAAGGCGTAAAATGGTTTGCCTAATTAAGATATGTGGTGGGAGAGTCTTTGGCGCAAGAAATAACAGAGCACGGAGACTTAGTTGGGGGTTTCGTTCACCAGACTCGAATCTGAAACAAAAATAAAATAGTTAAAGCCAGGGATTCACTAGGCAACATGTCAAGGAAAGTCGAGTGACTTGACTTGACATATCACGCGACAGGTGTCAGCAGCGACGTCAGGCAAAGTCGAGCGACGTTGCGACTAACATATCTCGCGACCTCGCACGACAGGTGTCGGGTGCGCCACATCACGGAGACATGTGTCGCGCGATGTTGTCAGACATGATTATGCAAAGTTGCGCAAAGTCGCTCGACTTCGCCTGACGTCGCTGCCAACACCTATTGAGCGATGTCGCCAGATATGTCGTGCGGAGTCCGACAACGTTGCGCCACTTGTCTGACGTCGTTGGCGACATGTGTAGCGGGACATTTGACCCTGGTGAATCCCTGGCTTAAAACAAACATTAGGTACTATTTTAAAATCATCCACTATACGACATCAACATTGACTATGATGGGTTTTAAACAACAATATACATGCTTTTGTAAGTAGATACCTACCTAGATACATATAAAAAGCCGCGACTCAAGCGCAAACAAACGTGTTTATCACACAAATATTTGGCCTTATCGGGAATCGAAACTGAGACCGCTAGTTCCGTAGGCGAGGTCACCTACCAACTAGGCTCACCACGTCGATTATATTAAAATTTCTTACCCAACTAGGTATAATCGTAGGTACAAAATAAATAGTACACTATGTCCGTATTTGCTCCATAAATAATCTTATTAATCTTTGTAGGTACTATCACGAACGTTAATTTGTGACCCATTTCAAGAAAAATATGCTTGAAGTCGTCAATGTCATTAGAGATGTCAAGTCATTTGTAACTTTTAATAAACTCAACCTTATTGTTGTAGAATGTCAGATTAACTTTGGACCTAAGGTGGGTACCAAATTAAAGTTCGCGACTGTACCTACACAATTTCACATCAATTGGTCAAGTCATTCAACGGTAAATTCATATGTCACAAACAAGCAATCACTTTCGCATTACTAAAGAAAACAAAAGCTTAAACGTAGCAACTACATGTACCTACCTAGTAGCTTGATAATGCGTTCCCGAAACGTTAGCCCTCTATAGTTTCATCGTTACCGAACCATAAAGCTCATAATAACACAAAGGTAGCTTACCGTCCGCCCACTTCTTGCCTCGCATGCCAAAGAACCCCGTTTGCGCCTTCCTTTTCGGCCAAGTTCCTTTCTGCCCGAGCAAAAACTTAATCTCCTGCGCGCCGTTATTTTGCAGATCCTTCTTGCCCCTTACCCCAATGAATTTGCCTCGGAAATTGACATCATACGGTCTCTTTTGTTCAGATTTCTTGCCCCTAACTCCAAAAAACTGGTGCATGTTGGCTGCTCGCTTACTGATCTCGTTATCGTCAGATTCCGAGGAATCCGATGCTTGGGTAGACACATCTGATTGTAATCTCATTAGGTATTGCGTCAGCAGGTCATTAAACATTGGTGGCATGCCTTCGAAGTTGTCGTTTGGAGAATAATCAATCTCTCCAATAAGCGATCCGCCGCTATTGAGGTCGTTCTCATTATACATTTCCATTGGCAGTTCCAGCTTCCCTTTCGTCCCGTAGAACAAGGGTGTTCGTTGGAAGTCCTCGTTTTCCATGTCGAATTCTCTTTTTCCTTTCATACCAAGGAAGTGGAGGTACTGTGGCTTCCGTTTGTAGAGGTCCAGGTCGTCTTGGAACTTCTTTCCGCGCATGCCCACGAAGCCGAGGCGTTTCTCCTGGGCGGTAACAGTGTTGATCAGGTGGAGGGTGATGAGGAAAAGACAGGTCCTGGCTGTGCCCATGGTGATCTGGAACAAGAAGAGGTTGGTTAGATAAAACAAATTAATATCAGCTGATGATGACCCAAAGTAAGCTCTAGGCTTGAACTATGGGAACTTAAGTCAGACAGTGAATCCATCGATGGCAATAAAAAATAGCCAAAGCGTCAAATACATGGTTTGCATCTCTGGGGGTGACTTTTGTATGAACTAGATTGCGTTTGTCTGAAGTTTTGTTTTGTTAATTCCGCCACTTAAAGAAGTTCCTACAAGACCTAGTACCTAGTTCTTTATAATAACTACAACATATCCAAAAATCGTGGAAATCAGGCTTGATTTAGGGGGTGAGAAACGTTATCGCCCGGAGCTAAATTTGTATGGTTTTTTTTTGACAGATACGCTATTTTAGCGGCGCTTCACAATCCTCTTAAATTGACACAGCACTAAACTGTGCCGGTTATAAGACCGACCGTACTTGTACTATTATATATTCTGTGGTTAGACATTGAGTAACAGCACCCCCCCCCCCACGACCCCTGGGACGCACGAACAAACTAACGAATATCTGCGGGCGTATTTATCCGCCATATTTAATAAGCTGCGGCTATCCACACGCTTGGAGACACGCTAACTTACGTAACTTTAGCGATTTAAGTAAGCGTTTTTTATCAAGGCAAAGGTTCTAAAGCCATTGGAAACCGTTGGTAAACAGCCTGGTTACTAAATTAAATTTATTGTTTACTAGCGCCGCCCTCGATTTGCTTCGGTTTATGCGAGTTTTCTAACTGAGGTGAAGACCGCATGGAAATTTGTTCAGTCATTTTTGAGATCATTGCAAACATACACACAGAGAGACACGGCGGGAGACTTTGTTTTATAATATGTAGTAATGCAATGATTACTGTATCCTTGTGATGTAACTTACTTTTAAGTTTTATCGTATTTTTATGATTACAAAATATGTACTCTGGAGGAGTTTCTTACGGACTTTCCTCTCTGCAATGATCTTGCTTGTCCGAAGCGCTGGTAGATTCACTCCATATTAACGACGTGTAAAAGAGCCCTAATGAGACCAATGTAATGAATAATTTCGTTTTTATTTTATGTTTACAATACCATACATAACACTTTATTCTACACCAAATAAAAACATAACAGAGAAACAGCACAATTAAAAATAATACAGGTAAACAACAGGCGGTCTTATCGCTAATTAGCGATCTCTTCAAGACAACCTTAGTAGAGACATGGTATCAAATACGTATATAAATAAATAATAATAATAAGGGCTGGCATGTTTGTATAATAATATATTGACGATTTTATTGTACTAACACTAAATAAATTAACCACGTAACAGTGTTTTTTTTATAAAAGTTAACCTTTTTAAATTTTATCCAAATACGTCCAGCTGTTGCAGCGTGAAGGTGTAACAATACAAACTTTCGCATTTATATTATTTGTGTGGTAGTGTGATTGTGATAGATTGAAATGAATCGAACAGAAAAAGCAGCTTAGGGACGATACCAAACATACAAAATACAATATTACTTAAAATGTACAAGATGTATATACAACCACTAGTTACACGGAAATATAACAACACATACAATACATTTGGGTTCTGAAAGATTGGTTTTCGTTAAGTATACTAAACTTAATTATTAACGTATAAATAAAAAGAAAGTAACGATACTACCAAATTACATCTAAATTCAAAGTGCCAAGTTGCCAACCCTACGCCACATCACTAACAAATTTATGTATTCCTAATTTAGCCGCAGGCGTTAAAAATACGAGGAGAAATATAGGGTTGGTAACAAGGACCTGTCAGCAGAACCATTAATATAAAACATCTACCCATGCAATAGTTACCTTAATTAGGGTTACGTAGGTAAATTCGTTATCTTACTGTCACAGTTAATGAGGGTTCTAGTTAATTTAATTATTATTCGGTTATAGTGTTATAGTGGTAAAGCCTTTGAGCTTATAGGCTGCTGTGAGATAAGGGATTTAATATTTACCTAATGCTGAATTTTGGAAGAGTCTGAAAACCTAGATAAAAGGATAATAACTAGTAAAATAATACTTTGGGCATTATATTACGTGTGTAGGCTGGCAACCTTTTTTTAAATATTTAAAACGCATGTACAATTTACATACGTATGCCGCCAGTTTGTTGGCAATAAGGGTTTTTACTTAGTAAAATAGAGCCGGGGTTTAGATTTTTTTTAACCTCACACCTTCACTATGGGCAGTTAAAATTCGCGATACGCTAGCCATTACTAAATTTCAAAGATACTCGACGCACGTGAAAACAAAGCCAGCTTAGAAGGATTCCGCCGCATTTCTGCAAACACAAAAACTATCTCCAAAAACCAATAGCATTAGCTAATTTACTATTTAGGGAAGGTATACAGGGTGACATCGGAGACGTAATCAGAATCCACTTTTTCAGACCTGGTAATTGATGGTCATAACAACGTAATAGGAGTTACTTGAAATAAACATTCTTTTTTTTTGTTAATTTTATTCTTCAATTATGTCACTAATTCACTAAATCATGGTTAGGTACCCTAATTATTTCATGAAAACCTCTTTAGTTTTCATTCAGAAAAGTTTATTATTATGATACTTTTAAAAATAAAATGACAATGTCACTGTAAGTCACTCTTAGTAAACAATTATATCTTAATTAATTACGTGGAACAAGTGTATCTTTGCATCTCTTTCTTGATTGTAGGGTGACCACGCTGTTTGAAGGTCATAATTTAATTTTAAAGATTACATGATTAAAATTAAATAATGCAACTATCGACCTGCATTCCTGTGTTACTGTAATCTCAATTTAATGCTTAATTAGGTATTGTCACTTCTGATTACGTCTCCGATGGCACCCTGTATAAAATTCGTCTCCTATAACGCAATAACGAATGGTTTGTTCTGTCTGTCACTCGCTCCTACACGCTCTTAGGGCCGGCGCACATAGAGCGAAGCGCAGCGCAGAGAATGTTTCACTGCCAAAGCATCACCGTCTTTGGACGTGTTGAAATAAGATCGAAATCAACTAACACCACAAATTCTCGGAGTGCGTCTCCTCGTATTTGTGGTGTTAATTAATTTCCATCATATTAGGCTAAGTAGTCTTCCCGACTCTACCCGAAATACTTTTGAAGTCTTTTGCAGTTAAAAAGCTGGGCTATGTACAGTGCACTCAGCACTCTCACTCAGCTATTATACATATCCTTTTGAATATTTTACAAGCCACAGAGATATACATACAGACATTCGGATAGACGGACATAGCAAAACTTAAACCTAAGTTCGCCAAGTTTTAAATTGTTACAATTAATTCTAATGTTGTTTTGCTGTGATTTAGACCTTTCCAAAGGTTACCATATTAAGGACATTAAGATTAAAAATGTATCTCTAATTATTTAATACTTTTTGGATGAAGATAGATCTGTTGGAAGATTTATGAAAGTATTTTAATAAGCTGTGACTTTCCAGGAACTATTTTAATTTCTAAAGTTTGAACTTGGGATTTTTGGCTTTGTTTCCAGACTTCTTCATAGCATCTGAGATGCTTTTGTTTTAATTGACTATTCAACCCTATAAACAGCACAGAGTAGTGATTCTTTCAAAAGCAAAGGTGAGCGAACGCAGGAGTGATGTCCAAGCGGCGAGTTTAAGTAGTCCCGTCAAAGCGAACAAAACACATTTCAGCGCGTGTGTTCAATTCGGCAGCATGGCTTCTCGAACGTATAAGACTGCCTAATTGAGAATTCACGCGCTAAAATGTGTTTTGTTTGCTCTGACGGGACTACTTAAACTCGCCGCTTGGAAATTCACTCCTGCATTCGCTAACCTTATGCTTTTGAGAGAATCACTACCAGTAGTACACTTCAACTGATTAAAGCTAAGTCACGGTGACGATGACGCCCGATTTGTGTGAAATCTCTTCATGTTTCGTGTTTGACATGTACCCTTTCCGAGGGTGTGTTTGAATTTTATTTGTAACCACGGATGTGGTTATTTGATGTGGTCGCAAGCTTAAAGTTATAAATTAAAGGGAAACTATTTGAACTGTGTCAATCAGATGACGAGTTTATAAAACAAATGTTAATGGACTTTGTACATTTATTTCATGCGATAGTTTTTTGAAAATGCTTTGCTTTTACTTCATTTTGTTACTCGTGAGTAGTTTCTAAGTTTTCAAAGAATAATTTCAATATTTTAAAATTTTCATAAATATTCTAATTTATAATAAAGTTGTAGGTAGGTACGTACCTAACACTGTCTTCTGTATTAATTCTGTTATTATTAATTAAGTCGCTATTGTATGTCACCATACTCAATTTTGTAATGACCAATAAAGATTATGTCATTTGTCATTTGTCATTTAATTGGATTTTTAAATACTTACAGAATTATATTAAGAAAAATTATAAACCCAGAATTTTTATTTCATCGAAAGGCATTTATCGCCGTATGAGTTTTTTTTTGGTAATTACAAGAATAACTTAACCTTAACCAGGTACGTATTGAATGTTTGAGATATCCTGAAAACATCATCGTATCAGCAGAAAATAGCATTCGATGAAGTAAAATTCGATAAAATGGAAGGCATTTACAGGATTAATTTGTAGGGTACCTATATCGAAAAACCTTTCAACGAACTTATCATTACGTAGATTTTCATTTCGTCGATAGATATTTCTCGTGGCATGTATTTTTTTTAGCCGCATGTCCAACTTAACTACATAATTCATTTCCCTTCATCGATTGTATGATTCCATTGAACTCTCAAGTTACGGGCTCTAGGTATCATTTAAGTGATGAGTATTACCGTTAAGTAATTAGTAGGTATTTAACTAGGTAGTTTTTGTATGTTTAACTAGGATATACTGGTACTTAAAAACTAATTTAAATAGCAAGCCAAGGTTAAAAAAACGGTTCCTATAACGGCGTGTTGCGAGTACCTATGCACACAGCCTAAAATTAAAAAATAATCAAGCAACAGACAACAGTCCGTACCTGAGTGGTGTGCGAGGAAGACACGCTTATCGCAGGGCACGTGGGGGTAAAAGAGGGGGAGTGGCACTAATGAGCGACTGTCACCCCTCATCAGCGTTAAAACAGCGTCATAGACACGAGTAGAAGTTTTTGTTTGTTGACATGACGCTTTCAATGTCGGCGTTATAAGCCCTAAAATGCTGCTAAAAATCTATGGATGGTTGAGAATTTTACAATTTTATTGTTATTGTTTACTTTTTTTACCTCACTAAAGCAGCTCGGTAACGGTTCGAAAAATACCGGTTAATTATGGTTCTTAAGCAGAGGGCTTATTGTCTAACGCACTCGCAATCGCGATCGTTTTCATTTTGAAAATCGAAGGCTTGTCTGCATACAAAATGAAAACAATTGCTCCACTTTGAAGCTGGTTGCGATTGCGAGTGCGTTAGACAATAGCCCCTCAGGGCTTATTGTCTAACGCACTCGCAATTACGATCGTTTTCATTTTGAAAATCGAAGGCTTGTCTGCATACAAAATGAAAACAATTGCTCCACTTTGAAGCCGGAGGTTTATTGGTGTCATTGGTTGTCATTGTTGAATTGTGTCAAATTTTGACAGTAAATATATTTATGTTACAGTTATTTCTAGTATTATAGACATGTTAATGTTTGTGAGAATGTCAAGATGTTCGTTTATCAATCACGCATGAAAGGCTAAACAAATATGCCTGGAATTTAGTACACATATACCCTTTTAGTTATAAACACACAAGAAATCGATATTAAAACTATCGATGTTTCTACAACGTTAACTGCTCTGCCTTACTGTTCTGCCCTCGTATGAAACCGGTATTAGGTTCAAAAGGAAAATTCAAAACATTCGTTTAAAAATCAATAAACAAGCTCAACAAATGTTTGTGTTACAAATTGTATTTATCATGTTTTGTATTTTTTAAGAAGAAGCAGCCGTGTATAACTTAGGGCTAGTATTTGGTAAAATTATATAAATTAAAATAAATATTCCAGTATACAGAAACACCATTTTTTCGCCAAGGACAGTTTCACCATGCTTACAACACCCTTTATGCAGATTAACGATTAAATTTCGACTCCACAGAGAAAAAGTATTCTGTAGATAAAAAATCTGTACAGTTTTAAAACAAATATTGACAAAGGATTTCCGGCAAATGTATGAAACAACTTTTAGATGAAAAGAAGTTCAATTTAAAATTATTTAATAAAGTTGTTTGAGATTCTTAAGGAAGGGTTCGTAACAATCTTAAACTTAATTAAATACTCTTTAATTACTACGACAAAACGAAACACTTGTTTTAAATAATGCTTAATTGATTCAGGTGTTAATAATATTTATACTATTGGTAGGTAGTTAAGTACCAGGGTTTTTGTTTTATTAAAACATCTAACTTATTTTTTTGTTGGTTAGCATTCAAAGTTTTAATTGCTTATTAAAGAAGTCTTAAGTTCAAAGGATAACTAATTAATTAATTAAATTATTTCATTAGGCAATTATTATTTGCCTTTCAATTATCACTAGAAAGATAAACTATTTTAATGTTAAGACAAAATCTTATGATGCAAGGGTGCCAACATAATAATTTTACTAGGATTTACTTATGTTGCACAAATAAGTAATCATAATAACTAAAAATAAAAAATAAGCTTTTAAAACCCGACTGTAATTTCACATAGGTATAATCCTTTGACTTTTTTTTTAGAATTTTATTTTGTTTCTAACTCTATCAAGATGAATCTAATGATGTATCCTTTCTCAAAATCAGTTCTCCCGTTGAGTTGTTACGAGGGGACATAAGAACATACATACATACAGGTCAAACTCATACCCTCCTTTTGGTCTTCGCCACAGTCGGGTAAAAAGAAAAAAGAGTAAAATTTTAACTACTTTGTTATGCGATTTCCAAATTAACAATAGAGCCTCTATTCTACCGGTTAATTAAACCATATTTGCCTTTTGAAAGATATATATTAAAGTATTGTCCACGTTACCATAGCTCTTATTTACTTATTAAAAACAATACGATAACATGCCAAAGGCCATATGGTTTTAGCTAGTAGAATAGAGCGCCAGGTAGGCTAAAAACACCCGTTAAGTCACAGAGACTTAGAATCGTATTAACAAACTTATTTTCCCTGGGATGCCAGTCTCAAGACACGTAATTAAATTGGTCTTGACAGTTATGTATGTTTGTAAAGAGTAAAGTTGTATCTTAAGACCAAATTTTAGTGGTGTTGTAGGACCTCAGTAGTTATAGAAGGTTCCCTATTGGATCGCATAATTTTATACGCATAAAATCGTTTGACCTGAAACGGTTTTTACAATAGAAATGGTTTTATTTTAATTATTATAAAAAACGAACCTACCCTAAGCAAACCTAATCTACACACTAGCCCCCTTACCAATAAACGTTAAGTAACGGTGGTATAGCTATACAATATTTTGTCCTTATCTGTCATTGTCATTTGGATTTGACAGATAAGGACAAAACATTGTACAGCTATACCACCGTTACTCAACGTTTATTAGCAAGGGGGTAAATGTTTATTGAATTCTGAAATGTCAGCCTAAAGGGTGTAATGCGATTTTTGTTATTATACTAAAAGATAAATTATGCGTTACGAAGGGATCCCGTTGTAGAAAGGCTCGGTCGCAAAATGACCACATCGCTTGCAGTCTACATCTTAATAGTATCTGAGTAGCAAAATGACAACTTCATTTGCGTTAATAGGTAGGTTAGGTTCTTTAGGTAACTTTAAATTCCCGATTGGCAAACTGCTCAAAATAGGAGCTCCGCCTTGGGGGGCTCCGTCGACTTTGCTAAGACAGATATAAAATGAAAATAGCAATGTGGTAATTTTGCCACTCAGACATTTTGAGATGTAAGCTCCAAATGTAGGGGTCGCCATGACGGGGTTTATCTTTTTAATAATATCTAGGTACGTCAAGTTCATTAGAATAACAGTACATTTAATTAAAAAAGCAGAATTTCTAATAATCTGTTTACATTATTCCCATGAGCCCAAGTTCAAAATAAAATCCGGATATTTAAAAAGTAAAATGTTTATGGAAAAATATTCGATTCACAATATTTAAGGTATTTCCGATGGACTGCTTCATAAAATATTACTGTACGATATGAAAGGTTGAAATTTTTAAGTCCCATGGGAGGACTGAAGAAATTTTGTTGGGAAGATATTTGGATCCATTAAAAGGGTTTTATTTGCAATCAGGTCTCACAGGTCCTTGGCAAGTATTTGAATATTCTAGCTAGACAATATAGGTATGATGGGCACTAAATATGTATAGGAATAAATTATGATCATAAATAATTTACTATTGAGCATTAATTAATACACAACTGTTACACAGCTCTTATAACCATTTTTCTTCTTATCCAGCTGTTATAACGCTACTAACCAGTTATTAAACAGCTATTAGCTATTAAAAGGCATAGAATTTTTTTTTTTTTCCGCTAAGGCATTAACTCCGCCGTTTAAACCTATAAGTATACCTTGTTCGGATAGGTATTTAACTAAAGGTAAACAAACCAAACCACGTGGCTCTGTTCAACAGCCAATCCAAAACTGTTTGGTCGAGCTTTGACGTAACACTGTTCTGCTCCTATTGGCTGACCAACTACGTCACGTGATTTGTTTGTTTACATTTAGTTAAATTCCTATCCGAACAAGGTATATACTTAGCTTTTGAACTATTCATTTATTGTAAATGGAAACTCATTGGCCCTTTCTACGTAATTTAAACATATCGCATATAAACAACAACGCACCAACTTGCAATCTTTGTTTCCCACTCGACGCAAACTCCAATGCAATATGTCGCACGCCCTAGCGGCCATTTCGGATAAATAAATTGGTGTCGTAGCCTATTGTCGTGCGACCGGCGTCGTCGGAAATACCGGGCATACGACATTTTCGGATAGCTAACGAAAATAGCGGTTGTGGTCGGTTTTTGAAGAGGAAATTTTGATTTATAGCTTTGGTATACTTGGTGCTTTTTGTATGTTATTTATTATATTTTTCCTTGCTAGTCATGTGCATCGATTTAATTTGTGATTGAATGTTATTTTTTAAGTTATAGCTTGCAACTACGTATTCCCTTAAATTAGTACCGTGTCCACTTTAAAAAACTAGAGAGAAGATTGTTACAGAGTTGCCATCAAATTAATAATACATTGTTCATAAATTAAAATACCCATGTCAACAGAAATCTATTTTTAGTTAAGAGACGTATCGTATCTATAACATATACTTATGTAGGTATGTAATGCAACATTTCGTCATGTTAAACATTAATTATAGATGGTAAATATTCACGGCAAAAGTCCAGACCCAAAAACCTTTAGAATCTTTATTTATTGTTTATATTACTTGTGTCAACACAATTTATTTGGAAACATCTCCCAACACAATCTTTCTTTCTTTCTACGCAGCCGCCATTACCCTCTTAAAGTTGGTTTTCTCAATTCTAATTCATGAAGAGAAGCAAACGCGAGGCGTAAGACAATTACAGTGAAGCAAACTGGACTCGACTGTACACGTACAGTCGGCGAGAATCTCAACCGCATTGCTCCACAATCTGCTCTCTGTGTGACCAGGGGCTATTGCCTAACGCACTCGCAATCGCAATCGACTTCAAAGCGGAACAATTGTTTTCATTTTGTATGCAGACAAACCTTCGATTTTCAAAATAAAAACGATCGCGATTATGAGTGCGTTAGGCAATAGCCCCCCTGTGGGTCTATTGTCTAACGCACTCGCAATCGCAATCTACTTCAAAGTGGAACTATTGTTTTCATTTTGTATGCAGACAAGCCTTCGATTTTCAAAATGAAAACAATGGCGATTGCGAGTGCGTTAGGCAATAGCCCCCCTGTGGGTCTATTGTCTAACGCACTCGCAATCGCAATCTACTTCAAAGTGGAAGAATTGTTTTCATTTTGTATGCAGACAAGCCTTCGATTTTCAAAATGAAAACGATCGCGATCGCGAGTGCGTTTGGCAATAGCCCCCCTGTGGGTCTATTGTCTAACGCACTCGCAATCGCAATCTACTTCAAAGCGGAACAATTGTTTTCATTTTGTATGCAGACAAACCTTCGATTTTCAAAATGAAAACGATAGCGATTGCGAGTGCGTTAGGCAATAGCCCTCTGTGGGTCTATTGTCTAACGCACTCGCAATCGCAATCTACTTCAAAGTGGAACAATTGTTTTCTTTTTGTATGCAGACAAGCCTTCGATTTTCAAAATGAAAACGATTGCGAGTGCGTTAGGCAATAGCCCCTCTGATTCTGAACACTGGAAGACGCCACATTTTGTAAAACAAAAACTTGACACTGAAAGGGTTTTAACTTATTTACTATTGCAGCTTCAGTACAGTCAGTAACCGAAGAAGTTGGAGGAAAAAAAATGTAAAGCGACTGGAATCAGCGCCCCGTTCATATTTAGTATTAAAATTTCCTAGCACGTTTATATTGACGTTGATTTTCGTATCTTCATTTTGTTATTCTTAACATAACATAACATAACATAAACTCACGCCTTTATTCCCAGAGTGGGGTAGCAGAGCCACAGACTCACCAACAACTCCAAAAACTTGTTGATAATTCTGTGACCACATTTTGCACAACCAGGCTAAGATGTTATCCAGTGTATTAGTGACAGGTTGCAAACCCATCGCCTAACAGCACTACACAGCCTTTAGACCCTTAGTCGTCTCTTACGACATCCACGGGAAGACATGGAGTGGCAACATTCTAAACCCGGCACCACGTTGTTCTTATAAGTTAAATAATGCATGGAAACTTGAATATGTTTTGGTTCCTACAAAAACCGGACTCTCCCTAATGTGTAAACGTAAAGATATTTTCAAGTTATTTTCTGATTTAGGCAAAGCATTTATAAAACAACAAAACCATTTATATTCAAAATCAGTCATCACTTGTTTCAACAAAAACCCTTTTAACTATTTTTCTGCGTTAATTTAAAAAAAAAACTAATCATGAAAACAATAAATTCTAAAAACAACAAATAAACCAATCTGCCTCGAAATCAGTTCCTTCCGCGAATAAATTGTACAAAAGAGTAATAGAAAATAGAATTTAGACGCCCGTAGAATAATGTCGTAACCGTCGGTCGGGGCGTAAAACAGCGCTTTAGATAATAGAACCATAATAATTAAATAAAGTGGATTGGGAATGTACTGGCGTAGCTAACGGGGCCTTTATCCTACTTTACTAACTGCAGACAAAAAGATAGTGGTGTTATAAGATTACCTAATGTATATCTTTGTGTATGTTCATCCTTGTATGTGTTTTTGACTGTGGCATTGTAACTTTCAAACGAATCGACAGATTTTGAAGCGATTTTCTTTAAAAAATCAAATTCAAAATTCAAAATATTTATTAAGTAAAATGGCCATGAGGGCTCATTTACATGTCGGTAATAATGAGTGAATCTACTAGTGCTTCGGACAAGACCAGACCATCATTGCGGAGAAGCGCCGCAAGAAACTCCAGCAGAAGGTATTTTTTTCAATCATATACTTAAAAGTAAGTTACATTACAAGGTAATAGTTTCATAAATCTGTTCATAATACAAAAATATACTCTTTTTGAAATTAAAATCAAGGGAATGTACATAGAAACGGTCCGCTCCTCTCCGCGAATAAAATTTGCCCGTCACGTACCAGCATAACGAAAGAGTTTGTCGCTTAATGCAATAACAGATGATGAACACGTTTTTGTATTTATATTAGAGAAATAAGTATTAATTAAGTAACAATGCCTGTGTTACGGTTGTAAACGAAGGCCAGCAGTTACTTTAGTGTAGCCACTTGACTGCCACTGACAACAATACGTCAACAAAACCTCTATTGCGGTAAAAACGATATCATATTATAATAACGCGGCCGCCATATGTCAAGTAAACACCAGTAGGAGCTATCAAAACGTTGACAATACGATAACAGGTCAAAAGCGATATGGTTTTTACTGTGTTGAATAGAGGTGCAGATCTTTGACCCGTCTCACTACAAACGATTTAAAATTCACCTTGTAAAGGGCTCTGACCATTTTATACAAGCTTAGTCTATTGTTTAATATGGTCTGATCTAAATGGGTACATTTGTGATAAAAATAGCATTCCCTCGTCACAAGTCACAGAGGTCAGCGGCAGTGGCTAAACCGAAATAAATGCTGGCCCTGCCAACTTTGAAGTATTTTTGATGGCATGGAGAAATTTATCGAGCACACAAAGCACGTCATGGTTAATGATATTTGCCAAGATTGCGGCCTCAGGACTGCATTCTTAAGACTGTATGCTTTGCCAACCTTGATGACTAAGATGGATGTTAGGATTGTTAGGAATGCTAGTCATTTTATTGGTAGTCTTATGCTTACACTGCAACACAACAATACGGTGACTACTGCTTGGCTGAAGGTTTAAGGATAAATGGTGGTACCGATCCGGACAAACCGTGTAAAAGGTTCTTTCGGCACTAAAATGAGGTATGAGACACTCTAAAACAGCAGATGAGTACGACCTGGGCCTCTATTCTAGACGGTAAAAACCATTTTATTGTCTTTGACCTGGGCCTCTATTCAACACGGTAAAAACCAAATCGTTTTTGAGCTGTTTTCGTATTGTCAACGTTTTGATAGCTCTTATTTACTTGACTGACTGACGTCAAAACAATAGCATAACAGGTCAAAGACGATTATGGTTTTTACCGCCGGGAATAGAGGCCCTATTATGGTGTTGTTTTTAACTTTGCCGCCATTGCTGTCAAGTAAATAAGGGCTATAAAAACGTTGACTATACGATAACAGGTCAATGTCAGCTGGGTTCAATACAATAGGATAACACGTCAAAGACAACATGGTTTACTCCTAGAATTGAAGCCCTGTACAATTTTCTAACTTGCACTTTAATTTAATTAGCTAAAATTACCTAAAAATAAACATTTATGATGAAAACTCGACCGAAATATTGCAATTTTATTGTGGTTTTACTATTCGCTGTCCAAAAAAGGAAAAACGATGGCATTTTAATTTCATTCCGCGCGAGAATACTCGACACAACTTAATCAAGCTCTGTACAGGGTGTTTTAAAATAACAGCTTTATATTGCTGCAGATGTTTTGTTATACATCGTTTTTGGGTTGTTTTATAATGCGACGAGATAAGTAAGGAATTTTATAAGCCCTTAGCGTAAATTGGTACTCCCACGCTGCGTTTAGATCAGGGGGGTACCATGACATAGGTATATGTCGTTCAGTTTACGCAGAGAGAAATGGACAGAGCTATATCACTGCTATAGCTCTGTCCTTTACGCTCTCTCTAAAATGAGCTGCATAGCCATGTCATTATAGCCTGATCTGATATTAAAGCTTGGTTATCCTTGCCGACTGCCGTGTACAATTTTAACTTTTCACGTTTTCAATTACATAGGTACGTCCAGTCGTGTAAAAATTTGGCAGAACGTAACACCTCAAAAGTATGTCCCAATGAACCTTATTCCAGTGCAATAAGAATTTCGTAACATTTTTGAGAGGATTCTTTCGATACATATTTTTGCACTTGACTGTACTTAAACATACAGATCTCACAAATTATCACAAATACCATCTTTCTAACTCTACAATTTTATTGTATTGTACGCGCTAAAATGTGTTTTGCTCGCTCTGACGGGACTACTTAGACTCGCCGCTTAGACATTAACTCCTGCATTCGCTCACCTTTGCTTTTGAGAGAATCAATACCCAGGCAACGCTTGTGTGGTAGGGTACCTCTCCTATGGCGGCTGTGGTTTTGACATCAGTCATCTACATAATAGTATTTTATGTAACTGATACATAAAGAGGGTCCTTAAAATACGAGTGTGGTTTTATGAAACGAGCTGAAGGCGAGTTTCATAATAAGATCACACGAGTGTTTTAACGCCTAATTATGTACAGTTGCATACATTACTTTATCTACACATCATATTATAAGTACTCTTAGATGCGTCCAGTAGGCGGCAAAACAAACAAAATGGCGGCAAAGCTATTAACCGGTGTCACGAATATGAATGTTTTTTTTTAATCATAGATAAACTAACAAAGTCCCTATTCTAATGTCATTCGAAATCAAAATGGCGTACGACACTTTACTTAAAATATACAGAGTCGATGTTTAATTGATACTAGAATTGGCCCCCTGTTTGAATTGTATTGGTTTTGGAAGATGTTCCAAATTTGAACAACATTACTTTATCAAAAGTTGTATCGTAATTTAAACTTTTCATTACAGCTACAGATAAGAAAACATATTGTAACTTGCGATGCTGGTCATTGTCTACGGATTCTTAACGCATTATAGAGGACTTATGATATGAGTGTAGATAAATGTATTTTTACTTATAAAGCAAACAGATTGACAACTTTAGACGATTTTTCCTTTCAAAATGTTCCTAAAAATATAATAATACCCGTATAATGATGTTTTAAAAATACCACGTGATCACAAATTGCTTCACATCGCCTCACCTGCCTAAAGAAACCATTGAGCGCAAATAAAATGATTTTAATTGATGCCTTTGTGATTTTTTTCAAATATCTTCGTAACTCCATTACAATTTACGGAGAAAATAATATTTAACGGTAAGAAATACGGTGCTGATTTGTAAGTGCACAGACCAATTAGAGTAATTGCGTACGTTTGTGAAAGGCCGTTAACTTTTAACGCATGGATTTTTATTTGAATTTTGAGCATTGTCTGTGGTGTTTATGATTCGCTTTTTTTTTCAGATATGATTATGTGACCTTTATTTTACGTTCTCGTCCTAAACGAAGTCAAAAATAACAATGAAATACTATAATATCGTCTAGGTAGGTCATTGATAATAAGAAGATTATTAAAATTGAATTATATTAAATTAAAATTGAAAGGTTTATATAAATATTTTTCAGTGTTTTCTAATAGTACTTTGGACTTGTTTAGCTGGTTTTTTTAAAATGAGTTATTTATGAATGATACGAGTAGGTACCAACTTTTAATTGGACCAGTGAAACAGCGACCTTAACTCTTTAAAAAGAAAAAGGTAACAATTACTGGTTCCTGTAAACTTTATAAATATCATGTGTGATAAAAAGGTGTATAAAACTCATCAATTGCCTCTGGCATTGTTTAGTTATTAAGTAAAAAAAAGTAGTTTCGCTCTAAAGATCACGATGAATTTTAAAGTGAAATAAAGACGGACAAACAATATACGTCAGCATATTTCGTAATTTTAGGATATGATAATTAATTTAAATAAAAAATATGTATGCAATTTAAGGTTACGATTTATTTATAAATACTTAGAATAAAATTGCTACCATTGTCTCAAAGTTTTTAAGAAAAAAGAGACTCATTTATTATCGTTGTGTTCGTTAATTGCCAGGGTTTATGTTTTACATTTTCAAAGAAAAGCAACTCACGAGAAAGGCAAAGAGTGCAACTAGAAATATCTTGCTTAAATGATATTAACGTTTTAACTTGCATGGCAAAAGCAGGAGAATATTTATCTCTAGAGGTAAAAATATTAGGTCACATTCCCGTTAAACCCTACCCTTGAAAACCAAAATCCTAATAACATTGAATAAACAAATAATTTTTACTCATAAATCCAAATTATTCCAAAAAACAAAGAGTTCTAAACGGAGAACGGATTAAATAAAATCCCGCCAAAATCGTGACTGGCATAGACTCGTGTAGCCGTAATTGAAACTTTTTAAATTTAGAACAAACACGCGAGTTTACATTCGGCCAGCGTCATACAGCCAGGCACGGTGGGATTATCGGTAAAAGAATCGAATTGAACGATTGCAATGCGTGCAGTGGAATTCTAACGTCAGTTTCGTTTGCGTTTTTTCATGTTAAAAACATTTTTTGGCTTTGGAATAAACTAACTGCACGTATATCGTGGGACTAAAGTAAACATAAACTCAATTTCCGCGGGATAGTCGAATAGCTTACACGATCGATTGAAATCGTTTTTAATTTCGTGGTTTTGTAAAAACTGACTTATAGTCGCAGATAATAAAAATAGTACAAGCAGTGCTTTAGGTAAATCTTGTGTACTGACCAATTTTCAAGGATAAATAGTAGCTCAGATTCTCTGCGTTTTGTAGCGGCGGCACTCAAAGTCACATAATAAATAAAAATAAATAAAATAAAATAAATAATGACGATTAAGTTTGTTCCTTAGTAACGGTTTTTCGGACACAAGTTTAAAAAAGGAATAAGTTAGTTGTCCCTAAAATGTATTTAGGTAGTAAATATCCTCTTTTTAGGGTTCCGTACCCAAAGGGTAAAAACAGGACCCTATTACTATGACTCCACTGTCCGTCTGTCTGTCTGTCACCAAGTTGTATCTCATGGAACGTGATAGCTAGACTGTTGAAATTTTCACAGATGATGTATTTCTATTGCCGCTATAACAAAAAATCAAAAAACAGAATAAAATAAATATTTTAGGTAGCCACCATACAACAAACGTGATTTTTTGCCGTTTTTGCTCGATATTAATAACGGCAATAGGTAGACACTTTAAATATTCACAGAATATTTAGTTGCAAGTAAATATATTAACATTAAAAAAAATATAGTTTAATTAAAATAAAATAAATATTTAAAGGGGGCTCCCATACCACAAACATGACTTTTATAGATAATGGTACGGAATCCTTCGTGCGCGAGTCCAACTCGCACTTTCGGTTTTTATTTAATTTATTGTTTATTTTCAGACAGTAATATAAAAGACAATCCGGTTCACAGAAAACCAACTGCTTCAAAGTGAATTGTCTAGAAACACTAGACTTTTATAAAGTATGTTTCCTGAAGCGTATTAATTTCGCGAGAATAATATTTCAAGAATAGTAAAATGTGTTGGTGAAAAATAAAATGTTTTGAGAAAATCATAACATAAAGCTATTGTATAAATGGAAGTTGTGTTTTATTTAGTTGTTTTCCATGATATTTAAAAAATGAGGGCACTCATATATATTTACATATAATAAACAATAAATAAAATAATCATCATGAGTGTCGTTTGTTAATAAACAACGATAGATGGCGTCAGCATACCCTCCGAGTATGAAAAGCAAGCGATTACTAATTTCGTGGATCTGAAGTAGGGTCTTGGTGGCATAATTGGTAATGCGCCTGCATCGGCCCGGAGAGCCAGAGGAGATGTAGGTTCGAATCCTGCCTAAGACCGACGAATTTTTTTCGCTTTAATATAGTTTAGAATTTCGTTAACAGACGTTTCTATTAAATTTAAAAATTTTAAATAAAATAATGTTTCGTCGCCCTTAATCTATAAGTACTCAAATTAATATTACTCGATGATTTTTGCTACTAACTGTCCATCTCAATGTCAGTATCGATGAAGCTCAACCTTTCAATACTAGTCTATAATTTATAATCACCTGTATGCAAATTGACGGCATCGGTACCAAACCTGCGACCTCTGTTCCTTATCCATTACTGGTTCTATACCCAACTCGGTACTAACGTTCACGTCCAACGAGCGTTGAACCGTGACAAAGGACCAACAAACAATAAAATCATCATAAAACACATATTAGCGAATGCATTCTCAATAGGCAGCCTTATACGTTCGAGACGACATGCTACCAAATTGAAAATGCACGCCCTAAAATGTGTTTTGTTCACTTTGACGGGACTGCTTAATCTCGCCGCTTGGACTTCACTCGTTCATTCGCTCACCTTTGCTTCTTGAGAGAATCACACCCCAGTAATGGTACTGTTTCTATGTAGGTAATGTTTTTGTTGGTGTACAATAAAGTGTTTTGTATTGTGTATTGTATTGTACAACTCAAATGTAATTGAAACGTGTAATAATGGTTGTGTTAACTCTTTTACAATTTAATTGTCATGTATTTAATTATACCTATACACGTCATCATGATCATGATCCTATCATAATGATTATGCAAAGATAAACCCAAAACGTCATTCACCTTTAGTTAAATAATCCCACCATTTTAGTTGTATGAATTACTATTTTGGAAAGCACTTTTGCCGCCACAAGTACGCGATAAACTTTTGTTAGTTTATGATAGCGATATACTCTATCCATCACGCCGGATTATCCCTTTTGGGCAAAAAACAGGCCAAGTTTGAAAGTTTCGGTGCTTTTGACACGCTAATAACTTTATTGAGTTGTAAAGATAAGAGTTATTTTGATAATATGTCAATTAGTGCAGGATAAGTGGTTAGTTGGTATTTCTAGTGACCCTACCTACGAAATTAATGGCGTCAAATGTCACCCGAGTGATGAAGTCAGTTTTCTTTATTCAATACTAGTTTTTCTCCACTCTTAAATAAACTAGAGTAATTCTGTTTGTATTAACATTACTCCACAACTTATATTTACATTTGTATGGGAAAAAAAATGTCTTATTTTTGCAGACTTCACTTACGCCCTAACTCTTTCTAATTAAAAAATTAACATGTCTAGTTTCAAGGTGAACGGACAATATTTAGAGGTTACACAAATTGACCAGGAGAAGCAGATTTTCAATGTTTATTATTTTAAAATACCACAAAAAATAACTAACTTTTCTGTCAATTTATGTCAAACACTAATGCTATTGACCATCATCACCATTTTTTGAATTGCATAATCATGAAAATTTATTCAAAAAAATTGTCAAACACACCTAAATAAATGCCAACTAATTATAATAATATTATAATTTTGAGTAGCGGTCTTTTAGATAAGTACCTATGACCAACGATTCGATTGAAAATTGCAATGTGTCAAAAATAAAAACCCTATTTTTTATTAGCCAACGTAACGAAAAAAACTTTTTATTCTTATTATTATCTCAATATATTCACACAATATGCCCCTTAGAAATGAAGTTAACAAAAGGTTTAAAAAGAGATTCTTTAGATGAAGTCCCTAATTGGGTTGGGTATAGGTTAACTTTATAAAAAGAAATTCCCCGGTGTATGTGGGTAGGTATGTATATTCATGTTGTAAATAAATAAAACAAATGAATATCAGGAAACAACAACCTCACACAAATTGACCTAGTCCCAAACTAAGCTCTAGCTTTGTATTATGAGTATTAAACAACGATATTATAAAGGTAAGTATTATAATGGTTGCTATAAATGTGGGTATTTATACCTTTAATTAAGTCCAATGTTGAAGGTAGTTGATAATTATCATGTGACAGTTGTTGATAAATCAGTCTAGCATAGAACTGTCTTTCATTCGGCTGCTATTTACCTACTACAAATCCCATTTTCCGTTTCCCAGCTGTAAATTTTCATAAGTTAGAATGCATGTTTTTCTGAAAACGTTTGACTTTTTAGGGTTTTTAGTAAACAAACCAAAACTAACCTATTCAGAAGTATTTGTAACTTATACAAATTGTAAGAGTTTTACGCTGCCGTCCTGCCAAAGAAAGAAAGGCGTCTAACTGCAATGTACCTAAAGAAAAGAAAGAAATAAAATATATTTATTCACAACAACAGCACAAATTAGGAAAAAAAAGTAGTAGTCAAAGCATTTAATCCTCTATTGTTAACGACATTAAATTTAAAATGCTTACAATATGAATATGCCGTTTCTTTTGTATGACGGCAGAACGCCTTAACGAGATATTTTAGAGACAAGTCGTTCCTTTTATGTATGGAAAATCGCCACTAAGGGCCTCCGCTCACGGCGTTGCGTCGCACGCGTATCGAAACGCGCGAAGTAAGAGAGCGATACGAGCACGTAGATCTTGATTTTTTACGCCAGGGGTGTTATTCTCTTAAAAACGGCGGTCGCTCGAACGAACGAGCGAAAGCGCAGCGGCGAGTTTAAGCAGGATCCCGTCCGAGCGAACAAAACACATTTTACAGCGTGCATTCTCAATTAGGCAGCCTTATACGTTCGAGAAGCAATGCTGCCAAATTGAATACACGCGCTAAAATTGGTTTTGTTGGCTCTGACGGGACTACTTAAATTCGCCGCTTGGACATTCACTCGTTCGTCCGTCTGTTCGTCGTTGTTGAGAGAATCACACCCCAGTACGCTGCGACTATCGTAGAGTTAAAGATGTATATGGTCGTATCGCTCTTGTATACTACGCGTGATACGATACGCTTACGATACGACGCCGTGTGCGGAGGCCCTTAATTGACATCAACTTTAATAATTCTTTAATAATAATTCTGTACATAGATGCGCTTAAAATTGTTTTTGCCTTTTTTTTGTTTAAGCGGGCAATTTGCCCTAAGGCGTTAATTTCCCGGCGCAATTTTGAGATTAAGTAACAAAGTTAGGTTGCAACCTGTTAGACGGTGTAATCGCGTCTAGGACATTTTTAGCCGAAGAAATTCAGGCTATATTTAGAAATTATTAACACTGAAAAAAATATTTCCTATAAATATTTTTTTGCAAAAGTAAAGCAAAAAATACTTAGAGTAACTGATCAAGAAAAGAATCATCAAGTACTTGAAAAACAGTAAAAGAGTAATTGATTGAACGTGCCTTTGACAGTAATGGCGGCCGAGTTAAAAACAAAAATAACAATTTAAAAAAAGTTACAATTTTGTGCATCTTGTTGAGCATTTGGGTTTACCTGTAAGTTCACAAGAATAGACTCTAAATAAATAAATAAATAATATAAATAACACGTCAAAGGCCATATGGTTTTACCTAGTAGAATAGAGGCCCTGATCGTTATTTTTTTATAAAGAGCTCCTTTTACTCGTATTTGTACTTTGACTTTTTTAATATTCTGTGCCGAAGGTTGGTACGCTGTTTTCATTATTCTTAATTCCTTGAAAAAATATTTTAATTAAATATCCTGAAACTAAGCTTTTCTTTGTGCTCAGATTAAGTGTTAAAACAGTTTTAAGGGTAAAAACATTATTTTTAACAACTTTGTAACAATCCTGGAGCTCTCAAATTTCAAAGTCCCAAAGTTTGTCAGAAAGTAATAAACGCGCACACCTCATGTTTACCATTAATAATACATTCCTGTGTGTTTAAGGAACTCGGGAACACGAAAATAAGAAAAGTTATAAAGGGGTAAACAATCTTTTTATTAGTTGTAAAACAATACAATACACAAATATTAGTAAAGTTCCGTGAGGTTCCAGAACAGTGTCGTAATGATTAACGATTTCATAATGTACAATAGATAAGTTACGTTTTTATAGTCGGGTATAAGTAAAAGTTATTAGTCAAGAGAAAAAACATTCTTAAAGTAGACCTACAAATTAAGTTTGACACTTGAGGCGGCGAGGTACAGTCGCGAACTTTAATTTGGTACCCACCTTGGGTCCAAAGTCAATCTGACATTCTACAACAATAAGGTTGAGTTTCCTAAAAGTTACAAATGACGACATCTCTAATGACATTGACGACTTCAAGCATATTTTTCTTGAAATGGGTCACAAATTAACGGTCGTGATAGTACAGTCGAGGACTTTAATTGTTATGCCACTATGGAACCCTGTCGCATAACGTTAATCATTCATTTTGGCGTAATTTCTTTCATGTGGTTTGACGCTGTCATTGTGACAGGGTTCCATAGTGGCATAACAACTTAAAGTCTTTGACTGTACTAACTTTGAGTATATTTTTTGTTGTTGTAGGTAGCACAAAAAAAAACACTTATAATTAGTGGTTCTATTGAATTTAAGATTCTAACACATAAAAATCTGAGATTAAATATTTAAATTTAGAACATGTTTTTAAACAAATTATAGAGAAAATAGAAATACGACATAATAAAATTTGTACGTTCCTATAAAATAATAGAAAAACTTGCACAAATTGATTATGGAACGACGTTGCCCACGCCATCTCCTTAATGCCTAACGGCATTCTGCACCAGTTGACATTTGGGCAAAGTAGAAATTTGTTGTGGGCGGCGGGCGATGCAATATTAAGAACTAGGAAACTGAATAATTTTAAAGGTTGTGAAATGCGAAATGTTTTTTTTTTTAAATAGGTAGTTTATTTTAATAGTACATTTTGATTTATGTGCGGAAACTGTCATTTAACAGGAGTCATGAGGTAGACTCGTGACGTGAAAATGACAGTTCTATAGAATATTTACCTATGACTATATTTAGGTATATCATGAAATTCACCAAATATCAAAATTCTTTCATTTTCAGGACACAAACCTCTCAAAATGCTCTCTTTAACAAAAACGACGCATCGCTTAAACTTATTTTAGCACCAATTTACACCTTTTTCATCTGTGTTAAGGTTGAGTTTGCTGTAACAATAGCTGATCATTGTACTGTACACCCATAATTTAAACAAATGAATGCACAGCATGTTAAATTAATCGCCTTATGAGTTCACGAGCTGCGCTTTTTGTCCGGATTATAACGAACTGCGGTTTAATAATACAGATGACGCTCTAGGTCACGGCGTGATGATAAAAAATATGATGTGAGAGGTATTTCTGAAATGGACAAGTTAAAATAATGTTGTCAGATATTTTAAAAGGTGTTTTTGTTTAGTCAGGTATATTTTAACCCATGTTATTCATAAACGCCAATAGCTAAAGTATGCTTAAAATATGCTTTGTTCTTATTTGTCATTATGACATATGAATTTGACAGAGGGACAAAGAATAAACGTGGAGCTAACCCTATGTGCTTCTGTTTAGTCTACTACAGTAAATACTTTTTAAACGAAACATTTGTCCTCGCTTGTGGTATCCATGGACTTGTTTCTCTAACTGCCGCACTCAGAGACGTCAATTAAATTTAACGCTTGTTTAGTGACGTGTTGTCTTATTCTATAAGAAATAATGGGATTTTATAAGAAATTATAATATCCTTTCTATTCGTTATCTAAACCCGGTGACCCAGGTGATGGATAACCTGTTTATCCGGCGGATAACCGGCCATTGTTCCCGATCTAGACTTAACTGCATCTGGAGCAGGGTTAGCTTTTAATGGGAAACGCTTATACCGGGGTTTCACCTCGATTCTACTTCGTCAATGAGTTTTTAACCCCAGGCACAAAGGGGTTTTAAAAGTTCAAGTCTGTGTGTATCTTTAGGCACACTCAGTCTTAAGTCCTTCCTTAGTAGCAATAGAGAATATTCACGACTTTTTTTCACAGCTTCAATAAAAGCTGATTCATGTAGGTAACAAACAGTTAAGAAAAATATGGCCGACCTGATACATGACGTCACAGTGCATATCGGATTTCTCTGTGTAATCGCTGTCTAATTATCAGTTTAAAATGCTTGTATCATCCATATTTCTTGACCGATTTTAATTTTAATTTCACTTTTGGTGATCTCTTTTACGGTATTTTCATATTTTGTTGCGAAATTCAATTTAAAATATCCATGCACATTTCCTATTTAACTTGTGTACTGTTCGTATATAGGTATTTAACTTTTTCCGCTTCAAAATTTGTAAGTCAATTTTTAACCGGTTTCCTTGATTGGAATGGGCTGAAATTTGGACCACCTAAATTGTAAACCCAATGACAATGCAAAATTATAATTTTTTAAAACTTTATTGCATAATAAAAGGAAAGTACAAATGGCGTGCATTCTCTACCAGTCAACCAACTGGGCAAACAGAACAAGTATTGATAAGCCGATAACGACAAAAAGTATAGTCGGCAACAAAAGCTTGTCCCTATAATAATTGTTTTGTCAGAAACTTATTCCATCAGTTTGAAAAAGGAACGAGTTAATTGACAACATAGACGTTTTTAAAAGGTCTTCTGAAAAAAAACATGTTTATAGAGGTTTGTGTACTAAGCATACTATTTATTATCATTTCAATTTTAATCACCGTTTTTGTAGCGTTCATTGAAGCTTCACCTGTGACGTAGTATGCATTCATTATTTAATATTACTCGTATTCAGAGATTAATTTGATTTTGACAAACCGGATTCATTATAATTATTCCATAAAAAATATACATTCTTACAGTAAAATTTAAAAACGGAACTTTTTAGAAAACTAACATTCGAAATTCAATTCAAGACACCATTATTGGTATCGTCGGCATTGAGATGTAGATGGCGTTGATATAAGTTTTTGAATTCTGTGCCACATTTACTATGCAGCAGTTTAAGGAGGGTTTTCACTAAGAACTACTTTTTGAGAAATAGAGAAAAACTACGAACATTTATAGTGATTTGGGTAACGGCCAAATGGACACTATACTTATGATAATAAAAGAACACCGTTACCTTAATCACTTCTTAAGATGATGATGTATGTCTTTAATATTCTGTTGTTTTTATGCTTTTAAATCATGAAGTAAGTACACAAGTTATAGACATAATTTCACGGGAAACGGCGTTAATGGAATGAACAAAAACAATATCACCATTATTTGTAAGTGTCTACCTTTTACTTTTATTTTTCGGTTGAACTTTTGTAGCTGTAAAAAGTTAGATATTAAAAATATATTTACTCCAAGTCAGACTTACGAGTACAATATATAGGGCTATTATAGCTGAAAAAAGAATTAAGTAACGTATATTTTGGCTAATTTAGTTTTAATACCGCATGTTTCGACCGCTATTTATCATGTGCAGAGAAGCTACCGTAACGTTAACAATATGAGGCTGTATTATAACCGTACAAAATAAAGTGGAATATAATATACCTTCCTCAAGCTCTTATAGGTACCGACATCCGTTGGACTCACACACTCAAACATTTACTGAAAGAATATGTATCGGCAACATCTACTTTTTGAGAAGTCTAGCTAAAACCATTTTTATTAGACTAGCTTTATGAAAAAACCGCATCCTAATCGGTCTATCCGTTTGGCAGTTATAATGCCACTGACAAACACACATTAAACTTAGTAACACCTCTCTCTTTACATCAGGGGTTAAAAATGGGTCGGTTTTTTGCATTTAAATATTATCGCTTAGTGGAACCCCCGCTAACGGCTTTAGCGGCACATTGAATTATGTTACATTTGAAATCGGAACGAATTCAAAAATCGAATTCGATTCAAATATGTGACAGCGGTACGGCTGATTGATTGAGTTTCGACTCGTTATGTTGGATAACCTGGGTCCGTATTGTGATTTGTAAGTCTATTGAAAACGGGATGAATTGGAAAAACCGATATCCCGTTTAGTTTGAGTTTTAAAGGGGATTGGATCGACTAATTATACTGACAAAGATATGGTCGGATATTTGAATTAAAAACATTTTTGTTGAATTTTTTTAACATGATTGTTTAATAAATAAGAAGATCTTTAAATTTGGCCCTGATGGATATTTTGTGCACTAACCACGGAGTGTAAAGGTACAAAAATACTTACAAAGGTTGACCGTTCTAAATTTACCATAGCCTCTATTCCACATTTACCTCTATTGCTATAATATAAACGAATTATTTTCTCTACCAATCGACGTATTTGGTACTGAATGATTAAGAATAAAAAGTATTTATTGATAAACAAAACCAGTAAAGTACAAATAAATAAATAGGTCATAGCTAGAAGACGGACATGTGATTCTTTTTATCCCGATAAATACCCCAGTTTCCAAGGAAATGGCGATAAACGAGTTCTACGCAGACAAAGCTGTGATAAAAGCTAGTATTTTATGAAACCATAGCTCACTTCTAAAGTAGGGCGACGTATAAAAGCCAGACTCGATTGAAGTACAGTTAGAAAGTCTGTAACTCGCACCTGTCCCGCGCATTTGCCTCGCGGCTTTCGAGGCAAATCGAGGCACAACGGCCAACTAAGACTGCACTATACTCTGTCTTAATACCATTGAATAATTATGTAAACAAACAGGGTATTAACTCGACTATAGGCCGTTTTATAATGACACTTTCTAGATAAAAAAAAAAAGATAAAACAGGTTTTCGTCCTGAATCCATCTAAGGGTTTACCTATGTTTGGCCAAATATTTGGCCAACACATTGTTTGTTTTTTTGGGTTCTACACGATGGTTCTGAAATAAATCCTGAAATATTTACAGTTTCGGAAAAATAGCGTTTGACCAAATGAAAAATATGACGAAATGATACATTTGACGAAAAATAATTTGACTAAATAGCAGTACACCCCATCTAAGACTGTCAGTTCCATAGATTTTGACACAACTATACAAAAAGAACATTTATCTCACACCAAAAGACCTTTAAAATAACTACGCTCGTAGCATAATGGGCCTCTAGTCTACTTGTAGGTATGTTATCGTATTGTCAACGTTTTGTAGCTCTTATTTCAGTTGATATTAATGCCGGCCGAGTTAAAAACAATACAATAACATTTCAAAGGCAATATGGTTTTATCCAGTAGAATAAGAGACGCTGGATAACAAAATGGATCACTTCTTCATTGTATTTCTTTATTTCGTTATTTTATTGACGAATTGAAAAGCAAGTTGTTAAATAATCACTTAACCGCAGCAGTATAAACCCAACAATAAATACAGAAATGGGTTAAGAATTAACCAATAACTTAACCCGTTATTGCTGGCAGTTAACCCGTTTACTGAAATAAAACTGTAAAATGGAATTACCTGAGCAAACATTAAGTTAATGTCGCTTTTAATTATACTTCGAGGTTAAGTGGTGACGAGTCTAATGGAGCCATTAAAACAGCTTTTATTGATGTATTTAAAGTTATTTCTAAAGTAATAAAGGAAAACATTTGGCTGTGTTCGGACTGCAAGCGTTAACAGCCGTTGAACGCGGGCGGGGTTTTAAGTGGTGGACACATAGCGAGCGTTTTAGGGTGATAAACGGGCATTGAAACACGGTTTGTAGTTTGAATGAAAAACTAAACAGTTAATTGAAAAAATAACATGTATTTACGTATTTACGCAATAAACCTTATAGCCCCAGACATAACGCTTAACGATTTTCGATTTTTTACGAAATTTATGGATTTTACATAAGCGTTCGACGCAACCGTCCGGCTGCATACGTCAATCTTAGCTCGTAGCATACCATACTGGGCCTCTATTCTACCCGGTAACACAATATTGCTTTTGACGTGTTATCATATCATCAACGTTACGATAGCTCTTATTTACTTGACAGTAATGGTGGCCGAGTTAGGCCCGGTTTTATAAAGGCGCGTTAGTAAATATGTCAGATCAAATTTTAGTAACTTCATACAAATTTTGACATTTCGGACCGAAATTTGATCTAACGGATCTTTATAAAACCCAGCCTTAAAAACAGTACCATAACACGTCAAAGGTACCTAATATGTTTTTACCGTATTGAAATAGAAGCCCTTATACCTAACGATATAACGGTTTAGTAATCGCTGTATATTTGACAGATTAAATGACGTTAAATTGACAAAATTACGAATTCATGCTATGGATGGTTTCCGTAAAAGAATACAATGTTTTTGAATACGAGTAGTAGCGATTCAAAAACTTGACGTATGATTGAAATGTTCAATTGCTCGTGCTAGAGCTACAGTATACAGAGTGTCCCAGAAACCGACGTCAACCCGCCTAGGGCTGATAGAGCAGCTAAAAAGCTATCGATTTAACCCCTATATATATGTTCAGCGATTTTTGCTAGTTTCGGAGTTATTGATCATTTTCATCTGAATTCTTGCAATTTTCCCATATGTCCATGACAATGTCGCGAAAAATCATTAATTTCATGTTTTATTTCATAAGTTTTTCTGTGGTATCTTACATATTTAGAATCATTACGACTCAGCAAATTTTTTAAACCTATTTGCCCGTATTTTTTTTCAGTAATTTTTTCAAGTAATCACTTAAAGTTGTTTTTTTCCATACAAAGTGAAAACCAGACACTGGGACACCTAGTATGGAGATCAAACTTTAAGTGATTACTAAAAAAAAAACTAAAAAAAACGGACAAATACGTTTAAAAACTTCGCTGATTCGTAATGATTTTAAGTCCTTTTAAGTTTTGTGTCGATTTTTGAATGCCATAAATCTATATAATTATGTATGTAAATATTAATAACACTTTATGTATAAACACTATTAACTTTCCCCTTTACAAACATCAAGTAGATAATTCTAAATCACAATAAAAATTAAAGTAAAATAGTTTTCATTACAATGGCCTAACATCTGTTTAAATTTCATTCTGCCCGGATTTGATCTTCCCATACACCCAATCTTATCAATCTTATCATACATCGGGTCCACAGTACCCTGAAACCAAAGCTACCATACAAGACCCCACATTTGAATAACAATGCGACCTGTCTCACTCTTGACAGCGAGAAGGCATTATTAAAAAGAATTACTTGTATCATGGTGATGGATGAATATGAAATTTTTGACATTAGCAAGGCAAGACTATGGTTTTGCTTGAAAAAACATTGATAACGTTTAGGATTAGGACTTTTGTTGGCTTATGGTGGTTATAGAATCCATGGAGCCGCTATTTCTAAATTATTATAGACATAGCACTTTGATTTAGGCCTTCAATATTGTCATATTTTAAAATAAACCAAAAAATACGATTTTATTTCGATTTATCCATACCTAGTCAGAATAATTTTTTACAGCTTCATTAAAAGCTGATTCATGTAACAAACAGATGAGGAAAATATTTTTTTGAATAGCTATAAAAATAACCAATATATAAGCCAACAAAGATTTCTTCCTATCTTTCTAGAAAACAGAATTTAACATGGAGTTTATATTGCCGACCTGTTACATGAAAACAGTGCATATTGGATCTCTCTGTCTAATTAGCAGTTTAAAATGCTTGAATCATTTGTATTTTTTGGCCGATTTTAATTTTAATTTCACTTTTGGAGATCTCTTTTACGGTATTTTCATAATTTTGTTGAGAAATACGATTTATAAAATCCAAGCATATTCCTCATTTCAAGATACGATGCCTAATCTTAGAATTTGATGGATAGATTTGACTTACCACCGCGGAGCTGAGTGCGTGAATTTTTAATTTTATTGCACGTTTCGTCGACGACGAAGCTCGGCCAATGGGAAAGGTCTCACTTTGCCTTACTTGTTTTTTAGCGCATGGGACAACTTTAATTTACCGGGTAACATTTCGTTGACGAATTCAAAAGTCAGTTGTTTTCAGAGAATACAAGTAGTGCTAAAAGCGTGTTTAAATTAATGAATAAATAAAGACGTCCGTAGCTAATTGGTTGAGAGCAAAATAATTAGGAGACATTTTAAATTTCTGACCGTTATTTTCAATTGGAATATACACTTAAAAAACATGTAAAAGTTATTTTAAGAAGATGAGATATTACTTCATTCATTTTGCAATCCAATTTCTTTTTTTTTAGTTTGTTAATTTTTTTTTACTTATGAACGTTTAGGGTAACTGATTTAAAATGTAAAAGCAAAATTAAAACTATGGTTTAAATTTACCATATTTATTTAAATTAAACTCGTAGATCATATACACAATAAATTAAATAAATATCTTAAAATCACCTTTTTTAGAATAAAAAAAGTTTTTTTTTGAGGGCCTGCCTGGTCCATGCACTATGGAGAATACAGGCCACTGGTTATCGGGATCTGAGACTCATATATTCGCAATCTCAAGACTTCAATCCTGAGACTGCAAATGTGCTGCCAACTCTAAGGACTAAGATGGAATGCCTCTATGCTAGTAATTTCTCCGGTTGTCTTAACCCTACACAGAAACACAACAAAATGAACACTAGGTACTGCTTAGTAATTTGTATTATGTTAAAATTATAATCAGAAAAAGCCGGGGCAAGCAACAAGTAAAGAAATAATTGCAATGTTATGGAGGTAGTTAACAAACGGAACCCTAAGACAATTACATTAAAGTGGTAATTTGCTGTTACGAGGGAAAATCAAACGAACCGGCTGCGTTTCCATTGCTTGTACAGTGAACAACTAAAATTTACAGAAATAAAAGATATGAATTTGTAAATTGAGCTTAAAAATAATAATAAAAAAATACTTGGGCACTGTACGGTGTATTTAAGGAATTGCTACCACAGAGCCCTGCCTGTCGTAATGTCAGCGTCACGCCACGAGTAAGAAATAAAAAAATATGCGACAATGTTCTATAGTGGCTAGCAATTAAAGATTTTAACTGTATTAAATTTTGCTATAGAACTAAAAGCCCCGATAATTTTATTAATGGTGACCCCTTCTTTCAGAGCTGATATCTCTTAAACGGCTTAGCCAATTTTCATGAAACCTAGCTAAGAACCACCGCTAGAAAACCTGCATTCAAATAAAAAAGACTATCAAAATCGTTTCCCACGTTTAATAGCTAGGGTGACATAGAGGAGACATACAGACAGATAAACACACATAGCGGTCAAACTTATAACAGCCCCAGCGACCCGTTTCACGAAGCTACAAGTTACAAATTACAAGCGTAAGTCTCTTTCTAACTCTTTTTGCTAGAAAGAGAGCTCCGCTTGTAATTTGTAACTTGTAGCTTCGAGAAACGGGCCACAGGTCTTTTTGCGTCCGGGGTTAAAAAATGACGTTGACGTATCAGCAATGGCGAAGCGGCAGCGAGGCGAGGCGATATAAAACAAAATGCAAACCAGCAGTGGTTTACGGCTCGGGTTATAGCCCGCAAAGTGTTTATTAGAGTTATGACGGAGTCGTACAAATTTAAAAATAAATCACTTTATACCATTTTTATGTTGCTTGTTTTTTCTGTGAAAATTTTTACTTGCACATGAAATAAAAAAACATGCACATGGTGTCTTGAACAACTGAAACACAATCGTTATGGTTATTGAAATGCAGAAAATTACCGACTTTAACATATTTTCCATATTAAAAGCAGTTTTTTTTGCTGTCGCTCTGGTATGTATTACTCTTATTTGTTATTTTCTGTTATTTTAATAAATTTTCTCTCCTGCATTCTCCTTGCTTATTCTATTCCAGGGTTAACTGGAAGAGATCCCATATGGGATAAGTTCGCCTATGTAAATTATGTATATTGATGCAAATATGTCTTGTAGGCAATTGTTTATATGGAATAAAGAGTTTTTACATAAATACATACATATATACATACATATATACATAAATAAAACATATATTGAATGCAGAGTAAACTCAACGATAACCAAAGTCAGATACAAAATAATGTTGTTCAGTGAAACTAAAATCGATAAAACCTTATATGGGTATTATTAACAGTATATTTCGTTACATGAAAAGGTCACCGTTTTATAAATAACCTGCCACTAATACTAAATATATCGTTATTTCTGCTTAAACCAATTTACCGACGAATCCCATTGTATCTCTCTAATTTTATCTTTTCTCCTCATCTAACAACAAGTACCTAACAAGACATCAAAGCCCTAAATCGGCTTAACTTTAAAAAACCTGAGACCCTTAAGTTTAGCTTTATGGGAGAAGTAACCTGTCCCAAACTAGCCTCTAAGTTAGAAGGTAACCTTGTTTAGAAGGCCGCTTTATAAGTTAAACTATAAATGTCCTCTTTTTGAATGTATTATCGTCGTTAGTTAGAAGTTAGCTAAATCTATATAGACGGAATAGAAAAAACAGTGGAAGTGGCATGAGCTTCGCTTAGTATCAGACGTGTTGTCGCCAATACTCAAACTATCATAAAAACAACACGCCACCATGGAAAATGTTTTTGGTGCGGCTATCGTTTTTACAATCCAAAATCGCACAATGACGCATGCTTCTGGATTTATTTTCTATTTTAGAAATATTATTCGCACAACTTTCACGTACAAAGCGATCGCGGCAAAACTAAGCTAGGTTGCGCGGAACTCCGCATAACCATGCCACACGTGACACGCCTCCTTCACACTTCTACTGTTTTTTTCTGTTCTGTGTTTATATGTATATTGTGAACCGATGCTTAAATGGCAAAGCAATCAAAAAAATACCATTAAAATGTACCTAACACCGGGCGATAAGGTTTCTTACCCCCAAATCAAGGTCGATTTCCACAATTTTTGTGTACTTAGTTTATAATTATGAAAAACTAGGTTTCTACGTTTTTATTTTTTTTCGTACAGTACAGACCTAGTTTTTCATAACATCTACAACATATTAAAAACTTACTTTACTTTAACTTACAGAATTGGCTCAGTAAAATACTTTTATAGAACAAAATGGCATCATTACTGCACTTAAATGCACTGTTTGGAGAGCTAAAAGCGATTTGAACAACTTTCGGTGGATTCTATTCCGTTGATAGTTCGTTGATGTCAACGCATTCACTACTTTTAACACATTTACCTATTTTTCTTAAATTATGATTCAATAAATGGTAACATAATGTACAAATATAAAATTTTATGAAAATTGGAAATAATTATTACTTATAAGAATATGTCAAAAATAATTAGCATGTTATAAAAGAGAATCAAAATTAAAAATATCCGCTCATGTATTTACGAAAGTAGTTTTATTGCATTTGTTACGGTTATGTTCTTAAATACTAACATACTCTCATTATTTTATAAACTCGTATTTTTATCATGAAGTTCCTGAAGTGTCATGCTTTTAGGGTTTCGTAATTAAAAAGGAAAAAAGGAACTCTTATTGGATCACTAGTTTTCCGTCTGGCCCTTTTTCTCAGAAACGCGTGGAGGCCGTGGAAGTATCAAGTTGAAAAAATCAAATACTAAGTCTGCAACCCCTTGGAGCTGTGACAAAATCAAACTTCTAAGACAACGCAATCAAAAAATACGGCAGTTTATATCATATGTATTTAGATACTTGCAAGAGAATCAATATAAGATACCTCCCGTTGACCAAGGATCATGAAATTTGATTAAAAACAATGTCTTTATAACGTGTAACGGGAAAAATGCGATAATCGTCAATTTATGTACGGAACCCTCTGTGCGTGAGTCTGACTCGCACTTATCCGGTTTTTTTGAAGGATTATACTTATTTTGTTATGAGTTAATGCAAAACGTCATTTATCGCTTACTAATAATTTAAAAAAAAAACATTTGTATCTTGCGTTTTTTTTTCTTATTATCATTATTTTAGGACACCAAAAATACAAACTAGAAAAAAAATAAGCCGTTTATTATGTTTATGTGTTAAATAATAACTTTATTAACAACATACTTTACTTTTATTAAAAAAGATACGACTTTTATCAAATTCTACCTTTATAATTTAGTAGCAAATCCAAACTCTGTACCGGTATGCGCGCGATTCGTTTTCTATGAATAATTTATTTAACCAATTCCTGAGTTCCACCGCAGTTTAGCTTCTAGCTTCTAGTATTTATTCAGTTATAGACTTAAAAGAAACCACAGAATGTTGATCTAACGGTCATTATGCCATTATAAAGGCACACTGGCCACGTAAAGTGTAATCTTGAGACCCATAGGCATTTGAATTCTCAAGACTAAGATCTCAAGACTTCAATCCTAAGATGTCAAATACTTTTCCAACGCTAAGGTCTGAGTTGGAATGCCTCTATGCTAGTAATTTCACTGGTGCTGTGTTTTCATTGTGTTATTGAACCGTATCGTTGGTAGGTTTCACCATATTCGGGTATAAAGATTGTACCGTCACCGCAATGCTACTAATATTATAAATGCGAAAGTTAAGTAATATTATAGGTGTGTGTGTGTATGTTAGTTTGTTACTCCTTCACGCTGCAACGGCTGGACGAATTTGGATGAAATTTGAAATGGAGATAGCTCATACCCTGGATTAACACATAGGCTACTTTTCATCCCAGAAAATATAAAAGTTCTCAAAAGAATAACGATAATCTAAATCTACGCGGACGAAATGGCGGGCAGAAGGACTCAAAAATATCTGACACGTCCTTATTACTCGAGGCATAAGACCGTGTCAGATATTTTTGGGTCCAATGTTGGATCTTAACCTCGTAAGGCCCAACGGCCTATACGTAGGACATTTGTCAAATTACATCAAACTTAACTTGACTGACATAAGTTTATTAATTATTGAACTATCAAGATTTGACGTGGGCTTTACGAGGATATACTATTGCTGGTGACTGTACACAACGATTGTCCTTTCATAAAAGAAATAAAAAAAAATTACGTCAACCAGTCATTTGATTCCCCAAGTGATTAATGATTCAATTTAATTCATTCGTTCGGAAAGGGCATTGGATGAGATCCATATCTTCGGATATGTTTAACTTGTGCAAATCACATTTTGGTGATTAATATCGTATGTAAATATTTGTTGCGTCAGAAGTTCTAAATTTGATTTTTAAAATGGATTAGTGGATTGCTATACTGGGATTAAAAGTACTAAATATACAGGATGAGTCGAAACTATGCTTACTGGTGGAAGAGGCCTAGGGTGTTTCGTTTTCCACACTTTGCAATTTTTAATGAATTCGCTCGAATTCTTGCTCCAAGGTGTCTAAAAGACCAGTAATCAAAATTTTAATAAAACTAGTTGGTATTTAGGGGGTGCACACTTTGACCACTTTTTGAATCAATTTTCATGATTATGCAATTCTCCGAGGCCGCATCAGGCGGATAAAATGGTGATGATGGTCGATATCATTAGTGTTTGACATCAGGTCACTGGAAAGTTAGTGATTGTTAGTTGTTTTTTGAAAAATAATAAACATTGCAAAACTGCTATAGCGCAAGTGCTCAATTTGTGCAACCTCTAAATGTTGTGCTGTCACCTTGAAACTAGACATTTAAATTTTTTACGTTATAAAGACTTCAGTCGTAAGCGAAGTCTGTAAAAAATATGAAATTTATTTTTTTCCATACAAATGTGAAACACCCTAAAGAGGCCCTTTTATTAGTATATTAAATTTACTTATTTAATTAAAAAAAGAACATGTTAAAGACCCATGCAAGTCATTACAAATTCAAAACATTCCTTAACCTTTTACAATTGGTAAGATAATGACTGTCCGTCTTTCTGTGTCTCTGTATATATCTGATAAGATAGTGATATGATCCGGACTATGACTGCGCCAGATCCTGCCTCCACTAAATTTTGAGATTTTTTATTTCATTTTCTCAAATCCGAATTGGACTAAGCCACCAAGCAGTAATTTTTCTAACACTGTTATTATATTTTTATAAATAAAACCTTAGTTAACCGCACGCAGACTTTTTTATATTAAGTACCTAGTTTAAAAGTGTATTTTTTTGGCATAATATTTTTTTTACTTTTTGAACTCTGTAAGTTGTCTCAATTTCTTCTAAGTTTTGACAAATCCGTCACAAAGTTCACTTGTTGGGCGAAACTTGTAATTTGGCTCGGTCGGCTGACTGCCCCAGATGCTTCTAATTAAACAAAACCTAATTTTAAAATGTATTTGAATATTTAAAGGCAGAAAGCTTTTTACATTGTTATGGTCTGTTTATGTACGTATTTATTTGTAAGTTTATTTATCAGCTATAGGGATCGGTATAAACATTCAAATTTACATTTAAAAAAATAAGTTTCCGTCAAAAATGAAATCTTTAGGACAAGATTTTGTTGCCAATTTTTTTTTTTTTTGCAAAGTTATCATCAAGACCAAACAAATGAGTGCAAACATGGTGGGTCTATGTTAAATATAGCAGAGATCCTGTCGCCACCTTCCGACTCCATCATCAGATCAGCGCTTAGATACCATAATATTGCACTGTCATTAGGTTTACATATGTGGTCTAAATTTCAGACCATTCCACTAACGGGAACTGGTTCAAATTTGACTAGCAAGATTTGACCTCAACTGACATACTTACATACAGTAAAGGAAAATGATTCCTAGACCGCTTTGGACCATGTCAAAGTGACGTAACCAATCAAAAGGTAAGAGACTTCTTATGATTTTATTTACAGTGTCACTTTGACAAATTCCAAAGTGGTCTAAGAATCAATTTCCTTTACTGTACACACAAACATTGCAGGGTAATAATTTAAAAAAAATGAATTGTACAGTTGTATAGGGAATTTGGAAATTAGAGAAATCTGTTCTTAGGAATGAAAGCCTGAATATTGGAAATGGGAATTACTGCATTTTACGATTAAAATAAAATAAAATAAGTTCTACGTCGTAACTGCGCGTAGCATACCCGTAGCGTGCTACGCGCCGTAGCACGTCACCGACGGTCTATTTTGCGTGACTTTATAGTACAGTCAGCATCACATATATCGGATCAGCCAAAGTGGCTAGATAGTTCGTCACACCATACGATATATATGGTGTTACGAATTATTTGATCACTTTGGCTGTTACAATATATGTACATATTTGATGCTGATTGTACAAAAAAAAGAGATAACAATTACAAAAACAAATGTAAAGCAAGAATTTACAAAGGTAAACTTATCCCTTTAAGGGATCTCGTAAAGCTAAAACGAATAAATTTTATTGTAGCTTTTAGAATTATCTTCCAAATTGTAATAAAGGAACCCTCATTTTCAGAATATGTATATTTAATCATGGAAATTGATTGATCTTTTTAAGACTGGTTCGCTCTGAAAGCATACTATGCATAGAGTTTCAAATGTTTAGGTTCTTATGTTACGTGACTTCTAAATCTTGATACTATATGATTATATTCAGGTTTGTTCAATAAACAACATCGCAATATTCAATCAACGCGTACGGCACGCCACGCGGCTCTCTAGGGAAGCTAATAAACATATTAATTTGACATCGTGTAAGTACATACTTCAAGACAAATGTATAGCGAATGCTTATGGCTTTACTTTCACCATATTGCCTTATTATAAATCCCTTCTAAGATTTTAAATGGACAACAAACAGACAAAAAAAAACATTAAATTTATTTTCTTGTTCGTTGCACGTTTTGTAATACTCATGGACATCAGGATAACGCTGTATTTGTATAACTGCAATTTATTTTTACTTTAAGTTTTTTTTTATAAGTAAAGGGATGTTTGCATTAATATTAAGACTAGCCTACCACTGTCCACCTTTTTTTAAACCCTGTATAAACACAAGCACTTAGATCATCTAGTTAGGCTATTTATAAATATTGTTGCTATTTGTTTTTGTTTGTTATTTGGTTCTTGTACTTCTGTTAGGCGTACTTAAATAAACGTTTATTTATTTCTTTCTTTATTTTATCCTCTAGAACACAGCAGTGTAAACATTTTTTGGTAGCAGAGTTAGGGGGTTCACTGGTAAAGACATCGTAAAACTTAGCATAGAAGAATTATATTTAATTTAAATATCATATTTTTGGTCATAATATATTTGAACTCATCACATGAATACCTATTGATGTTTTTATATACTAAAATGTGTTTTTTTGTTTGATCCGTGTATACAGTTTCATTCCTCAACCGATCGATATGAAATACAATACAATAACACTGTCAAAACTTCATCTCGAACATCTTTAAATAATATCACCCTCTATTTGTCACTTCAAAAACCTCTTTACACCAAAACCGGTACAAACCGGTTCGCGCATCTAAAGACTTGTCTGCAAATTACCGGTCCCGAGACGCTAGTCAGGAAATTACGTTCGCATACGTAACGTTACTAATCACGTTACGTTAAGAGCCCCTGAGGTTACGTTGTGGGGAATGACAAGTGTCAAAATACGGGGGTACAGAACCTTAAACATTATTTATTAGGTTGCATTAGGCACTCGAAATATCAAAGTCGTGCGAAACAACCGGGTATAGTATAGTATATAGTATTAAATATTAAGTTACTTGAGTATTGATATTATAATGCTATGTACATAAAATGGTTTCTGTAATTTGACTAAATTCGGGACGGGACACTTCATATGGCTGTGAGAATTTGCAAAAAAATACCCCTTACAATCAAAAATGAAAAAAAGAGTCCATGTTTTATAGCAAGTTACAGAGTTTTTGATTTCTAAATGTTTTTATTATACTTAGTAGAATTTTTTGCGTTTGAAGAGTGAATAAATCTGTTAGTCTTTTATTATTAAATTTCATTTGTTATATTATATGTAAATGTGAATTTCTAAATAGACATGTATGTATATTATTGTGTCTTGTTGCAGTGTTCTTGCAGTGTTTATGTCAAATGTCATCCAGAACCATTCAGTCGTTCTGGCATGATCAAGATGGTAACAAACATCCAAACTTTCGTATTTATGATATTAGTAAGATTATTCCCTGATATTATTATTATTTTAATTAAAAGGACGCGTTTATATTGTATTTTTATTCCATCCCCACAAATTACAAAGTTAGCAGTCCACCATCGTGCATTTCTCTCGAACCTATTTTCCACGCACCTCTCTGAAATCAACTCTCAGTGTAAATTTTTCCAAATCAAAGCGAGCTTTCTCTTTTTTTAAAGGCTGCACACTTGCAATTTGTATTGCTGACGTTAATGGGTCGTGGGTGGTCACTTACCATCCGTGAACCGTGATCCGAATGCGAATAGGAACGGCGACTCAGACCGAGACCCTCTTATATGGTCTTCTAAACAAGGTCCGGCTGGCCTAATGCCTAACGCACTCGTAATCGCAATCGACTTCAAAGTGAACCAATTGTTTTCATTTTCAAAATGAAAACAATTGCGATTGCGAATGCGTTAGGCAATAGCCCCTCGGGATACAGATATTTTTGCTTTGGCATTTACTTACTGTAAATTCACTGTATTCTTTATAAATAAATAAATAAATACAACGGTTACATAATGGTTTTGCTAGCGTAATTTTAATCAACGTACTTGACCAACTCGTTGATTTTTGTATCCAAGAAAAAAAAGAATAAACTTTGTGTAGTACAATTTTGAAGCCAAATCCGAAATGACTCTACTTTTTAGGTACTAATGCACAATTTTTTACTTAATGTTAGCGCATTAGTTTGTATAATGTATGTTGAATCAGTTTTAGTTAGTAATTTTCCGCAAATTTAACAAAACTTTGCGATACACACAGCTGTTACTGCAAAAAAGTAGAAAAACTGCATTTTT
The DNA here is from genome assembly GCA_948252455.1 of Acleris cristana. Taxonomy (NCBI): domain Eukaryota; kingdom Metazoa; phylum Arthropoda; class Insecta; order Lepidoptera; family Tortricidae; genus Acleris; species Acleris cristana. The sequence goes on along the minus strand of OX411791.1, from coordinate 1,776,969 downwards.
ATTCCTTAGAGTATAATTGAAAACCGTTTCATTATAAACTTCTGGGAACTCACAACAGAAGAAAGATCCATTTAAAATCTTTCACTATAGCAAATTAAACCTTGTGATTTTAACTTTTAATATAATCATCTTATAATAATGAAAGTTGTATAGATATTTGGTATGAAGCCTTACGGCTATTGGATATAGCTTAGCAAACGAATAGTCCTCTTGGTAGTCATCAAAGAATAAGTATTTATCTCGGTTTTTTTATAGTTCCAGAGCGATAAACGACTTATACGCGGACGGATTAGCAAGCAAAAGCCAGTCACTACATTATTATAAAACAAAATCCTTCGCCGCGTCTGTCCGTCTGTAATTAATGTGAGTTCGCGAAGATCTCAAAAACTACAAAAAGGATTTTCATGCAGTTTTCACCACAAGTTAGTTTTTTTTCACAAAATGTTTAAGTGTATAGAAAAGTTTAGTTTATGTACGCGTGATACAGCAAACTCAGATAAACCTAAGCGAAGCAAGGGCGAGTCGCTAGTTTAAAATAAACATGAACTACTCAACTTTATAAATAAATTTAAATTAATGAACCAATTGTTGACAAGCCCTGGAACACAAAGAAAGCTAACGCGCCACTCAACCGCAGTCGAGTGTTGTTCCACTTGAAAGTGTTCTCGACCCCTGCCGAAAGCGTGGCCTGAACCAACAGTTGGCGATGCGTATACGTCTCTTGAGGTATACTGTGTTTGTACCTATGTAGTGGTACAGTCAGCCTTATAAGAAGCTGCACACTTTTGTACCGTGTCGCTTTAACGCCTTTGACAGATTAGTGCAGCAATTCAAACATGACGTTAAAGTGACAAAACACTAAAGTGTGCAGCTTCTTATAAGGCCGACCGTACAGTCAACACGAAAATGATTCAGGGGCTCTGTTCTACTCGTTAAAACCATATTGACGACGCGTTGGCTTAGATGGTAGTGACCCTGCCTACGAAGCTAGCGGTCCTGGGTTCAAATCCCGGTAAGGGCAGATATTTGTGTGATGAGCGCGAATATTTGTTCGTGAGTCATGGATGTTTTCAATCTATTTAAGTATATATTTCTCTATATAAGTATTTATATCGTTGTCTAGTATTCATAGTACAAGCCTAGATCTTAGTTTAGGACTAGGCCGCCATTACTGTAAAGTAAATAAGAGCTATCATAAAGTTGACAATACTATACCATGTCAAAAGCAATCCGGGATTTTCCTAACAGAATGGCCCTGATAAAAAATTACACGCAGAAGTCACGCCGGTTCTGCGAGATTCAACGTTAACAGCAATTCTCATCAACATTGGTGACTGTACGTCACCAGCAATAATATATGATCCAACATAGGCCGCAAAAATATCTGACACATCTTCATTACTAGAGGTATAAGAGCGTATCAGATATTTTTGCGCCCATTGTTGGGTAATATATTATTACTGATGACTGTATACAGTCGAGTTCATAAATATGCATACACTTTAGTACCTTGTCAGTTTAATCGTTGTGACAATTCATATATGGCAGTTTAAACATAGACAAGTACCATATCCTTTAACCTACCACTCAACAGTAGTGTTCGGCTTATTGTGCTCCGGTGCGGGGATAAGACAACTGGTGAATTACTGGTGTAGACGCATTCCATCTTAATCTTCAGGGTTGGCAACGTTTTGCAGTCTTAGGATTGCAGTCTTAAAGTAAATATGTGTATGGGTCTCAGATACTACTTACCATCATGAGGCAAGAGTGCTCGTTTGCCTTTAAAAAAAATGATTACACATACGTGTGCAAACGCAAGGTTTAACCGATTTGGCTGTGAGGGAGTTCAAGAGTGTTTGGATTTCTGAGTTAATATTTACTCAACACCCTGTGATGCCTTGTGTGCAGATACAGGGGGTTAAATAAGTGTTTTACCACGTTAGGACTACGCTGAGCGTCCAGTGGCGCCCTCATTACTGTTATTGCGTTTTCTAATAAACTCAAGTATCATAATAGGATAAATGGTAATAGGTTAGAGTTATTTTTGTAAAAATACATATTCTTATTATATTCTTTAAAAATAGACCAAAAATAAACCAGTGACGTCTTCCAAAGTATTAGGTTAAATAAATAAACCGGCCGTTTTGTATACTTTGTAAACACGTTTTTAAAGAATCCATTTAAAGGGCAGGAAAATGTAAAAGACATTATGCTTCGGCACATTTAAAGGTCTTAAAGAAAAAAGGTTGTGATTATAAAAAAAATCTTTCGATTCTCAGAGATATGGTCTGGCCGTTCGGTATGTTATGTAAAAAATAATGAATTAATGAGTAATATAATAATGTCAATACTTGAAGTCCATTTATTTCGATTTATTACTCGTAACTAGATTCTGACATAAAAAACCTGATATTGAAAATTTGAAACTAGGAATTAATTTCATAACTTCACAAATTCAATAAGTACACACTGTTTATTCTGGTATAGTTGACAATAAAATATAAGACGCTTTATCTTCACAAAATATTCAGTCAGCATTTGGAAAGACACACAATGACAAACTTATTCCTTTAGCGGATTTCCTCCGGAGTTTGATAAAATGTTGAAAATGTCTATTAAACACTTTTGCCAGTTAGAAGTGCGTGTGTACGACGAATTTCGTGCTCCTGTGTTTTGGATCATACTGTATTTAGATTTTAGAGAGACATAGAAGCGGAAGCTTCAAGCATAATACAGTTTATTATAGAACACTATTTTTTGAACATTTCATGATACAAATTTGAATTAAATAGTAAAAACCCCCTGTATAATGGCGACCTTTAATTTTAGAGCTAATAATTAGGATTGGGACTTTTGATGACATATCGTGTTTCTAGAATCCATGGAGTCGCTATTTCCTAATTATTATAATATAAACTACCACTTTGATTTTAACCTTCAGTATTGTCATATTTCAAACATTTGAGGTTCAGTTCAACCATACCTAATTATATTTGTTTGTTTGTAACGCTTTCACAGCGGAGATATATTCTCTATCAAAATCCATTCAGTGATTTAACGAATGAATGGATTTTGAAATATTATTATGGCAATACTGAAGGTCAAAATCAAGGTGGTATATTTGTAATAATTAGGAAATAGCGATTTCATGGATACTAGAACCATGATAATTATGCCATTAAAAGTCGTAACCCTACTGATAACTTTTAATCGCCCAACAAAAGTTGCTTGTTGACCGAGCTACTTCGTCGATGAATCCGGCGCACTTAAAGATAAAGTAAATATTGATTTGACCCCAAGTTAGACTCACCATTTAATAATTCATAGAATAGGAAACATGCATGATTTTTTTAAATCGCATTTCTCAACAAATTATGAAAATACCGTTAATGGAGAGGGTGAAATTAAAATTAAAATCGGCCAAGAAATACGGATGATACAAGCATTTTAAACTGCTAATTAGACAGAGATTAGACAGAGATCCGATATGCACTGTGACGTGACGTCACTGACGTCATGTAACAGGTCGGCCATATAAACTCCATGTTAAATTCTTTTTCGCTAGAAAGAGATGGGACCAAATATTTGTTGGCTTATATCTTGGTTATTTTTATCTGTATTCATGTGATTTTTCTGAACTGTTTGTTGTCTCAAAGTCATGAATATTCCCTATTATAAATAAACGTACTTAAATATAAAGTAAATATAGTTTTGACTGTAACTTAGACTCACCAGTAAATAATTATTAGACGAATTGGAAATAAATAATTTATATTTTGGACCTAACAGGCCGTAAGCATAATATTATAATGAAACTTATGATGGTTGCAGTTTTCTTCTCTGCACAAAACTGTATTAATAAAAATCTACACCCTAAACCGACGAAATTTTAACACCTGCATTAATTACGCAATTAAAATTGCATTTAAATTCTCCAGCGGTTACTTAAGGAGCAATTTTACAATTTAAATTTCATAAATTGCAGTTAAGTACTTTATAAACAGGATTAAGTTTTAAATGCCACTTCAATTAGCGGTAACTGAGCTGAGTTCAGTGATTTAAGAGTGTTTAGTTTTTTTAGGGTTCCATAGTCAACACGGAACCCTTATAGTTTATCCGTGCTGCTGTCCGTCTGTCCGCGGTTTGAATGAGAGACTTTTGGTACTACAAAGCTGTAATTTGGTATAGTTATACATTAAAATTAAGCTGACAAACTAAAAAATACAAAAAAAAAATTGATACGTGCCATGTATAGTCACAGACAATAATATATTATCCATTATTGGGCGCAACCACGCACGCACGCTCTTATACCTCTAGTAATACAGACGTGTCAGATATTTTTGCGCCCAATGTTGGATAATATATTGCTGGTGACTGTACTGTATAGCAAAGGTTTTTTCTACAAAAATCACTACGTATAAAACAAAGTCCCCCGCCGCGTCTGTCTGTCTATATTTTCGCGATGATCTCAAAAACGTCTCAAGGAATTTTCATGCAGTTTTCACCATCAGTTAGATATTTTTCACGGCACGGGTGTTAAAAAAGCTCTAATAAATCAAAGCGTGAGGAAATCGCTAGTCATGTATAAAATATTGAATAAAAAATAAAATAATAAAATATCGTCCTTATACTTACTGTTGCTTAGTTGCGGAAAAATATTTGAAACTCTCAAAACGCAAGTGCATCGCGCAGCGTTTCTCTCTAATGCAGTTATTGTGACATCGTCGTAATCGAGTGAGAATTGCAATTTCAGCGTCTGACGGTCCGACGATATTATTATAAAACCAGACGTAAGAACTGTGTTTACATTGTGTCTTATCTATATTAAAAACAAGTTTTTTTTATACACGTTGTCCTGACATTTACGAACACATGTCTTTTGTTTTTTAATAAATCAGTTGAGTTTTTTCCATTTTTCGCGATACTAACGCACTATAAAAAATGTATATAATATGTACCGAAAATTAAATACTTACACGGGGTGTTCGTTTTAGAGATATTGAATCAAAAATTATCGACTACTTCACCGTTATTTTTGAAAGAAGTTTTATTCCTAGTATTTTTTTGGAATAATTAATAATTTTACCGTTACAAATAAAAGACAAAAATATAAATCAAAGAAATTTAATAAGATAAAAAGAACTTTTGGCTAACAAGACTCTTTTAATTTAAAATTTTATCGTAGTTAGACGCAAAGTCAGCTTAATGTTGGTACTGAAGACTTTTCCAGGTTAGAAACTTGAGGAGAAAAACTTAAACGCAGCTAATAAGATGGCAGTGTTGCCCGTCACAAAAAATGGGTTAAACTTAATTAACCTTCCGAAGGAAATTAAACCTTATACAGAACAGGGGGAGAACTTTATTTAGTTTAACAACTAAGTTGCGCTTACGTACTTTCTCCGACGAGAGCAGAGGCTATAACGTAGCCTCATTACCGATACCTAAAGAGTCTTAAGTGAAACCGCTTTCAAGAAACTTATCCCTATTTACTGGAGTGGGGAAAAATCCACGATAAAAACTGTTTCAATTATGGCGTTTTTAGGAAATATTTTTCTTGTTATGGATTATCGCTTATACAGCTTTGACGGTTATTTTTTTAGGTTTAGGTAAAAATAAAATATGTTACATTTTTGTTTTTGATGTTATAACATTTTGGATCTATATATATTTTAATGAGGTATTAGCGTTTTTTTTAATAGCATGAATAAGGTAAACACATGCCATGATGTAAATTGTTATCTATACATAGTAATAATAATATATCGAGGCGCAATCTCATACAAATTAAGACCTAGACCCAAACTAAGCTCTCGGCTTGTGCTATGAGTACTAGACAACGATAAACATACTTATTTAGAGAAACACATACATATAAAACATCCAACTCAGAAAAAATCCTCGCGCTCATCACACAAATATTTTCTCTTACCAGGATTACTTACATGAATCAGCTTTTATCGAAGCTGCCAAAAAAAGTCGTGAATATCATCTATAATCTCTAAACTATTGCCTAAATAAACCTGCTAAGTTAGGTAATCAAACGCCCCGCTTAAAACCGCCAATCAACTTTCTATTAAAATTTTAAACTCATGAGCCCGCCCTGATGCTGTATTGTTTGCCCAACAAAAACTAACTCGTTGTTGTAGACTTGTTGTTGTTCGTTGCTGTCTGACTAAACTAAACAAGCAGCGATTTTTGAAAACACCCTGTAAACTAATATGTTGTTGGAATAGTTTTTTAGGTAACTGAAATTGGTTTTCTGATTACTTTAGTACGATTTTCTCATGTTAAATGCTTGATTGATTTTTGTTATAAATATGAATAAGAAATGGGCGCGAGCATTTCGGACCAGGGTCGGGGCCTCTAGTCTTGGTTGTAAAAACCACAGCGTCTTAGGCCTGTTATGGTACCTATTGTTTTTAACTCGGCCGTAATTACTGTCAAGAAAATAAGAGCTATCAAAACGTTGACAATACGATAATACTCCAAAGATGATTTGAGATTTACCACTTAGAATCTCGGCCCTGTGATGTTGTTAATATTTTTTAAACATGTGTGTAGGTGCATAAATAAAAAAACTGAGTAGTTCTGTTTTATAAAAAAAATCGTTTATACTTACATTAACACTTAAGTACAACCATCTGTAGGACTTCCGATCTATCATCATTTAATTTACAAATGAAAATATTTGTTAAAAGTTGATGATAACTAATCCGAATCGCACTTGACCACTTTTTGTAAAGAGGCTTAGGTCTATTTTTAGGCTTCGGTTTTTTTAAAACGCCTGGTAGTCTAATTTCCAGGTCTTGCCCACTGTGATCACGTGATAGTTTCACACATTCTTGAGCGATCATAGATCCCTGTCATAATGACAATGTCATGTCACGAGAAACAAATTACATCAAAATGTATCATTAGTAATCTACGACAAGGTTCCAAAGTAGCTTACGAAGTTGTTGATTGAACAATAAGCACAGAAATGGATACTCGTGAGATCCTGCCAATCGATCTTAGTGGACGTTTAACAACATGGCGTTTCAGAAACAATGAATGAACAATCGCAATCAATAAACAATTCGGTCAATATCGATTGTGATTGTTTATCTTGCCACTTTCTTGAATAAGAATCCTATCGATTACTTTAGGTTCTATACCCAAAGCGGGCCAGAAGGGACCCTATTATACACGTAAAACTTTCGTGGTCCGTCCGTCCGTTTAAACTGTAGCAGGTTTTTATTTCACAGAATGTGTTATAATATAACGTCGGATTGCCTAAAAAATTATTAAAAGTTAAAAAAAACAACCGCCAGGCAGCATTTGCAGCAAGAGACAACAACAAGGTTGTTTTTGGGGTTAGAACATAAAACAACAACATAGACAACATTTCCGAAACGAAAAATGAGGTTGTGTAGGTTGTATGCCCAGCTTGCCCCCCACCGCGTACTCCGACGACCAGGGCAACATCATCAAATGGCAACATGTATCTGGCTATTTGTGGTTTTCCAAGGCTTTTATAAGGAAATTAAAAAGAAAAATTACTTTAGTAAGGGGAGTAAAGTGTCACTTTAGTCACTAGGGAGTAAAGTGTTACTTTAGTAACTAGGGAGTAAAGTATCTCTTTAGTCCCTAAGTATTAAATGCATCACTTCAGTCCGCCTATACATGGCTATTATGAGCAATTTTAAAACGTGAGAATTGAAAAACCCTTTTGGTTCGCCGCTGGGATCAGTAACAAAGTGTTATTCAAGGAAATTACAACCTAGTGTGCTAGTTTCAAGTCTAGCTTGGTATCCTTTCTAGAATAATCACACACTGTTATTTTAGAGCTAGATTTTCTTTCTTTAAATGTTTTGACTTCACAATTGTGTCAACATTGCAAGGCCAGTCGAGAGAAAAACAAACGAAAGCGAACTCGGGGTTTAAAAATAACATGGAAGATTTAGATATTGTTTTAAAAAACGGTTTAAATGCGGGTCGGGCTCGCGCACCGAGGGTGTCGTAACGCCCCGGTTTTTACTATTTGTTGATTTCCTTCAGGTTTTGCAAGATAATCACTTCAAATTTGACGATAGAACAAAACCAAAAAAAAGTAGAAAAAATCACGTAGATACCGCCTTTTTTATGGCATGGGGAAGGCGAACAAGCACACAGGCCACATTTGAGTTCTCAAGACTACAATCTTGATACTGCAATCTTAAGACCGCAAATGAGTTGCCATTCCCTAGGATTAAAATGGATAGCCTCTCTGCTGCTACAGGTTGTCTAATCTACACCGGCTCACAACATTGCGAACACTGCTGTTTGCGGGTAGGTTAAGGATAAGGTGGTGGTAGCGATCTAGACGCATCCTGCGCAGGGTCCTACCATCTCCTAACACCGCCAATGTATTGCCAGCAAGCATGAATCGTTTAATGTGGAACGAACTCCCGTCTCGGAGGCATTTAAAACCAATTATGATATGCCTTCAAGAAAAGAGGTTTCATTTCCCTAATTGGCCGACAACGCACCGACAACTCATCTCAAATTGCTGGTGTTTATGAGCGATGATGATTACTTGCCATCGGGGAACACGCAAGGTCGTTTGCCCACTCTCTTAAAAAAAAATGGGCTCCATCAATAGATTTCTGATGATTCTTCATTGATTTTCCGGCCGCCTAAACAGACTATAGATTGCAGGTAAACTTGTCTTTAAGAACATTAACATTAACATTAGCAGCTGATCAGGCCCAAACCATCAAGCGCCGCAAATATTCATCATTGTTAAATAATTATGAATTTGTGGCGCTTGCAGTGGAGACCATGGGACCTTGGTCAGCTGATATGAAAAGCTTTATTAAGGCCCTGTCATCCCGGCTCATGGACACCTCCGGAGATCCTAGAGCTGGTGCTTACCTCTCCCAAAGGATTGGGCTAGCTATCCAGAGAGGTAATGCAGCCAGTGTCATAGGGACCATGCCGCAAGCGGACCTGCTAGAGGGGGTGTTCTTTTTATAGTGGTGATTATTATTTACGTCTTTAATATTTGAGTAGCTTAGTTTTTATTTTAATTTAAATAAGTTTAACATGACCCGTCAGTAAGTACAAATACAAACTACATTTTAATAAACATTCTGGTAAATTCACTCTTTTACTTAAATCCCCATTCTCTTTTACTTAGACTCTGCAAAGAACTTAAAACTTCTTGTACGCTTGTATCAAGCTCAATGCATCGTATAATTTCGCTATTTAGAATCGCGAACGCGGGGGTATTCCGGAGCATGCGATTCAGCCTCGGTGTTGCATACTGTTGCAGGCAGCGATGCCATTCTCGCGAGAAATGCCGAGCGCGCCCGACCGCGTCCGATCGTGTCGGGATGGCGCGGTGGTCAGGGTTGCCAACGATGATATCTATAAGTATAGAAGACTGACCACAAAGCCCGACGTAGGTACGTTTTATGAAATAGCAGGGCACAGTGTCACATAAATTGACCTAATCTTAAACTAAGCTCTAGGCTTGTACCTACACAAGCTCAGTTGACTTGTAGACCTCACTTTGCACAGTCTAATATTATGTAGTTTTAACAACTACCAAAAAAAAAGCCAAGCAAATAAAACATTTAGAAATTCGCCGTAATATTTTTGCAACAACTTAGTGACAACCTGCATATACTTTAATTGTGGCATTGTTAAACACCCAATCAAAATTATTTTATTAAAAAAAAACAGTTATGTCCGTAAAACGTATGCCTTCCTTAAACCTGGCATTGGCGAAATCATAGCGGCAACACAAAATTAAATGACATATGCCACAAAACAAAGATACATACGAGTAAGGTTACCTAATATGGACAGTGCTCCAGTTATGAACAATCCCATAAATATAAGCTTCCGAGATTGATATTCTTTTAGTGTAACAATTAGATTATATTTAAATTATTCGGGATTACCACTATTAGAATGTAATGTTCGGTATTGCAATGCTTTCATTAAAAAAATGTAAATGTTCATCACTGGAGCATTGTCCATAATAGGTGCTTTTACCTTATTTACATTTAGTTTAGTACCCAAGCAAAGTAGGGTATAGAGGTAGGTATGATACACTATTATCCCCGTCACGCACAGCCCTGACCAACCACAGGCCGGCGGCGAGAAGTGTAAAACAGCCAATTAGTGTTGCCACCGATTAAATACCGACCCGCGAATAAATACGGTAATGAGATGCTTGCGGCACGACAGCTCGCCCTCGAACAGAGTGCATTTCATTGTTAATTGTGGTTTTATTATATACATGACAAAGTTAAAAATACCCGACTAGTGATTAGTAGGACCACAGTAGTTCGTCTTCAAACAAAGGTATGTTGTGCGGCTTGCATGTGTGCGTGTCTCGAGCGTACGGTCACGGACGTTAATTTGTGACACATTTCAAAAAAATATGCTTTAAGTCGTCAATGTCATTAGAGATGCCAATTCATTTGTAACTTATAGAAAACTCAACCTTATCGTTGTAGATTGTCAGATTGATGTTGGTGGGTCACAAATTTAAGATTTTGATTGTACGCGTCGTGAGCCATCACAAGCAAACTCAACAGGATGCATCAATCCGGCTTAGGTTGCGTGCGTATTTAGTATGGAGTAGCAAGTGGCGCAACCCTAGCGCCCGAGCAGCAATAGGTAACAGAAACTCCTAAAGGCCGGAGATGAACTAATTTTCTATTAATACTATGGTATGACACACCTTTATCTATCTATCTTTCTATATCTAGACAACGCATAGCCTAACCTACTGGACCTTGCGACTTATTTGGAGACTCAATAGAAAGACATAGGGGGGTTAATTTTAGACAGCCTATAAAAACTTTTAACGTTGATTGTAATAATAATCTATTAGTTTGTAATCTTTCTAATTTTTCGGCTCGTAAATTTCTGAGCTAAATAGTGCTTTTTTCTATAATTCAATTCAAATGTAACTTAAAAAAAAAGGATTTTAAATAACCTTTTTTTATTTTCGACTATACCTAAAAAAATCATTTGGGTTATACGTTTTAAAACATAACCTACTCTCCACGATCTCCAGACTTGAACATATCGCTAACTCCTTCGCTTTCTTTTACGACAGTGAGCTCCAAAGGGCCAAAAGGTCCAAAAGGGCTCCAAAAGGTCGCATGCGAATCAGAACTGAATAAATTCTCATTCGCACCTAATTTATTGGGATAAAGCCGTCAGCACATAAAATGCCTATTACTGGCCCCAAACACGCGTCGTCAGATCGATTAGTCTTCTCGAGATTACTGCGGACGTATTTAAAGGGATTTAGTGATTGTAGATCTAGGTTTAGAGACTAGCTCATGAGACTAGGTCGAGTAAAATTGCTGACAGACGAGTCAGCTATTTTGTGATTTAGTATATCCACGAGGAAGCGCCTCGTCTCTTGAATTGACGTTGCACGGTTTTGTTCATCGAATTTCACTTCAACGATTGTATCATTTTATCGAATGTCATTTCATCACACGCTATTTTCTGCTGAAACCATGATTTCAGGATATCTTAAGGTTAACTTTGTCAGTAACGCGTGTCATGTGGACGGTTATGTGGACGGTATTCGTCATGTTACGACGTACTGTCGCGACGTGACCCATCCCGAGTAATTGATTTACACCTGTAGATTTGCCACGCAGTGCGATCCAATGGAGCCCTATAGTGTGGGGCCCACCTTTAAACATTAAGTACCTAGGCTAGGTTAGGTTAGACTAGAAGACCAAGAAAAAAAAACTGGGTATTGATATGTTCGGTGGAAGGTGTTTTGATAAAATAATAGGTATTTGAACATCCCAAGCAAATTGACGGGTGTAATAATTTTAATGTGTGTATTTGTGTCCGTATGTAGCTCTAAACTGTACAACCGATTCAGTTGCGGCTTTTTTTCAACAGTAAGCTAGTTTATCAAAGTTAGTATTAGCTAAATTTTATGAAAATCTGAAAGAAAGGGTCGAAATAATTTAAGGGATTTTATCTATTTAATGCTTAGTTTTTATATTGCTAGCTTCTGGCCGCGACTTCGTCCGCGTAGATTTCCATTATTAATATATTATTATAATTTAAATTTTGTTAAGTGTGTTAATTCAAGGTATCAGCCATTCCAGTCCAAATTTCATCATAATCCGTCCAGTCATTGCAGCGTGAAGGAGTAACAAACTAACACAGAAACTTTCGCATTTATAATATCAGTGCGTTATTAGTCTTGTGCCAATTTTGGTCATTAAACTTATTCCTATTCTATTCTCAACTTGGCAACTTTTACTCATCGAAATTGTATCCATGATCGTTGTCTACCTCCTCTATCTCCTCTACCTCCTCTGCATACTCCTTGCATTCTTCACCTAGTTTCGTCCGCTACCTGTTGCAAACTCCCAACTCCATTACGGCTGCATTGTCGAAGCGGCACGTCCCATACTGGCTAACTTAGATGGCAGATTTGCATTAACTTAGATTGTTATATAACTTCAAACATGCTTAGAATGTAACGTGATAGTTGTATAAAGATGCCATGGTGCTGCGAAAAGGTGTTACAGAGAATTAATAATATAACATCTAATGTTCGCTTTGTTATTTCAGGGAGGACAACCAGCACGGGTAGCACAAGTTGTATTTTCTTGCTTGTCGCTCACATACAAGATAGAACGGGAGATCCGAGCGACAAACATGTCGCGGACAACATGTGCTAGCCGTTCAGCGGGCCTAGTATGTTTGCGTTTATCGCGTGATAAAATGTGGATAAAGCATCCGTCACTCTCGTACCTATATAAGTGTCAAAAAGTGACGGATGTTTTATCCACATTTTTGTCACACGATAAACGCAGCCATATTAGGCCCCCTGGGGTTTCATTCAACTCGGAAAAAACTAAAAAGTAATCATGACTTTTTTCACAGATGTGAATAATAATAGAATAATATTGAAATGATAGACATGAAAAACGTTTGCGTCTTGGCTAGGGCCTCTGATGGTAAGTGCGGTCTGAGACTTATGACATAATTATGAAGTCTTACGACTACAATCCTAAGACTCCAAATGCGTTGCCAACCCTGATGACCCAGATGGAATGCCTCTATGCTAGTAATTTCACCGATATATGTATTGTCTTATTCCCACACTGGAACACAAAAATGCGAACACTGCTCATCGCAACTGGATCGTATTTGTCAACGTTATGATAGCTCTTTTTAACTGGACAGTAATGGCGACCGAGATAAAAACAATACGATGACAGTACGTGTAGAGACAAAGTGAAAAGGTCCCTGATAACAAGATTTTTGAAAGCACATTTAAACGCTAATTATACCTATATATGTTTACCTGTATGCAGAATACGAATTGCCACAAAAGCATATCAATGTAGATTAATGTTTGTCGGAACTTTATAGCTTTGTGGTTTACTTAATTGTTAACGCACTCAATTAATTAACTAGTTAATGTAACAAGCTCCTTTGTGCCAAACGGAATTATCAATATTCACATTACGTACCGGCGAATAAGTGGTCTTTAAATTTTGACATAACTTCCTTTTTACTAAAATATTTTAAGCTACCCTTTAACATAAATGCATCTTATTCATTTAGGGCGTGCAAACGGAATTCTAACTTAGTGTAGCAAGTATTTAGTGGTCACAAGGTATTTCCGGAGCTTTCAAAACTTTTTTTCGATGAAACGGGTGACCTTAGCTGGCAGGTACCTCGGTCAACGTATTAGCAATGCTACTCAGCGAGGAAATACCGCTCTATCACTTTTTTTGAGACAAGTTTTTAGGACAAACTGAGGCTCGGTATTCCACTTATTAAAACCACATGACATGTTATTTTAACTTAATAATAACTTGGTCATAATTTAAAAACGATTTATATGGTAGAACGTATCGATATTTTTTTATGTGGTTGCACCGTCATATATATTTTATTTTATTATTTATTTGCTCTCGTGATAATTCTGGTTTCGACCCGTTTTCCTGCTCAACTTCGCATGATATTATAAATTTAATATTCAATTTTACGCAATACCAGGGGGGCTATTGTCTAACGCACTCGCAATCACGATCGTTTTCATTTTGAAAATCGAAGGCTTGTCTGCATACAAAATGAAAACAATTGCTCCACTTTGAAGCCGGTAACGATTGCGAGTGCGTTAGACAATAAGCCCTCAGGTTAAGTATTATCATTGTCATTACAAGTAGTAATTTTTAACAAAATGTCTGACTGTTGAGTTTCTTCCAGCGTTTTTTCTCAGGAACAGTGGTCTTCTTTTGAGAAGCTCTGGTAGATTTTTGACGTGTTAAAATGCCCGTGCGGCCTACTTACGGAATAAACATATTCTGTCTTTTAATTTTACGTCACAATAGTAAAGGAAACCGGCAAACCACCTACGCTGCTCAATCTTACTTAGTCTCTAACCAGTGCAACTGAAAAAGTAAAACAGACACACAATGCCACAACAGAAGTTCTAGTCTCTTAACAAAAAGGACACATCTTCTTTCAACAGTTACAACAAAGCGAGCGTTTCACAGTAAGCAATAAAGTCGAGATTCAAATAAGGGTGTAATGGCAGATGTGCCCTTGTTCCTAAGAAAGGTAGTTATCACGACAACTAGTTGTATTAACTCCGTCCCTTTGTGTTCAATTCAATGCATCACAATGAGTATTGTCAATGCGTTAGACTTCGAAAGATGCATGTCTTGCAGTTAATTCAGTCAGATGTGTTTTTTAGCTCGTGTACTGCTTTGTGCCTTTAGTTTCAATTTTAGTTACACAGAGCCTCTGTTCCATTTAATTTGAAGCCCTTTCTTTTAAAACCATATTGTTTGTTAAAAATCATTACATGCGACATTTGTTCTGTTTTAAAACGGAGTAGAATATGGTATATTAATGAATTACAGTCTACTCGTCGAAACTAAAGCGAAATTAAATTCTTTCGTATTTATACCGGACACAAGGCAAAAATAACTTGTGTTTTAAATATATTTTTTCAGCATACATTGCTTGTTTTCACTAAAGCACTATTTAACAGTAATTTACGAGCGCTTTTATTGCACAATTTAAGGTACAGGCATTTCAAAAAAACTTAAACACTACGAGAAAATAATACACCGTAAATTAATTAAATTAAAACTTATGACGATACAATAATAAAATTAAAATTTAATCAAACCAAATTCAATCTAAGTAGGTATCCCCGTAGCATAATGCCAAAGATGCTAGCGAGAAGCTCGTTTTTGAATATACCTAGGTAGGGTTAAAAGTTCTCAGGAGACAATTGGTTGAAGACTTAATTGAGGCAGAAAACACTTGACGACATTGTCATCACTTCGCGGTGTCTCTCGACTAGAGAGGGATTGCAAAGAGTCTTACAAAACTCAAGGGCGTTGATTCTGATACTCATCTGGGGCAAGCTGGGGTTTTATTCTACTCTGAAATCATATTGTGTTTATGACATGCTATCGCATTACTGTCAAGTAAATACCAATACTTATATATTTATTAATATCATACGGGTGGGAACGAGTAACCCGCAAAATTTTAACCATCGATTCTAGAGCCTATTTGGAGTATTTAATGTGGTATAACATGTAGTCCAATATCGCATAATTTCCGAGATTTTTATTATTTAAAAAACAATTTCATAGTTAATTTAATTTGAACTCTGTCACCTTAACTTAAATCTTATTTACTCGTTCCCACCCTGTATATTACATGTCAAAATTAGTATGGTTTTACCAAGTAGAATAGAGCCCTGGAAGGCAAGGTAAAGTTCGTTTGTTCAAATAGTGTGCATTACAACCCTTTGAAGTCGCCGACATCGCTTTGTGCGCGGCACGGCGGCTTTTTTGAAGTAATTGTAGCGGCACATTAAAGCATGCAAACTATTTTAAGGAACGAACTGTATAGTTAATTAGGTGCGTACGTGGGTTCTTTGACCGAGATGCTTCAACAACGAAACCTGCGATCAAACTCATAAGACACGCACTTTTTTTAATACGCATATTTGGTAAAACTTAAGCTCATCTTGTCTTATCTTATCTTACAGATGGGCGCTTTCGGATACACTACGACCCCTTTAGGGTCTTCTGTGCAATTACCCTCTTACACATTTAGGGTATCCCCAGACCTATCGACGCAGAATCGGCTTGAGCCGGTAAGAAAAAGTTTTATGTCCATGCAACAAGAGCGAAAATGACGTCGCTCCATTCGCAACGCCGAATCAAGCCGAGCCAAGCCGAACGACGCTGTTTTTCACTCTTACTGCACGGATATAAAACTTTTTCTTAGCGGCTCAAGCCAATTCCGCGTCGATAGGTCTGGGGAGACCCTTAGCTGTTGGAATGTGCAGGTTTCCTCATGATGTTTTTCCTTCACCGTAAGAGCATCGGGTAGTGAACTTTAGAAAAACTCATTGGTACATGGTAATCGCGTGGGTTCGAACTCGGTACCTTACGATCACGAGTCCACCCCCTAAGCCATTAGGCCACCGACGCTCTCAAAACTTAAACTTAGACCGTGGTCTTATTAGGCAAATAGTTTGCAGCTTACAGTCTGCCCTCCGAAACGCCAATTTGCGTTCAGCAAACTATACAACATGGGAGGGCAAACAGGCCGCCGAAAACTGTTTGCCTAAGGGAAATATGTTTGGCAATAATTCTTCGTCAACAGTACGGATGTCTCATTCTTTTAGTCCAATTTAGAGAAAGACTATTATTGATGGACAAATATGAAGAAAATGGCCTGTAAGTACTTCGTAAGGGTCAAATCACACCGAGACGTGACGCGACGCGACGCTGCGCGCACATTTTTAATAGAGCGACTCAAAATATACTTCATTTATTACACGAAAAGGTACACATTTCATTGTGAGAATTAAGAATACGGTATACCACGCAGTGCTGCGCCTTGAGACGACTCGCAGCGCAGCTCGACGCATCGCCCTGCTGCCTAATTGAGAATGCACGCGCTAAAATGTGTTTTGTACGCGCTCTGACGGGACCACTTAAACTCGGCGGTTCGCCGCGTTCACTCGTTCGATCGTTCGTTGTTTTAGTAAATAAGAACCAAAGTGATGGCTTAATAAGGTTTCTGTAATTTTAAACTCTACAGACTATAAATGCACGATGCGGGGCGGGTTTTTGTAAAAACTAGTTAAACTATCAAAACGAACGAGCGGCTTTTATTCTACATTAAACTAGCCCATATTGCATCGATATCGAAATCATATTGTAATGTTAACGAATAGCAACAGAGAAGCGAGATGGATTAAACTAAAGCAGAAAAAAGCCGAGTAAATTGTTTTAAAACTTGTGAAACACATTGAAAGTTATTAATTGCATTTTGTATTATATTAAAAACATACGCTTTCGTTCAAAGAGCATTTAACAACGTTTTGAAAACCAATTTTTGGTCAAAATTTATCAATATGTCTTTTTTTCTTGCTTTTATATGAAACTAGCTGTTGCTTTCAGCTCTGTCCGCGTAGAAATCAGTTATCGATTCCCTCGGGAACTATTAAATTTTCCAGGATCAAAATAAATACCTATACAGTATGTAAACTAACTAAAACCATCTCTTTAAACCAGTTGATAGCCAAGTCGAGTTAAGTGTTTTAACACATGTTTTGCTAGTACGGGTCGAATATTTTTAATTTTATCATTGTTTAAAAATTATAAACACTTACCTTTTTCAAAGTCGGTTAACCCTAAAAGTATCACCCTGTGTGTAATGTTTACGTCGTGACAGATTTATGTCATTCAAATTTCACTGGTGTCACTTTATTGTCAATTATAAGGGCGATTACCAGACTGCGTAACAATGAAAGAGCGGTTCCGGTTAGTACCGGATAGTAGTAGTAGTAGTGGTGGGCCTCGTCCTCGTATTGACGTCAGAACGGAAAAAAGGATCTACAACCATTTTACAGAAAATCTTGGCTTCAGCACTAGAAAAGCGGGGAGTTGTATGATATGGTACGTTTGCTGAACCCCACACCTCTAGACTATTTCTTCTGGGGATGGGTGAAACAGTTAGTATTTAAAAAAAAGTGTCGAGAACGGAGGAAGAAATGAGGCTGCGGATTGTACAAGCTTCGAACATAATCAAGCGACGTGCCCGGCAAAATCCAGCTTTGATGCGTAGCGTTCACTTGAAACAACCATCGTCGCTTGGTTCAAATAACGGCCACATTTGGTCTAATCTACGTCGTATTTAATCGGAAGTGTGCACATAGCCTTACTTTAACTGACATTGAAAATGTTGAACTTGGCCTTGACCTGACAACCAGATGACAAATGTTACAATTGTAAACAAATAATACAGGATGTTATTGAATCATGAATAACTAAAATGATATTTTTTGTATTACAATTATAAATTCTAAAAAACGTTAGAATTTCAATAATTTATATACGAAGACCTTATTTATCGCCTAGACATGCCCGGATTCAAACAAATGGTTTTAGTAAGTTTACATACTGTATAGTTTGTCCTTCCCCGAGACTCAAGCTTTCTCTATACCAAATTTCATCGAAACCGGTTCAGCAGACAGACAGAGTTACTTTCACTTTTATACTATTAATAAGCTTCTGGCCGCGACTTCGTCTGCGTCGAATTCGGTTATTGTTATTCCCTCGGGAACTTTTAAATTTTCTGAAATAAAAACTATCCTATGTCCTATTCCATGACCTAACCTATATGTGTGCCAAATTTCATCCCGATCCGTTTAGTGGTTGAAGAGTGATTGAGTAACAAATATCCAAACATTCAAACCCCAAACTTTCTCAATTAATAATATTAAAGTAAGATAAGATAGTATGGATATGGATATGGATTAGTATGGATAATGCTTCAGAGATACATGACGTATTATGTTTGTATATTATTTCCACTCGTAATGTTAGATTCATGAAAAAGGAAAAAAAGCATGAAACTTTGCATAATTTATGCAAAACAATTGAAAAGAAGCGTAATAAAATATTATAAATGGAAGACAATTATAAAGAAGAGCTTTGAACTTTTCATAGAGTTTGACAAATAATCTGTCGACGTATGAATAAATAAATTTCTGAAAAAAAGTTCAACATTTTGCATAGGGTCACTGAGTTACCAGTAGGATACTTCAAGTTAATAACAACAAAAAGCAAGCCTTAAAAAAACCTGACTGTTGTTGCTAACCAACTTTAAATCGTTATAGGGTTTATAACGATTTAAATGATCGTTCAAAATGAAAACTGATACCCCATTTGTCATAGTTCGTCGACTTTTTTTTTTCTTTTTACAATATGGCGTTTAGTTGCCGCCATATTTAATTTTAATTACTGTCATATCTTTAGTGACACTCACAATATTAAGGCAAATCGATTGACATAAAAATCATCAAAATCGGTCCACGCGTTTAGTTTCTAGAGCGCCACAAAGGAACAAACATACATATATAGGCTGATAAACACAATACCCTCCTCCTTCGGCAGTTGGGTAAAAATGGTTGAGGTTAGTTGGAGCTCGTGCTATTTCGTATAATCGAATTCAAATCTGAATATAATAATACCTACTGTGCCGCGGTAGGTACTAGGGAATGCAATTTAACCGGTTATTAACCGTTTTTGTATGAAAATAACCGGTTAGAAGCGGTTATAACCGGTTATTTGTATTCCCTAGTAGGTACGTAACGCTCGGTGCGCGAGTCCGACTCGCACTTGACTGGTTTTTTAAACAATAGTATTGGTAAATAAACATTTCATTTAATAATAGATAACAAACTTAATCCTGTAGGCATTAGCCGAGCGATTA
Organism: Acleris cristana; assembly: GCA_948252455.1. Lineage (NCBI taxonomy): Eukaryota > Metazoa > Arthropoda > Insecta > Lepidoptera > Tortricidae > Acleris > Acleris cristana. The sequence goes on along the minus strand of OX411791.1, from coordinate 1,757,175 downwards.
AAGTGACAAGGTACTATAGTGTACAATTATTTATGAACTCGACTGTACAAAATATTTAGTCAATTTTGTATGAAATAGGGCCGCTTTGGCACTCAAGTGATTAGAGCTTCGTACCAGTCTCCCATTTCCTCCGCCGACATTGCTTCCGAATCAAACCACTAAATACTCGTATTGCGTTTACGTGCAGCCATCATGCAGCAGTGGACCAGATGCATCACGTGCATAATGCTAGGTTAGCGATTTTAAATAAAAGACAAAATTATAGGTGCACTAGAACTCGGTAAAACCATTGTTTGTTTTAAACTTTCGCGACGTTCACACATACTGTTATAAATTTAAAAGTGGGGGGGGGGGGCTGTTATAAACAAAAACAAGACCAAGTGCGGGTAGTTCGAAAAACTCGCACGCAACATAAATAAGCACCAGAACTATTCAGTCTGCTCGTGGCCACGTCCGTTGCAACACGATCGAAACGTCGAGGTATATATTATATATTAATATAATGTTTATAATATATGTGTTATCCAACATCGGGCGTGAAAATATCGGACACGCTCTTATACCTCTAGTAATAAAGACGTGTCAGATATTTTTGCGCTCAAGTTAAATAATATATATTATTGCTGGTGACTGTACCTGGGTGGGTCTTTCTGTTTCTACGAAGCTAGTGGTCTCGGATTCGACCCCGGTAAGGTCTAATGTGTGTATTGTATGTATGTAAACTCTTTATTACACAAACAGAAAATAACAAAATAAAATAGAAGCAAAAACACAAAAGAAACTTACAAAAGCGAATTTATCCCTTCTAATAATATAGCCCGTGTGGTGCCGGGTTTCGAATGTTGCCACTCCATGTCTTCCATTGGATGTCGTAAGAGACGACTAAGGGACTTAAGGCTGTGTAGTGCTGTTAGGCGATGGGTTTGCAACCTGTCACTCATACACTGGATAACATCTTAGCCTGGTTGTGCAAAATGTGGTCACAGAATTATCAACAAGTTTTTGGAGTTGTTGGTGAGTTTGTGGCTCTGCCTACCCCACTCTGGGAATGAAGGCGTGAGTTCATGTAAATATGTATGTATGTAATAATATAGTATTAGTGTGACGAGCGCTGGTACTTCTTCCTGAGTTTTGTAAGTTTTCAATGTTGACGTTTTTTTTATCTCTAATTATGTATGTTGATAGTTTGTCTCGTACACATAGTATAAGCCTAGAGCTTAGTTTGGAATCAGTTCAATTTGTGCGAGATTATCTCTTGATATTTATATTAATTTAATACTCTCCTTTTAACTTCGCGCAGTCTATTAAAACAGCTGTTTGACGTTGACTCTCTTAACTTATCAACCTAATACCATTTCCTTTCACCCTAACGACTTCGTATCCTTCTTATAGGACACCAAAATTATCAATAAATGATACATTACAGGACATCACAACGGCGTCCCCAGAGAGAAAAAAATGTGATTCAATTCTCGCGGAATCGAATTGGCCACAATAGAGGTCAATTCGCAAAATGCCGTTTTTCTTGATGATATTACGTTCGGAAAACAGATCGACTGAGCTTTAATAATGTCTATTGGTGTTATAAAACTCTTGTAAAAGTTTTAAAGAATCAATTTTGGGCGATGAAACATAAAAGGTGAAAATTGGAAATTTTAAAGTATTTGGACTAACTTTTTTTTTGATGTTTTATTTATAGTTTGCTTTTAATAGATACTTTTATACAGTCTTTATTTTATACCTTAGTATTATTAATGTGTGTGTTTGTCTACACGGATATTGGGTAGGTATTTCTTATCCCAAAAAATTTAACCTTTGTACCTAGTTGAAAAATAATGATATATATACATAAACGTTAAGTAACGGTGGTATAGCTATACAATGTTTTGTCCTTATCTGTCAAATCCAAATGTCACAATGACAGAGGGGGATATAATCTAAGATAAAACATTTTTATATTATAAAAATGGTTTTGAACTTAAACATTTACGTGCAATTTGCAATGTTTTCAGTTCCATTAACATCGTAAATTAGTTAAATCTGTAAATGGTTGATAACACAACCTCCCATAAAATGAAAATCTAGCTAAAGTTGACCCTTAATTGACAAACTCATCTTATTGAGGGAAGGGTTTTATTATTGCGAATGGAATACTACCTCAAGCCACAAATTTGACGAACTACATTTGTTTTTTTTTTACATTTAACGTAAATTGAGGTAGTTTTAAATCACACGTAAAAAAATATAGCAGCTTAGTTATTACAATTCAAACACGAGCCTTTATATCATAGTAAAGTCACGCCATCTGGTGACGAGTTGACAGCTGTTTTAATTTTTAATGAACCAAAATGGTTGCCATCAAGGCAACTGGGCCTTTATTCTACTGGGTTCTTTTCTAAACCAAATTGTCTTTGTCATGTTATGGTATCGTTTTTAACTCGGCCGCCATTACTGTCAAGTAAATAAGAGCTATCAAAACGTTGACAATACGATAACAGGTCAAAAGCATTATGGTTTTTGGCGTGTAGAATAGAGCCTAAAATATTGAGTTGATTAATGTAAGAAAGTGACCTTAATTAACAGAGCTATAGCTCTCAAAACAATCTTCGGGTTTGTACATCTTTCTCGCTCGCTCTCATAAGGTCTTTTGCAAGTCCATTTGAAAAATGTAAAGATATGATCTGTTACATGGTTTAGTGAAACCTTACTGCGCCTCTATTCAACACGGTAAAAACAATATCGTTTTTGATCTGTTATCGTATTGTCACCGTTTTGATAGCTTTTATTTACTTGACAGTAATGGCGTCTGACGTCATAATCAATACCATAACAGGTCCACTACGATATAGTTTTTACCGTCGGGAATAGAGGCGCTGGACAAAGACGATATTGTTTTTACCGTGTTGAATAGAGGCGCTGAACCAATACTTTTAAGTGGCTTCCTAATTTGGACCCTATGTTGAATAGTTAGCATTATTGTTAGTGCAAACATATCGAAGCCAATTAGAAATTTCATGTTATTTGAACATGACGTGACGCGTCATTTGTGTTAAATTTGTTAAATGACGCATTATCAAAGGCAATGATAAAACAATTGAACTGAATGGCCCTTTATGTGTTAATTGAGCATGATAATGATTTCCAATAATGATTTTGCTAGTAATAAAATATGTAATTTCTAGTGAAAATTCTGATTAATGAAAAGTCACATCTAAAAATAATGTTTCTAGTAAAATTGTAAAATTAGATAGATTTTTTATGGACGACTTTAGCTATTACATAAAAAATTGTATCAATACTGTAACCCCCCTACTAATAAACGTTGAGTAACGGTAGTGTAGCTAAACCATAACACCACCGTTACTCAACGTCACTCAACGTTTATTAGTAACCATGGTGTAATTAAACCATGCTTTTTCCTTATCAGTCATTGTGACATTTGAATTTGACAGATAAGGACAAAGCATTATGGTTTAATTACACCACGGTTACTCAACTTTTATTAGTAAGGGGGTGAGTATGTAAGATCTTTAACGTTGGTTTACAATAAAAACGTTTTCTCCGCTTTTTGGTTTTGATTGTTAGGTATTATGATTTTCACGGAAGCATAGCGACCCATATCTACAAAACGTTGCTTCGTCCGGACGTGCCTTTCATGACGATCCGCTTACAAAGTGGAATGAAACCCTGACCGATTCGACATGCTTTGTCCCACTCTTCCTTTGCTATAAAAGGAAAATGTAGCAAGAGACAAAACACTGGTTTCAGATTAGGTGTCACTTTTCTTCTAGCAACCACTTTGTTACTTGTAGCGCTGCGGTTATTTGCTACGAAACAGCGCTACGCTCGTAGCAGTCGTAGCACTTTGTGATGAAAGTTGTAATATTTTCTTGATTATCATATCATACATGCAAAATGAGGTATGCTTTGTCACTATCTGTCAAATTCAATTTCATAATGAAAGACAGAAACAATGCATATCTGCCGTGACACCAAAGAATGATACTATCTGCATAACTATAGTATAAGCATTTTAAGCTTAATGTGGTTACCAATAGAGTACAAAATGCTTTGACTACTACATTGCAGTTAGTCACTTTCTTTGGTACCTATTACGGCGGATATTTTAACTATACTTTAGCTAGTAAATAAATGCGAAAGTTTGTGTGTGTGTTTGTTTGTTACTCCTTTACGCTGCAACGGCTGGACGGATTTGGATTTGACCGATTCTTATGAAATTTTGTGCGTACAGCGTGCCTCTAAACTTGGGGCTTTAAATGCAACGATCGATTCTACACGCTAAACTGAACTACTTTTGTTCTACAACATTAAAAAAATATTTAATTTTAGATAACTAATTGATGTTAAAATCTAATTGTAAAATCAGTGTAATAAATCATGGCCATATATAATCAATTAATCACTATCTCATGGTACGGGGCGACATTTCCTTGGTACGAGGGCTAAAGGAAAATTGAGAATTGGATTGCGTACATTGAAAATTACATTTAACTTGTATGAAAAAATTAAAATTAATGTTGGACATATTTTTAACAACTTACGGAACAAAAGAAGTTCAGTTTCAGGAGTAGAAACGATCCATGCAATTAAAGCCCCAAGGTCAGAGGCACCCTGTATATTCAGTGAGTCTGAGAATAGGACACGTAAACTAGGTATTTTTCATAACGTTTGTATGAAAAAAAAAACACAACCGGGCAACACCGGTCGCGGACAGCTAGTTTCTCTATGTATAAGTATGCATATCGTTGACTAGTACCCTCAGCCCCATAGTACAAGCATAGAGCTTTGTTTTGGACTTGGTCAATTTGAGTATGATTGTACAGTCTTCTTCATAAATATGTGTACACTTTAGTACCTTGTCACTTTAATCGCTGTGACAATTCAAATATGGCAGTTTGAACATGACATTAAATAGACAAGGTACTCCATTGGTAAAAATTAAATCCATAAAATAAGCCTCACAAAAAAACCGTAATGCATGACAAAACCAATTGTGCGAAAAAGGTAATCTCTCGTATGAATAATTTATAAGTTGGAAAATATTTTAATTTCTTTTGAATACCAAATACTCTTTGTTTTCCCAACCCGTTTAGAAGAGCTTTAATATTTCACATTATACAATAATAATACCTTATTATTATACTCGTACAAACAGTGTTATAACAAAATATAAGATGATTATAAAACTTAAATTGGCCTTTCAAGTTTATGTTCATATCTAGTCACCATAAAATATATCGGAACGTCATTTAAGCAATTACCCTCGACAACTGTGTTATTTATCTGGATCAAGCGAATAATAAGTTCGAAATACAATTACGATATTAAAGCAAGAAGGGCTAAATTAAAGTAGAATGAAGGCCACCTCAAATTAAAAATTATTAAATTCTATGACGTTAACATTGTAAAAACTTTATTGTTTGTGGGCAGAGCTACAGAATTACCAACAACTCTATTTTGATAATTCAGTAACCACATTTTACACATCTAAGCGAAGATGTTTACGAGTATATTAGTGACAGGTTGCAAGCCCATCGCCTAACAGTACTACAAGCCTTTATTCCCTTAGTCGCGTCTTATCTTCTGTATAAAATAAGAATCAAGTGTCCATTATTAGTGCCATGTCCATTACTGGTTCCATCCCTCTAGGCCTTCTGTACGTTGTATATTTTTTATGCAAACAACATAAATCCACTGCCTCGTTATGCATACCTATGGAATTACAGGAATGTAATCAGTTAACGAACGAACCGCTTTGGATAATAAATATTACGATTTTACCCTATCCATATTCGTTTTTCTTTCTTAGCAGAATATAATAATAGCTTCGCGATATAAAAATGTTGTAAATAAATATGAAGTTAATATATATCTGGGGACATTCACACGTCCCATGTTCTGAATTTATCACACGAATGTTTCCCTAACGAGGATCGAACACGGTACACGGTACAATATTATAAGCTTCTTAGGCACTATCAATTACGATAATCGCTTTCTTATACATACGAGCACATACATAAATTCACGCCTTTTTTCCCAGAGTGGGCGAAGATAAAAAGATAAAAAATACATTTATTCAGTAAGTAGGCTGCACGGGCACTTTTACACGTCAAGAATCTACCAGCGAATCTAGAAACGCCGCAAGAAACTCAGCAGTCAGTCTTTTTTTTAAACAGATTTCTTATCACAATGGTACTACTTAGTCTAGCTTTATATAAAGCTATAAATATTAAATTAAATATACTTAATATCAAATAACATGCGTAGTTCAGCAGGAAAGAAACACCTACGAGTACTTAAGTGTATATAAGACGGTGCAAGACGACCACATAAAAGTTTCGATATGTTTTCCTACATCAACGGTGTCCCCTAGACAAGATAAAGCTTTTACATTTTAACACATTATTATTGAATAAGTTATGAGCTTGCAACCTGTTACTAATACACTGGTAAATATCTTAGCCTAATTGTGCAAAATGTGGTTACAGAATTATCAACAAGTTTTAAGCGTTGTAATAGGTAATTCTGTAGCTCTGCCTACCCTACTCTGGGAATGATGTATCTTATTAACTTGACAGTAATGGCGGCCAAATTAGGTAATAAAATAACATGTCAAAAGCAATATGGTTTTGCAGAGTAGAATAGAACCGTAGTACCTCTTTGGTATTCAATTTAACTTTGAACAAAGACTTAAAATAAGATGCCCCTTTTTGAACAACGTCTGTAGAGAATCGAAACGCAAACAGCAATGGTTTCCAATTGTATTTTGCTTGTATTGAATAAGTTTCGAGTCTTCAATAGTAACTTGGATTTGTTTTTGTTTATACTTAGTTTACCGCAATGGTAGCCCGAGAGGTTGCTGCAAAATACCTTATGATATAGAAACATTGCAGTAAAGTCGTTCTTTAGAGAGAATGCTTACATCCATAGAAACGTAACTTTCATAATATCTCGTCAAAGAAAACGAAACTTTAAAGAATTTAGAATTAAAAGTTAAATCTATGTCGAAAAAACCGGTCAAGTGCTAGTCGGACTCGCGCACCGAAGGTTTCGTATTTAAAATAATAAAAAGAGATAATCATTTTATTTTTGTAAAATGTAAAATATAAGTAATTATCTTTAAATCAGGAATAGGCTATTTGACAACATTGAAAATACACTACAAATTGTGGTCATCCTATTAGATAATAGCGTAAAACAACCTATTTCACTTTATTTTAAACTAAATTATGTATATTTTTTTGGAAATTACACAAAAAAAAGTAATATTTTTTGAAATTGTATCTGTGGCAGAAACGCTATGTGATTGCTTTGTAGCTGTGGTTACTCGCTGGTGACGTCAAACGCAAGTAACCACAGATCATAAGGGCATATCTCTTCAAATGATTTTTAATTGTTGTCACACTTGTCATATGGCCAGCGCCATGATAGAAACAGCGTTTTAAGCGCGGTTTTGAAAATTTAACATAGATTTTTATTGATAATACAGTAGAATGTCACGGAAATATCAATGTAGTGTGCTTCTTATGTAATAAAGAATCATTTAAAAAGGTTTTCTAAAATTAGTCAAATAGCCTATTGTTCAGTTTTTTTCGTCCATAAACTTCGGAGATACAGGGGGAGGGTCCGTTCGGTCATTTTTTGTCAATTTTGGCTATAAATCAAAAAGCACGTCACGGCGAATTATACAAAAAATAGTTTGAAATGTGCAGACCTTTCATATGTCACCCCGTTTGCTATAACAAATAACTTTCATTTTTCAACCCCCCATTCTAGACTCCTTTTCAATTATTTAGAAAAATAATTTCCTATTTTTTTTACTAAAAACAAATGCGGGCAAGAAAGTTTTATAACTATACCAAATTTCAAGTTGATAGCTTCTTTAGTTTCTGAGAAAAACTGCTGTGACATACAGCCAGACTGACAGACAGACAGACAGACACCGAAGTCTCACCATAAGGATTCCTTTTTTACCATTTTGGTACGGAACCCTAAAAATGAGAAGACGAGTAGATTTTGTTTTAAAATTCTCCACTTTTTCTTCCTATTGGGATCGTTTAGGAAATATTTAACTCGAAAAGAATAATTTTCGCTAGTTTTGCGTAAAATTAGCTAGACTAACTGCACAGTAAAAGTATAAGCATTTTAAGTTTAATGCGGTTACCAATAGAGTATACAATGCTTCGACCACTACATTGAAGTTAGCCGCCTTCTTTGTAATTACGGCAACGATGACCTTGAACTCCGTAGATCGTTGTTCGAAAAGTTACACTCGTTAGTATTGAGAGCCTGGACATCTGGCGTTGCCTGAATCCTTGGCACGAAAACCGCCAATTGTACACTAACCTTTGGCCGCGACTTCTTCTGCCTTTGCTGGGATAAAAGTATCCTTAGACTTAATCCAGGATATAGACTACTCAACTCCTGTTAACCGAATTTAACATGGAGTTTATACGGCCGACTTGTTACATGATGTCACGTGCATATCAGATCTCTCTGTCTAATTAGCAGTTTAAAATGCTTGTATCATCCGTGATTCTTGGCCGATTTTAATTTTAATTTCACTTTTGGCGATCGTTTTTTACGGTATTTTTTTATATAGGGAAAATGTTTTAGGTGCGGATATAGTTTTTACACTCCAAAATAGCTCAATAAGGCATGCTTCTGGATTTATTTCCTATTTTAGAAATATTATTCGCACAACTTTCACGCACAAGCGATCGCGGCAAACTGAGCAATTAGCAGTTTAAAATGCTTGTATCATCCATGAGTCTTGGCCGATTTAAATTTTAAGTTCACTTTTGGCGATCGCTTATACGGTATTTTTTTATATTTGGTTGAGAAATGCGATTTAAAAAATCCATACATATTCCCTATTATCAATAAGAATATTAATTTTCACTGTCATTAACTCATTATGTTAACAATGTCTTTATATTATCAATAGGTACAGTCACCAGCAATATATTATCGAACATTGGCCGCAAAAATATCTGACACTTCTTTATTACTAGAGGTACGGCGTGTCAAATATTTTTGCGCCCAATGTTGGATAATATATTATTGCTCGTGACTGTACCATTGTAAGAGTGCGTCAAAGTCTATTCTTCCACCCGGAAATTGACTAACAGAGATTAAAGAAGACAGGATTAAGGACGAAGTAAGTCGCTTCCGGTTTTGGATTAATTTTGTATTGATTATATTCACTGTCAAAATACTGCGGATAAATCTATTATAGTTAGTTATCCATTATTTTTCTTCCGACTGAAATTGTCTTTGTTTGTCTTTTAGTAAAAGGATTTCATTGTTTTTATAAGACAGCATGAGGTTCCGGTTCTTCAACTAGGTTAAGGTTCAATTAAGCCCAATAAAATGTAACGAAATGTCAATTCTTTATTTTTTTATATGTCGCTTAACGAATTTACTGCCACCGACGCATATATGCGTTCACTGTCATACAAGTTGGTTCCTAGGCCACGACCCCCGGCAGTAAATGCGTTAAAGAATTTTCAAAACAGCTTGGATCTTTTGATGGCGCTTAAGTGTATTTCGACGGGTTTTGTGACATTTAAGGTCAGGTGGGGCAAGTGCGTCAACGGGGTAATTGCGAGATACGTTATATTTTTCGGAGATATTATTAGTTTGAGGCACTTGCCGCGTCGACGCACTTACCCCACCTTAGTTTAATAACATGCGTTGCATGAAGGATTTTACCAGTAACTGTTTAATGGGAATTTCAGTTAAGTGACATTAACTTAATTCATCGTTTGTTAGTTAAAAAAACACTTTATTACTGTAACTTATTGGCGTACAAAAATCAAAATAACTGTTTTGCAGCCCATCACTTTATTTATTGCAGAAAACAGCTTTTGTAAACGTCACAAAATGTCGCTTAAGGGATTTTTGCTTTGCACCGTCAATATGATAACAATATGGTTCAACACAAAGTGGAATTAAGGTCCGGAAGTAACGTTAAAAACAAAAGTGCTCCAAGCATTTATTACAATGTCAACTTAAAGGAATTAGTTCAGAGATGCAACCGATAAACGAAAAGGTTTTGTAATTCAGAAATTTAGCGTGATGCGAAGTTTGGGAAGGAAATAAATCACCAGATTACTGCAGAGTTTTACGTGTTTTACTGAGGAGAAAGTTTTTAGTCGGTTTCAATGGATTTTGATGTTGCAATTTTTATACGGTATTTGTCGCCATATTTATTTAAAATAAGGTTAATTTTTGGGACAAAGTTTTGCTGCCGACTGTACTTTTTTCGCAAAGTTATTATCTGCTTATCAAAACAATACGAATGAGTCCAATCCAAACCCAACACGGTAAGTCTACTATAAATATAGATAGCGAAAATCCTGTCGCCACCTTCCATCATCAGATCCGCTCTTAGATACCATAATATTGCATTGTAATTGGGTTTACATATGTGGTCCAAATGAAATTTGTACATAACAAATGCATAAACATTAAAAAGCCTATAGGCTATATAGCCTATGCATAGGCTATAGCCTATAGGCTTTTTAGGTAATTAGCATGCTAAAGCTCAATAGTACTTAAGAGGTCTCTATAAGAACCACAATCTTAAGTCCAAACAAGGAAAATTTTTAGATTTCTATACAAGATAAGATTAATATTTAATTATCTCCTACTAAAGTAAACTTTTTAGTTAAATGAAAGACCAAGCAATTAGCTGAACTCAACCTTTTATTTTATAAAAATCTTTCTGTGGCGAAAAATTTGCTATCTTCATTAATTTAATTACGTTTTTCTTCGCTGACTGTTTTCCTTCCTTGTACTGTCGGCCATATAAGTGGTCTGCCACTTAGGATGAATTCTATTTGCACGTCATAAAATAATCAGATCCGTCTATCAAGGTAAAGTATAATCGAAAAAAATGCCCCATTTTTTATTTTTTTTTGCTGGAGAAGACCTAGAAGACGCTGACCTAGAAGGATCGGAGGCCCATGTCTTTTTGCAATCCAATAACTACTAACAACTATCAAGATTACAATCCTATCATACGTTGCTAATTGCCAACCCTAAGAACTAGATGGAATGTATCAGCACTCGGCAGTTGCCTTTTCCCCACATCGGAACACAACAATGCAAACACTGTTGCGCGGCAGTAGGTTAGAGGAAAATATGGTTCTAGCGATCCGAAAAACACGACGAAAAGTCTGCTCATCCCTTTTTGGTGAGTCATAGTCACTTAGTCTTTGTGTGAGTTTAAAGAAACAAATAACGAAACATTAGCTGGGGGGAGAGAATGAGGGAGTGACCCTGCCCTGTATGTATAGACCGTGAGTAGGTACTCAATCCTGAGTCTAGGACGTATTTCTCTATATCCCTTCGAGTGGCAAGCAACCGTATAACGGCTGCTGTCAAAAAACAATTTATACTTTATGACATTAACTCCAAATTCAAATTTAAACTAACTATAGTTTTCTTGCCGCTTGAAGGGTTATGTATAAGTATGTTTATAGTTGTCTAGTACCCTTAGTAGTGCCATCAAGAATTTTAAATGTTGATCCACCATAGGACCTTGTCATAATGACAGCGTCTTGTGACGATATATAAATTACATAGGAATTAATCTTTGGCTTAATGCGACACTGTTCTATAGTGGTCCATCAATTTAAGTCCGTGACCGAACAAAGCTAGAGCTTAGTTCGGGACTAGGTCAATTTCTGTGACTGTCCCATGATGTTTATTATTTGTTTAAATAAATCATAAATATTTTAAATCTTCAGTGAATAGAATCCTAAAAAGTTACGTGTATCTCCGAATTAAGAATAATATGGTAAAAGAGCAAGTTTAACAAGACTCGATGCCTATGCAAACTTTCCGGATAACCATAAGGTAACGGAAAAGAAAGTCACAACATTACCATTTGAATAAACTTTCCTTGATTATTTAACATTTTCCTCACGCGATACTGACAAAGAATTATTATTTTTGTATAAAAAGTTTTACTGACGCAGGGTAATTTTGTTTTTTTTTAATATAAAAAAGAGCCGAATCGTATGTAAGAAACTTTTCAAAAATGACAAAGCTATTCCGTATGATATTAACTTGACGTAAGTGTGGATTTATTCATTTTAAATGCGCTGATATTTTGGAAATATGATGTAGTTAAATACATTGCTTGCTACGTTATTAAGGATAAGATATACATTTTGACATTACAAACTATACCAATTTTTTGCCAAGGAAGGGTTACCTATCTTAAGTTCGAAAAACTTCAGTCCGCTGTTTTGTTTCTCCGAAATTTTCATTTGTCCGAAAATTCCTGGATTATTATAAAACTAACCTAACCTATAGGTTCTGTAGGTATCTTTGAACATTTTAAAAATTTAATAGATTCAGGGAAAATTGATTTTCGGAATAACGAAAATTCGGACTGACGAAACGGCGGGCAAAAGTTTTTCGAAACATCGATAGGTTACCCAAGGAAGTCATAGGTGTACCGGAAAGTGGCGTTCTTTACCAGTATCATTAAAACCTTAATAATTTCAAAAATCATTAAAGTTAAAAGTATATTCTGACCGGTAAAGAAGGGGCTTTCTTATCCTTTATACATCCCTAGAGGCCGAGGTTCGTAGTTACGTTAGCTCCATCCTTTTCTATCAATTTAGTCTCGAATAACGAGTGACAGGGATGGAGCTAACGTAACTTCGAACTTCGATTTTCAAAGTAGGGCCTCAGGGATATTTAGAATTCGAACGTAAGTATATGTTACAAAATGTAATATCACTTAGATTCTACTTCCTTCCGAACTTTAAAAAGTCATTTTTAACAATAACATTAAACGGCTAGTTTTAAGTCAATTTTATTCCATCAAATCGAAAAGGAAGAGGAAGTACTGCTCGGAACTTGTGAGGTAAATAAACGGAATAATTAGGCAAAGGGTGAACGAAAACCTTGTAGATTTAACTAATAAAATGGGTAATTATTTAACTCGATTACAGTAGATAGTAACTTCCACTGTAAACTGTTTAATTTCATAATGTTTTCTAGTTCAGACGATTTGGCATTCATCTTTATGCATAAAATGGTTTTTAAAATTAGTTGGAAAGTCATGGACAAGTACAACGTTTTCTACTTGTCTATGGCCGCAGTTACATTTTATTAAGTATCTGATAGACTGTCGACATTTAAAAAGTACTAACCTTTGACATTACAAGTTTGTGCTGAATTGCAACTACACCACACAATACTATCTGTTCTAATATTGTTTGTACTTAATTTCGTAGTCATTTGTTATAATACTATCTCCTTATTGATAATCGCACAATAAACCCATTTTAGTTAAAGTAATTTTTGTCCCTTTCTGTCAACATCAAACGACCTCTTAAATAAATACATAAATAAATCAAATGACTAATAAGGACAGAGTATATTTCAAGCACACTTTAGCTATTAAGCGTTTATGCATATGAGCGTTAATCTTTACTAATGTCGTACTTATCATAGGTAAATGTATGACAGAAAATATAGCAATAAAAACCTATGTGTTAGCAACTTAAATAAACGTTTGGAATCTAACGGACAGGTAACACCTTAGACTTAGCGGGAAGCGGTGCGACAAGCGGCGCGGACTCTGTCAATGAGCCTGGCGCCCCGTGGTGTGCTTCATACATTTCTATGCATTTGTTTTTACCGGTCGCCGCTCCGCGTCAGCCATTGATGGCAACGGCAACTTCGGGTGGCAGCGGCAGCGGTGATGAGCGGTAAAGCGAGGTTTAAACTGGCAATATAAATTGCAGAAGATGATTGCATACATACATACCGTCACGCCTTCATTCCCGGAGTGGGGTAGGCAGAGCTACAGAATTACAAACAACTCTAAAAACTTGTTGATAATTCTGTAACCACATTTAGCACAAACAGGCTTACATGTGTTTACCAGTCGCACTGCTAGACCAAAAAAATGTGAGCTAACCAAGAGAGGTTTTCTCTTAGTTGACATAAAATGACACTATTCATGATATTAGTTATAACAAAGAAAACTTATAGTAAAAACAGCAAGTTCTTTAGCGATTCAACTAACATCTTAGTTGATGGGTCTAACGTCTTGTCAGGCTCGTATGGATTCAAGACGCCTATGCACAACAATCACAATCTTGTTAGAAGCGACCAATTTTTTTTTTCAGTTTATTAACTCAAAATCCTTGCTAGAGTTTTGTTTCAAGTTTATACAAGTGTATTAAAGTTGATTTTTTGATTTTTAAATACAGTTGTATTTTGAGTTAACTACTGTTTTGATCTAACAGTGCGCAGTGTATATTAGTGACAGGTTGCAAACGCATCGCCTAACAATATGCACCTTCGGAAGAATAGTGACCTAATTCAAAATTTCAGCTTTCGAACTTCAAGTCATAAATTTATTATTATAGAAACCTAACTCGAAATTTAAAATTTCTGAATTAGGTCACTATTGTTCTGAAGGTGCGTACAGCAAGCCTTTATTCCCTTAGTCACCTTTTACGACTTCCACGGGGAGACATGGAGTGGCACTATTCTAAGCCGGCAACCATTAACTTGTAAGTTTAAAGACAGAAAAAATGTGCTTCTTGCTCTAGAAGTGAAGTTTAAGTAAGGTAGCAATCAATATCGCAATTTTGATCCCCAGTGCAATCCGCATTTAAGAACAATGCAAATAAATGAAACACTCGACAGGCGCCTCACTCCGCAATGAGTCGATTTCAATACCATTTTTTTTTGCGTCGCCATTATGTACCTTGACTTAGCTTCTCTTGTTTCGGTATAGTATTCACACTGTCGATATTAAAACAGCTCTAACAGCTATAATTTTATCTATTACTTGAGCAGTATAATTACTATTTCGAAGCAAGGTAGGCTAATACAATGTGGAACGCTGTAACCTTATAATCGTGGCAGAGCTATAATAATGACGCAATTCGCGACCTTTTCAAATAATCTTCTCAATCATGTTCCCAAATAATAACAGATTTTGAGATTTATCCAATATCAATCGAAGTTTTGAATTAAATCAGGAAACGGCCTATAAATTATCTAAACTTTGGTATGTTTACGATTGTTTGAGACAGAGGGATTGGAAATGACAGAATGATGGACATCGGAATTTGAGTTTGAGTTACCTTCATAAAAACTTTGGAAATTATTAAACTTAGTAGAAATCTATTTTTGGTTTAATTGATCGATAAAATCCAGTATTAGGTATACGATGTGAGGCAAAATGATCCAGGGTCAGTAATAAAATATATTTAGATAATTAATGAAAATATATCTTCGTAATACCAAAAAAAAACTACTTCCTAAAATTGATGGTTTTTTTACAAAATTTTGAAGTTCTCGTTTTATACATTTTTAGAATGTGTACATACACTAAAAAAAATTGAAAAATAAACAAAAGTTATCGATGTCTATTTCGATAATAGAAAACAAACAAATCGGGTCGAAAGACATTTTTACGATTATTTGAGGAACGGCTATTGCAAAGTACCTACTTTTGTACTTTGCTACGCTCATTCAATTATATTTTAAAAAAATGTTAAACTTTAAGGCTAATAATAATTTTGTAATTTATAACGTCTACTAGATCTAAAACGATTTATCTATTGGCTTTTTTTCAAATACCTTGTTATAATAAAATTATTATAGCCACCAACTGTTATTCTAAGTCGTTTACTTAGTTCTAATAATGCTGTAAAAATCTTTTTTTAATTAGTAAATAATGTTTTGCTACGTTTTCCGGCTTCGGGTCATTTTTTTTTAATTTAAGTGTTTTTAATAAAAATGAAGACGACCTTTTTCTTCTCGATGATGTAACATTCACTAAAAAAAATAAGGACAAAATAGTTGACATAAGAAAAACCAACGGAAACGACCAAATTCAAAACCAGATAAGTACAGAAACAGCCCTATTACCAATGCCAAGTTGTAACTTTATGCCAAGTTGGCTGTAGCCAACCAAATATCCGAGTCTATAAAACAAAACTCTAACGCCACATTATTTGATCTATTTTTTTTTACTAAGCTATAGACGAATTAAAAAAAAATGCTTTGACTTAATAATTAATATAAATCCTTACTACCTATAATTTGTAAAACAGATTTATTACGTAACAAAAATGGATGTTCATTCAATAGATGTAACGACACGAATATTTTTATAATAATCATAATTGTATAAAATCAACAATCCGTAAATAATGTAGGTACTTAACTACAACTTAATTTAAGCTCTACATGCACAAACAGCTCTATGAACATGTAATCTACCGCATTTTAATTAAAATATTAAAATAAAAATAAAATTCATACTTATTACAAAATTTGGAGTATTTTTCTAAACCTTTTCTTGTTACTTTGTTATAACTATTTTAAAACAGTGTTCCATAGATAAAAACTCACTTAATTCGTATTAATTTATTACTGAACGAATAAAATCATTTCTCCGGCGTAAAAATGTAGAATATGAAACCACCACTAATGAAAACAAAAGATCAAAAAATATTCCATAATATTCAAAAACCGATTATAAGACTGGTTTTTTTAAGTTACTAAAAGTGTCATGTAAAATAGTCGCTTTTAAAATGTATCGTTACAATTTAACCAACGAAGTCCGTTCGTTTTCGGCATTCTTTTTTTGTAGTTAAACGAAATAAAGTAACTGCAAGTTTAAGTGCCTGTCTTGATATATCCTGAAGTAAGTCAAAATTAAAAATTAAAATACTAAGTAGTAATTAAAAGTAATAAATAAAACGCACTCGACGTGATACTTTTTAAAACTTCTTAAAAAAAATTAACGTTAACTAATAATTAATTTAAAAACAATAAAACATGAAATTAACTTTAGAAATTTCAAGAAAACTTTGTTTTTTTTTCACTTTTCATCAAACATCCTATACTTTAAATTACACAGCAAATTATATAGTAAAGACTTACCGTTGTCTGCGTTGTCAATCTGCAAACTTGAAGTCAAGCACTCGACATTACTTTTCGGCTCGCAAAACGTTGCTCGCAGCTTGGCGCGGGAAAAACTACCGACGACTGTGCGAAGCGCGCGAAAACTCCTCTACTTACGGCTGCCGTCGACCAATCACAGCGGCCGAACGCCTCCGCGCGCAATCACGGACCAATAGCGTTAAAGGCGACACTCTTAAAACTTTAATTGGTTTTTCATGTATCATTGGAGTGCGGTGCAAAATCGTTAGTTATTAGAAACACTTGATGATGTCATTAGTGATGTGTGGACATCTCCCCCTAATTTATTTAGTGTAATATTACAGTCTGATAGGGATTTCCGGTCGCGGTGCTTTGTCCGTGAGACGTGCTTATAATTTTTGGTTTTGTATATGTCTTTTATTAACACGCACAGGAGATTTGATGCAATAATAATCACTGGCTCACTGTTACACCCAGCAGCCGGGGCGGCGCGCGTCTAAAGCTGGGTCCACATTTGTATCATTTTGCCGATCACGATCACGCGTATCGTATCGAGCTCGCGTATCCTAAGTATGGACGCTCACTTTGGGCATACCGTATCACTACAATCGTCATGTGAAAAAATGCGTCCATACTAACCGTAGCGAAGCAGCGTATCGTATCGTAACGCCGTATCATTAAGTTTGATGATCGGGGAAAAATCGCCTCGAGAGCGATCACGGCGTATCGCGTATCAAATCATAACTTCGTATCGTGATACAGTGTCAAAACACGTCCATACTTACCGATCTTGATACGCGTATCCGATCGCGAGTGTGCGGGGTATATAATAAACGTGTATCAACATCGATCCTGAGCGATCAGATACGGCGTACCGCATGATCGCGCTGTTTGTGCGTCCACACTAGCGATCTTGATACGCGTCGGTGCAACGCGACGGAGATACGATACGACGAAATGATACAAATGTGGACCCAGCTTAACCTGACAAGTCCCTCCAAAACGGCTGTCAGTTTGACAGCCACCGCATACTGGTGTACATAAGACCGTGTAAATATCTACTAAATAGATACACTACATTATAGTCGCAAAACAAAAATATTGCGCGTGTTTGAGCCTTGTCATTAAAAATGTCATTAGCTAATACTTAGTGGCTACTTGTCTATGTTTGAGGCTGTCGGTATTCTATTAGGCAAGTGCCAAGTGCAAGTTGCATGAATGACGTTACACTTGCGTACAAAATGTTTGCATTGAAAGCATGTTTCACTTGCTTTCAAGTGGAGATGCCGACAGTTCCTCGTGCTTCGAGTTAACAGCCATTATTTTTCGAAAATTTTGTACAGAGACACCAATTATGCGCGTACGGCACTCGTTCGCAATTCAAAATATTTTTGCGTTCAATTTGCCCATCACTTGAATAAAAGTTCAAACTTGTACATGCAACTTATAGCTTGAATGCAGGTTTACCATTCCAATATTCAAGTTGCATGCAAGTTGCAACGTAACTTGCCTAACACTCATACATTTTTTATTCAAATTACAGTATACTTCATGCAACTTGCACTTGGCACTTCCTCGAATACCGCCTTTAGTTACAACTACTTTAAATACGAAAAGGCACTAAAATGCTTAACATTTTCAGTGATGTACTCTTCAACATAGTTTTCTTTTACTAAAAAAAGGCTTATGTTTTACGGATCACCATATACATATAGTAAAAAAACCCTTTTTACAGCCGAAAATAGTAAATGATCACCAAAAACTAACCTAACCTAACCTAACCTAACCTAATTTGGTGATCGTTTATTAATTTTGGTGCTCATTATATTTTTGCTCTAAAAAAATATAGTTTTTGTCTATTGCCAAACAGAACTTAAGTGTGTGCACTTAATACTAGTATCTGTTTCCTACGGCTAGTGCTGAACCAATAATGCCTAAGCTAAAGCGAATTGGCAACCGACCAGATTTAAAATTATCATATTATTGTTAATTCGAGCGATATTTATGTTAATATTACGTACAACCTAGTAATTTAAAATGATCATGGTGTAGTTATTTGAATTGAACTGGAAAAGCGCGAGTCAGACCCTCGCACCGAGGATTCCGTAACAATGCCCAGTAAACACTAATTAAAAGGGGAAATTTACGGTAGATAGGTACCAAAGCTCGACTCGAATTACATGACCCGTTAAGAATGAGCCAAAAACATTAAGTTGCTTTGATTAATTTTTTGTTAGTTACAACAAATTCGCGGCTAATTAGTATTTGTAGTTTTACTATAAGGTATAAATAAACGGAACTAAAAAATAAAAATAAACTTGATTCAGTACCTTAATAAATCTCAGTTTTCGAAATACAAGCCTTATGACGGACTGCTGAGTTTCTTGCGGCGTTTCTTCTCGGCAGTGGTCTCCTCTTGGGAAGCGCTGGTAGACTCCTGAAGTGTAAAAGTGCCCGTGCGGCCTACTTACTGAATAAAGGTCTTTTATCTTTTATCTTTTTTTTTGTATAAAGCTCTTTAATCTTTGACTTTGTGTTTTATTCACAAGATACGGATGAATAGACTGACAGTTGGACGGACAATAAGGTTTTGATAAATAGAGTCTCGTTAGCATTGTTTAGTAGTAGCTGTCGAACTTGTACACCATCTAGGGCACGTTTTATAAAGCTACAAGTAACGATTTTACAGGTCTAAACTGGCAACACTGCTCAAATGGCTGGTCGTCATTGGTCGAGGTTGTGTCAAATGGAAACTTGTAACCTGTAAATTGTAATTTGTAGTTTTATAAAATAGGCCCCTAATCTTTTAACCTACCGCCAAGCAGCAGTGTTCACATTATCGTTTTCCAATGTTGGGATAAGACAATCGGTGAAATTACTAGCAATAATGATTCCCATCAGTCGTTCGGGTTAGCAACGTTTTTGGCAGTCTTCAGATTGTAGTGTGTCACAGATCTAACTTACCATCAGCCCCCAATTTCACCATTATGACAATGACATGTGACAGGTGACAGGTGACATTTCAGTGTACACGGCGCGGCTGATATGAATCCCACTGATGTGGAAGCTTGTTAACTGTGCAATGTATAGTGAATTGTCACCTGTCACCTATCATTGTCAAGATGGTGAAATAGGGGGCAGGAGGCCTGTATGCTTGCTTCTCAGTGACATACAAAACCTTCGGGTATATATATATGTACATATATATATGTATATCATTATCACTTAAGCGCTGCTCTGTCGGTGGAGTAATTACCACAATTCTCTTTTCTCTGCCAGCTCTTTCACCGCGTGATACGACGCAAAATCATTATTTTTAACAAAATTTGCCTTGTGTTATATTTGACTAAAGGCTTTTCCTCTTTTCCCTTCGATTTTATCTTTCAGAATGTGAAATAAAAGGAAATTTGAAAAAGCCGACTGCATGTTTGATTTTGTCGTCGATGTAAGGCTATATATTCTAATGAATGAGATGAGTACATATAATATTATATTATGTCAGCCCTCTCATTATATCCTACGTCATACCCACGATTCACTAATGTTTTACCAAATCAGTATTTGGAAAACAATGCTATTTTACAAAGTTTCATTGCGCAAAGATGTATTTCCCGCAACATAATTTTATTTTTTTGTGGTCAAAAGTCTAACCTAACCTAACTTATTTTAAACGCCCATGTAGCCTATGTAATAGGTAATGGTTTAACCACAATTAAATTTTTGCGAAATGAAAGTTTGTAAAATGATACGTTTGTCAAAATAACTTTTGGTATAAAGTCCCATACCCATACCCACAACCAAGACGAACCTAACGATAACTCATTATGTTAAAATCCATCAAGCTACTCGTATTTAGACTGCAGAGCGTGGCAAATAAATAAACAAACATACATGCACACGGCCTTGGGGAACGGAATCCCAAAAACTACCCTTTTCATCGCCTACGTCATCATCGTCTTCCTGCCCTTGTCCCACACTATAGTCTGTAGTTTTAGGTATTTAAAAAAATGTAAACAATCCAAATCACGTGGCATTGTTGAGCAGCCAATCAAAACCGTTTAATCGAACTTTGACGTATCAGCTTACTTCTATTGGCTGACGAACTATATCACTTGGGTTTTTTTGTTTACTGTTTTTTAAATACCTAAATGTACAGACTATAGGTGGGGTCGGCATAACATGTTTTTCTTCTTCCACTCTTCTCTATCCGCTGTCATGAGGATTGTGAAGTAACGCCTCAATCGCGTATCTGTCAAAAAAAATCGTATGTATCGATAACATTTCTTTTCCATTAATCAAGTCCGATTTCCACAATTTTTGAATATGTTGTAAATATTATGAAAACTAGTACAATCTTCTCGCATTTCTTCTTACACTGATTTATACCCCCTTCATCAATATCTTATCTGAGTATATTGAGAAATATAGAATCAAACTTTAGACAGTCCATTTCTATTCCAGTAAACTCCCTTCACCCAACCCTCGTCCAGCTTTTTGTAAATAGCTCCATAAAGTTATTGTGTGCTTCTGTGTTGTGGTATGTGTGTTTATATGTAGGTAAGTAATTGTTACATTTTTATTTGTATTGTCCTAGGTAATTCAACCGATCATCTGTTGGTGAAAAATATTTGGCCTTATACCGTACATCGTGCCACTTGACATTGGCAAAATTGTCTCCGCGACGGATATCGATAGGTACCTACCCATAAACTAAAAAATATTGATTGATTTATGATTACTAGGTTTATAAGTATCCGGTATTTTTCTTTAATTAGTTTATTTTCAAGAAATATTTTCTACAAATACAGACTTAGTTTTTAAGTATATTAACAACATTTTAAAAAATCGAAAAATTATCACTAGGTTTAAGGTGGAGAGAATTTTTACCGCAATCTGTATGGAAACTCACCACTTACACATGGTCATGCATCACACAATCCATCCAAACCTTTTTCGGTCTTCCTCTACGCTTATATCCATCCACATTTTCATCGCCTACGTAACCATGATAATGTAATAATGACGTCAGCATGAGACCGCTAACGAACAAACTGTCACTCCGTTTATTTATTTACGCTCGTATTTGCTCTCTCTGTTTTACTTAGCAAACTTTTAATTGCGGATAAGAGAGATAGAGTTGTGCTTGAGACGTGCTTCTTTGGTTTTATTTAGGGCTCTATTCTACTTGGCAAAAGCTGCTTCTGATTTTTTATCGTAATGTCAACGTTATTACCGATTATTCAGAACCGATGATAGAGTAGTGACGTCTCGTGAAAATTTGACACATTCTGTACGTAGCAAATGATAATTTTTAACGTGTCGTCACAACTCTATCCACGGTTTTGAATATAGGAATAAAGCACCTTTAAACGATTAAAGGGATAAAATAGAACCTAACTATAAACAGGATGCTCGTGTGACTGCTAAGTAGTATTAAAACACACCACTAAACGGGATACTGCAAATAACTGTACCTGCAAAAAAACGGGATGTTGCCGTGGGAAAGGGTCCTAATTTACTGTAATGGCGGCCGAATTATTAAAAATACGATAAAATGGGTTGGTTTTTGTGGTCTACTGGGTAAAACCATATTGCTTTTTTGCCGAATTATTAAAAATACGATAAAAAAGCAATATGGTTTTACCCAGTAGACAGGAACTCGTGGAGGTTTAGTCTACTCTAGCGACTTCGTCCGCGTAGAATTAGTTATTTGGCCATGACATGTTGTGGCGCTTTTAGATTATAGTTATTCCCTCGAGAACTTATGATTTTGCCGAGACGAAAGGTATCCTATCTATATAATATAATGATATAGCTTATACCCTGAATTAATTACCTATTCAGGGTATAAGCTATATCATTCCCAAATTTCATCCGAATGCGTCCAGCCGTTGCAGCGTGAACGAGTAACAAACTTTCGAATAAAAAAAATACATCGACTTTACACCTTTTGTTATTGTGTCGTCAACGTATGATAGCCCTTATTTAATTGACAATAATGGCGGCTGACTTAAAAACAAGACGATAACAATACGGATAGAGACAAGGTAGAATAAATAAAGTCCTAATAAAGGCTTTAACACGAAAATTTTAATCATACGTCAAGTTTTCGAATCGCCTTTAATATTCGAAAACTAGTTGCGAAACTATTCATAGCAAAGAACGTTAAATAGAGAAATAAATATTTAAATACATAGAAAACATCCAACACTCAGAAACAAATACAATGGCTCAAGGTTAACTGGAAGAGATGGCTTAAAGGGATAAGCTTGCCTTTGTACATCCCTGCAATATTTCCGTCTATTTTATCATTTTTATCTCTTTTGTTTGTACAATAAAGTGTTTACACAAATATATACAAATTCTCGCGCTCATCACACAATTATTTGCCCATACTGGGAATCGAACCCGGGACCGCTAGCTTCGTAGGCTAAAGCGTCGTCACACTGTTTGAATAATTATTAAACTCCGCACTTAATTCATCGTGTCATTAATTACGCATAAATAACTAAATATGCTGGTCGTTTGATTGTATTCTCTAATTAACATGTCAAAATGTCAGTACGCTTCATATGGAATTGTCAAACGAATGCGAAACAAAGGTGGTCATGTGAAATACAAATGACACAGCGGCTGCACACATGGCTGGTAATGGTTTCAAATGATTCGGCCCACCATTTCGAGTCGGGATGCAACTGGTATTCTCTGTCGAGTTTATTTCGATTTAGAATTTAAACTTCGAAATATTTTTATAATTATTCTAATTCTAATTTCTGCTTTCACTCCTGTTAAGGTATATTTCGTAAATGTAAAGTTATTTATAGACACTCCCACGGACTTATTAGAGGAATAAATCCATGGATATCACAGGCGAAGACAATTGTTCGGTAAAAGAGTATTTTCTCTAATGGACCAAACAGAAGCACATGGAGTTAACTAGCTCCACGCGCTTCTGTCAAGTCATTTTTAGGGTTCCGTACAAAAATAAAAAAACTGAACCCTTATAGGATCACTCGTGCGTCTGTCTGTCCGTCTGTCTGTCACAGCCAATTTGCTCCGAAACTATAGACCGATTGAGTTGAAATTTGATACACATCTAGTGGAGACACTAACCAAAAATCACTGGATTACAGAATAACACCATAACCGACGCAGTTAATGCAACGCCACCATAACTCATCATTGAATAGTTATGTGCAATTAGTATCACGTACGGCTTCCCGATGCTTGGAGAAAGGTTTACGTCAGCAAGCTCGCTCTATCTGTTGAATCCATTCCATGTACCTACTACTTTTTTGGGGACAAACAGTTAACGACACCTCATTAACAGTTTACATGCAGTTTCATGCATGCATGTGCATGGGTGCCTTCAAGAAAAGTGCTTACATTTCCCTAATTGGTCGGCAACGCACCGACAACTGTTATCGAGTTGCTGGTGTTTATGGGCGGTGTGATTACTTCCCATCAGGCAACCCGCATGCCCGCTTGCCTCACAAACTTATAAAAAAAATTGCAGTTCCAAGTATGTTAGAGGTCCTAGACAAAGATGCTTAACACAATCGAAAATGATTTTCTAAAACTGTCGAAGTGTATTATGGAACTGGTATAAGCGCTTGACACGACCATCTGGCAGCTTATGGCAATCCTACATATATTCGATAGCGATAACGATCTCACCACGCATCTTCTTCGTCACGTGATCTACCTGTGACGCGATTGGTTTAAAACGAATAGAATAGAAACGCTATAGTGCCCGGCCGTTGGGAAGTCAATCCTGACAGCTGTCATTTCAGTACAATTTATAACCTCAAACCCAAGAATAGGTTATAAATTGTACTGCGATGACAGCTGTCAGGATTGACTTCCTAACGGCCGGGCACTATAGTTAGCGTAATGCATCTTGGCAAGGGCCTCTGACATTCCAAAATCTAGGAAGAAATTTAAGACCTTTTTTACACTTGGGCCAGACAATTTCATGAGCTCGTTTTCGTGTAGGTGGCGTGTTAAGCAACGAATTCCCTAAGTAAACATAATAAGGCGTGAAAAGGTCACAGAAGTATGGAAAAACTTGAGAGTAACAGTTTCATAACGTGTCGTTTATTGCAAAAGACTTTGTAAGCTTAAGTAGCTAAAGTTTGATGGAATTTTGGGTAATTTTCTGATGTAAGTAAGTGTGTCACATTTGAAGATGGCTGGCAAACAAGCACTGCAGGGGCCCGTTTTATAAAGCTACAAATTACAATTTACAGGTTACAAGTTTCCATTTGACACAACCTCGACCAATGACGACCAGCCATTTGAGCAGTGTAGTGCAGTGCCAGTTTAAACCTGTTAAATTGTAACTTGTAGCTTTATAAAACGTGCCCCAGGTGTTTAATAGGAACCTCTGCTTTATGCTGAGCCAGTGTCCAATTCACAGGCGCGAAGACACACTCACTACAGTCACTAGTGTTGTTATTTTTTTACTTTTTCCTGTGTGTCTTGTGTAATAAATGTATTTTTCCTTCTTTTTCTGTTCTAAGTATGAATCAACGTTTTTTTATGAATAAAAGGTACTATCAGCCCAATGGAACATATCGGCATATCGGCTATCTGTTGTGTGTAAAGTAGCGATTAATTTAATAAAAAAAAGTACTTATAAACTAATATAACAATATCAAACTTGAAGCTAACACCACACACATAGCGTGTAGATGCCCTAGATTCAGATACACCTTCCTGAAAGTAGGAATCTTGGTGGCGCCCTTTGCTAGCCTTGTTCGTTGTGACCCTGCCTACGACGCTAGCAGTTCCAAGTTTGATCCCTGGTAAGGGCTTTAATTTGTGTAATGAGAAAGAGTAAGTAGGTATTTAATTATGTTTCTGAGTACCATTTAATATTTTCCTATTTCTCCATAAGTAAGTTTAAGTACTTATTTATCTATCTTAAAAGTATAATTAGCTTTGTTTACAAAATATGGGAGAACGCAACATCAGCAGTGTAATAATAACTTCGTAACAAAACTTTATGAAAGGATTCTTACGATACATATAATTTTTTGCACTTGACCGTACCACCTAGCTACTTATAATTAGAGATGCGCCGAATATTCGGTTTTGGTGCCGAATATATTCGGTTCGAGTAATTCTATTTTCTTGACTACGCGACACTGTATAGAAGGCAAAACTTCTTAATATTATGTAAGATTTGTTATTTTTGTAGTAATAAGCACCTTTGTTTTTATTTGTAATGTAATCGTGCGATGTTTTGAAGCTAAGTGACAGCGCGGTGTGTGCGGGTGAGCTACGGCTCGCTAGTCATCTAGCCAGCAACGACACGTAGCGTACATTGTAGAACCTGTTTACGCGGCAAAACAATGAAATGGTAAACCGAATAATTTGGCTGAATATCCGGTTCGGTAAAGGTTAAACCGAATAGTATTCGGTATTCGGCTATTCGGTGAAACCACTATTCGGCGCATCTCTACTTATAATCCAAGCCTAGAGCTTAGTTTTGGATTAGGACAATGTTGTTTAGGTATTTGGTTGTGTGGTTTAACAAATGTATGAAATAGGGTAGATAAATCTCTTTATTAAAGACCGAATAAAATGGGTCACGCTACAAACAAAATTACATCCTCCATGACCAGTTTGGTTGCACTCAATTGTATCCACATCCGTATTAATTAAGCAGAGTAAACGTCTCCGCAATTAATGGATGTGACTAAACCATTGTTGGGTTAGTACTAAGTACTTAGTTGAGGGGAGAGTCAAGTAAGCGATTGCGACTGAAGTATCTGAATCTGAATGCTATTTGAGCTTAAATCAGGCATGCGTTCAGTGGCGCTCTCATTATTGTCAATTTCATTTGTGATTTGATTACTAGGGACCCGACCTGAGGCTCTACTTTTAAATCCGTAACTCGAACTTCGTCTATTGCTATCCCTTTTGCTCTCGACGCGTCACTAATTCGCAAGAAAGTGACCGGGCGATTCGAAGTTCGAATTACTGATTTCAAAGTAGAGCCCCTGAGGCTCTACTTTGAAATCCGTAATTCGAACTTCGTCTATTGCTATCCTTTTTGCTCTCGACGCGTCACTAATTCGCAAGAAAGTGACGGGGCGATCCGAAGTTCGAATTACTGATTTCAAAGTAGAGCCCCTGGCGTCTCACGCGGACATCGATGAATGTGAACACGAAAGCGTCCTCTCTTACCTAAAAATAAAATATAATTTGTATTCGTTTCTTCGGACTTTACTTTAATATTATTTCCTTACAAACATTGTGATTCGCTAGAAGTGTCTGTTGTCTAAGTGGCGCCATCTATCCAACGAATGCGAACAATCCAGAGCGGCCCTAGTCCGCATATCAAACTTTTTCCAACAGACGCTCGATTGTACGGTGATCGGAATTCTATAAATAAATTCTTTCATGATTTTTAGTCACGTAGTTGCACCTAGTAAGAATTTTTAGTCTAAATTTATTAGCGCCACCTCATACAGTTTAGTAAGCAATTATGGGAAACTTCACTACAACAGACTGTCCCAGTATGACCAAATCAGAACAGATGGCGTAGTACGACCAAGAACCTTGCTGCGGTGGTAAAAAGTTTTGATTACTTATTATAGATGGCAGCACCCTATGAGATTTAAATTAAAAAACCTACAAATGCAACATTATTTTAAAATTGCGGTGACCGTGAGATTTATAAGAATTTTATTTGTTTTAATTCTTTAACTTTGACAATAGCACAAAGTTAAGACGCATACGTACTGGTTGGCAGAATTATTGTTTTTTCATTTATTTTCTTTAAGATGGCAATATTGGCAATTGGTAGCAATCATAGATAAAATATGGGGAACACCTCAAAATTCCGAATTACTTTTTTCCGAATATTCATTTGTCCGAATTTTCATTTTTCCGAAAGCTATGTAACGCTGGAGCTATTTTAGATTAAATGCGTAATTTAATTGTCATATGTAGGTTAGGTAGGTTTGATTTATAAACGATAACAAAAAGTTAAGTGTTCTTTCAAAAAATTGCGTTCGGAATTATGAAAATTCGAAATTTTTATCAATTCGGAATTATGTAGTGTACCCTAAAATATGATAACTACCTCTATGGTAACAATGGTAAGTAAGGTTGGTAGTTGGTAAGGTAACCCAAAAGTTAACCTGGTAACACTAATCATAAAATGTCATTCTTGGAAAGCGCGTAAACTCCCCTTGGTTGTAGCATTATTCGTAAAAAAAAGTATTTGTGCTTCATTATTATCTTAATTTGTCCGTGATTATTGAAAAATCAGAATTCGACAAAGGTTCGAGGTGAGTCGCTTTCGTTCCTCATCGCATATCCTAGTAGTATTCCGTTCTGAGGTTATTTTGTTTTCGGCTCACATTTTGTATGTAAACATTCTTAATCCTGTTATTTCAGTACTCTTAAGGTGAACTAAGGCCTTACTTAATAAAAATTATCTCCTTTTCTACACTTTACTCACTCAATATATTGTTAGCAAATCAAATTTCAAAGCGTTTTCGAAGTCAGTTTCAAAACTGTTTTGTGGCATTCACAAATCGGCTACATACGTTTAAAATACTAATTTTATAGTTACGAATAGGTTTTTCCTACGTCAAGCGCCATTTTGTGTTAAAATTTCGTAACAATCCACCACAACTGTTCACGAACGTTCCAGAATGTCTCAAGACAACGACCCGCCGCTTCCTGAGGGTTGGGAGATGAGGACCAGCCGGTCCACCGGCATGGTGTATTACCTCAATAGCTACACGAAGAAGTCCCAGTGGGAGCGTCCGGATGCTCCGGCAGACCCTGGAGAGATCCGCTGCAGCCACATTCTGGTAAAACATGCAGACAGCCGCCGACCATCTTCCTGGAGAGAAGAGAAGATTATCCGGACCAAAGATGACGCTCTAGATGTTCTTAAAGGCTATCGGAAACAAATAGTCTCCAAAAGTGCTCAATTTGTTGACATCGCCACTAAGTATTCTGATTGTTCTTCCGCTAAACGTGCTGGTGATTTGGGGATGTTTGGAAGAGGACAGATGCAAGCTGCATTTGAAGAAGAGGCGTACAAACTTAAAGTTGGCCAGCTAAGTAAGCCAATTGAGACTGATTCGGGCTTCCATCTCATTCTAAGAACAGTTTAAGCTATGTTCTATTGGTATGTCAATATTGATATGTTTCTTGATAAATGTTGGATGAATGTGGACTTGATTGAAATGTTTATTACATTAATGTATGTCAGGAACAGATCTGGTTAGAATTACATACGTAATTTTTAAGTATCAATGTTGATAAACTTAGTTAGGACTAAATTTATAGCTTAAATGACAGCAATAAAGTATTTTTCAAACTACTCTTTGGTTTTTCTCCTCACTATCACTACTTTGGGTAATGCAGTATTTATTCTAAATTCTGATGTACATTTCTTTATGATTGAGTTTTATGATTAACATTGATTAAATTTAACATCGTATGGTGAAATTGGTACTAGATCTGGTATTTTAAGAGAAAAAAACTGGATTTTTGGGTAATTATTTTACTGATTGGTTTTTATTTACATAAGCCGCTGTTATATTATAACAAGTGAAAACATCAACCGCCTATCTATTAAGGTTTAAAATTACAGTCTTTAAAATTGGGATGAACAGACATAAGGATGGACGGACGGACAACGAAGGCCTAGGCTGCGGCTCCACTGAGGCGGAGACGAGCAGAGCGGAGCGGAGATGTGCCAATATTAACCAACGGAAAGCGCATGCGGTCACGTCGAGCGCGCCTTGCGCACGTCAGTTTAGATTCTATTGGTTAATATTGGCACGGCTCCGCTCCACTCCAATCATCTCCGCCTTAGTGGAGTCGCAGCCTTAATAACTGTAATAAGTTCGAAACCTCTGCCGAGTTATGTAACATTGTTTTAATAACTATTGTTTTCAATTCGGCTGCCATTACTGTCCCAGTAAACGGCAATTCACACAGCGGGCGGGAGCGGGTCGTTCGCCGGGCGGGTCGGTAGTTCGGCGGGTGTTTTAACATGGAGTTATATGGAAGCATTCACACACGCGGCGGGACGGGTCGGGACCGCCGCACACGCGACGGACCTGCCGCGCCCGTCGTCCGCCACTACCAGCGCGCGGGCCCGCCGCGGTTCGGCGCTGTGTGAATGCGACGACCCGCGCGGGTCCCGCGATGAAAACGACATGCCCCGCGCCGGACACGCGCCCGCCCGCTGTGTGAATAGCGCTTTAGTAAGAGCTATCACGACGTTGACCATACGATAACAATAGGGGTGCAATCAACCGGATGTTGATCAAAAGATAGCATAATACTTACTTATCATTGTTAAACGGTCCGATATAGATACATACATTTCGAATAACAACCAGTGTAAGAAATGAAAATACGTTGAGTACCTGCCCCCCTTTACTTAAAAATGTGTGCGAGTGCAAGTGCGAGTTGAACTCGCGTGGAGAGGGTTCCGTACATAATGTTTTTTTTTAATTTATATTATAAAAGTTTTTTTAAATAGTACCGTAATCTAAATGTCGCCAAACTGTGTGTCAGTTTGTTGGCGACTGATGCGCTCAGTAATCTTATACTACTTGGTAGGTAGGTACATAGATACTAGTGCTTACTTACTTACTATAACTTAATTTACGTTTGTAGTTTTGATAGAATTCTTATAGGTTTTCCTGTAATCTACAAAAAATGAACTACATTCTGTATTTTTCAAAATTTTAGGCTTAGTAGTTTCGGAGATCAGGTTCGAAATAATAGGTCCATAGAACGGCCAATTTTCATCTTCTTTCATAAATAACATCAAAACGATTTATTTTACAATAATAACAAAGATATATTTTTGAGATCCTCATACCCTTTCATTTGATATATTATGACACTGTATGGTATGCAAAACTTTTTTAATTTCCTAATGTGTTGTGTAATTTGTGTTTGTTTTGTGTTTGTTTGTTGTTGTTCGTTGTTGTTTGTTTGTTTGTTTGTTTTTCCTAGTTTGTTGTTGTCTTTGTGTTTGTTTGTGTTTGTTAATTTGAATTTCAAACTTGTCGGTACAGTCAACAGCATAAGTATATAAGTGATCATTTTATGTACCTACTTTGTCACTTTCAATTGTTTCACAATGAAATGTTATACATTTCAAACACGGCGTTAAAGTGACAAGGTACATAAATAATCACTTATTTATGCTGTTGACTGTACGTACAGTAAATATTGAGTTGAGTAAAGTATTTGCAAGTTTTACACAAAATGTGAGCCAAAATGCTTTTTACCTTGATGATGATGATGATGATGATGATGATAATGATGATGATGATGATGATGATGATGATGATGATGATGATGATGATGATGATGATGATGATGATGATGATGATGATGATGATGATGATGATGATGATGATGATGATGATGATGATGATGATGATGATGATGATGATGATGATGATGATGATGATGATGATGATGATGATGATGATGATGATGATGATGATGATGATGATGATGATGATGATGATGATGATGATGATGATGATGATGATGATGATGATGATGATGATGATGATGATGCTTTTTACCGTAAGAAGGCAAGTGAACACTCAGGCCCGCAACATGACATGGTAAAGCCTGACCAGAAAAATAAAAACCTCCCTTTATTGCTGAAGTTATGAATTGTCATTTGCGTAATTTCTATTGCAATTCACGAAACAGGTAAAAAAGTAGTATTGGCGACCCCATTAAAGGTTTTTTATTTTACTGGACTGGTCACGTTTTAAGTGGCATTGGAGACCCATAAGGAGGCATGTTATGTTACCCATTTTTTGTTAAATTAATTTTAAATGACGACACTTAGCCTTTATTCCCTTAGTCGCCTCTTACGACATCCACGGGAAGACATGGAGTGGCAACATTCTACGTGTCACTAATACGCTGGTAAACGTCTTTAACCTATTGTGCAAAATGTGGTTACAGAATTATCAACAAGTTTTTAGACTTGTAGGTTATTATGTAGCTCTGCCTACCCCACTCTGGGATTACAGGCGTGAAGGTATGTTTGTATGTATGTATGAACGTTAGCCTAGTTGATGTGAACCGGCCTGCGACGCTAGCGGTCCCTGGTTCAAATCACGGTAGGGACAGATATTTGTGTGGTGAACGCGAGTATTTGTTCCAGTCTTGGATGATTTCTACGTATTTGAATATATTAATATATATATATATATTTATTTATTTATTTATATGTAAGTTCATCGTTGTCTAGTACCCGCAGTACAAGCCTAGAGCACAGTTTGGGACTAGGTTAATTTGACATCGTAGTTTTCGTGTTTTTAAAAGAGTTTGGCCCATAATTTCCGAAAATCAAATTTTATTGGTCGCAGAATTTTTATTCCCATTTTTTCCTTTCTTAATTTTTTACTGGCTCGTTTTTCCCTGACGCCTTTTTTCCATTCCAGAAATTAATTTGATAGTGTCGACGGAGCTCCGCTACCGCGGATTCCGGATTCTGATTTCTGTGACTTTGGCCCTTCGGGCCTGCTGCAAAAAGAGCGTAACATAAACCTACCTTCCTTTTTCGACCTAATTATTAGTGGAAAAAATTGCTATTCGGAGAAATTTGGATAGGAAAATATGCGATTGGAAAAAAATAAGATCGGGAAAAAATGGGATTGAAAATTCTACAACCGATAAAATTTGATTTTCGGAAATAATAGTCAACGCTCCGGTTTACCACCCGACTTAACGCCTTGGTGGAGAGAGATCTCTCTGTTATATTTTGCACAACTACAATCATCCGGGTTTCGCTTCTATCTCAACATAGCTCTCAAATAGCTAAAGTGGTGACCTCGACGTGATAGTTAACCTACAATATTAAAACACAGTTTCGTTATATTCCAACATCATCGTTATAGCTGAAACACGTCGACTACTGGACACAGACCTTCCTTAAAGACCAATATAAAACAAACAAATCCACCAATTTTCGAGATCTCACGAGATTGCATGCCCTATTAGATATTGTTGTGTTGTCATGTCAGTCCTACTCGCATCCAGCTGTTTCCTTTGTCGCTTACCAGGTCACTTGCCCTTATGTTGCCTTATGGGAGGCCTGTGGCCCGTTTCACGAAGCTACAAATTACAAGCGGAACTTTTTTTCCAGCAAAAGGAGTTAGAAAGAGACTTCCGCTTGTAATTTGTACCTTGTAGCTTCTTGAAACGGGTCTCTGCTGGCGATTCCCAAAGTAAATCGTCTACATACAGATTTAACTTCAGCGAATCCAGGGCTTGTTTTGACATAGCTATGGAGTTCAGTATACGCTTAGAGAAAAGGACAGAGCTAGCTCTGTCCTTTACATTCTCCGTAAAATGAGCTGCATAGCCATGCCATAATACCCCCCTTGTAAATAAATCATATCCGTTAAGTAATTCAAAACACCACATCAACTTATTCAATAAATTTATATTTTCTAACAAGATAGCATAATAAATAGTAGACCCTAACAACTTTGACTTGCGCTTATCCGGTCGCCACCGACAAACCCAGCCGATTTGTCGCCGGCCACAATAACTCCCGAACGACGCATATCATAATTATGGCACTACATGAGGCACCTATCTATTCTAATTACATTATATGGGTCACGATGCCGTCAATACATATCATAGACGGATAGTTCGGAAGTTACTAGAATATAACGCGTTCCACATTACATCGTTTTTGTCAATAAGTCGTCTTTGATTCCAGAATTTCGTACAAGCAGGATGGCGTTTAGCGTTGACTCTTTTACGTCTTGGGCAGCCGGAGTCCATATAGGGCCGATTATCGGCGGGGATCGTTTACCACCCCATGCGCTGAATTTCACCTTCCTCTTGCCGTCAGTGTTTAAATTCACATCTAAATAAGGGTGGCCAGGTTTGAACATGCTCGGCAAGGAATCCAGAAACATTTTGAAAGGCAAGGCGTCACGATGTTCAGATCGGCTCATAGCTATGATTTTAAGTGGATGACGCTTGTCTATCGGTCTGAAGCGGAATCCAGCGATGTTGATCCGCTGATGCCCCGGGGCGTAGTAATTAGACATGATCCTCGTCAATTCCGGTACGGAAGTTGAGTAAATCACCCTGGTTTGTTTGCCGTTGGGTTTGTAGATCACTTGCCCGCTCCGCTTGCCCCCCCACGGACTGAAACGGACTCGTTTTGGCATACTAGGCTCCCTGGCAGCTGTTCGTTTCCACGTCCACATCTGCTCGAAATGCCCGTTCAATTCCGACCTCTTTCCCCCCCAAGGGCTGAAACTCCTCTTTGTCGGAGGCTGCACGTCTGTGGAATTCTCAAGATCGCCGTCTGCATAGGTTTCTATCACGAAAGGACTAGAGTTGCTTTTCCCCTCGTTCCTTAAGTACAACGTTTTGTCGGTGTCCAGTAAATTTGGTAGCCAGTCCCTTGGCTCTTCTAACAATCGTCGCTGGCGGTCATTGGGTGCATCTAGGTCTCCTTGCTTGTAGAAATAGTTGTAGTTTTCGGTGTTGGGCGCGTCATCGCCTTGGATGCTGACCTCGCCTTGAGCGGGGTGGTTGAGGTAATTAACGTAGGGGAGGGGGACGTTCTTGCTGATACTGAGAGGGTCGAGGAGAGGCTCGGCTAAGGGGTCTCCGTGAATGTACTGGAGACTAGCAGAGCCGAACCAGGAGAGTAACAGCCAGTAGTGCAGCATAGTTCTGTGAACAAAAAAAAACATGAGAAAGAGGTATGGCGAGCGAGAATGAGTGGAGATGTCGGTAGGAGACGCCCTAGACGTACATACAGTGATCAAATTCAAGATAAGCTGAATTAAGCGCCAAATCAAAAGCACCCGAAACCGACGTACGTGAATGGAGAGGTTGATGAATGTAAAGGAAGCGGAAGCTATATGTTTAGACCGGTGCACCTGGCGTTCCATAGTCTCTGCCTACCCCATTGGGAGGCAGGCGTGAAGGTATGTACCTATGTGTGTATGAGAAATCATGTTCTTCGATTTCGACTGTGATGTTGGACGCTAAGGGATACAACTGACGTCTGTATTGATAGGTGTCTTTAGTAAGGAGGTCACTCCGGGTTAATATGTCTGAGTCTCACGGAAGTTTTATGTTTAAAGGCGTCTTTATTTATAAAGTCTGATGTTACAAGTGATGGTAGTCTATGTATAAAGGGTATGAGAGAAGCACGATTGTGACTACACGACGTTCACAGAACGCTTTGTTCTGTAGCTCGAAAACCACCATTACAATCATACGTCACGTTTTCGATTCGTCTATACCTACTATTAGAAAACGTTCTGCGGGACTAGTATGACTGCGTCTATATCGCGCGTCAAATGTGGATAAAGCATCCGTCACTCTCGTATTTATTTACGTGTGGTGTGGGCAACTTGTGCTAGCCGTGCTGGGTGAGCTCCGACCGCAGCATATTGTTACTTAGGGTTGCCACTTCAACAACCTTAAAGCTCAGAACGGAAGGTTTCCATATATATACTAGTGATTGGCTTTTCCCATATATTAGTGATCGCTCCATTATTTTTGTAGAAATAGAATTTTATTGAAAGTACGCAAATGAAACCAAATTGCAACATAATTCTGGTTATTGTGTACTTCAGAATTGATGTGAATGGTGGAAAAAATCAGAATTTTAAAAGGTTCAAAAATCTTTTTCAAATAAAGAATAACTAAATTTTAGGCTCAGTACTTTTGGAAATCAGGGGGCCATGGTCAATTTTCGTCTTCTTTCATGAATAAAATCAAAACTATTTATTTTACAATAATAACAAAAAAATATTCGAGGTCCTTACGAGCCCTTTCATTTGTTATATGACACAGTAGGTAAGGGTTTGCAAAACGCTTTTTTTTAATTTTCTAATTTGTCCCCCGAAAATGACCTTTATTTTTAAATATTTATTTACTTTGCACATCTGTGTTTGGGTCATAGGATTACACCATCCTACCAAATTTCATCTGATTTGGTTCAGTAGATTCGTATCAAATTGACTATGACAGACGGACGGACAGACAGACAGACGCACAAGTGATCCTATAAGGGTTCCGTTTTTTACATTTTTTGTACTGAACCCTAATATACCATAAAAGGTCAAAAACAACATGGTTTTACATAATTAGGTCACAAACAATTAATCTCCCAGGTCAGCAAAAACTAGATTTATTACTAAACATCGAATGTTATTTATTAGCCTTGTAATTTAGGAGACAAGTTGCCAATTGTTAGAGCTTCTTAACTTGTCAATTGTCAGATTAGTTTAGGACTTAGTTCAAGTTCGAGCTACTGTAGGTACTTTACGTTTTTTGTGGCTCTGTCCATTTAAAGGCAGTTAAATTTTCTACTAAAAGTGCTTACACACAACATAATATACAGGGTGTCCCAGAAACCGACGTCAACCTGTCTATTGGTAATTATTATAATTATGTAAGATACCACTGAAAAAGCAATGAAATAAAACATGAAATTAATGATTTTTCGTGACATGGACATAAGGGAAGATTACAAAAATTCAGATTTAAATGATCAATATCTCCGAAACTAGCAAAAATCGCTGAATATACATAGGGGTTCAATCGATAGCTTTTTAGCTGCTCTATCAGCCCTAGGCGGGTTGACGTCGGTTTCTGGGACACTCTGTTTATAAATAAATAAATATCAGGGGACAGTGTCACACCAATTGACCTAGTCCCAAACTAAGCTCTAGGCTTGTACTATGGGTACTAGACAACGATGGAAGTACTTAAATAGAGAAATATATACTTAAATAAATAGAAAAAAACCATGACTCAGGAACAAATATTCGCGCTCATCACACAAATATCTGCCTTTCCGGCATTTGAACCCAGGACCGCTAGCTTCGTAGGCAGGGTCACTACCAAATAGGCCAGCGCGTCGTCAAATAAAATCAAATAAAAATAGTTAATTAGGTTAAAAACACTGGTTAGTAGTTTTTAATTCCGCCATTTTTTAACTGACTTTCAAAAACCGGCCAAGTGCGAGTCGGATTCGAAGGGTTCCGTACCATTATTTTATGTATAATTTCTATTTGTTTATTTGTTTATAGCGGCAATAGAAATACACAATTACACAGTCTGTGAAAATAACTATCTACATATTACAGTTCATGAGGTAGGTACAGCCCGCTGACAGACAGAAAAAGGAAGATTTTGTCTTTGACATTGATTTCCCAAATTATGATAAAAAGAAGTATAAAATTGGTTTAGTATAACAATACACGATGCCTGCTTTAAAAAAAGTTTTTTAACATATTTTTTCTTATAGTAAACAGTGGCATTTGCAACGCTTAGAATAATCAAATAACCCGTTCTATAGTGGTAAAAATACTAAAAAATTAATAATATTATCAAACTTTACACTTTGAAAAAGTAATACTTTTCAAACACGACAACTCTTCTTTGATGCGTCTAGCTTTTGTATTTAATTTAATCGAATTCTCCACTACCGTTGTATTTTAAATCCTACCGACTATTTAGAAATAAATTCAATTTAAGATGGAGTGATCAACAAGTGACAATATCCAAATGGTTTATTTGATTTAGTTTTTAATAGTTTTCCTGTAATTGTTTGCCTTGTTTGCCAAAAAAATCCAGTTGACAATTGAGAAACAAACATTAAAAAGTTTCATTTTAATAATATAACTAGGATTAGTAGGAAATAGTACAGACCTAGAAATAAATAGTAGGAAGTGTGATTTGATATATATACAGGTTGTCCCAAAATTCAACGATATACTGGTACCGGGCGAGAGTTCAAGTTATACCAGTTCTGGAAAAATAAGAAAAAAAATGTACACATCACAATTTTCCTTGTTTTTTCCAGAACTGGTACTACTTGGCCTCCCGCCCGGCACCAGGCTATCGTTGAGTTTTGGGACAACCTGTAGATTTTTTTCTTATTTTTCCAGAACTGGTATAACTTGGCCTCTCGTCCGGTACAAGGTTATCGTTGAATTTTGGGACAGTAGGTATGTATATAGGATGAGTTTGTTTCATGACGATTTCATTTCATAATACCGTGGTACCAACCAAAACGTCGAGATCGCAAAAACTTTGTGTCATTTGCGCTTGCTTTTAAGTCAAACCTCTATGCATGATTTACAGAACACCTTTTAAAAATGTTCTAGTTTTATGTTGTTGTTGTTGTTGTGAGAATAGGTATTCATTACTTTTTTCACAGCTTCAATAAAAGCTGATTCAAGCAGTTGAGAAAAAACATTTTTTGAATAGAGCTATGTAAATAGCCAAGATAAGCCAACAAAGATTATTGTTCCTATCTCTTTCTAGCAAAACAGAATTTTACATGAAGTTCATATGGCCGACCTGTTACATGACGTCACAGTGCATATAGGATGTCTGTCTAATTAGCAGTTTAAAATGCTTGTATCATCCGTATTTCTTGGCCGATTTTAATTTTAATTTCACTATTGGTAATCTTTTTTACGGTATATTCATATTTTGTTAAGGAAGGCGATTTAAAAAATCCAAATATATTCCCTATTATGAAAATGAAGAGGCCCTTACCCTGCAGTGGTTGGATGTGGGCTGAAATGAATGAATGAATGAATTCCCTATTAAGCTTAAACATCTAGATAGATTTGGATAAAAATCGCACACATTTAGTCAATTTCCTGAACTAAGTATACTTTTTAAACCCGGTATGTTTCATAAAATTCCCAAAGTTCTACACAGACTACGCGGACCGATCCCTAGTCAACTAATCCCAGGTAAATTCTACATGAGCAATAAAACACAAGCTTGTAAAGACTAAATTAGAATCGTATAAATACGCTGAAACTCGTATCTCCCGCGCAAAATGAATCAATTTGTAGCCAATTGATTGATTCCAAATCCAATCGTTTAATCAACAATCCCCATATGTGATATTATAGCAGTGAATCAAGCTTCTGTACGTAATTGGAGCGTTTAAAATATATATAAATTTTACACTTTGTCTACGAGTATATTTACCTGGAATGCTCTTTCAACAATAGGGAAGATAAAGAGATTGAAAAATGCATCGAGAAGAGCTTCTGGTCCATGAAAACTCTGATTTCTATTAACTTCTGTATGACCGAAAGGCCAGACGATTTGGAGAAGACCCTTACAGGTTCTAAAGTCCTGGTAGGACGACTGGACACCCTCATCTGAATGATAGTCAAATTAGAACAGCTTGACGAACTGGATTCCTTCAACTCCTCAGTATATAAAGGCCGAAGGGCGACCTTCCTCTGTCACTTAAGCACTTCTTCTACACTTGTATACTGTCTAACCTAACCTACGGGACCCAAACGTGGTCGTTGACTGAGATTCAGAAGTCCATGTTTGTTTGCCAAAGAGCGATAGAACGCAGCATTTTAGATTTTAAAAGAACGGATCGCGTGCGAAACACCATACTGCGCTTCAAAACTGGCATAGCCGATGTTGGCGAGAAAAATCAAGTTAAAGTGGGATTGGGCCGGTCACGTTTGCCAAATGCACCCAGGTAGGCACAGATAGTATCTGAGTGGATGCCACAGGATGGTTACCGTCGCCGAGACTAAGGCGAAGGTGGCGAAACGATGCATTTCGAAGCGAACGGTCAGAAATTGCTATGGATAAACAGGGCTGGAAATCCGAGGGAGAAGCCTTTGCCGAGCAGTGGGACACCGAATCAGGCTATTAAAAAATGGTCTAGACTAGGAATCTGAGGGTTCCTTGTCATCATACAAATTATAGTCAGTAGCCGCTCTGGTAAATATGCTGTATCTAGACTCTAGACTGTATAGTTAATACTATGGGGCAGGCTTATTGAGAAGCGCTTGCCTTACATTAGCTTAACTGCGGCTGTTAGATTGGACCCTAAAAAAATTGGTTTACAAGAGCCTCGTTTAAACACTATCACAGTATCTTTAAACATAAAACTTCCGTGAGACTCAGACATATTAAGGAGATCACACCGGTTTACTCACGTAATATTTGTCGAAAAACGCTCGACATGTTTCGGGCTCGTCCGGAGTCTTTATTCATGAGCAGACGCTATGATGAGTGTTCGTCGTGCTGCGGCCGCGTCTGCTCATGAATAGGGACTCCGGACGAGCCCAAAACATGTCGAGCGTTTTTCGACAAATTTTACGTGAGTAACCCGGTGTGATCTCCTTAAGAGTATCTCAGTATTACTTAAATTTAAGTATTCTAATATTTGATTGATCAACTACTGGGATACAGTATGTAAACTTACTAAAACCATTTGTTTGAATCCGGGCATGTCTAGGCGATAAATAAGGTCTTCGTATATAAATTATTGAAATTCTAACGTTTTTTAGAATTTATAATTGTAATACAAAAAATATCATTTTAGTTATTCATGATTCAATAACATCCTGTATTATTTGTTTCCAATTGTAACATTTGTCATCTGGTTGTCAGGTCAAGGCCAAGTTCAACATTTTCAATGTCAGTTAAAGTAAGGCTATGTGCACACTTCCGATTAAATACGACGTAGATTAGACCAAATGTGGCCGTTATTTGAACCAAGCGACGATGGTTGTTTCAAGTAAACGCTATGCATCAAATCTGGATTTTGCCGGGCACGTCGCTTGATTATGTTCGAAGCTTGTACAATCCGCAGCCTCATTTCTTCCTCCGTTCTCGACACTTTTTTTAAATACTAACTGTTTCACCCATCCCCAGAAGAAATAGTCTAGAGGTGTGGGGTTCAGCAAACGTACCATATTATACAACTCCCCGCTTTTCTAGTGCTGAAGCCAAGATTTTCTGTAAAATGGTTGTAGATCCTTTTTTCCGTTCTGACGTCAATACGAGGACGAGGCCCACCACTACTACTACTACTATCCGGTACTGAGCGGAACCGCTCTTTCATTGTCACGCAGTCTGGTAATCGCCCTTATAATTGACAATAAAGTGACACCAGTGAAATTTGAATGACATAAATCTGTCACGACGTAAACATTACACATAGGGTGATACTTTTAGGGTTAACCGACTTTGAAAAAGGTAAGTGTTTATAATTTTTAAACAATGATAAAATTAAAAATATTCGACCCGTACTAGCAAAACATGTGTTAAAACACTTAACTCGACTTGGCTATCAACTGGTTTAAAGAGATGGTTTTAGTTAGTTTACATACTGTATATTCTCGCGGATCCCGCAGTATTTTCAACGTTTTGATAGGTCTTACGATTACTGTTTCGGTGTAAAAAAATCTTACACAGAAACATTTTAAAACCCGAGATCCCTGGAAAGGCATTTATTTACGTACATCAAAAAGGTTTTAAGTTGTTATAGCGTTACATCCAATACTAATTTAGAACTTAGAAGCTGCCTTGCAAGGTCATAATAAAGTTAAGTTGTGAAGGTGATATTTGGGTTCTGTGTAAATAGTTCGAAAAGTTCTGGATTTGAGCTATAGGTAGTAGGTACCTATAACAAAATTGAGCCTATTAAGACATACGAGCAGATTTCCATACAAACGTTCTAGAACCTTTTAAAAACCTTTCTAATACCCAACATTTTACTTGGGCTATTTACTTGCTAAGTAGCTTCGCGAATGCGCCAGACCAAGCTACGACCTCCCGAAAGGGACCGGACGCGCTTACCGTAACCTGGGTTTTTGAACGGGTTTTTATTAAGCTGGTTTTTAAAAACCCCCCTGTTTCGGTAACCCTCTAATCAGCCTACCCGCTTTAAAGGCTATCGCTTCGATTGAATTAATTCGGCTTACCGCTTACCGGTATCAAAAAGCCGCGAACGGGTTACCCCTTGTTGCGCTGATTGAACCTGTTAAGATATTTTAGTTCTTACACATACCACGTCACGTGCAGTGCGAGAAAAGAGGGGATGGAACGGGTTACCGTAACCCGAACGATAAGCGGTTAGTTCGAAAACCTATCTGATTCGGTAAGCGGTTACCGGTTGTTACGGACCGGGTTACCCGGCTTGAACGGGCTATCGTAATGAACGGCTAAGCCGATGAAAGGCTTACCGAAACGTTTGGGTTATCGTATGAAGGGGATATCGATTCGAACGGCTTAAGCAAACGAACGGGTTTTCCGGTCCCTGCTCCCGACTAGGTTTATAATAGCACCTTTTCTCCTCTGTTTGAACGCATACCGGCGTCTTACGTATTCTTGTCGTTTTAATATGCAATATCTCCTATTGTCCAACACAATAACCAATGCCGACGTTTTTAAAAGAGATGGAACCAACTCATTGTGCTTAAGAACTTGTTTTGAAAACGATTC
The DNA here is from genome assembly GCA_948252455.1 of Acleris cristana. Taxonomy (NCBI): domain Eukaryota; kingdom Metazoa; phylum Arthropoda; class Insecta; order Lepidoptera; family Tortricidae; genus Acleris; species Acleris cristana. Next base: position 1,714,911 of record OX411791.1, on the reverse strand, counting down.
TGTTTACTTTTTTGTAATGCAGCTGTGTTGCCGTACATTCCTGGTGTTATTCGTGTTACTTAGCAATCATATTCGGATAGAGGATCTCTGTTTTTAGGGTTCCGTAACGAAATGGTAAAAACCCTTATGGTGAAACTGCGGTGTCTGTCTGTCAGGTCATAGCAGTCTTTCTCTTAAACTATAGAAGCTATCAACTTGAAAATTTGGCACAGTTGTATAACTAGCTTGCCTGCATTTGTTTTTAGTTAAAAAAAAGAAATTAATTTAATAAATAATTGAAAAAGGGTCTAGAATGGGGGGTTAAAAGTTGAAAGTGGTTCGATTATAGCAAATGGGGTGTCATTATATGAAAGGGCTTAATCTGCACATTTCAAAGCACATTTAGTAAACACAATATGAAATTATTTTTCTAGATAGGTATTCGAAAAGTCGTCTGTTATGGTATTGTTTTTAAGACTTCAATTTTATTTATATTATGTAGAATCTACATTGTAGATTATTATTAGGTAACATTTTGCATGCCTGACACTGGCAAACTGTGGGAAACAATCTTTTTCAACATTGCGACACATTTCAAGCAAAATTAAGATAATTGACTTTGACTTTGACTTTTATCCGAGGAAATAACGATAAAAGAATTTTACGAAAGAAGTCACGAGCAAAAGTTAGTATTGTTTATATATTATTCTTATTACTAATTTTATGCCTTCAAAATACGTTTTTCATTTTGTAACATAAAATATCACATCGACTTGGAAAAATAAAGTGCCCATTTTCTTTGCAAAGGAAAATAATTTAGCATTGGTAAATTATTTCACTTAAGTCTACATGTACTATCAGACCATTGGAACCCTGACCCACCATAGAACTGTGTCACAGAGACGTTATGATTCAAGTCATAAGAAGTGTCAAACAAATTGTTTTATAATGTCACTGTGACACCGTTCTATGGTGGGTCAGGGTTCCATTGGGCTGATAGGTACGTTCATAGATAAGTAACATAATATTACATAAAAGGTGTTTCGTGCAACGTGTGAATAACTAGAAGATAATCGATAAAATTCAACGTTCTATTATATCCCTATGACATTTCAAGTTTTGCTGCAAGAATTCCACTCTCTGATATTATGAATGCGTAGTTTGTTTGTTTGTCACTTTACAATGGAATGTGCAGACGGGATATTTTACATACTCGAGAATATGGCGGATACGGTCGACATTATTAGTAGTTAGTGTTTTGTCGCGTTAACGTTATGTTTGAACTTTGAACTGACAGATCAAAGGCGTTAAAAAAACAAGGTACAAAATTGTTCAGCTAATTATAAGGCTGACTGTTCATTAAAATAAAAATAACAATCATAGTGTCCGTGATAATCATCCAAATATCTAGAGATCCAAAATATCATTATCATCATCAGCTATACAGGGTGTCCCAGAAACCGACGTCAACCCGCTTAGGGCTGATAGAGCAGCTAAAAAGCTATCGATTTAACCCCTATGTGTGTTCAGCGATTTTTACTAGTTGGATACCTAGTACGGAGAAACAAACTTTATTTGATAGCTTAAAAAATATTTAAAAAAACAAGCAAATAGGTTTAAAAACTTCGCTGATTCGTAATGATTCTAATTATGTAAGATACCACTGAAAAACTTATGAAATTAATGGATTAAGAATTAATTTCGTGACATGGACATAAGGGAAAATTACATAAATTCAGATCAATATCTCAGAAACTAGTAAAAATCGCTGAACATACATAGGGGTTAAATCGATAGCTTTTTAGCTGCTTTATCAGCTCTAGACGGGTTGACGTCGGTTTCTGGGACACCCTGTATACATAAAAATCTCGTGTTACGGTGTTTGTGGTCGAACTCCTCCGAAACGGCTCGACCGATTTTAACAGACTTCAACTTTTTTTTGGTAGGTATGAGAATAGGTCGTAAAGTATATTTCATAAGGATTGTATGAGCCGGGCGCGGACAGCTAGTGAACTTATAAAATTCGTAAGTAAGTAGTAGAAAGTTTCAAAGCAAAATCATCGCACAAATACGAGTTTCAAACGACTCAGTGCCACGTGTGTGTAAGTTGTTGTTCACGCGGGAAACCGTCTCGAACGCGTAAGTGAACATGTAATTTATACGAGAAACGCAAACGCGATAGAGACGTTTTTACACGACTGCCGAAAAAAAGGAGTGTAATGTTTTCAGGGTTCATGTATGTATGTATCTCACGATTCTTTATTCCAACATAACTTCTAAACGCCTGAGCCGATTTAAATGTGTGTGGTATCGTTAGAATAAGTACTTTCAATCCCGGGTGACATAGGATACCTAAACTGTTAAAATTGAAATAACAACAATGGCAAATTGTCAATTACTTATGTCAATAAAAAAAAGTCTTCTAATTATAACAATATAGGTATCACTTGAAAGGTCTTAATGTGAGCATCTCAAATATAGTAGAAATAATAAACGGGTTAATTAACAATAACAAAAAATGCAGTCGGATTTTTAAAGCTTGTTTAGTTTAGTTATTGTGTAAGTAAAAATACTTTAGAGACTCAGAAAAACCACGGGTACTAAATCAACGAGTGACTTAGCAAGTACTTGTATTAAGTAACTGTCCCCAAGTCATGTGAGAATAATTACTAGGAGTAAACCGCCGGACGGGATAGAGCGAGTTAAATCGCCCGGACGTAGTGGGACTCGTACGGCATAATTGGGTACGTGGATACTCTCGCGGAAGCCGCCATTTTGTTTGTCTTTCATTTTTCATGTTGAAATGTCATCGATCTAAGATGGCGCTTGAATTTATTTAGGGGTTATATTAGAATTGGTTTTATCGCATTTTTTAAAAAAACAGAATGATTATTCGGTACATTTCTTTTTCGATTTCGATTCGATCAAATAAATCAATAGTTACCTACTTAAATAAGTACGAGTTTTTAACATTTTTTATTAAAGTTATATGGAATTTGTTTTGGTTAACTGCAAGGACGCCCGCGGCTTGCTTCCCGTTAGGGATCGGTTTTTAACCGACTGCTGAAGGAGGGTATCGTTTTTGGCATATACAGGGTGAAATCTAAATGGTAATCACCATCGTCACCTCTGAGTTCTACCCACGAATATGAACAACATTCACTATGGGACCAACTATGAAATCACGAAAAAAAAATCAGCAGCTTCATACATTTTGGTCGAGTACCTATTGAACTTTTCTATGAAACAGCTGATTTTTTTTTCGTGATTTCAGAGTTGGTTCCATAGTGAATGTTGTTCATATTCGTGGGTAGAACACAGAGGTGATAATGGTGATTACCATTTAGATTTCACCCTGTATATGTATGTGTGTATGTATGTATGTATGTGTGTATGTATGTATGGTTCTTTGTTCCCTCGTAGAAGTGGAACGGATGACCCGATTTCGACTAAATCTAGGGACTTCAAATTTGCCGAGAATAGGTATCCTTGTATACCCTAAGGGGTTTAACATTACGAAAGGATTTTTCAACAAGTCTAAAAAAGTCTTGGAAGTTACCATGAATATAATTATTATTATATTTAATGTCGCCACTTCTCACCCGCGGCGCTAAGGCATCTTCCAGACGAGCATACATACATACATACATACAGACATACATACATACATACATACATACATAGGTACATACATACATACATACATAAATATATACATACACATACATACATACATACATACATACAACTACAGATCTCCTCCTTCGGCAGTCGGGTAAAAATATTCTTAAACTATAAGGCCACGTTCTAATTTAGTTCTGCGTATAAATAAACTCGTATAAAAATCCAATATTTTCTAAGTATTCTTACCGATTCCCTATCAGAAAGCTGAAAACACAGTAACTTGGTTATCTCACTTGACTTTGCATATAAAATTACATCTGGAGAAAACTTGGCGTAATATTTTTGTAATATTATTGCAGTCTGTTATTGTACGCGGATTCTGTTTCTTTGCTTTATTAGTTGATTCATAGATGTTATGGGGTTTCATAGGATTTTTAAAAGAAATCCTTACTAATTGATATTATAAATAATTAACTGATTTTATTTTAAAATTTATGGGCCTGTATTTTTTATTTGTAAAGATGGAATAAAGGTCAAGATCGACGGGTTTTTTTATCAATCGGGATACACTTCCTATAAATATTTTTTGGGCTTAGTTTACCTAGGCTCGAAAAGCCTTTAAAACTTGGTTTAAAGAAAACTTCTGTTCCCAACTTTGATAGTCCTACAACACTAATATTATAAAGAGAAAAGGATTTGTACTTTTGGTTTGTAATAAATTAACTCAACAACTACAGAACTGATTAAAAAAAAAAATTTCTACTTTAAGCTATAATTTATTTTTCTACATTGAGTGAGTCACGGGCCACAGCTTGTATGACCAATATTAAACAAGGTGCACTTTCCGTCCCCGGGCAAGTCTAAATGGAGCGAAGCGGTTTGCTGCCATCATTTCAGAAATCTCAGTAACGCTCACTCACTTAGCTTAACCCGCGAGTTCCCTCCGGCACTTTTCCCATTTTTCACATTGAAAGTCTATGGGAACAGATTTTCGGTGATTAGGATTACCTATTCCTCCGTGGTATGTCCGATTTATGGATAGATGTCGTCGGGCTTTTGATCCTGATATCTCTAATATTTTGGGAGGAGTATGCAGACAAACGAAAATCCGAATCGGGGAAGAATGGAGCTTCGCTCGAATAATATTACCGCCGCCGTTCCCAGTCGATTGTGTTTGTAACGGCAAAGCAGGCTTTGTTTGGACCGAAATAATCTTCAATAACATTATGTCAACATCAACAACGTAACCTAAAGTACATAAATATTTAAGTTATTAAATAAAAATATTATGATACACATTTTCAACACAACATGTCTGTCCTGCGGTTGACATCTAATAACTTTGACATGCGCCGGATATTTGAATTTAACGTTTTTTTTATATTAGGAAAGGTTACTAATTATTTTTCTTACTATACAGGGTGGTATAATTAATTAGATAAAAGCGTTTTTTGTGTGAGTGTTCAAATTATTTTTGATCGATTTTATTTTGCGTTTGTTTTTAATGACGATTTTTTGTTAAACTTCGGTTGTAGGTTCTTTTTAAACACCTCGTAGGGTAAATCTTCAATAACTGGCCACTTGAGAAAATGTCATTTAGTTACTACAGTGCCCGGCCGTTGGGAAGTCAATCCTGACAGCTGTCATTTCAGTACAATTTATAACCTCAAACCCAAGAATAGGTTATAAATTGTACTGCGATGACAGCTGTCAGGATTGACTTCCTAACGGCCGGGCACTATAGCCACCCATTATATATACAGACGCCGTTCGTAAAGATACTTTGGCAGTAGTCCGGATAACACCTCTGGGTCTAGGTATTTTAGTTTAATCGCACAAATATCAGCATATCTTTTGCTTCAAACAGATTATTGCAAAGTGGCCAGTTACTGACGGTGGCCAATAATTGACGATTTACCCTATCATGATTTTTAATTCGATTCGAATATCTGTTACGAAATAAGAGGTACAATTTCTTGAGCAGTTCACACAGGGTTTAGCGCTTATCTAAAAAGGGCACATGCAATGCAATGGGCATGCTTTTGGCAATTTGTGTGTAATTTTAGTGTCACTCTGCTTATGTTTTATTTATTTTTTTGACAATCGTATGTGTTATTTGTAGTACGTAAATAAACGTTTTATCTATCTTATTTATCTATCATGTAGACCAGGTGTTCCCAAAGTGGTCCAGGCGGACCCCCAAGGGTCCAAAGGAGACTCGACGAGGGTACACGTAATCTTCACATTTTTTGCCGAGTTTTGGGAATATAGTAGAAATGAGGTGTAGGGGGTCTACCAGAACTAGTTAACTTTTGAAAGTGGTCTATGAGAAAAAAAAGTTTGGGAACCCCTGATGTAGACCAACGCAGCGGCAACGCTCGTGTGGCATCCCTCTTAACTATCTTAAACCTGTTTTAAGTTGTTAAACCTACTTAAACCTACTTCAGAACAGGACAGGACGTACTTAAGATTAAAACTAGGTTTATCCTTCCAATGCCGGGCCTAAAACGACTTTGGTAACATTACCCAGTCAGAGGAATTTGTACCTTAAGGACCTTCTCAATTTTCACGGTTCATAATGGCCAACCTTTAACTAGCTTGAGTACGACCTTCGATCCAATTTCAATCGAGGATTGAGATGTTGAGTGTTTGGTACCTACTTAAGTTCGATCGAGGGGGCATTGACTTGAGTCCTGATGCCTTCTCTATGTCTTAAAGTGGAGGAAGAGAATTTGTAATTATAAATGTGGAATAAAGAGTTTTTGTTATTATTACTTTAATATTAGCAGTTTTTTTTTAAATATAGGAAGCAGCCTGTTTGACCTTTATAAGGCAGAGGGAATAAGTATATTTTCCACCATATTGTCTTTTTAATTTTCCTAATGTGTAAACGATTAAAAAAGCCAATCTAAAAACAAAAATAAACTATTTTTGACATCTGAATGCTTATGCCTTATAAAGGCTTAAGACAGTTCTGACGAAATTATCGTTGCAGAAAAAGGTTAAAATATCTTACAGTTTATAGTTTAATCAATGGATGACTCCACTAACTCAGCAACATAAAAAAGTATTTTTACCTTTTTTTCTGCAAAAAAATACTTACGCTTGCGTTTTGACGTAAAATAAACGCTAACAAAGTAATTTTCGCGTTTATGGGTAGTATAAGTTACGTACGGAACCCAAATAAAGGCCTGTGTCTTCACTAGTTAAACGCCTATATTAATTTACCTTATTAAAAGAAGGGTGTTTAGTGTACAGGATGAACGAATTCCCCGGTTGGTCGCCGCAGCAAAAAAGGAGTTTTCGGAAAAAAAAAAATGGTTTGATAGAGTATACTTCCGAGGTGGTCCCATTGTTACTATATCTGAATCTTATGAAGGGATCCGTGAGGAATTGAGGGAACTCCTCAAATATTGTAGGCACATAGCGATGTTAGTATTTTAAGTCATTTGCATTCAGAAAGTATAATTTGGTGAAGTGGAACTGATGATGAGGTCCACAGATGGCCACCGGAACTCCTCAACGGTCCCTATTTGAAGGGCGGCGATAAGATAACCCGATTAAGATAGTTGAGCGACTACAACGAAGAACATTTAATTCTTTAAATATGACTATGACCTTCCCCCGGTGGCGTTGCTTGCGGCGAACTTGAAATGTCTTACAGTTTCATATCAACTAAGAAGTGGGACTACATAAGCTTATTATGATCACTAAAAAGTATAATGAACCGCCTTCAAAAACGCAAAAAATAACTTCTATTAAAATGATAGGTTAGTCCAATTGAAGTCGGGGACTCACAATATTTTCAACCATAAGCCGACTTCAGTTGGACTAACCTATCATTTTAATAAAAGTTACTTTTTGGTATTTGAAGGCGGTTTTTTTTTTTTAATTCTCTTTTGCTAGGAATAGAGTAAGACCGAATCTTTGTTGGCTTATATCTTAGTTATTTTTATAGCTATTCAAAAAAAAACTCTAATGTTTGTTACATGAATCAATCAGCTTTTATTGAAGCTGTGACAAGTCTTGAATTTTCCCTATTAATAAACTCAATTTGCTAAATAACAAAATTAAACGTAGCGCGTCTATTTGAGCATGTACCGCTATAATATAATCCGGAAAAAATAAGGACGCTGCTCACGTTTTATATGAATGTACCTACGAGTATCTACAAGTTTGATTGCTTCGATAGTGGAAACATAATGATGTTAGTATATTATTTTAGTTTCTGATTGTATCTGGGGATTTGGGGATACCCGCCCCAGTGCCCCGGAAAGTTATATATACAGTACAATACAATACAAATACTCTTTATTGAACACCAGAAAAACAAAACACGGAACAAATTGAACTATAGGTATACAACAGGCGGTCTTACCGCTAAATAGCGGTCTCTTCCAGACAACCTTGGTATATGTGTATATATGTTTACGATTATTATCGCTTCCAGGATTGTTTAGGTCTTATGTTGGGCTCTTATAAAAAAACAACCAAGAATGTATCTCGAATTTAAGTCATTTACTAACATACGAGTATGTTTGGATAGTGAGTCAAAAGAATCACCCTATAGCTACCTAATTTAATTTAAATAATTTTAGCCATGCGTTTTTGTTTGATCTACTGGGGCTCTTTTCTTCACGGAAATTATTTTATTCTGTTTTTAGTATTTGTTTTTATAGCGGCAACAGAAATACATCATCTGTGAAAATTTCAACTGTCTAGCTATCACGGTGTCAGACGGACAGACGGATATGGTGAAACTATAAAGGATGATTTCCACCAAACGGCTCGCATCGCATCGGATAAGTACGGATTTTACAATCTTTAAACGATATTAAATCATGTACACAGTATTTAAAGTCTATATTACTGAGCCGCACGCAGCAGCTTGACGGCGGGCGTCTTCCGCGACACGCGATCGGAGCCGTAAATATGCTACGACACGCGATCGGCTCCGTTCGCTTGCGATCGGCCCCGTTCGCTTGTCGTCGTGTGCGATCGGAACCTTTCGGCCGTGACCGGACGAGCCCACTCATTCTCGAAAGTGCACTCAAACACGTGGTAGGAACGAAACTATTTGACTGAGTGCGGTTACGTTCGCAAGCAACCGTACGGTGCCGATCGTGTGCGTCGACATCCTGTCGACCGCGAACGGCTGTTATCGCCCGATCGTATGCGTCGACATGCTGCCGGACACGATTGGTGGTCGCCGCATCTGTTCGTATTCTTTCCGTTCCGATCCGTTGCGGGCCGTTTGGTGGAAATCATCCTTAAGGCTTCCTTGTTAACTACGGAACAATCCATATTTGGTTGGTAGAATACTCTATCGTTAAACAAGCAAAAAGTACAGAAAAGGCACGGTGTCGGTTTACTAGCAAGAAATGAAGACGTGTCCCTTGAGGTGTGGCTTTTAAAGGATAATGGCTCCAAACAGCAGGACTTTTTAGGTGTCTAATATTACATAAAAATATGACGTAGGCGTGGACCTTTCGAGCTCGACTTGCACTTTTTTTAACCGCTATAAGGGCGTAGCTTAACTTGTTATAGCTTCTGCCCGCGGCTTCGCCTTTTGCAGGGTAGGTATAAGCTATCTCTATTCTAAATTTCATCCAAATCCGTTTAGCCGTTGCAGCGTGAAGGAGTAACAAAGTAACACACACACACATAAACTTTCGCATTTATAATATTACTAGCTTCTGCTTCCGCGTAGATTTCGATCATCGTTATTCGCTCGGGAACTTTTGAATTTTCCAGGATAAAAAGTAGCCACATGGCACATAGGCTAATCCAGTGTATAAGCTATCTCCATCCCAAATGTCATCCAATTCCGTCCAGCCGTTGCAGCGTGAAGGAAATCTAAATAGAGATAGTTTATTGGCTGAATTAGCACATAGGCTACTTTTCATACCGGTAAATTAAAAAAAAATCGAGGAACGATAATCGAAATCTACGCGGACGAAGTCGCGGGCTGAAGCTAGTATATTATAAAGACTGAAACGCGTGGGAAAAGTGAAGGACCAAAACTAAATAAAAAAATATATACCTTAGCTAATCTAATCGAATGCTGGGATCCAGGGAATTGGATCAAGTTTTTTAATTTATTTCACTCCTCAGTGTTTTCTTAGGTAACAAAATTTGATATTTTAACAAATTTGCATACACATTTCATCCCCCTATCCCAAGGGAAACGGGACATCAACCGGCTTATAAAAATAATAGCAATCGTTATACAAGATGGCGCCAGTAATTGAATATAGAATCCATTTTTACTGGTCGAAAATATCAGTTCGAGTTTAATTTATTTTGTTGGCTCTTAAATTTATCTTTCATGCTGTTCGGGAATGAAATTATCAAAAACGCTGTGACACGCATAAATAATTTTTCAATCGTCGACCTAAACACAAAATTTTAAGATTCTAACTGCAAAACTGACGGACTTTCATACAAATTTTCATTCCCTTTTTTAACCCCTTAGGGGCGAAATTTCCAAAAATCCTTCGTTAGTGGAGTGGTGTGTAAGGTATCTATGTGCAAGTCTCTAGGTCCAGCGGTTTGAGCTGTAGGTACGTTGATATATCAATTAGAAATTGGAATTTTATACATACGAAAATTAAAAAAAATTAAGAACTGATAATAATTTTTTTTAACTTTATAAAGATTCATTGACTGTCCCTGGATTCCGCGGTTTTATAATTTTTACGCCTTACGGCTCTCCACTATGTGTCAATTTTGTTACGAAATCAGGCAGCTAGGCATTTAATAAGGATATCTGCCGTTTGGCCAAACGACTTTCGTCAAAGTATCAGCATGCGTTAGAATCAGTAATTTACCTATTGTTGCAGTCACTAAAATTAAACAATGTAAAGTATTGTCTTTACCCCTATTGCTATCATCGTGTGGTCAAAATTCAAAATATTTATTCAGTAAATTTGCCATATGAGGGCTCTTTTACACGTCAATGTTACGATAGCTTTGAGAGTAAATTAGAGTATAATTTATAAGGTATAGTTAGTTGTATTTCTATTTCTAGAGGTCGTGAAGACGAAATAGTAATAACATATTTTTATTGTAATTGAAATTTCGCAAAAATATAAATTGACCGAAAATAGTTCGCCCAACGAATATAATTCACGTTTAAGTTTGAATTGCTATTCTTATAAATACTTTATGTGGTGATAAATGGACCATTGGAATTTTATTTCGTCTGGCTAAAGGTCCACGTTATAGACGTAATAAATAACTACGTTACCAATGTTACCAGTTGCCGAAAGTAACAACATACGGACGGTAACAAAGTAGGAGATTAAATAAAATTGACGTATTTAAAAATTGGTTTGGGTTGGAGGTGTTATTAAATTGGTTTGACGGTTAATTCGCCAGAGCTAATTATAGCTTATAGTGCCCGGTCGATAAAAACTCAATCCTGTCATATTGCACAACCATGAAGTTGCTGAATATTGATAATGTTGACAGCAGTCAAACAATGCTATTTTTACTATTCCTTTACGCGCAACAAGTAAGTTTATCGTTGTTTTTCTGCTGTCAACGTCATCTATATTATTATAAAACTTCATGGTTGTGCAATGCGTCAGGGTCTCTATTCTACGCGGTTAAACCATATTGCTTTAGGCATTTATAGTATAGATTTTAGGGTTCCGTACCTAAAGGATAAAAACGGGACCTTATTACTAAGACTCCACTGTCCGTCGGTCTGTCTGTCACCAGGCTGTCAGACTTAACTCAGAGACTCTTGGTACTACAAAGTTGTAATTTGGCATAGTTATACATTTAAATTATGTCACAGAATTATCAACAAGTTTTTAAAGTTGTCGGTAATTCTGTAGCTCTGCCTACCCCATTCTGGGATTACAGGCGTGAAGGTATGTATGTATGTATGTATGTAAATACTTTATTGTACAAACAGGAAGATACATACATACAAACTCACGCCTTCATTCCCAGAGGGGATAGGCAGAGCCACAGACTCACCAACAACTCCAAAAACTTTTTGATAATTCTGAATAACAGGAAGATAATAAACAACAAAATAGACGGAAACACAAATGATACTAAGGCGAACTTATCCCTTTAAGGGATCTCTTCCACTTAACCTTTGAGCGATTGGGAAATGTTTGAAATAACAAAAAGCCAAATGTACAACAGTGAAATGGACTAGTTTTCATCATTAAGTTAATATTAAATAACCAATTTAAAGTACTTACAAAGATTAAATAAATAAAGAAATAATAGTATGTATGTCTGTGTATGTATCTAAGACAGCACCAAATAACTTTAAATAAAAAAATAATTCTTGCTTGTTGCTCTATGTGTTTATAGTAACGGCTTCGGAACTCTACACAGAGCATGGTTCGACATGCTCTTGCCCATGTTTATTTTTTAAATATTTACTCGGTGGTAATCATTTCTAGTAGACTTTTTACACCGTATAATGTGTACCAGTGTACGGGTCAATTTATAATTGTCAAAGAGAACAACTAAATTTCTTCGCAATGTGAACTGCGCCACCAATGCCCATAGCAAATAGAAATAGGTTCAGAACAATGCTTATATTTCTGAAAATAGGTCCACCATGACTTAAGCTATAGAGTTCCAGGAATGTGCGCCTATTTCATCCAAATTCTAGGTCCAGCTTTGAAATCGGCCATCTTTGTTTTTGCTTTTACGCGTTGTACCAACCTTATGAAAGGATTTGAAAGGTTTTTTTTCTAGAACCGTATTCCATTGTTTAAAGTTATTTTTTTCAAATGGTTGTTTTACGGCCAGCATTGCAAAAAATATAGTTTTTTGTATTATTAACTTAATTTATAGTATTTATTTAAACATTAAAATTTATTTGCTAGAGTATGCTATGTTTATTTTTAATTTCTTTCGTATTCCGTTCACATGTTACAAGATATTTACTCTTAAAGCTATGAATATTATATTCTGTTCTCAACCCTTATTCGAATAAGAATATATACAGAAAAAGACAGTGAACTCACAATTTTTTGGTCTAAATACATTTAGTTTTAATCTTTAATTATATTAATGTGGAATTATGTAAATATTATGTCGATTAAGTATTGTAATTGTTTTATATTAGTGGTCTAAATGTATTTTTTGAAGTTACCATTAATTTATATTTGAATTATTGTTTAATTAAAACGAAATTATTTGTCAGGTAACATTATGCTGCCAATTTTATCATTTATCATTTAAAGCTGTATAAAACTTTTATGGATAATTATTTTAATAAAATTATAGGTCAGTCTGTAAGGATAAGGACATAGTTATAAAGCTCTTTGCTTTATAAAAGTGATTTTTTGATTTATATTGTTGAGGTAATGGGGGCCTAGTGAAAACCTCAAGTTTTCGACCTTGACGGTTGCGAGCCGCCATCTTGAATTTAAGCCAAAATTTTGTTCATTATGCAAACCTAACCCACATTTTTTTATGGCTTAGAATAGAAAGGGTAAACGAGGATATAGGTTCTGATTCACAAGACTACAATCTTAAGACTGGAAATGCGTTGCCAACCTTAAATGGTTATAACCAAAATTTTATTTTTTTCATTTCAACCTCGAGTAATAAGATGGAATGCTTCTATGCTAGTAATTTCACCGGCGGTCGTATACCGGAACACAACAATGCAAACACTGCTGCTTGGTGGTAGGTTAGGTTAGGTTAGGTTAGACTGGTTTATGTTTATTGTAATTTTTTTTCTTAAATTCCTTTTCTTTATTGTTTAATTTTGTTTGCCATTCTTTGTTTGATGTTCCATTTATTCAGTTTTTTTTGTGATCGTCGAATAAATATTTCTATTTCTAGTTTTTATGTCACAATATTAAAAGTAAACTTTATCGTGACTCCATTAAGGCGAACTTATTACCTATAGTTATTTATAGCTAAAAATTATTAAATAGGGAAAGTTTTTTATCATTTTCATACACGTGGCGGGCAACTTTATGTCATTTGTAACTATGACCTTTTTAAATAAACTGTGATAATGCCAACTGTTAGGTAAAAAAAAAATTAAGTCAATGTGTTGGATCTAGAATTTGGAATTGGAAAATCAAATCACAGAAAACAAGGTGTAAGGGTGTGTGTGTGTAGGGTGTAGGGTGGTACGGAACCCATCGTGTGAATCCGACTCGCACTTGGCCGGTTTTTATAGCAAGCAATGATTTAAAGCAATATTTTGCAAAATACGATCGACAAATAGTTCGAAAATTCTGAAATAATTAAGACTTAAGTATTGACAATTATTTGCATTTCAATGGAATACTTAGATCTACTTACTTAATAGTATAAACAAATACAGGATGTCCCATAAATCGACATCAACCCGCCTTGAGCTGATAGAGCAGCTAAAAAACCATCTATTTAACCTTTAGCGATTTTTACTAGTTTCGGAGTCACGAAAAATTCTTCATTGTATGATTTATTTCAGAAGTTTTTCAGTGGTATCTAAAATTATTAGAATCATTACGACTAAGCGAAGTTTTTAAAATCTCTTGCTCGTTTTTTTGATAATGAACTTTTTAAGTAATTATAACACATACTCATTTATCATAACGAACATTATCTTGTTATTATGCATTTTAAGTCAATTTCTTTTTACTAGGTTAGGTTAGTGTCCACATTTGTAGTAATCAAAGACGTTAGAAAAGTCTGCTTTTTAAGAAATGATGTATTTCTGTGTTACTTATGCAAAATAAAAATGAATGAAACCCTAAACAAAAACCACGAAAAAATAGGAAAAAAAAACGAAATTTAAGCATTGTCTTGAATATTCTATCTTAAAATCGGTGCACAAAGTCGCCAAGCATTGAACTCGTATTTATGTATTTAGAAGTTATAATTATCGCGTTTTTTAATGATTCCTAAGGGTTCCCTAATACGCGTGGCGTGGGCTTATTTTTTTTATGCTTGCCTGATGTTATACGACGAAAATAAATCGCTTATTAGACCTTCAATACCAGAACCTCTACTTCGAGTCAAGTTTTAATGTTTATTTTGATATCGGGCACTGTATTATTAAAAAAAAACCTCTGATGTCTTTGTTGGCAACATGACAATTATTTACGCCCAATTTGACGCCTAAATATCTCATTAATAGAGTATTTATAAAAAGTATCTTATCGTGGGTTATTTTATCTTTTAAGGAAAATGCTTTTAAGATTAAAAAAATATTTATATTCATTATGGAACACAGTAAATGATTGAGAATTATATAAATACATAAAATAATACTTTTACATTAAACTTCTGTAAATTAAATATAATAATAATAAAATAAGTAATTAGGTTGTGCCCGATACTTCGTCCTCGTAGATTTCGATTATTACTATTCCCACGCGGGAACTTTAACACCTATCCAACGTTACCCCCCCACTATAAAATCCGTCAAAGCCTACACGAGATCACAAAAAACCATGGTGTCCCAGAAACCGACGTCAACCCGTCTAGGGCTGATAGAGCAGCTAAAAAGCTATCGATTTAACCCATATGTATATTCAGCAATTTTTGCTAGTTTCGGAGATATTGATCATTTAAATCCGAATTTTTGTAATTTTCCCTTATGTCCATGTCACGAAAAATCATTAATTTCATGTTTTATTTCATTAGTTTTACAGTGGTATCTTACATAATTAGAATTATTACGAATCAGCGAAGTTTTTAAACCTAGTTGCCCTTTTTTTTGTTTAGTATTTTTTTAAGTAATCACATAAAGTTGTTTTTTCCATACAAAGTTAAAAGCAAACACTGGGGACACCTAGTATGGAGAAACAAATTTTATATGTAATAAGTACGTATTACTTAAAATAGGTTTCTTGCGTTGAAATTAAGTATTGATGGAATTAAAAAAAGTGTAAATTAATTTCATTTATAATATTGCTTGATAAAAAAAATCATTTATTCACTGCTCAAGTTTATTAATTGCACATTGTTTTCCAACAAAATAATAACGATTTCACAATCATGCGCAGATTTTAAATGATATTCGTTTAATGGGCGGACGACGGATGCAATTTGGTGACGAAAGCACAAGATGGATAAGGCATTTATACAATTTCGAGTGCTATTTACGTGTAAAAATATGTGCAGTTTTTGTTCTGTATATTAAGAAAGTACTGATACCTAATACAAAAAATATGATTATTTACTTCAACAATAAAATTCTATTACTTTTTTTGCATGTTCTCATCAATTGTAGTCATATCCATATTATGGATATCGTTCGACATTATTGTGACGTAATGTGCATCCGTCGTCCGCCCAATTTCACTGATGATTTTCAATAGTACTAACTATTGATATCTATTATTAGTCGCGTGGCCAGAGGAAAAAAAA
Organism: Acleris cristana; assembly: GCA_948252455.1. Classification (NCBI taxonomy): domain Eukaryota; kingdom Metazoa; phylum Arthropoda; class Insecta; order Lepidoptera; family Tortricidae; genus Acleris; species Acleris cristana. Next base: position 1,698,954 of record OX411791.1, on the reverse strand, counting down.
AACTTATGATCAGAATACCGAAATTCATTTTTGCTGTGCGGATAGATAAAGTGCATTGTGAGCTATTTAAAAAACAATAGAAATTTTACGGTTGTGCTTTAGGTATTTAGTAATATTGCGTGTTATTACACAACTATTTTATTTAATGTTTTTTCTTTAATGATATCATGATAATATGCTTGTACTTTTTTGTATGAATAAAGAATAATTTCATGACTTCCGCGTAGTTCCACATAGGTATATTATCACTCTAAAAAGTTTACAGCATGACATTATATATGTATATTTGTGTTTTCTGTGTAGTGAATAAATGTATTTCTTCTTCTTCTTTTTAAGATAGTTCTAATTAGGATTCAATAAACATTTTAAACTGTAATTCTTTATACATTACGTAACACGCAAAATTACTAAATACTAAAGGACCGCCGTAAAACTTCATTTTTTTTAAAATAGCTCACAATGCACTTTATCTATCCACAAAGCAAAAATGAAAACTGAGAATTATGAAAACTTTTTTATGTATTTTAATGTCCCACGACGCGACTATTTTGGGAAGACTAAGATGCTTTTTTAATACTCAAATCTTTTTTGGATGTCCCCATTTTTAAAATTGTACGGAAACCAATAAGTTTATATGTAAGTAGACCTTTATTTAATGATGAAGTTAGGTTACTTACCATTGACGTTTGTTTATATGTTCTGAACAAAAAAAAGTGACTTATTGATAGGTACTTCCATAATTGTACTTTGCTTTTTAAGTTTAATTATAAGTATTGGCAGTGAGTTCGGTTTTTTAATTGTCAAGTAATTCACTTTTACACGTGTATCTGTTTTTATGCTGACGAAATAAGCAATTTTTATAATTTTTATATTACATATGAAAGTGCAAGTGCGAAAGTGAGTGGAAGGATTGGAAGGGGCCGCCCTAGGCGTACTTTTTCGAATCAAATCGGAGAAATACTATAAAAAAGGGCCGAATTTTAAGTACCCGAAACCGACGTGCGTGCATGACTCGATGTATGAATGTGGAAGAAGCAAAAAAGATTTGTCAAGATCGTAGCAGGTGGAAAGAAGTGGTCTCTGCCTACCCCTCTGGGAAACATTATTTATGTGTGTATGTTATATTTCATGTCATATTTTAATAAACCTATCCAAAATCACGAAATGCGTCAAATTAATGACAAAGCTGGGACAAGGTACTCGCAGATAAAATAACTCGAAGTATTTTGTTACTGAAATACTGGAATCCTTTGTTAAGTACTATTATTAATTTTCATTTTTTTTACGATTTTGAATACCACACGCGATACACTCTATTTAACTCTACTACAAAAAACCCAACACTTTTATTAAAAAAAAAACAAATGCACACCAAAAACAAAATTCGAATAAATTTCCCGCACAATTTACAAAAAATCCTGGCCGCTCAGAAACCGTGGCAAAAATCCAGGATGTTGAAGCCGATACATTTAAAAAGTAACACTGACCTGATAGTAGATTCCACTCGTTACATGGGTGGTGTTTTATGGCACATAAGCCAGTGCACTGGGTGACAGACACAAGTGTTATGGCCGCTTCGCGCGCGCTCGCTCTTTATATAGCAGCCTTTGTGGTGTAGCGTCAGCGAGGAAGTAGGAAAAATTATTCGAAGGAAATTTTGCACAGATTAGATAATTTGATATGTGGGTTGTAAGAGAAGGGAATGGTTTTGAATTAATAGATGCAAATTGATTGAGGTTTAGACTAAATTGTAAGTTAGTTAGGTTGGTATTATTGTCGATTTCCTAAAGAGTCAAAATTGTTTTGTTTGAATTTCAAAAAATGAGCCTGTTTTTTTTCTCAAAAGCCTGCCTTTGCGCACCTTTCCTCTGGTTTTGCGGGTGTTTATGGGTCTCGATGATCACTTACCATCAGGTGACTCGCTCGCTTGTCTGCCTCCTGTTTCACATAAAAAAAGATACTTAAATAATTTTGTATACCTACAGCTAGAAAGTCGATTGTAATTCCATTGTAATATAAAAATAAATAACTTTCATAAATATTTCGTTACATAATACACGTGGTGTAAAAAAATGCTTGAATTGTAAACTTATTTGGCCCATCATGATGTAAAATATGACGATCTTACACAAACTGACCTAGTCACAATTTCGACCTCGTCCCCTAAGCCTTGCACTATGGGTACTAGGCAACGATAAACATAATTATATAGAGAAATTAATTACATACGTAGAAAACACCCATCAAAGACTCAGAAACAAATAGCCGCGCTCATCAATATTTTTCCTGACCGGGAATCGAACCTGGGACCGCTACATCAGTACCAACTCGGCTAACTGTGTCGTCAAACGTATCTATTTATGTATCTTGTACTTCGTTTTAACATGAACCGTATAAAAAAGATTTATTAACATTGAGCTTGCTGTAATTTTACAGCCGGAAAATTTTCCTTTATAACTTAAGTCTTAAACGAAATGATAAGATTATGTATGCTTGAATGAATGTGTTTCGACATACCTTGTATCTTATTTAACGGTTGAGTTCCCTTTAATTATATTTAAAAAAACAGTAGATTTAAAAGGAAACGTATTTATATAAAATATAAGCTCGTGGGCGTGGGTCATTGATCGTTACATACTTTTTTAATAACTCCGATATAATGGCTACGGCATCCTGCTTTTTGGCCGAAAAATGTTTGGCCGAATGTATCGTTTTCCCACCGTTTCATTTATCAACCCGCTTTTTTTCTGTAACTAAATATTTCAGAATTTATTGCAGTACCGTCGTGTAGAACCCTATAGGTTAGGTTAGGTTAGTTTTTATAAAAATCCTAAAATATTCACAGTTACAGTAAAACAGTGGGTTGTCAAATGAAACTGTTGGAAAACGATACATTCGGCCAAACATATAAACGTATGTATATCAGGACGTAGCCTAGTTAGTACTGACTGCCTCCGAAGCTAGCCACCATAGAACCGTGTCATAATGACACCGTCAAGTGACGAGACAGAAATTACATAGGAATTAATCGTTTGTTTTATGCGACAACGTTCTACAGTGGTTCACCAATTAACCACAGACACACACAGATCTACATATACACACATTTTTTTTTCGGGTATCAAATTAAATGCGGCACGTGCAGGGCTTGATACCGGTATTAGTTAAAATTGAAATATCTTCCTTAATTTGCATTATTTCCTTGATATTTTCGACTATAATTTAGGTAATAACACCATTCTATTATATAAATTCATTGAAGAGCAAAAATATTCAATAATAAGCGAGATACCGAAATTGAATACCGGTATTTTTGTATGAAAATAATACCGGTATTCAAGCCCTGGGCACGTGTAACAGTTCTCTGCTGACGCTACTCCAGACCAGCTGTTGAATTGCAATGGAGTGTTCATGCGGTGTAGGACGAAACGTCCCCATCGTGAGGTACCCTTCATTAGTCCAGTACCCTGGGTTGAAAACGGCAAAATATAGAAAATATAGATATTTGAAAACATTGTTACACTGATTGGCCTAGTTACGAACTAAGGGTTTGTAGGTACTAAGGAGGGTTACAATTGTTTTTGATATTGCCTTTGCAAAATGAAGAAGTTTTTAAGCTAGGCCACGAGGTTACAATTTTGTTTATCGCAGTTCAAAGTTCGATTAACTTTTAGGTCCTTTTTCAAGATTGCAACTTAAACATTAATTTACGAGAAAATTAGAAACAAAGAGATATAATATAGTATGTTGACTGGTAGAAAAGGCTTGTGGCATTAAGTTAATTGAAGCGCTCTGCACACATTTTTAATTGGGCAATATAGTATTACATAAATACATAAACTCACGCCTTCATTCCCAGAGTGGAGTAGGCAGAGCTACAGAATTATCAACAACTCTAAAAACTTGTTGATAATTCAGTACTTAACCACATTTTGCACAATTAGGCTAAGATGTGAGTGATTAGGCTAAGACCAGTGTATTTATGACAGAGGGCTTATTGTCTAACGCACTCGCAATCACGATCGTTTTCATTTTGAAAATCGAAGGCTTATCTGCATACAAAATGAAAACAATTGCTCCACTTTGAAGCCGGTTGCGATTACGAGTGCGTTAGACAAAAAGCGCTCAGGTTCCAAGCCCATCGCCTAACAGCACTACTACAAGCCTTTTTCCCCTTGGTCGCCTCTTATGACATCATCACAATATAGTATTTGTTTATATAAATAGAAATGTAATTGTTTTATACAATTCCAGACTACGTTATTACGGTTCCAAAGAGAACAATAAGTTACGGGCAATTGGTCAAACGTACGGTTAAGTAAACGTTTATCCGACGTTCAGCCGGAGACTGTAATTGGGTCTACACGAGTAGTTACAAGTAACAAGCAACGGTTAAATGTGCTACAGTGGATTATTTAACTGGTATGGATAATATTTTAAATAAGTGAATCTGCATCTGTGTGGTTATCTATGTACAGTCAACAGCATAAATAAGTGATCATTTGTGTACCTTGTCACTTTAACGTCGTGTTTGAAATGTAATACAAAATTGTGAAACGATTGAAAGCGACAAGGTACATAAATGATCACTTATTTATGCTTACTTATTTGATTATGGCTGTACATACATACATAAACTCACGCCTTCATTCCCAGAGTGGGGTAGGCAGAGCTAAAATAACCAACAACTCTAAAAACTTGTTGATAATTCTTTGACCACATTTTGCACAATTATGCTAAAATTTTTACCAGTGTATTAGTGCCAGGTTGCAAGCCCATCGCCTAACAGTACTACAAGCCTTTATTCCCTTGGTCGCCTCTCACGACATCCACGGGAAGACATGGAGTTTCACTATTCTAACCCGGCAATAGATATTTACCTATTATTGTATCCCACTGCTGGGCAAAGGTCTATTGATTATTAAAATCACAACACAAATATCCAAAACTCTGACGTCAAGGATTAAATGTATTTTTAAACCCCAACTAAAATGATACATAAAATGGCGTATTCAAAATAGAAGTTAATGTTTATTTCATGTAGATCAAACGGTATCTAAAAGTCGGCGTCTTTTCATCCTTTCACGTTTTATTTGTATAGAAAATGTATTTAAAAGCAACTTGCCGCCGCGTCATTTTATGCTCAAAAGATTGCCCACATAATAAGTATTTCAGTATCACTTAACTATATTACTTACCTTAGTTTTCGCTGGTGGCTGGTTTGCGTGCCTACTTTTTTAAATTCAAGGTAAAAGTCAAAATAAAATTTAGGTTTTTCTTACACACCGTCAAAATACAAACAAAATAACAGTTAAATTTAAAAGCATTTTTTTTAGTTTTAATATTTTGAATTAAGAGGATTGTGAAGCTAAAAATTTCCATACAAAATGCGATAACGTTTCTCTCCCCTTAAACCTATTCCGATTCTTACGATTTTTCAATATCTTGTAGATATTATGAAAAACCGGCCAAGTACGAGTCGGGCTCGCGCACGAAGGGTTCCGTACCATTATCTACACAACATTAGCAAAAAACGAAAAAAATACACGTTTGTTGTATGGGAGCCCCCCTTAAATACTATTTATTTTATTCTGTTTTAGTATTTGTTGTTATAGCGGCAACAGAAACACATCTTCTGTGAAAATTTCAACTGTCTAGCTATGACGGTTCTTGAGATACAGCCTTGGTGACAGACAAACAGACGGACAGCGGAGTCTTAGTAATAGGGTCCCGTTTTTACCCTTTGGGTACGGAACCCTAAAAATCGTGAAAAATCGGACTTGATTTAGGGGGTGAGAAAAGTTATCGCCCGGAGCTAAATTTGTATGGATTTTTTTTGACAGCCACCCGATTTTAGCGGCGCTTCACAATGCTCTTAAGAAAGTTCCCGTTATTGCAATGGTCTCAAAACCCCATACTAATATTATACATTTTATAGTAACTTTGTTTGTTTTGCTCTCACGGCTAAACCGTTGAACCGACTTTAGTGAAATTTGGTATGAAAATAGCTTGAACCCGAGAAAGAACATGTACTCCGTAAAACCATATTACTTTTGACATGATATCGTATTATCAACGTTATAATAGCTCTTATTTACTTGACGGTAAAAAGCAATATGGCGTCGAGTAGGTACAATAGAACCCCGGGAGTTTGAATTGCACTTGACTCATTCAAAATACTTTTGAAAAACAGCGGAGCGCACAAGAAATCGGTCACATTACAGCCACAAATACCGTTTTGTTTATCAACTGGCCAAATACGGGGAACTTGAACACGCGCCAATAAGCAGGATGTCAAACGCATTGCTAAAGAATAAGCATCCGGGCAGAAGTTAGTTTTTAAGGTTGCGTGTTTAAAGGGTGCATTACCTTACTACTAGGGGACACGGGACATTACTAAGCTTTTGCCATCCGTCCGCCCGCCCTAACTTTTTTACTGAACATGTGTTTCGGCGAATTTCCTGAAAAGTTTTTGTTTTTTAAATAATAATAAAGTCTAGTAACTTAAAAAAAAAACTGTTTTTGTTTTATCATCAAAACGTTATATTATAATAGTAGGTAATTAATGCAAATCGTCTGCTATGGCAAATATGAAACGGCGAGTCTATTCGATTAATTTTTGCCGAAAAAATGTACAAATTTTATTTCGAAAGATGAAATTAGAATTAAATAAAATGCCGACATCTGTGTTTACGTTAGCTATGGACAAAGTTCCACGGAACTGTCGCGAAGGAGTTTTTTTTTATTAAACATTGTTAATAATACTGTTATTTATTATAAACATATTTAACTAAGGACCTGTTTCACAATCGACAAGTAAATTTATGTGCCAGTTAAAGTTAACCCTCTCCTTGTCTATGTTCAAGTGTAAGAAAGGGAAAGGGCTACATTTATGTGTCAGATATGCTTTACTTGACGATTGTGAAACAGACCCTAAACAGATTTTTTATTACATTAAAAATATGCTGTTGAACTTTGTCCAAATTTTACTCCGCACACGTTATCCCGACCACTACCACCTCTAAACTAGTACTGACTGACAAACTCACTATTGCATTTATAATATTAGTTGGGATTACTGTTGTTGCAGTTTATATAATCCAAACTAGCGACATGCCCTCACTTCGCTCCGGTTTAAATAACAAAACATAGCCAAGCCATAGCGTTTAAAGACATGGGTACCGTGGTCTCATAATATTGAAAAAAAAAGATAAAGAGACATTTATTCACAACATTACAAGATTACATTAAGTAGATACAAAAAGAACAAGACAGAGAAATTGTTGCGAAACGGTCCCAACTCAGCATTCGCTAGCCGTAAAGCCAGCACTGGTCTTCCGTTGGAACCGCTTGGTGAAGAGACGGAAATTGACACACTTAACACAAAACAATCATTAAGAAAAAACAAATCAAACAAACAATTTATGGATATAGATTTTAAAATGACCTACTTCTCTACCTTGTCTTACCCCGAATATCTTAAAATTAAACTTAACCTAGTTAAAACATCTTATCCGATTTGTCCGTTAGGAATTCTGATTATATTTTGACATGAATATTTATGTTATAAATGATCTTACCCAAGGGCCTTAAACTTTGTTTTAAAGGATATCGTTATTGTATCGTTAACGAAACTGTATTATTTTCGATATGGACACACTTAAATAATGTTAAGGAGATAAGATTATCCCCGTGTGGTTGCTGGGTTACCCCCTTACTAATAAACATTGAGTAACGGTGGTATGGCTATACAATGTTTTGTCCTTATCTATCATTGTGACATTTGAATTTTGCAGATAAGGACAAAACATTGTATAGCTATACCACCGTTACTCAACGTTTATTAGTAAGGTGGTTAGAATAGTGCCACTCCATGTGTTCCCGTGGATGTCGTAAGAGGCGACTAAGGGAATAATGGCTCGCAGTATTGTTAGGCGATGGGCTTTCAACCTGTCACTAATACGCTGGCAAACATCTTAGCCTAATTGTGCAAAATGTGGTTACGGAATTATCAAAAACACTGGAAAAAAAAAGGTCGATTCTAACAAGATTTTGATTGTTGTGCATAAGCGTTTTGATTCCATACGAGCCTGACAAGACGTTAGATACATCAACAGAGACGTTAGATACATCAACTAAGATGTTAGTTGAATCACTTAAGAAATTAATGTTGTTACTATCAGCTATGGTTGATATAACGAATAGCTTAACTATTGTATTCATTTTTTGTCAACTAAGAGAAAATCTCTCATTGCTGGCTCTCATTTTTTTGAGTGAAGTTTTTAGAGTTGTAGTTAATTCTGTAGCTCTGTCCACCCCACTCTGGGATTGAAGGTATATATGTAGGTAGGTATATATGTACAATACGCATGTTTATCGTTGTCTAGTACCCATAGTACAAAACAAGCCTAGGGTTAAGTTTAGTACTAGGTCGATTTCTGTGAGTTTGTCCCTTTGATATTTAACATTATTATTATTTTATATTTATAGGTATATGTATCTTTACATAAAATCAAGTTTATCATTGCCTAGTACCTACCCATAGTACAAGCTTAGAGCTTAGTTTAGGAATAGGCCAACTTGTGTATAATGGTCCCTTTTTAGGGTTCCGTAGTCAAAATGGCAATAAACAGAACCCTCGTAGTTTCGTCATGTCCTCCGTATGTCACCGGCATTTTATTCAAAAAGTACAAGATGTAGTATATCGATGAAATTTAGAGTATAAGTGTCCTGTATAAAGTAATTAGTTTGGTAGTTAACAAAAAAAACTAAGGGGGGAACTCCATACATGTAACAGTAGATTTTTTTCAGCAGATTTCAACATTTGGCACATATTTCGACAGTCCTTTTAAAAATAATATAAAACTTCTAAGCCTTTTTTTATTAAGTGAATGTTTTCCGAAATAATCGCCCCGAAAGTAGCATACATTGTGTATGTGTGTGTCCCCCTATATCTGGGAAACCATACGTACAGTCAACAGCATAAATAAGTGATCATTTATGTACCTTGTCGCTTTCAATCGTTTCACAATTTTGTATTACATTTCAAACACGACGTTAAACTGACAAGGTACATAAATGATCACTTATTTATGCTGTTGACTGTACAAAAAATATAAAAAAAATTACAAAGGTAGCGCTTAATAAATACTTTCAATGAAAATTATTTTCAACACGATCGGACATACCGTTTTTGGGTTATTGCTAAAAAACTGCGCTTCTCAACAAAAGGTTGTAAGTGCTAGAAGATACGCTCTTTTGCTGGTGCACTTTTCCACATCGTATTTTTTGACATTAATTTTTGCGTTTGTAGTAACGGCTTCGGAACCCTACACAGCACGGTCCGACATGCTCTTGCCCGTTTTTTTATTTATAGCCTTTCGTTTTATTATCATTAGCAGGCTATCGGGCTAAGCTCGTCGTCTTCTGTTAAGTGTGTCCCGCCGGGCCTCCGTTTTGATGGGGCAAACACCTGAACCGGGGCCAAATTGATTGAACGATAACAAGAGGCACAGGGGAAAGGAGTCGAAGGATATATCTAAAGATTGGCATAAATGTTGGGTTGGTGGTGGAGTGCTGGGATATCAAGATGAGAATAATGTCTGTTTTGCCAGTGAGATTTGGGTCTTCTGTAATACTCAGCTCATGTTATCGTATTGTTTTTAGGGTTCCTCAAATGGAAAAATCGGAACCCTTATAGGATCACTTTGTTGTTCATCCGTCCGTCTGTCTGTCTGTCAAGACCCTATCTCGGGAACACGTGGAGTCGAGTTGAAATTAAAACCATATACTCAAGTCTACAGTCCCCTGAAGCTGTGAAAAAATCAATCTTCTAAGTTAACTTAAAAAAAGATACGGCCCTTTTGTCACTCTCAAGGGAATCAAAATTTATAGGGTATTTTCCGTTGATCTAGACTATGAAATTTGGCAAGTATATCGTCTTATACTGCAAGTATAGGGAAAAATCTGAAAACTAAACATTTTTAATTAAATCACAAAAAACCTGGTCTTTACGCAAGGAACGGCGGTCCAAATTTTGAATTGAGAATTTGTACGGAACCCTCGGTGGACGAGTCCGACTCGCACTTGCCCAGTTTTTTATTCTTTAACCTACCGCCAAGCAGCAGTGTTCGCCGAAATGACTAGCATAGAGGCATTCCATCTTAGTCTTCAGGGTGATCATCGTATTTGCGGACTTAAGTCCTTAAGATTGTGGTGTGGTGGCTGGAAATTCGTATGCTGATTTACAAATGAAACTACACGCAGTTACTTCACAGTTAAAGTCTTGGTTTGACACAAACGGTCTAAAACTAAATATGGAAAAAACTAAAAACGTACTTTTCAGCGGTCGTGTTGTTATCCACCCACAAATTGCAATTAGTATCGACATAGCGACAACTAAACTGAGGGCTTATTGTCTAACAGCCGAACCCTATATTCAAACCGCGGACAGATAAGGCTTACTTCGGGTTAAAATTTGACATTTGCCCATACAAAATGTGTCAAAATTTAATCTAAAGTATAAGCCTATCTATCCGCGGTTTGAAAATAGGGTTCGGCCATAACTAGGGAATGCAATTGAACCGGTTATTAACCGTTTTTGTATGAAAATAACCGATTAAAACCGGTTATAACCGGTTATTTGCATTGCCTAGGCATAACGCACTCGCAATCGCAACCGGGTTCAAAGTGGAGTAATTGTTTTCATTTTGTATGCAGACAAGCCTTCGATTTTCAAAATGAAAACGATCGTGATTGCGAGTGCGTTAGACAATAAGCCTTCTGGTTATGTTTCTAGGATTTCAACTCGACCGCACACTGTCGTGGAAACCACACGTCGAGCACGTGTGCAACCGGCTGGCCACTTCCATCTACGCTTTACGCGAGTTGATTAAGTTGGTGTCGCGTGAAACCCTGTTACAGGTATATACGCGTAGGTGCACTCTATAATCTCATACGGAGTTATCCTCTGGGGAAACTCGACAGATAGCCAACGAGTACTAATACTTCAAAAGCGAGCTCATCGCATTATTACAAAGTTGCCACATAAAACATCATGTCGAGCTCTATTCAAAACCTTGGGGATATTGACTGTGCGGTCTCTATTTATACAGGGTGCTCTAAATAGTAACGTCCAATTTTTTTTTACAGAATCCTCACTCCAATGTGTATCCGAAAATACCCCATGTATGTTATGCGATTTTTGCTACTTTCGGAGATATTGATCATTTTAATCGGAATTTTTGTAATTTTCCCTTATGTCCATGTCTCGAAAAATCATTAATTTCATGTTTTACTTCATTAGTTTTTCAGTAGTATCTTACATAATTAGAATTCGCGCCTCTATTCCCCACGGTAAAAACGATATCGTAGTTGACCTGTTATGGTATTGTTATGACGTCAGACGCCATTACTGTCAAGTAAATAAGAGCTATCAAAACGGTGACAATACGATAACAGGTCAAAAACGATATTGTTTTTACCGTGTTGAATAGAGGCCCTGTAATGTTGACAATACGATAGCATATCTAAATCAATATGATGTAACAAGTAAAATAGAGCCCCAAGGCTTTTTATTTATTATACTGTGTTTTACCCGTATATATTGCAATCGTATTGTTCACGACAGTTTAGCTAGCTTTGTTCCACTACGCCTAAACCCATATTGTTAGCATATTGTCGACCGAGTGAAGCGAAATCTAACAGTCAATTGAAATTTTAGTTGACTTAGTATCAATTTCACCATACGATGTTAAATTTAATCAATGTTAATCAGCTGTTAGTTAATACATTTTGACAGCTGTTAACGCTCTAATCGTCTGTTAAGTGGTTAACATCGTGTGGTGAAATTGGTACTAAACCTTGTAAATATGTTTGTAAAAGTGTACTTATCTAGAATTTCTTTATTTTAGTACGTTTGCGCCTTTGTGAACTTATATTAAATATCGCGTGTTAAGGTTAACAAGAAATAACACAAGAACACGAAATACTGCTTGGAATAATTCAAAGTATTCAAACAAAGTTGAGGAATAAAAACATATTGATATTTTTGCTTGACGATATGCTTTGAAGATATTTGAATATGTTGTTTTGTTGGTTTAGTTACGACGAAAGAGACGTAAGTTTATGTAAAAGATAAAAAAAGGAAAGAGGAAAGGTTTTTTATTTATTTATTTAATACTGCGCCGAGCAGCCAGTGGCGCCCTTCTTATTATTATTGTGTTATCTAATTAACTAAAGTATTATCTTGAAATCAAAGGATGGTTTTTGTTGTTCAAGTGAATTCAAAATCATCATTTGACAAACTATATCATTTTACAAACTTTCATTTTGCAAAGACTTACTTCCCCCCGCATTATTTTATATTTTGTTGTGATCAAAAATATGTATGTATGTAAACACTTTATTGTATAAACTAAAAACAAAAACAATAAGTACAATAAAGATGTAAAAATAAAGAATGTTCTAAGGCGAACTTATCCCTTTAAGGGATATCCTCTAGCTAACCCTTTCGCGATTGAGAAAAGTCTAACTAACCTAACCTAACCTAACTTATATAAGCTCATGTAATCTATGTAAAATTTAAAGGTTTAGGTAAGCACAAATACGTTTTTACGAAATGAAAGTTTGTAAAATGATACGTTTGTCAAACGTACTTTTGGTTAAATGAACGGACGCCCCATCACCCATCAAATAGAAAACTAAATACCTAACGCATAAAGTAAAAATGACTTTACTTCATTACTACAAAATTGAATCTTATTTTTGTATATTTCTACGATTAGACAGTCTAACTCTTTGTAAACCAGGGGCCCTAATATGGCTGCGTTTATCGCGTGACAAAGTTTGCATAAAGCATCGGTCACCTTCTGACACGTAAATAAGTACGAGAGTGACGGATGCTTTATCCACATTTGACACGCGATATTAGATGCAACCATACTAGGCCCGCTGGAAGAGAACTTTTTGACAAACTTTTAATTTAGTTCAAGCTTTTAGAAGTTATGGTGAACTAAATAGACACACTTACATCTTTAGGCAGTCTAATAAATATAACTAAAAGAGTTACGTCTCCATGTATTTCCTTGTTCCTTAGCTTAAATAAAAGTAAAAGACAAAAATGAAGCTGACGCACAAAATGAAAAGAACTCAGCTAATCGAGTCCGCCCAGATCAATATTTTTATGTTTATGTAATAGACATTTCGTTGAGTTTCAGCACTGAAGTTTATTTAAGAATATATACAAATGTTATGGCGAAGGAGTAACCGAGTTATCTGTGACCTATTTCTTATTTTCTTGCTTCAGTTTTATATTTTGAATTGGTTCATTATTCAACTGCTATTTATCTGTCACATAATAAAGGCTCTTGAGATACGACTGGTGAAGTTATCGATTATTTATTATGTTTTATTCGTCGTTCAAATTGTTTATATGTATACAGTTATCAAGTATATATAAGTTCGCAGTAACTTTAACGGCTAATCAACTACTGTTTGAAACAGGAGTGTAAATAAATAAATTTTAGGGGACAATCCCACACAAATTGACCTAGTCCCAAACTAAGCTATAGGCTTGTACTATGGGTTTCTAGATAACGAAATAAATACTTATATAGAGAAATAAATACCACAATAAATACATAGAAAACACCCAAGATACAGAAACAAAATACTCGTGCTCATCACACAAAGTAACGTTTAAAGTTAATACGAAAATATCAAAACTAACCACTCAGGTATCCAGTTGGTAAATTTTTATACTTGTTTACTCCTTACACTTAGCACTCGTCGCACGCGTCACCGCGGCCAAATAGCCCCCAGGACCCTTTCACTGTCAATTTGTGTCTTTCATTGAATAGGTTCTACCTCAGCAAGCCTGCCGGAGGGTTCCGTGAATCCCTTTTCCAATGATTTCCAGGTTTTAGCGGTTGTCTAATACAATATTAAATGTGTTTCTTTCTGGTACATTAAAAGTAAATAACTGAACATTTTATTACCTTGTCGTAGTAGCTTATAAAAGTATTATCTTGAAATCAAAGGATGGTTTTTGTTGTTCAAGTGAATTCAAAATCATCATTTGACAAACTATATCATTTTACAAACTTTCATTTTGCAAAGACTTACTTCCCCCCGCATTATTTTATATTTTGTTGTGATCAAAAATATGTATGTATGTAAACACTTTATTGTATAAACTAAAAACAAAAACAATAAGTACAATAAAGATGTAAAAATAAAGAATGTTCTAAGGCGAACTTATCCCTTTAAGGGATATCCTCTAGCTAACCCTTTCGCGATTGAGAAAAGTCTAACTAACCTAACCTAACCTAACTTATATAAGCTCATGTAATCTATGTAAAATTTAAAGGTTTAGGTAAGCACAAATACGTTTTTACGAAATGAAAGTTTGTAAAATGATACGTTTGTCAAACGTACTTTTGGTTAAATGAACGGACGCCCCATCACCCATCAAATAGAAAACTAAATACCTAACGCATAAAGTAAAAATGACTTTACTTCATTACTACAAAATTGAATCTTATTTTTGTATATTTCTACGATTAGACAGTCTAACTCTTTGTAAACCAGGGGCCCTAATATGGCTGCGTTTATCGCGTGACAAAGTTTGCATAAAGCATCGGTCACCTTCTGACACGTAAATAAGTACGAGAGTGACGGATGCTTTATCCACATTTGACACGCGATATTAGATGCAACCATACTAGGCCCGCTGGAAGAGAACTTTTTGACAAACTTTTAATTTAGTTCAAGCTTTTAGAAGTTATGGTGAACTAAATAGACACACTTACATCTTTAGGCAGTCTAATAAATATAACTAAAAGAGTTACGTCTCCATGTATTTCCTTGTTCCTTAGCTTAAATAAAAGTAAAAGACAAAAATGAAGCTGACGCACAAAATGAAAAGAACTCAGCTAATCGAGTCCGCCCAGATCAATATTTTTATGTTTATGTAATAGACATTTCGTTGAGTTTCAGCACTGAAGTTTATTTAAGAATATATACAAATGTTATGGCGAAGGAGTAACCGAGTTATCTGTGACCTATTTCTTATTTTCTTGCTTCAGTTTTATATTTTGAATTGGTTCATTATTCAACTGCTATTTATCTGTCACATAATAAAGGCTCTTGAGATACGACTGGTGAAGTTATCGATTATTTATTATGTTTTATTCGTCGTTCAAATTGTTTATATGTATACAGTTATCAAGTATATATAAGTTCGCAGTAACTTTAACGGCTAATCAACTACTGTTTGAAACAGGAGTGTAAATAAATAAATTTTAGGGGACAATCCCACACAAATTGACCTAGTCCCAAACTAAGCTATAGGCTTGTACTATGGGTTTCTAGATAACGAAATAAATACTTATATAGAGAAATAAATACCACAATAAATACATAGAAAACACCCAAGATACAGAAACAAAATACTCGTGCTCATCACACAAAGTAACGTTTAAAGTTAATACGAAAATATCAAAACTAACCACTCAGGTATCCAGTTGGTAAATTTTTATACTTGTTTACTCCTTACACTTAGCACTCGTCGCACGCGTCACCGCGGCCAAATAGCCCCCAGGACCCTTTCACTGTCAATTTGTGTCTTTCATTGAATAGGTTCTACCTCAGCAAGCCTGCCGGAGGGTTCCGTGAATCCCTTTTCCAATGATTTCCAGGTTTTAGCGGTTGTCTAATACAATATTAAATGTGTTTCTTTCTGGTACATTAAAAGTAAATAACTGAACATTTTATTACCTTGTCGTAGTAGCTTATAAAAGTGAGAGTGGTTTGAATTTGGTACTGCAATAACTGCGACAAGGTACTATAATGTACTGCATTTGCTCGCTAGTGGTTGCGCGTGACTCGGTCCGCGTGGTTTATCGCAATTTCCTTGGCAAGTGACCTATTTTCTGGGATAAAAAGTATCCTATGTCCTGTCCCGGGGCTCAAGCTGTCTCCGTACCGAAATCGGTTTTTTGGTTTAGGCGTGACACTTCTATACATCAAAATTATTGTATTGACAAAAAGGTAAATAAATAATAATTGATAGTACAAACCCTTTTTCTTATTTTCCTCGCTGTAGTGAGGGGAAAAGTTTTGTGTTATACTTGGGTGAAAAGTTATTTTACGTCTCGTGTGTTGAAACACTCGCTACGCTCAGGATTGTATTTTTGAACCACTCGCTTCGCTCGTGGTCAATCATAGAATCCTTTCGCTAGCTCGTGTTTCAAATGAACACTCGCAGGTAAAATACAACTTTCCCCCCTTGTATAACAATAAACTATTTTTCCTCTTTTAATATTAGTGTAAATAGTATTAATATGCATGGATACCACTTAGAATATACGGGTACGAAAGACACAATAAAAAAAATCCTGTGATTCCTCGGATGCATTTCGAAAACGCTCTTAAACATCACATTAATTATACTCTGATTATTCTAAGATGGTGCCTGTGACAGCCGTATTTCGTAATTTCCATCACTTACTATACTCACAAGCGATGTGTTTAAAAATATGCGATTAATTATTTAAATTCCTGAACGGCGTCGCTAGGTTTATACCGATTTAGTATTTATGTAAAGTTAAAGAAATAAGTGTAATAAGTGTTTATATGAGCTGTCACAGGCATCATCTTAGAGTAATCAGAGTATAGAAAGATAAGACCTCATCCAATTACTTCATATAGCAATTTATTTGTAGCAGAATCCATTTTTCCAGTGAATCGAGCTCGATAGGTCTCACACAGGGTTTGAAATCTCATATTTTATTCATTACTTTGGTCTAAGAAGAAATAATACTACGTTTTATTGACGTGTCAAAGGATTTGCTTGATAATAAATTGTAGAATTGGAAAATTAATAAGGGAGTATTCACCAGATTTTTAATTAGTTTGGATGAACATTATTGTCATTTTATTTTTTAGTGGCTACGGATGCCATTTGTGGTTCGTGTTTTGTTGTTCAAATACAGTGTGTAAATGGTATACGGGCGTTCCTTTTAACTGCAGTTAGTATAGCCCCTAATGAGCACATTTATACAGCTTTTGTTAAAATAAAAATTACCATACAAAATAATTTAACACGCAATGTATAACAAAAAATGCAATGAATTAAAAACGCAATTAATGATGTTTCAAAGTTATGACAGATGGACTTAGATGTACATTGCGGGTCGATAGTATGTTCAAAAATTAATAACGGTGTATACGTTAGCGTAATCAAAATAATTCTTTCTGTTTATGATTAGTAGAGTCTTAATCTATGTCCATTTTTAATAAACGCCCGTATACCATTAACACACTGTATAACGTGGAAATATTCCTTCGGCATATTTGTTCACCAATCGAATATCGAATATCGAATTCGAAATCGAATCGAATGTTATTTTAGGCATATTCCATTCCCATTATTCGTTCTAAAAAGGGTTTAATGCCCTTACTGTCTCGTCTCAATTTATACATGTTGTTTAGCGTTCGCTATTACTTTCGAATAAACATCAAACCTAAACCTAAGTTATTCTCATAAAAATCTCTTTTTTCAACTCCTAAACGAATTATTAATCGGGCATCGGTCCCGGTAGAGTGTAATAATAACATTTTAGTATTGATTTATCAATGAAAATAATGTAAATATGCATTTGTTTTCATGTCATACTTTAGTATGACAATCTAGTATGTACAGTCACGAGCAATAATATATTATCCAATATTGGGCGCAAAAATATCTGACACGTCTTTATTACTAGAGGTATAAGAGCGTTTCAGATATATTTACGTCCAATGTAGGATAATATATTATTGCTTGTGACTGTACTTACAGTTGTTTTATCTCAAGAAAGCCCTTTGGAGCTAAATGTACAAAACGCAAATGAAAAAAAAACAATACGTATATTGTACACAACGCATATTGTGAAACACGAGGAACGTACAAAAAGCAGAAAGTACATTCGCAAAATGTACAAAACGGAAAATGCACACTACTCGCAAAATGTACAAAAAGTTATTTAGTTTTTAGGGTTCCGTACAAATAATGAAAATAAGAATTCTATTAAGAATTCTATCAAAGAAAATCAAAAAGAATTACGTATGTACGGAACCCTCTCCACGCTAGTTCAACTCGCACTTGGCCGGTTTTTTTGTGTTAGATTTGTAGTAGGTATAAACACTTTAGTCGCCTGTATCTTAGGAACTAAACAAGTCTACTTATGGCCAAACCCTATATTCAAACCGCGGACAGATAGCCTTACTTCGGATTAAAATTTGACACATTTATGGCCGAAACCTATATTCAAACCGCGGATAGATAGGCTTACTTCGGATTAAAATTTGACACATTTTGTATGGGCAAGTGTCAAATTTTAACCCGAAGTAAGCCTTATCTGTCCGCGGATTGAATATAGGGTTTGGCCGTTAGTATGGGCAAATGTCAAATTTTAACCCGAGGTAAACCTTATCTATCCGCGGTTTGAATATACATGGGGTTTGGCCGTTAGGCGTGATGGTTTTCCTTTTAAATTCGTTAGTGCTTTCATTTAAGATATTTTTCAGATTTTTATTACTTATAATTTTGGCTCTAAGGAGGTGGGGGACACGTAACTCTTTAGAAAAGGGTTCCATGTTGACAACGGAACCCTAAAATAGTACTATCAGACCATTGGAACCTTGACCCACCATAGAACTGTGTCACAGAGACGTTATGATTCAAGTTATAAGAAGTGTCAAACAAATTGTTTTATAATGTCACTGTGACACCGTTCTATGGTGGGTCAGGGTTCCATTGGGCTGATAGTACAAATAAAAGGTCTGTTGAAGCATCAACAAATATCAGTACTTACATTAAATATTACATTAATATATCATGTATTTAAATTATACATACATACCTTCACGCTTATAACCCCAGAGTGGGGTAGGCAGAGCTACAGAATTACCTACAATTGTAAAAACTTGCTGATAATTCTGTAACCAGCAGCGTATTCGACAGGTTGTAAGCCCATCGGCTAACAGTACTACAAAGCCTTTATTCCCTTAGTCGCCTCTTACGACATCCATGGGAAGACATACAATATCAAATATTTATTATTTCAATTGCATATTATAAACTACAAAGATATTATTTCGGTAATACGTCAAAGGGTATCTACACACGTATGTGGAGCTGACAGACCGTATGTAACGCGTCTTTATGGCGGTTCTCTTCAGTTTGTATGTTAATGTTACTGTTATTTCTGTTTCAGATAGAACGCGCTGACATTCCGTTATGGTAAATATTATATCTTGCCCACACCTACATGTTTGATGGTAGCATGTAAATTACATTGAAGTGATCCGTAAGATTGAGAATGACTTGCCATTTCGGTCTTTTCCCAGTTAGATACAGGGTGACATCGAAGACGTGATCAGAAACCGCTTTATTTTTGCAGAAGTTCAAGTTCTGCTCCGAGGGTGACTGCCCGCTGTGGGCGCTTGCAGCGCTTCACGCGCTGGGCAGTTTGCCGGCAGCGCTGTTTAGAGCTGTCTTGCAGCATATCGAGGACGAGCAACCTGTGAGTATTCTCAGTCCAAGTTCTGCTCTGATAGTGGCTGCCCGCTGTGGGCGCTTGCAGCTCTTCACGCGCTGGGCAGTTTGCCGGCAGCGCTGTTTAGAGCTGTCTTGCAGCATATTGAGGACGAGCAACCTGTGAGTATTCTCAGTCCAAGTTCTGCTCTGATAGTGGCTACCCGCTGTGGGCGCTTGCAGCGCTTCACGCTCTGGGCAGTCTGCCGGCAGCGCTGTTTAGAGCTGTCTTGCAGCATATCGAGGACGAGCAACCTGTGAGTATTCTCAGTCCAAGTTCTGCTCTGATAGTGACTGCCCGCTGTGGGCGCTTGCAGCGCTGCACGCGCTGGGCAGTCTGCCGGCAGCGCTGTTTAGAGCTGTCTTGCAGCATATTGAGGACGAGCAACTTGTAAGTATAATTTTGTCACGCGATAAACGCAGCCATATTTGGCCCATAGGTGGGATGAAATTCCCAATCCGTCAATTACCAATGCGTGGTAATAAATAGCTAGGTTCACGTCCACCGTTACGTCTACATTTTATTGTTCATAAGTACTATTGGGAATACTACCCACGATCCCTTGCTCCGCCCACACGATTATTACTCCTACTGAAGCGACGGTGGTTGTTTGTACGAAAATATTTGCTTTATAAGTGTTAAGTATGACTCCGTCCCACTAGGCGTGGGGACCCTTTCACCGTAAGGTGACATAAGACCAAGCCTCCCAGAGGGACGCACAATAAAGAGCGTGGAAGAAAGTTTATGGGAAAAATATTTCATAACGATTTAGGTAGATGGGGTGTATTTTGATCATAAATAGCCTGTCGATATAATGCCGTTGGAAAATTGGCAGGACAGGCTTTTAACAGGTTAAAAGCTTCTCAATATTGTTTTTATGACCCGTTTTATTGTTGCCGACTGTACCTGTATAATAACTATCTATACTCTGTTTAATTTGAAATGACGCCTGTGACAGCTCATATAAAAAACCTTTACAAACCTAGCGACGCTGTTCAGGAATTTAACAGGGCAAACAGGCAAAAGGCCCACCTGATGGGAAATGGTTACCGCCGCCTATGGACATTTGCCACACCGGAGGCGTTACCAATGCGTCGCCCGTCTCGAAGAAATTTAACTATACTCTTTTTTAAAAGCCCCTTATTGTAGCGCATTGGGAAAGTCTCAGCAGGAAGCTCATTCTAAATTTCTATAAATAAAAGCTATCAAAACGTTGACAATACGATACCAGAGGCCCTAGACGAGATGCAATAAGCTTACCAGCGTTTCTGTTCGTTTCGTGTTTAAACCAATCGCGTCACTGGTAGATGACGTTATACGAAAAGTGACGTGATCTACCAGTGACGCGATTGGTTTAAAAACGAACTGAATAGAAACGCTGGTTAGCGTATTGCATCTTGTCTAGCGCCTCAGGTCAGGGACGATAATATGGTTTTTACCACGGAATAGAAAAAACAGTGGAAGTGCCATGAGCTTCGCTTAGTATCAGACCTGTTGTCGCCAATACTTAAACTATCATAAAAACAACACGCCACCATGGGAAATGTTTTTGGTGCGGCTATCGTTTTTACATTTCTAAATAGCACAATAAGGCATGCTTCTGGATTTATTTCCTATTTTAGAAATACCGAAATATTGAAATATCGAAATAAGCGATCGCGGCAAAAGTAAGCAATAAATGAATATGACTATGACTATGACTATGGTAGGTTATGCGGAACTTCGCATAACTATGCCACACGTTACACGCCCACTTGACACTTCTACTGTTTTTTCTGTTCTGTGGTTTTTACCGATTAGAATAGAAGCCTTGCTCAGTTAAATCGCTACGATAATCGTCGTGTGTACCGGGCTTAAATTTAGCGTCCGTGGGAGAAGGCACTATTCTGTAAATAGTATATTAAGTAATGTTTTTGACGGAACATATTACCATCACATTACGGACATTTTTAGCAATCCGCAAAAACCAACGGTCAATTTGATCATGTCCTTTGTGAGTAAATGTTATTTAGGTTTGCTTTTTACGTTACTTTTGCACGGATAATGTTACTTTATTGAGTCATGACGTCATGAGAGTGTATGTCGCCTTTGTCGGTTAGTTGTTTGTGACCGAAATACACGTAAGTAGGTACTTGCACATAGGCAGTAGGTGCACTTTGTTATATTGGAAGTCGGAAATTCTAAAAACAGAACAGAAAAAACAGTAGAAGTGTCAAGTGGGCGGTGTAACGTGTGGCATAGTTATGCGGAGTTCCGCATAACCTACGATACTTTTGCCGCGATCGCTTATTTCGATATTTCGATATTTCTAAAATAGGAAATAAATCCAGAAGCATGCCTTATTGTGTCATTTAGGAGTGTAAAAACGATAGCCGCACCAAAAACATTTTCCATGGTGGCGTGTTTTTTGTATGATAGTTTGAGTATTGGCGACAACAGGGGGGCTATTGTCTAACGCACTCGCAGTAGCAACCGGCTTCAAAGTGGAGCAATTGTTTTCATTTTGTATGCAGACAAGCCTTCGATTTTCAAAATGAAAACGATCGTGATTGCGAGTGCGTTAGACAATAAGCCCTCCGGTCTGATACTAAGCGAAGCCCATGCCAATTCCACTGTTTTTTCTATTCCGTGATTCTAAACATTCGAAGATTACACTGAGCTAGCGGTAATGGGTTTGATTCTCGATATAGTATGTGGGATCTTTGACCAAAATACTAGAATCTTAAGATCGCAATCCTAAGACGGTAAATGCAAACGACTACGATGCCTATGCCTACGCCGTAGCATTACTTTTCGTAGCGTTTCCTAGGCGTAGGTCTACGCCGTAGCGTACATTATTAGCTTAAGTTCCAATTTCACCAAACGATGTTAAATTTAATCAATGTTAATCGTCTGTTAGTTCATACATTTTGACAGCTGTTAACGCTCTAATCGTCTGTTAAGTGGTTAACATCGTATGGTGAAATTGGTACTTAAGGTGTGCTGCGCCATACAAACGAGTACGAGAAAACTATCTCTAACCAACTTCATAAAAGGAGGATCTCAATTCGTCTGTATTTTACTTTTCTTGTCTGTGTTACTCGATTTCTCAGCCAATTGGCAACCGATTTTAAAGATTCTTGTTTATGTGTTACGTATATTTTTATGTATAGGGCTGGTCCCATACAAATTTCGCCAAGAAAAATCGTTAAAAATTGTGATTCGGTTCTTTGTTTTTAAACATTTTTTGTAACATACAACTTTATGGTTTTCAGGAGGATGGCATTATGGATATTTTGAAAAACACCAGTCTGTGTAAGTAACTTGACTACTTAATTCATATTGTAAAAAAAAAACGTGTTATACTTATCGTGTTCTTTGTCCCTCAATCGTTATCAAATCCTAATTATATTTCAGCCTGGGCTGTAATTATTACAGGCCAAACAATGAAATGCATAATCGGACTAAATTAACGCCCACCAGGCTTCAAACTGACTTGCTCTTGTTTCAAAATGGCCGCCCCCTGAAGTTGTGCTCGAGCCTTGAGTGTTTCAGTGCTCACTCGTCCGTGTGCACTTACAACTTAGTTATATGAATATGAGTGCTAGTTACAAGAGTTAGTTCTCTTTGAAGTCTGTTAGAGGCTATATTAGCTTGTTATGAGGATTGTTAGGGTCTCCCCAGACCTATAGACGCGGAATCAGCTTGAGCCGGTAAGAGTTTTATGTCCGTGCAGTAAGAGTGACGTCGCGTCGCTTTTGCTCTTATTGCATGGACATAAAACTTTTTCTTACCGGCTCAAGCCGATTCCGCGTCGATAAGTCTGGGGAGACCCTTAACCGACGCTTAAATCCTGTAGCCCTCTGTCAAAATTATTAGCTTCCTAACTGAGTGGTAATGGGTCAAAAATTACATTGATCTTTGACTATGCAGACGTTTACTTTTCATTAAATTTCATGTATACAGCCCTAACTATCCTATGAAACTAGTTTACCATGCCAAAACAAACCAAATATTACCTTTCATCCATGTCATTGTACCAAGGCAGCAGAAATCTAAAGAGCCTACTCCTCAGCGTCCCGTGAAGAAGCAGCCAGAGCGGCGGCCGCGATCCGCTGGGTGCTTCGCCAGTCCTGGCGCGGTGGCTGCCCCGGCTCCCAACTCACCCGTGATCTCCTGGTACTTGGGCTGCCAAGGACCCACGCCACAGCTTTAGCTGAGGCAGCTGACAACGGCAGGGAAGCTTATGAAGCCAAGGTGCAGGCTGGCGGGCTTGCGGGTTAGTATTGTCATTGTCTGTCTGTATGTCACAGCAGGTTTTCTCAGCAACTACAAATGCTATCAACATGAAATTTGGCATAGTTGTACAACTTGCTTGTGAATCTGTTTTTAGTAAAAAAAAAAGTGAAATTAACTTTATAAATAATTGAAAAGGGGTCTAGAATGGGGGGTTGAAAAATGAAAGTGGTTTGATTATAGCAAATGGGGTGTCATATGAAAAGACTCAATCTGCACATTTCAAAACTTTTTTTTTTCATTTTCTGTGATATACTTTTTGATTTATAGCCAAAAGTGTACAAAAAATTACCGTTCCCCCCCTTATCTCCAAAGTTTATTAATCAAAAAATCTGAAAAAAAACTGACGTATAGACGTAGACGTAACTGATAATTATTTATATTTTATGGGAAAAATAAAATGAAGTGTTCATTATTTACAGTTTTTGAGAAATAACAAAAATCTTTGAAAATACTAGAATTTAGGCTAGTCAAAATGGACCTTATTGCATAGATTATAAAGTTCATAGTAAAATGAGTATAATATTATTATATTTTTAGTAACTTAATAAAAAAAATCTCAACTGTTTGTTACATGAATTAGCTGTGTATAGCTTGTCACAGCTTGAATGCTAGTTATGAATATTGCCAATTGCCCTCGTTTTGACTTTTGTTTGTGCAAACATGAAATACCTAAATATATCTTTACAGTCAACAAACTGTCGGACGTCACCGCTTCCCCTGGCCCTGAGGGCCTCGACGCCATAAAGCTGACGCTGCACACTGAAGACCATGCTGGAGAGAGGAGCCAAGACACCGTACTCCTCCACAAGTCTCAAGCGGAGACTATACTTAAGGAACTAAAGGAGGTGTATAAAAAAATGGAAGAGTTAGAAAATATCGATTCAGTTATCACCAGTACATCATCACTTACTTAAGAACTATGTGGTTGTATGTGGAGTAATTTCCAATCTTCCTAATGTTCTCTATAACACGCTGATACCAATGATATTTTATATTTAGATACTTTATGCTCATACTAAGCGCATTCAAAACCCGTCACCAATTACTGACAGCTGCTACGTTACCATGGTTACCATATTCCTACAGACAAAAGCGGCAATCCGTAGCGAACGCTATTGTTAGAAAGAGATAAATAGTTGTTTCAAATTGCTCGCCATTCCCGCCAAGACAAGTGCTCGCCCGCTCACGGCTGTCCTTATCGCACTCCTGCGATATCTAATCTAACTTTACTGTTTTTGATGCGTGCGTGTCGTGTTGGCGGTATGCTAAAGTCTGGAGTGTTCCGCGATCTGGATCTCAATATCCATAACGCCTTTGTATCTGTTTTTTGGATATATTAAACTTGATCATATTTTCTTGATACTGGCAAACGTGAAAACACAATTAGAAATAAAACCTCGATAGTTTTATTTTTCAAACATGACACCTTTTTTGCATGTTTTTGGTTGAATCTTCGAAACCAATATCTTTAACGATGATTTTCGATTCAATAGTTGCGTATATGTAACTTCTTAATCGTGGCAAACCATTTTTTTAATAAATTTTGTGATTTTAAAGTAAACTGCAATTAATTGAATTTGACGCTGCCATCAAGGCGCGCGCGAACGATCTCCGTCTCACTTTCTTCGCTTGGAAGCACATAAAGCCATCCCTTTTCATTCTTGTGTTGGCGTGGCACCATAGGTGGCCTCTTAAAAGAAATAAATCAACATTTTGTTAAATGCTGGAATTTTTCAAATATTTATACATGTGCCCCATAAGCCCCATGGGTGCGAAACAATGATACAAATTCCATTTCTCACGTATTTTTCTTTATCTTTATTACGGTTAAACTTTTAGTTAAGTTCAATTTGATGGCAGTGACATACCCAATTAGATTCCCTGTGACATAAGCAAAAAACATTTTTACCTTCATGAACTTTTCCGTACCAATCTACGCCACTTCCCCCAATGACAACTTCTACATTCCACAAATATACAAAATGACACATAAGTCGTGATTCAACTTATCACAGAAATCATGAAAAAAAAATCAGCTGTTTCATACATTTTGGTCGCGGACGTATTGAACTTTTCTAGGAAACAACTGTTTTTTTTTCGTGAGTTCTGAGTTGGTCCCATTGTCAAAGTTGTTCATATTTGTGGGTAGAACACCCTGGTGATAAGTTTATCACGACTTATGTGTGACCCTGTAGTTTAAAAAGTAAGTAATTATACTTAATGACGTTCAAACACTGATATTGTTTTCACACGACAGCACGGCAGTAAAATTGAAGTTGCACAATTGCATCAATGTATGAAAAGTAATGTAAACCGAAACTGTAAACCATATTATATCAGGTGCGTGCGTTGATTACTACACAACAATAAACATTTATAAGTACCTATAAGCGATTGTTAAAATATTCTAACCCTAATAAAGTAATTTTAAGAAAAGTAAATTGCTTGTTTTTTATCCTTTTTATTTAACTTCATGTCGGAGTCATGATTTACTTATGGTCAACTCAGGGACAGTCCAAGAGTGATATAGGTGAAAAACTTAAGTAAATAACCTCTTGCATGTAGTTTTGTACAACACTAACATGGAATTTACATGAAATCTATATATATATATATATATATATATATATATATATATATATATATATATATATTATTAGGTAAGTTTTCTAACTCAAGAATAGCTAGACCGATTTTTATGATCTTTGATTTGTTGGATTTGTCTCTGCCCCAAATAGCGGCATAGGTAACTATTAATCTACAAGCTCGTTGGCCTCCCTCTCCTATCAAAAAGATATAATAATACCTAATATATATACAGTGTGTCCCTGGAAGCCCTGGATAAAGTGCACAAACGAATAGGGATTAAACTAGATGCAATTTCACAAACAAACAAAAAACAAAAAAAAATGGTGTCATTATTTTATTTTTTATGATAAAAAAAAACATTGATTGCTGTGAACCCTATCGGAACAAAGTAAAATATCTCGCCTCATATGAGGTCAATTGAGATGAAATAAACGGTATTTTAATCCCAGAACATTTCCTGTGTCAAACAAATAAAATAAAAATCGAAAAAATACGCCAGACACAAAATTCAAATTAGTTTATTTTTTGTAAATTCCTGATAATTCCTCAAATTACTTAAAAAAATGTCCATATTACCTGTGGCCTGTTTTATAAAGCTACAAGTAACAATTGTACAGGTCTAAACTGGCAA
Source organism: Acleris cristana (assembly GCA_948252455.1). Classification (NCBI taxonomy): domain Eukaryota; kingdom Metazoa; phylum Arthropoda; class Insecta; order Lepidoptera; family Tortricidae; genus Acleris; species Acleris cristana. The sequence continues at coordinate 1,671,876 of OX411791.1, read as the reverse complement.
CACTGCTCAAATGGCTGAGGCCCGTTTCACGAAGCTACAAGTTACAAATTACAAGCGGAACTCTCTTTCTAGCAAAAAGAGTTAGAAAGAGACTTCCGCTTGTAATTTATAACTTGTTGCTTCGTGAAACGGGCCTCTGGTAGATTAGATAGATCTAATTGATTCATCGACCATAACAATTCTAATTCTTATTGGTTTTTATTATCTTAATACACTAGAATCCAGAGCAGTGTCACCTATTAAAAAGGGGTTGGCATGGCACTTTGACAAATTTGACAACTGGGGTTTGTTGACATTATATTTGACAACTACTGCCACCTGCCACCATCGTGTTGTTGCATCTACTATCGCTTACGAATTATTTATAAAATCTACATTTGTCTATTAATAAACCTACTCATTACTTTTAGAACAGTTTCGACATTACAGAGGCGCTTAAAGGCGCAGTGTTTATACCGTACCGTCGCGTAATACGTTTCCCAAATGCGTGCAAGACATAAATATTTTCTCTCGAAATAACATTGTTTTCCTCGAAAATGTGCAATAACAAGAAGACTATTTCAGTTTCGTGCGCTTAATATATTAGTGTCGCTTCGTTATTACATGATAAAGACGTACCTACTTATCGCCAAGATCTATTCAACGGTACATCTTTCAATTGATAAGATTGGGACCACGTATTTGTGTTTAAAATTTACGCTTAGATCGTGCTAATGTATTGTGTAAGGAGGTGATAATATCAGTGAATATGTTGTGAATATTTGGATATATTGTTTGGATATTGAATAGTGTAAATATATTTTTATTAGTAAAGATGCCAGGGAAAATAAAAGTTAAGGTACTAGCGGGTCGAAATCTGCCGGTGATGGACAGAGCTAGTGACACTACGGATGCGTTTGTGGAGATCAAGTTTGGTAGTGTTACGCACAAGACTGATGTGTGTCGGAAGTCTTTGAACCCTCATTGGAGCAGCACGGAATGGTACCGATTTGAGGTAAGTGATTCTATTAGAATGTTAAAGAATGTTGTAGTCCTAATATTTTAAAAGATTAACTTTAAGTTGCATTAATTGACAAATTAGAAGAAGTTTGTCTCGGTTAGGGTTTAAACCTACGTCCCTATGTTGAATATCTTAAATAAGAATTGAATGTCTTCTATACCTTTTTTACCTGGTTTAGTCTTGAATAAAAAGTGAGGAAGAAACTATGAATTTACCACCTCTGTCTGTTTAATAATAATATAAGCTGTATTGATCCCTGAAGCATCAGCAATTTTGGACTTACATACATTAGGTATGGAGCATATGGCAAGCAATGATGTTGTTGCTGCCGCCACAAGAGAGGATAAAATCATTAATTTAAAACTTAAGCCAGGTTTGTAATTTAGACTTTATACACCGTGTTTTGTTTTATTTCCGATAATTTCAAGGAAACATTTCTTAGGTTAAATTAAGTTAATTTCTCCAAGACACCTGTATTCTAATTCGCGCTATTTTAAGGATACTTAAATATTTAATAATGAATATTATTTACAAAAGTCAATACACCATGTCTTTTAAAAACCATAGATGTAGACCATAACAAAATGGATTTCTCTGTAAAGAACATCAAATTGTTTTATTTTAACATAATCATAGCATAGCAGTTTTACATTTAATTGGCATTTGTCTAAAAATAAATGTTTTGTGTAGGTACATACTTTAATCTCAAATTTATCTTAAGCGGTTTGTTGCCAACTTTACCGTTCAACCGAATGACTTAAATTACTCAGTAAATAACAGTTACAGTCATTGAAATCAAATGAATAAACATACATTATGTCTAACATGCCCATTTTATTACTGTTGGACTGACAGAAATGCTCATCAATGTCCGTTTTGTATTTGTCAATGTAAGCATTGTTTTTATTGCCTTGGCACAAGGTTTCATTCAATATTTCCGTTGACATTAAGATATACACATTTATGGTACGGATCGTCACTAAGCATATGAGATGTTTAAATATTTAAAATGGATAAAGAAGGTTTTCTTTTAAAGGATGCTTTTAATATACATATCTCTTTCCTTTGATTGATTCCTTTTTCGTCATTTTCTTGTTTTACTGCATTCTTGTTTTGGCACATTCCTGTTTGGACACATTTATTTTTGCTCAGAAATGTTTTATAATCCTAAAGGAACTGAATAAATGATTTATTTTATTATTTAAATACAGAAGTATTTATTGTTTCATATAACTTTTTCATTCCGATGAAAACAAAAGGTGTTCAAACAAACTAAACTGCTTGTTACTGAATATATCAAAATCGCTATGAAATTCAGGATTCAGTGACAAAAAGATCACCTCGAAATACCCTATTAGACAAAAAAATAATTTTCAATATTGGCTCACAACTGGCGGAGAAATTGAGTGTTGTGTGTGTGTTACACACAACAACAAATAAACACGAATTAAGAACATCCTCGTTTTTACTAAGCTGGTTAAAAGAGCATAACGAGACAGAAACTAAGAAAGAAACAGTACATTGTGTTAAAAAAAGACAGATGATTTAGGAAAGGCGCTCACTGCATAGTCGCGGCATAATCGAAGCGTGGTCTTTATAAAAAAACGAAAACGAAAGACACGAAATGGCAACTTGTCGGCGATGCCGTTGCAGCACATATAGGTACCTACTTAGGCCCCGGCCATGCCTTGACCTCGCCTCGTCCGCGCCTTTACTTGGACTTTGCCTCGACTACTAAGGCGCACTGCCATGTACTTCCATGTAAAATCTAGATGCGCCCGCGCCTCGACGCCGCCTCTACTCTTGAGCAAGGCTCGAAAACCTGGTTATTTTTTTTAGCTCGTCAGATACGCCATACTTTACAAATAGAGCATTTTCGTTTCGAACTGAATCGATATTATTTCGGTTGTGATCAAAGAGCAAAATAAAACTGTTCCTGCTCGAAATAACGGTTAATTTCGCTCGCTAATTTGTTCGCACCGCCCTCGTTTTCTCGTCTTTCCTACCCTATTAGCTAGCTCTTTTAGTTACATTTTCACTTGCTCAGCTTGAAGTCCATCCAAATGCAGGTAGAATCAAAAACCCAAAAATACCAGGTTAATCGTAACGCTCGCGAATCGATTCCGCTCCGAGCGAGCGTTTACGAAAAACCTGGTTAAGAACCATAATTAACCAGTATTTTTCGAACAGTTCCCAAGCCCTGCTCTTAAATGTGTAAACGGCTTCCTTAGTGTATGAAGAACCTATATATTTATTTCCCGCTAACCCTCCTACAATGAAATGGTAGCGGTGTCTAGGAGCTGTACTGATGCGGAGTTTCGTCCAGGTCTCGATCAACGAAATGCGATTTCATAAATGATATTTGTCATACAAGCGGAGGTAGGTATTTAGGATTCTAATGCGTGTGCAAATCGTCAATAACTGTGGTATGCACAGCTGAATTCATAATATTTAGTTCCAAAACTTGGCTCGCCTGCTACACCATATGCTCGGTTTATTTTAGTAAGCGTCTGGCGCCCGTCTGCCACTTAGTATTTTGTTTATGTGTTACAGCATTACTGGCTAAAACTACGTTTTAAAATGACATGCTTTTGTTAGTTATAGCCTTGGTGGTTTGGTTTTTAAATGGAATTGATTTACTGACTCTTAATGTTTCGGATTACTAAATTTTACGAACTACTTTCATTTTGCCGAAAAAATTTAATATAAAAAATTTATATAAGTACTCGTACAATTAATTCCCGCACGCCGTAGTCTTCTTCGTACTCGTATTTCCCTGCGTGTTTGTCTTTGTCTCCTCATGTTACAAACTCAATATACTTACAGTAAATAAACAGACCATTCTTTCTGTTGAGTTTAAGTTTTTTTAATCAGGTGGACGAATCGGAGCTGCAAGATGAGCCACTTCAGCTGCGTTTGATGGACCACGACACGTATTCTGCCAATGACGCCATCGGGAAAGTCGTCATCAGTCTCGCCCCCCTTCTTGCCAGGGTCGCTAATGACACCAAAGGGGGTACCGTGGCGCCGCATGGTGGTAAGATATGTCTTAATTAAATGTTCATGTACTTACAATCCCTAAAATCAACATGGCGTCCGACCTTGCTTTACCCTTCTTAACGCTAAAATTACGCGTTGAAAATATGGCTATATTGATGTGCATTCTGCTTTCAAACCCAATGAAGTGTCGAAGAAATCGCCACCCGAGTTATCGACTGTGCTCTAATTTTTAAAGTCTATATTAATGCTGCAACGCTATTATCGCGGTACAATGATGACCACATTATGTATTTTATTTATTATCGTGTTTATTTACGCGTTACCTAATTCATTTTTAACTATAAATACCTTGATTTGTTTCAGGAGCCATGATGTCCGGTTGGATCCCTGTGTTTGATACTATGCACGGCATCCGCGGTGAACTAAACGTCATTGTGAAAGTTGAACTATTTTCCGACTTCAACAAGTACAAGACTTCCAGCTGTGGCGTGCAATTCTTTCATTGTAAGGGTTTTATAATAGTACGTGTTTTACGGTAAATTACTAAACGATAAACGAGTATATATACCATTTTACTGATCAACCGTACCATTATTACACGATTATAGAAGTGGACCGAAAGTAGAACCTTGTGGAACACCAAATTCGAGTTCGATATATCATCAATTATCCACTACCCATATTCCATCTAGGTTTTTCAAGTCATGAGTGTCTATTACTTTAATGATTTTAGTACGTCTAAACGTTTTTACGTTAATGCATGTTAGTCTTGTTAGATTCACTTTCTTAATCCGCTATCGAAAGCTTACTAGAGATTTAAAAATATTGTTAATGGTGATACCTGTCTCTGGAAATCAGAATTCTAGTCGTTATGAAAGTCTTAGGCGTTATACATAGTTTCTCTCTTTAGTATTGTAAGTAACATTGTTTGTTTCCAGGTCCCATGATACCTCCCGGATACAAAGTGCAAGCTATCCACGGCTTCGTGGAAGAACTGGTGGTGAACGATGACCCTGAGTACCAGTGGATCGACAAGATCAGAACCCCTAGAGCTTCCAATGAAGCGCGGCAGGTCGCCTTTATTAAACTTAGCAACCAGGTAGATACTAATTAAATTCCCGCGACACAAGTAAATAATCACTTACAGTGTGATAGCTCTTAGAAAGTGCTTTGGTTTTGCACTTGACTTGTCTCTCACTCGTTCTCATACGCTCATATTAAGAGCGAGTGAGAGAGAACTACAAACCCGAAGCACCTTCTAAGTACTCTCAGCCTGTACTGTTTTTGTATTTAATACTGTTAGAAAAATCAAACCTGACTAAAAGCGTTGCTAACCCTGAAAACTAAGATGCCTTTAAACAAGTCATTTCATCGGGTGTCTTATTCCTCCCGCAAAACGGTTTAAGTAATTAATTTTATTTCATAGTGTCTTTATTTTAGGTCCAACGTCTAGTAGGCCTCAAGGCAGCCGAATTGGGAGCTAATGCGGTGGTGGGATATCAGCAGGACTTCGATCTGGAGGGAGAAGCGGGGGTCGTGGCCAGAGCTATTGGTATGAAACATAACATTGCAAAATCAATAACTGTAATATACACAATGCTGCCAAATAAATCAAAGATCAAAGTGAAAATGATAACATTGCATTGGCATTGTATACAGATACATATACATACAAAGTATATAAAAGAATTTAGTCTAAAAAATAAACTGACCTTAAACTGTTGACATCTGAACTTCTAAGAGATGTATTAATACGAGAGATATCTTAAGAGAGATACTTGTCGAGAGTTAAGATTCGTCAAAGATACAGGTTTCTGTGACTTGATGTTTACTTTGAGGAGTCTTGCGGCGGGCATCTTACTCTACTATGGGCCAGATTACTATAACGGCCCTTAATATCTATCAGGATTTTCCATGTTTTACATCATTGTTATTGTCTTGTCATCTAGGTACTGCAGTTAGCATAACCCCTCAACCAATGTCAAGCCAGCCGCCAAGCATGCCGCCCTGCACGCAACAGTGAGTTTTATATACAAGTAGATACTTCTCATAACACGGTATACTTTTTATAATACCTTAAAGTGTTAAGTTACTAAGTCGTCCTAATTAGAGAAAAGATATTTTAAAGTCCAATCTTTTTGGTTAGGTTTCTCTATTTTGGCGATTTAAAATGATGTAGATATGTTGTTTATAGTAGTATACTAATTTAACACTGATATTGTCAGCTTAACGGCAGTACATTTTTTTTATTGTTGCCACTAACCATGGTAACACATATAAAGTTAGCGATAAATGTGTTTAAAATAGATTTGATTTGTTAAAAATTAAGATAATTGAAATTTTAGAGAATCTTTCAGTGCCCCTAAAAGCAACGCTTCGAGTCTGCATTTAGATGTTGTTCCAACTAAAACAACTATAAATGTAAATAAGTATAAAAATACTCATGATTATATGTTTGCATGGTGTGCCGCTTCATAACGTAGACAACTCAACAAGTACTTGGACATTTTATCGAACGATCACGAGACCTCGACTGATCTGAACGAATACTTCCAAACTCACCAAGATGAACTACAAAAGTTACTGTACATACTTAACCCAAAAACAGCATCGATGCTGGATGAGTCTGAAAATGCCGATGAGGATGAAAAGAATTTTGATTTGAATAGACAAGCTAGCACTAAGGGTTACACTGGGAATTATTCTATCTATCAAAGTGATGTGGCCCATAATAGCATGAAACACTTGTCTGATGACCAAACTGATCTAAATAGACTACTTAATCGTAATGATGATGATGACTCCATGGGACCTTTGAAAACGATCAAAAAGCTTAAAACTAGTCTGTTTAGACTGAGCAGTATAAAATCACGTAAATCTGATAAAGGCGATGATACTGTGTCCATAAAGTCTAATTCATCTGATACGTCACGTATATCACTAACTGATTTTAAGATTGAGTTTAAAAAGCTGGCACGATTGAAAAAACCTAAGTTTCGGAAAGCGTTTGCGAACAAGCTTGATGAAGGTGTTGGTATGGCTTCAATATTGGCTAGGTCAGTCATCCATGCTCATACAAGTCTCGCTTGTATTGCAGAAACCCAAGATTCTGAAAATTCACCGAGCTCAACTCTAAGGCGTACTAGCGAATCCCAACCTAATATAAATATATCAGATGAAGAAGCACCGAATAAAAATGCGGAACATGATGAAACTGCATGTAGTGAGAATAAAAAACTCCCAGCTATACAGTTCTCATCAATGACTAATATCTCTATAGAAGGAGATACACAAGAAAACACAGGTCGGCAAAGAAAAATATCGGAGTCATGCCCGTCTACGCCAGTAGCTGAGAGGCAAAATTTTCTCAAATTACCCGATGACATTGGTTATTTTGGGTCAATTTCTTCTGCACTGTCAGCTGACAGTTCTGAAGTATACACTAGCTCTGAAGAAGAAGATGAAGATAGTTCCGATCAAAAATCTGATATGGAAAATTATGAAACTACTAGTTCAGTGGTTAATTCAGTTATGAATCATAATGTTAATCCAGCTTTCATAGCTCAAATGGAAAGAAAATTAAGTATTATGGATAGTGTAAATCCTGATAGTAAAGATATCAAAACTCGTCAAGAATCTTCAGAAAGCAGTCAAAAAGAGACTTCGCGAGGTGAGAGCAAAGAATCATCAAATGAACATGAAGCTGGCACCACGCGTCAGATTTCACCTGAAGCTTCAACCAGTGCGGTGTCAACTGAAAACACGTTCGTAGAACCAAAGTCGCATAATCTACATTTCAAATTCCACAATCCATTCACCCATAAGAAGATATCTAAGAGCATCAGCGCCCCATCGTCCCCTGTAGAACAGAAAGGTTTTGTTTATCGCTCATCATACAAGATCAAACGACAACTTTCGAAAATATCCAAAAGCAGCATGATAAAAAGCCTGTCCCATTATTCCCTGTTACCGAAAAGGAAGCATAGTGGCCCGAAACCTGCATTAAGTCAGCCCAGCTCATCTTCTGACGTCCCTTCCAAAGCGCCAAGTGAAACTGTTTTAGGTTCTGCCTTTTTGTCTTACTCTGATCTTCTCAGTCTTGATAAAGAAGGCATTGAAGCCAACAATCGTCTTCATAAAAGTGATGAGTTCCCTCATCATAAAGTCTCTATGTACATTGGTTCTGAACCAGCATCTAGAGCTTCAGTTAGTGGTCTGTCGTCACCTTACCACGGTAAAGACGATTACCATCCACACGAAGAGACGTTATCAAAAAAAAGACCTAGCATCAAACCCATAGGTTTGATCCATACTGCTATGGAAACCATTCTGATGGACAAAGTTCAGAGTCTCCTCGTGCCGACATCGCCTAATCCTGCCCAAGAGAGTGAACAGAAATTCTTTGATGACGTCAACGAAAAATTGGAAAAAGTGGAGGAGGCTAGAAATAGAATAGATTCCGAAAACGAACGAGAAATAAATCATAAAACTGAACTCAAACCTGTAGGTTTGATCCACACTGCGATGGAAACCATTCTGTTAGACAAAGTTCAGAGTTTAATCGTACCTACATCGCCTAATCCTTCACAAGAGAGTAAAAATAAATTCTTCGACGACGGCAACGGAAAATTGGAAAAAGCTGAGGAGGCGAGAAATAGAAAAGATTCCGAAAATGAACATGGAATACGGCATGTATCTGAACTTAAACCTGTAGGTTTGATCCACACTGCTATGGAGACCATTCTTATGGATAAAGTGCAGGGTCTACTCGTACCCACATCGCCTAATCCTTCACAAGAGAGCGAACAGAAATTCTCTGACGACGTCAACGAAAAAATTGAAAAAGTGGAGGAGGCAAGAAATAGAAAAGATTCCGTACACGAACGAGAAATAAATCATGAAACTGAACTTAAACCCGTAGGTTTGATCCATACTGCTATGGAAACCATTCTATTAGACAAAGTTCAGAGTTTAATCGCACCGACATCACCTAATTCTTCACAAAAGAGTGAAAAGAATTTTTTCGATGATGTCAACGAAAAGTTGGAAAAAGTGCAAGAGGCGAGAAATAGAAAACATTCTGAAAACGAACAAGAAATACAGCATGTATCTGAACTTAAACCTGTAGGTTTGATCCATACTGCTATGGAAACTATTCTGTTAGACAAAGTCCAAAGTCTAATCGCACCGACATCGCCTAATCTTTCACAAGAGAGTAAAAATAAATTCTTTGACGACAACAACGGGAAATTTGAAAAAACGGAGGAGGCAAGAAATAGAAAAGATTCCGAAAATGAACACGGAACACGGCATGTATCTGAACTTAAACCTGTAGGTTTGATCCACACTGCAATGGAGACAATTCTGATGGACAAAGTGCAGGGTCTACTCGCACCGACATCGCCTAATCCTTCAGAAGACATTGATAAGAAACTCTTTGATGAAGCAAACAAAAAATTTAAAAAAGTGGAGGAGACAAGAAATAAAAAACTTACCGAAAACGAACATGAAATAAGTCATGAAACTGAACTTAAACCTGTAGGTTTGATCCATACTGCTGTGTTAGACAAAGTTCAGAATGTAATCGTACCGACATCGCCTAACCCTTCACAAGAGAGTGAAAATAAATTCTTTGACGACGTTAACGGGAAATTGGAAAAAGCGGAGGAGGCGAGAAATAGAAAAGATACCGAAAATGAACAAGAAAAAAGACGTGATACTCAGTTCAAACCTGTTGGTTTCATCCACACTGCTATGAATACCATTTTGATAGACAAAGTTCAGAGTCTACTCGTACCAACGTCGCCTAATCCTGCACAAAATAGTGAAAAGATTTTATTTGATGACTTCAACGGAAAATCGAAAAATGTTGACCAGTCGAAAAATTACAAAGATTCTGAAAAAACTGATCTTAAAACAGACAATGACAAACAAATACCTATTAAATCTCAAACTCATGATAAAGATATGAAAAATAAAAATGACGAAAGTGCAGACAAAAAAGACAAGAAACTAATTAGACAAGACAGTATTGATTCGTTGAACGAATCTGATAAAATGTCCAAGGAAATCGCTAACATTTCACCTAAAGTTTCCCGTGCGCCCATGTTACAACATTTTCATCCTCTACTTAGCGGACCTAAGTTAGAGACCATACCTTCATTGCCAGAGACTAGCTTAGACTGTAGTCAGAGTATAGACGGTGATAGCATATGTGGTAATGATAACGATAAAAGTGAGTGTAGCAACACTAACCAAGCTAGTGTGTGTGATAACTCGCATGCAGCGTGCGGTGTTGACAGGGAACGGGAAAGAGACAGAGACAGGGAGAGGGAGAAGGAGAAGGGGTCGCCGAGGCACGCTCGGCATGAGTCGTACGGCAATCGGGACGGGATCGCCGCTCACGCACCGAACTCTTCGTTAGAAAACGCCTCGACTCCACTCGGGATACATCGGCGGTCTTCGGATTCTGATCTTAGCATTACTCCTAAAGGTGAGTATTTTATAATTTTGCGTAGTGTTAACAGTCCTACTACTGTTGTTTAATCCTATGTTGGTAAAGTTTATTAGTCATTAAACAAGAGAGATAAAATATCTTCAGTAGAAGATAGGTGTAGGTTGATACGTTGATGAAGAAGATAAAATAAATTAGGCTAAAAAAATATTGATAAATTGAACTTATTGCTGTAGCATAAGAGTTAGGCAACTTCCGCCATTTTTGTTGCTAGCCTATTACCCTCTTACACAGTCAGCTATTCGAATGTGCAGGTTTCCTCACGTTGATTTTCCTCCACCGTAATAGCATTGGGTAATGTACTTAAGTTAGAAAAACTCATTGGTACATGGTGACCGCGGGGGTTCGAACTTGGTACCCTATGCCACTGGGCTACCGACACTTTTAAAAGGGTCGAAACTCGGAACCTTACCATTTTTTCCACAGGTGGGTCTCTAAACACGTCACTGGGCAACAGTGGCAGCGGCGGCGGTGCCATCCTTCGTCCGTCCATGAACAGCAACAACCTGGAAATGCTGGAGTATCCCTTCCTTACCATGTCGGAGTATCCACCAGGTTTCATTGTTCATATAGGTGAGTGGTGTTTGGTTTTTTATTTTTATTTTTAGTAAGTGAAGGGATTTCATTGATTAAAATGTTTTCATCTCTTTTTAAACGGCAAATTTTATTTATTCCGTTTATGACGATTAAGTCGCTCCTTGGTGTCGATTGTTTAAACACAAGTTTGAAAACGGAACGAGTTTTCTCTAAAATGACTCTCGAGTCGCCTATTACTCAAATTAGCTTTCCACTCTTGCGTCAATGTACTTTAAACTAATTCGCGGCGCGCCATCTTGGGTGTGAAACACTGTAAACTATATTGCAGGCGGTACAGTTTGCGCTCGCTCTGTTAAACTGATGGACGGCGGAGAGAGCAGCTCCCGCGCCGCGTGGTGGGCCGAGCTGCGCACGGAGCTGCGCGCGCATGCGCGGGCGCTGCGCTGCAACGCCGTCATAGCGTACAGTGAGACAGCCGCCATATGGTAAGTCTTTATAGGATGGGTCACGGGTGAGGCATAGCTCAGCGAGTTTTAAACCTTAGGTAACAATGGCAAGGGACAGTCAAAGTCAAAAATATCTACACGCCCCTATGACACCGATAATAAGGTCTATAATATGTTTACATATATTTGGTGTGATGGCCGTACATTAGTGCTTTTAACTGAGCATTGCTGGTGGAACCGATGGCTGTTACAGCGGGAAGGTTTTAGGCGACCACCTACCGAAAATTGTGGCAGGTCTTCAAGGTGGACTGACAATCTGACAAGGGTAGCAGGAAGCAGCTGGATGTGAGCAGCACAGGACCAGTCATGGTGGAGATGTTTGTAGTAGAGCTATGTCCTGCAGTGGGCGTGATGGTGATAATGTTGAGTAAAACTGATATATTTTTGCCTTTGTCTGTTACGCTTTAACGGCTAAACCGCTGAAACGATTTCGATGAAATTTGGTATGAAGAGCCTAACCTAACCTAACCTAACCTAACCTAACCTTTCCCGTGTGGTGCCGGGTTTAGAATGTTGCCACTCCATGTCTTCCCGTGGATGGCGTAAGAGACGACTAAGGGACTAGGGGCTGTGTAGTGCTGTTAGGCGATGGGTTTTCAACCTGTCACTAATACACGGGATAACATCTTAGCCTGGTTGTGCAAAATGTGGTCACAGAATTATCAACAAGTTTTTGGAGTTGTTGGTGAGTCTGTGGCTCTGCCTACCCCACTCTGGGAATGAAGGCGTGAGTTTATGTTGATGTTGTTGTTGTTGGTATGAAGATGACTTGAGTCCCGAGGTTACTTTTTATTCCGAAAAATTTAACTATTCCCGAGAAAAAACGACTTTTACTCGGAATCGCGGGCATCAGCTGGTTATCAATAAGTTAAACTTAGTTTCGTGGTACTCCACGGGTCAAATACGACAGGTGAATCAATATTTTTCCTAAATTTGATTATTCCGCGTAGCAATGCTTTCAGTTGCGTTTTTTCCGATTCTTGATTTTTCCTGGTCGCTAATTTACCCGTTGTATGTAAGTAGGTCGAAATAGGTGGGTAGGTTTAGGTTATAAATGTTAGTTTTACTCGAAGGTTCGGGCAAAACTAACTAAGTTTTATGTTAGTATAGCCCGAAGGGCCAAATCACCAAAAAGTAGGAGCTCCACGCCAGACTGTGAAAATGATATAACTATTCAGATAAATACAGGTTGGAAATTACGATAGTGGAATCATATCTGCTAAAAAAAAATCTTCGACAAAATAAGCTACTAAAAAAACAAAGACTGGTAAAATTTGCGAATGGTAAGACGGACAGAAAAAAAAGAGTTTGGGAAAAAAATCGCCACACTCAATACGACTCTGTTCTGTTGTTCCAGCGAGGACGTATGCGTGCTGTCGGCGTCAGGCACGGCGGCCGTGATTGACCTGGAGTGGGCGGCGGCGCGCGTGGAGCCGTGCGGCGCCGCGCACGTGCCCTACTCGCCCGGCGCCGGGCCCTACCGCGCGGAGCTCTCCGTCTGCTCCAACTGCAGGTACCAAGAAAAAAAACACGTCAAAAATCTACTAGACTAGACCACTGCTGAGAAGTAACGCCACCAAAGTAGATATGGGGATTGGGTATACCTGATTTAAATCACTTTTTAGGTAAATACCTTGGTAACACTCTTTGTATATACCCAATCTTCTTGGTAAATTTGGTACATGTTCGAGGTAAATACCCACTTCTTGGTATTATCCGGGTAGTTGCCTAGGTAGGAAGGTAATATCTGCCTAGAGGGCGCTCTTCTTATGTATAACAAGATACATTTCGTCATAAATGCCTTGGCTTGAACAAATTGCACATGTATAATAAAGAACAATTCTTCGGGAACGGTTTCCGTGATCTAACAAACTGCGGCGCGAAAGTGCCCTACTCGCACGGCGCAGAGCCCTATCGCGCCGAGCTCTCCGTCTGCTCGACTTGCAAGTAAAGTAGACATAGGATATACCCAGGTAAATATTTGGGTAAATACAAACATACATATCTTCACGCCTTCATTCCCAGTGGGGTAGGCAGAGCTACAGAATTACCAGCAACTCTAAAAACCTGTTGTTAATTCTGTAACCTAATTTTGCACAAACAGGCTAAAATATTTACTTGGGTAAATACAATTTTTAGGTAAATAACTGGAGTAAACCATTTTGAGGTAAACACCTGAAAACACACTTATTAATGAACGTGGAGTAATCCTTAGAGGAGCTAGGCTATGCTTAGTCTTTATATGTCATTGTCAAATTTCAATTTGACACATAACGACAAAGCATTGATTAGCTCCTTCACGGTTATTTACGTGTGTTATCTATTTATTTATTTCAAAAAATAACACAGTATAACACTAACAATTATTGATAAACAAGAATAAGGCACACTGATATGCATAACATTACATAATATCAAACATGAGTTTACACTTTCCAGAAGTTACAGGTTTTTAGTTATAAATAACTAATTTGTTATATGAAACGACAGACGCACATTCATCACCTCGCAGAATCTCAAACATTTACTCTAAAGCGCAATTCACAGAGGGCGGGTCGGGTGCGGAAGCGGGCGTATTGCCGTTATAATAATAATAATAATAAATTTTATTTCAGGCAACGAGGCCCATATTTGCAAATACCTTATAGACTAACATACATAACAATATAAAACTTAAAACTAACACCGAGGTGACAGAATAGTGTGGCCCTGTTCTGCCAAAATTAATAATACACTTTCGCGGTGTCCGCTAGCCGGCGGCCACGAAAACAAATATATATAGTGCGCTCTGTAAGCAGGCCTATCGGAGAATGCGTGTACTCCAGCTCCCGCGCACGACCCTCCCTCTGCGTGAATTGCGCTTTAACATTACCAATCTGTTGTGTTTAGACGCGCCCGCGTCCCAGCCGTCTTGCTGGCCACCTGCGCCAAGCCAGCCAGTCTCGCGGCGTACTCCGCAGCTTTGCCGCTCACAGCGGTGGCAGCACGCGCGCGCCGCGCCGCGCCCGCCGCCGAGCCCGGCGCGCGGGACATCTCCGACCAGCTGCCGTTCCTGGAGTACGAGCTGCATAAGCTGCTGCTGGCTAAGTTGAGGATGCAGGTTAGTCGGGACCCTATACATCTTATCTTACAGGTGGGCCCTTTCGGATACACTTCGACTCTAATATTTTGTTGAGGACTCTAACTCTTCTACAATCAGCTGTTCGAATGTGCAGCGTTCCTCACGATGTTTTTGCTTAAAATCGAAAAGTGGTCCGATGGACTTGAAATTTTGGTACAACGTGATTTTAATTTAAGGCAATTTTAACCTCCGACGCGAAAAGAGGGCGGGGGGTATGCGAGTGTGTCTGTCTGTCTGTGGTCGTATGTTTTTAACGAGTGAACCGATTTGAATGCGGTTATTTAGAAGCAGTACGTATTCTAGCGATGGTTCTTAGCTAGGTTTCATGAATCGATTGGGCCGGAGATATCAGCTATGAAAGAAAGTATGACCATTATATCGGAAGTTTTTATCTATCTAATAATTATTTTGTAATAATTTTATAGTGGTTTTTTTTTTCAGAATACCCTTGACGTTACTTGGGTTTACCTAGTAATGCCATACATTAATTCATCTAAATAACCTTCTTACTTTTGTCACATAACACTCGCTGTCGTTCCCAGGGAGCCAACGCGCTGTTCTCGCTGACGACGCAGATCGCGGTGGGCGAGCGCTGCGTGATGGCCATCGCCAGCGGCCAGGCCGTCAAGCTGGCCGCGCTGCCGCCGCCCACGCCGCCGCGCATCAAGGTAGGGGGGGGGGAGGGGGCACACAGCTAAGCTTTACATGGTGGGAGCCCACAGGTCAGCAGTCGAGGTGAAGGCGTGGAAAAGGTGAAGTTAGGGAAGGGCGGGGACGATCTAGGAGGGATCATGACGGGAGCTCACAGTAGACAGTCGAGGCAGTGTCTAGGTGAAGGGCGGCAAATCGAGGTTAAGAAGTTGCGGGGACGCCGCCGCCATTTTGTTATTTGGTCTCTTTTACTATCATTATTGAATTAGAACAAAGCATAGCCTCGACTTTACACAAAAACCACATCGCGACGCCTCGCCTCGACTTCGCAGTGAGCGAGTTCTCGAACGCTGCGGGATGCAATCACTTTATAAAGATAGACCTCTATGGTCACGGTCTTTGCGGGGTATGACTCACGGAAATTTACATTAACAAGAATTAAGATATTCAGGAGCTAATTTACCAAGAATTAAAATAAGTTTTTTCACAATGATATAAAACTAAAAGACATGGAAAAAACTTACATATATTTGGTTAATAGGGTGTTTTAACATAATAAACTACGTTTTTAACTAAGATAAACTTGTTACAGGCAACAGAAAACGACAAAGAAGCGCTGGAAATCCAAAAAGCACTGTGGGACGCGTTCACAGCCAACAAGGCAGCCAATGGATATGACGCTGGTAAACAATAGGGTTCAATTTACTATTTTATACTTAAGGTACTTGGTTTATTTACGCAGAGCCCAATAGCAAGCTTTTATAAAAATTGTAAATGTAATGAATTGTATTTTAGAGTTATTGGTGGTTTTGTGATTTTATAAATACCCTCACCGGCAAAAAACTCGCCCACCCGTCTTTTCAAAGTTATTCATTTTCTCCCACATGCTCGGAAATGTCAACCTTACTGTCGTAAAATCAGCCCGCGAAGTTCTGAGTTCCAGGCCCAGGCAAAATTAAAAAAAAAGTTATTATTTACCAGCGGCACCGGCCGCGAAAATGTATACAAATTTCATTACGTACCTGGTGTTTTACTTCTTAAAACCATGTTTGGACTAGGATAACTAACTCCAAACAGCCAAACACTCGTGCAATCAAAATCCTTCCTTGTATATTTTACTTTTTAAATGTCATAGACTAAAAAGTCAAACATTTTCAAACAGCGTTTACAGCGTATTTAAAAGTGTATCAAATAGTTTGAGGTTTTTTTATAGAAATTGTGTTCATAAACAAAATAAATTGCCGAAATAACATAAACGCGTAATAAATTTTATAATTTAAACCATATTTTATTGAAATTGAATTTATAACGTTTAAATGTTTGATTTTATTTAATGCTTTGTTTCAGTACTTTTAATCGTAGGTGTTTCTTTTTTTTTTCAAGGAAATTTTGACCTGTTTAATATTTTAACAATTTGTGTTATATTTTCTCGCATTGTTGGAGAAAAGCACTATACAAGCCTCGACCGGGAAGGGCGGTTGCTGGACTCGTATATAGCGCGGCCTCGACTGCGTCTCGGCCACGCTAACTCTACTCGTCCCGCAACGGCCTATTTCCCGGTCTGTGCAGTAATGTACTATTGTACAACAAAAAAACATCCTTTGATTTCAAGACAATGCTTTGGTTTACTAGAAAACAAAATAATATTAATGAGGGCGCCACTGGTCGCTCGGCCTCCTCTTAAGGTTGTCATTTTTTCAACTGCAACGTTTCTCGTATTTTTCCAGTGTTGCCAGATCTCAATACGAACGGCGCGCTACCGGAAACGGAAGGGGAAAGAGATGAGGCGCCTGCGCTCGACTTGTGCTCAGATAAGGACGCATGCGTACTAGAGTTGGACGAGGCGGAAGATGTAAGCTACTTTAGAACTTATTGCCTAAATTTGAGGACAAAATAATAATTAAATCGCTTAATTTGATTGGACTACAATGTATGTTTGTATGTAATTTTTTTTTCATCATGAATTTAAAGTTTAAATTAATGTATTGATTTTTTACAGGTTAGTTCAAATACTGACACTTAATACATTAAGTACATTGTTTTAAATTGTCTTTATCTTACACAAGTTGTGGCGTCGAAAGTAGTTAAGAAATTTTGTATCATGTCGCATTACAGTCACCTAAGCAATGACAAACAAGATTGTCAAATGTGTTAATGTAAATTAGGTGTTTGAACTATATTTGTTATATTGTAAGGGCTGGAGCTCCGTGAAAATATGCTGGAGTCTTCTTATTGCGCGTATTTTATCTGGATCGCCGATATATATATAGAGAGAGATGGAGGGAGGGTATACAATGTTTACTATAACTACGAGTAAATATAGATAATTAAAATACTGTGTTGGTGTTTCCAAGTTGTTTCAAAGTGATAAAGTACAAAAGTGATCAGCTACTTTTCACGCTGACTGGACTTTGGGTATTAGACAACGATAAACGTCTTAAACATACCTATTTACCCAAATTCAGAACGTACAAACCTAAACCCAGCACCGCTAGCTTCGTCGCTCACTACCAACTAGAGTTTTTGAGTAATAGTAGATTGTACAACAAGTGCATAAAACGTACCATTTTATCCGAGACGTGCATATAGCCACCCAAGCCGGTACGGCGAGGGTGGATGGTCACGTCGAGGGTAAAATGGGTTTTTTGCTCGAGTTTTACACTCTGCTTTTCACTTCGATTGCAAGGAAATAAAAAAACGATTAAGTATATACAAGAAAATTTAAATTATAAGGTATTTCATGAAGTTTTATTGTATACTTTGGCTGTTGGTATCCTTGCCTTGGTCTTAGAATACTAACAAAACGAAATAAAGTAAAGAGGTTATTCTATGAAGTTAAACTTGTTCGTGTGGCTGTTGGACCGATTGCCTTGGTCTTCGACGAAGATTTTACTTTATGCACTAGTGCATAAAATGCGATTTTATGCAGCCTATACCCAGCATAAAGAAGGACTTTACGAGCATGAGAAGTGAAAAAGTTTTTTTTTTCTTTTCAGGTGGAGACAGCGCGAGTATTGGCTACCCGGCGCCCCACCATGCACGTGTTCACGGCCGCGTCGCGCGCGCAGCCCGGCGCGCCGCCGCAGGCCTTCGCCCAGGTATACATCTCGTCACATAAAAAGGTCGCTGATCTAGGATGTTGCTGCTTCGTAACTTGATTAGAATAGAGTTTGCAATTGAGTGAACGCATCTAATGTCAGAGGTCTATTTACGTGACGGCAATATTATTACTCCTTTTAGGGTTCCGTACCAAATATTGAAAAATGAAATCCTTTATGAATTTACTTTGTCTTATGCTCGCAGCAAAATCGAATTTTGCCCACTGTCTTTAACCCGTGGAACGATTTAGAGCCCGGAATTTTCGGGGGAGCTTTTGACAATTTGTAGGGACAGAACACTACTGTTTATCGATGTTATCGACAAATCCATAGTTCTTTTAATTTGTGTTTTTATTAAATAAATCTTCAAAATTTTCGATGATACGTACTCTTATCAGCAGTTGATGATGAAAAAAGTTCTAAATGTCGGAAAGTTTAATCCGTCAAATTGCTTTATTGAAATGAGTATAATCACGAAAACCTTTATATTTTATAACTCAAGAAAAGATTACTCATCCGTCTGAGACCACTTAACGTTCTAGGTGGCCTGAGTGCAATAGGTTTTCGTGATTATACACATTTCAATACAGCAATTTAACGGTTTAAACTTTCTGATATTTCGAACTTTTATCATCATCGAGCGCTAATAAGAGTACGTATCATATCATCGACAATTTTAAAGATTTATTTAATAAAAACACGAAATAAAAAACTATCGATTTGATAAACAGGAGTGTTCTCTCCCTACAACTTGTCAAAAGCTCTCCAGAAAATTCCGGCCCCTAGATATATCATACACATATGTAATACAATATCAATCTTAATTCGAACGACTCTGACGCCAAATTGAAAATAATCCTGTCAACTGACGTAGTCTACACTCCACGGGTTGAGCAGCAAAACCTGCCTTGATCAGATTGCTAAGGTATTGTTACGTACGTGGGGGTAGATAACTGATAGAAATGCACGAATACACCGATAATCAAAAGTAGACTTTAATAACGCACTTACTTAAACCGTTACAAACAATTATCGCACAATAAACTTCGAATACTCAGATGATCGCTCGGGTCGCTCTTGTTCGCACTGTTCGCTTTCCAATTAAAGACTGAATAGGTACTTGCAATCGGTCCGCCTTTATAGTTCCCGTCTCCGATCATTCCAGAATGCGTTCTGGAATGATCGATGTACTTTGCCCCGCCGGTCGTTCGAGACTTCGTTGCTGGAATGTTCTACGCCTTTCTACATTCTATTGTTCGCGATGTCCTTGACCTTGACTCACGGGTCTGGAATATTCTGCGTATTGCCGTCTCATTTTTAATCGTGTTGTCTCTTTCTCATGCTTCTCGAAGGTTCTCGGTATCGCTGTCTCTTTCTAATCATGCTATCTCTTTCACTCTTAGTGGAAAATTGCCATATACCAAAATTAACGATTAAAAAATGAGACGCCTTATCCCATCGGCGTAACAGTATAAACATGTTCCCCAGGTGTGGCGCGCGCGCCTGGCGCTCGCGGGGCAGGGCGGCGGCGCCAGCATCGCCGGCGAGCGGCACGTGGCGCGCGCACTCGACGGCGTGGCCTACAAGCTGCGCCGGCTCCGGCCCTGCGCGCTGCTCTCGCCAAGGATACAGCTGGAGCTGCCTGAGGTAACTTTTACCCCCGGCGCAAAAATTGTTATAAGTTTGACCGCTATGTGTGTGTGGCCACGTAGGTCTTAAACGGGTGGACCGATTTGGATGTGGGTTTTTTTATTTGAAAGCTGGTTTTCTAGCGGTGGTTCTTAGCTAGGTTTCATGGAAATCGGTCGGGCCGTTTAAGAGATATCAGCTCTGAAAGAAGGGGTCACCATTATATCGGGGGTTTTTATTAATCTAATATAGGGTTATAATTTTGAAAGTAAAAATGTAATGAAATGAAAGACATACTCGTACCGTCTTGATTTTGACCTTCATTATTGTCTTATTTAAAAATGAACTAAAGACATTTTTGTTTGGTTTATCCATACCTACTAATCAAAAGAAGTAAAAGTAAAAACAAAGTAATATTTTGCCAATTTATTAAGCGTGTTGTGCTAGTTGTACTTTGGTGCCGTCACCAGGATTTTTACGGTTTAATTTTTTGTTTGTTTGTTACGCTATTTCAGCGAAGATATACTCCGTACCAAAATTCATTTGAACTGGTTTATCGATTTGAATAAATAATTAATTTTGAATTCAGATAATGCCAAGGTCAAAATCAAGGTTGTGTGTATATAATAATTAGAAAATAGCGACTCCAAGGATTCTAAAACCACGTTATGCCATTGAAAACCCAAACCCTAATTATACATACTTGGAATTTATTTGGTTTGTCTTTATTTTATGTCTGGTGATATTTGAGGGAGCACAAATAAGAAAATTTCTACTAGATTTAGGAAATACACTTCAATCAATATTTATTTATTCACAAATAAACGAGAAAGAGCGACGTGAAAATAGGGTTTTATTCTTTTGGACGTAATATAAATTACATCTAAAAGTTTTAAATATACTTATGTTTTAAAAACCACATTCATAAAATTCAATCCATCTTTTCAGGATGAGATCCAACTGGTAGTATCAGGCGCTGCCATCCGTCTAGCCGACCCGAGCAAGCCCGAGCCTAACGGAGACGGCGCCAACCATAGCGCTGATGATGACGACATCTTCGCGCTCGACGAGGAGCAGCTGACGAAGGGGCCGGAGGAGGAGAAGGCTGTGGTGGTTAATGGACAGGTAAAGTTATTTTTGAATACTCAGAAAGTGGTACTTATAGTTGCTGTATATCGTGGATACAGTTGGATTTTTTTAACTAGTGCATTTTAGTTTTTGTCGCTGCATATAGAAAGAAAGAAAGACGAAGAAAGAATTCACTACACACATATCGTGCGGAAAAACGAATTTTTCGCTCTAAAATAATTTTTTCATATTTTTTTTACGCTTTTTTGTTCAAATTACACTGTGATTTTTCAGACTAAAGTAAAATTTAATTTTTGTTTGATTGGAATTTTTTCGCAAATGTATTAAAAATTGTCGTTTGATACACGTAAGGACCTGTCATTTTCACTCGTCCAGAGTCTTAACCCTCGCTCTGCTTTCCGCACTTCCATCAAAATGTACTGATTTAAGGAATCGAGATGGTCACCTATCACAAGGTGGATTTTTTCCCAACTATTCCATTTGTCAGAATTTTCATTTGTTAGAAATGAACTTTCCGGGATTGTTGTATAATAAACGAAACCTTACCTCTAGGTATTATGCGTTAACCTCTTCAAATATTTTGAAAAAGATATGGATTTTGAAGAAAAATAAGGTTTTTCTGACTCATGATTTTTCGGACAAATAAAACAGTTGGAAAACAAAATTTGAGTCTTGAGAAAGATTGGAGTTCTCATAAATTTTCGGACAATTGAAACAGTTCGAAAACTAAACTTTGAACTTGAGATAGATTCAAGTTCCCATGAATTTTCGGATAAATGAAACAGTCAGGAAACAAAACATCGGACTTGAGAATTACACCGGTTATCTTATCTCCACACCGGAACACATCAATGCTTGGCGGTAGGTTTAAAGATAAGACGGTGGTAGCGATTCGGACGGATCCTGTACAAGGTTGTACCACCACTAAACTATTGGTAGCTAAACAATTTAATGTAGAATATAATACCTAAGGATCGAGACCGTGCTAATATAAAAAAATTATAGAGCTATCTCTAAATTGTGCGTTTATGCTAAAATATTTAATAAAATATTTCAAACCCAAGTTTATTCTTCTCTTAAAAGTAGTTTTATTAATGAACAACATGGCTTTTTGAAGAAAAGATCCAATACCCGTAATATGGAGTCGGGCGGCCGAATTAACGCTATATATTTTTTATCAAGGCTTTTGATAGTATAGATCACTTTATATTGCTATGATAGCTAATTAATTCTGGCATACATGGTAATCTGTTTAGATGGTTTACGTCTTATGTACAAAATATAACTCAAGAAGTGGCGATTAATGGTTTCACTTCTGCCTGGCTTAGTATCCCGTCTGGCTTGCCACAAGGCTCTTCATTAGGCCCCTTTCTGTTTGATATTTTTATCAAATATCTTTGATGGTGAAAACATTATTTTTGATATAAACTTTTAGTGAATAGGTTGTTTTTGGTGCAGGCGTTTGCGCCGGCGCCGGGCCACGTGTCGCTGACGCCGCTGGGCGCGCTGGGCGCGGGCGGCGCGCGCCGCGTGTGCGCGCTGCGGCTGCTGTTCGTGCGCGAGACCACCGCCGTGCGCGAGCTGGGCGGGCTCAGCGGGTTCCTGCACACCTTCACCTGCGAGGTAACTTAGTCTCGACTATAAATCAACTACACTCCATTTTCAGACATCTTATACTGCTCTTACTTTGCCTTTATTAGTGGGCTTTGAGGCCTCATTCGGTGCTAACATTGAGCACTAACATGAAATCCTTTTGTGTTACTCATTTAACTTGTGGTTTTATCCAACGCAAACAAAAAAATGTTATAATGTTAACGTGTATACCTGTGTGTGTAACGGATAGACCAATTCGAACGTTTTTTTAAATGTATTTAGCTATTTATTACCTAACTGTTTCAAAAGCTATTCTTCTATTAAAACAGCGCGTTAAATTATGAACCCTGATTAGCTCACCTCAACCGATATCCTTTGGCGTACCCCAGGGAAGCATCCTTGACCCTACCCTAAATTGAACTGCTTCTTCACGGTTTGGTTGTTGGAGAGTTTTAAACTCTGAAAGTAGGAGTCGCAATCATGATAAGGGTTTCATTATCTATTTAATCGTTGATTATGGAGGAGACAATCCACGCCACTTAATAACCACAACCACCAGGACCACGTATCAATAAACTGATCGTAAGTAAATTTAAATCTCAGTCTGCGGCAGAAATGACGACGATTGGGTACTGAGGGGATCGACAGCCTTTTATGATGTGACGTTTCTTAAGACGGGCATCTCACTCAAGATCCCGATCCTAAGATGAAACTCACAACATACCATTTTGTTGTAGGTGTTGGCGATAGTCCGCGCGTACACGGCGGCGTTGGGCGGGAATGCTCTCACCTCCTTCTACCTCACGCAGCTCATGTTGCAGGACAATGCTCACAAAAACCAGGTATGTTGGGTTAATTAACCTCTTTGTATGTTTTGACACGAGCTTTTTAAATTCTTTTCATGTTCCAAAATGGTATAATTTTCCAAAATAATAATAATATAGCGGTGGGAAAACAAAAAAAAGCGATTAAATTACACTCCCTGTTAAATGCATGCGCAATGATTTTTCTAATTTTGGAAAATAGGCCGCTGTTCAGAGTGAAATTGGCAACATGATCCATTTTTAATTACCTAAAAACTGTTGCATGTGAAAGTATCCACTTAAGAAATTTATAGTTCCAGCTGTTACCGAGTCAGACAATTCTTTTCAAGCTCTAGTTACATATTTTTTTGACAAATCAAATTTTATTTGTCTTTTTGTTATGTCACTGTACAACCGAAAGCCAGCAGGTTTGTATTTCTGTGTCATTAAAAATGTTTTATATTTCAGGGTCAATGTCTCCTCTCAGTCGGGGGCGACGTAGTTCATATTACGTATTAGATAATAGAAACGTTATATAAACATGACATATTTGTGTTGTTAAGACCTTCTTGTTCTGAGTGCATTCAGTACAGACTTTTTCAGGTTTTGCCTTATTAGTATTATAACTATTCGAGTGATAGATGCTTAAGCTATTTGGTGTATAAGTGAAAAGTTTAACCGTCTTATTCATAAACGCGCAATAGCTAAAGTATGCTTAAGATTATGTTTTGTCTTTATCTGTCATTGTGACTTTAGCATTTGACAGAAAGTAACACAGAAGACTCCATATATAAAGCTTTGTTTCATTCATAACTTGTAATACTCTGAATTCTCTAATTGAGTTACACAGTGTGGTAAAACAGTGTTTTTTTAGTTTTGTTTTAATGCAGTATTTCTTTTTTTTTTAATAAAGCATAGCTTTATTCCGTGACAGGCTTTTACGCAAAGAAATTGATTAATTATGAACTAACAAAGCCTCTTATTCTGATTTATAGTTACCTACTGGAATGCGCCTAGAACAATTTAGTGTTCGGTAGTAAAGTACAGTAATGAGCAAAGACATACAGGGTGCCATCGGAGACGTAATCAGAAAACACTTTTTCAGACCTGGTAATTGATGGTCATAACAACGTAATAGGAGTTACTTGAAATAAACGTTCTTTTTTTTTGTTAATTTTATTCTTCAATTATGTCACTAATTCACTAAATCATGGTTACCCTAATTATTTCATGACAACCTCTTTGGTTTTCATTCAGAAAAGTTTATTATTATGATACTTTTAAAAATAAAATGACAATGTCACTGTAAGTCACTCTTAGTAAACATGTGTTACGCATTACGCATGTGGAACAAGTGTATCTTTGCATCTCTTTCTTGATTGTAGGGTGACCACGCTGTTTGAAGGTCATAATTTAATTTTAAAGATTACATGATTAAAATAAAATAATGCAACTATCGACCTGCATTCCTGTGTTACTGTAATCTCAATTTAATGCTTAATTAAGTATTGTCACTTCTGATTACGTCTCCGATGGCACCCTGTATAAACACTTCCATTGAAAAAAGGTGTAAAAGTGTATACATGTCTTTATCCTCGACTGTACAATTCATTTATTTCGTCCCAAACGTACCTATTATAATCTACCTTCGAAATCAACGAAAAAGACTGTTAAAGTCTTTGTAAAACCCTCTTTGGTGGCCTTTTGTATTATGGGAACGGGTCTGTTTCATTATGTATAACAACATTTGATATAATGTCACATTAATAACGTTTACTAGGTATAATAAACGTGAGATATATAGCATTGAAAACAATTCAATTAGT
Source organism: Acleris cristana (assembly GCA_948252455.1). NCBI lineage: Eukaryota > Metazoa > Arthropoda > Insecta > Lepidoptera > Tortricidae > Acleris > Acleris cristana. The sequence goes on along the minus strand of OX411791.1, from coordinate 1,646,509 downwards.
ATAAAAGTTCTTGTTTTATTCTTTTACTACTTATAACGTTCGAATAGACTAATTTTATTTGATATAACGTTCATTAGGTATATGAATTATAACATATAATGATACTAGAAATAATTATCATACGACTTAAAGTCCATATCTATACATACCTGGTTCCCTTCACATATTTAGTTACTCCCTCTTTATTAGATTGGGTTTGACCCGATTTTTTGCTTTTTTGGATTTGATAGGGTTATAATATAATGTAATGGAAATAATATTATCATATAACAATTTGAAAAAAAGTTATAATGTCCATAGTTTGTTTTTATGAAATTATATATTGTTTCGTTATATGATTCGTTCATTATACCAACGTTATATAACACAAAATTATACGAAATGGACTTTATATCTAATGAATGAGTATTATTATGTTTTATTATTTACCCATTTTGGAGCGTCACATTTTTGACCTCCTTTCAGGTTCGTTTAGATAAAACGTATTTATCCTCCTAAGACCGGAAATTTTCCATTGGAATATACACTTATTGTAAATGCAATAGAGTCAATTATCTAATTTGATTGTTAGATGTAAAAACAAGCGAAAATCCACTTTATCTCCATGGCAATAAAGCTGTATTCTAATGGTTGCTATGTAATCTTTTTTTACTACAGGTCTTAGGAGGCTATGACTATGTTAATTCGAGTATATTTGTAAAGCGAATCGAATGCCTATTAAAAGTGTTGTGAAACGAAATTGTGTAGGTTTAGCGTTTGATACACCGGACCTAGAAAAAGTATAATTATGCTAAATATTTTTACTTCCTAATATTATTAATGTGTATTCATTTGTGTGTAAAAATATATCGTTGTTTTACCTAGATCGATTATTTGTGATATCTTTATAGTCAATCCTACCGACTTCGCCAGATAGCAATTTTTTTATCCATATAAATATTTTAAACGGTGCCGTGTTAGATACCGTCTAAGCAATAATAAAATCGATTTATTTCTAATATTGCTGTGTTTACCTTAAATTTTACATGCCAGAAGAAAAGGAACGAGACAAAATAAAACAAGAACCGACCGATTGTAATATAGCTTAAAGCGATATGAAAACTTTCGAGTTTGCATTAAGGGTTTATTAACACGTTAGCTTTTTGTTTCTCCAGTACAGTGACAGTAATTAGTAGAATAAGTCCTTAGTAAAATTCAGATTATAGGATCCCTCACTTCACGTAATACCTATGTTTTTACTTATGCACAACATGACACATTTTATTACATTAAGTTTGGTATCGTTAGCGCTGTTTGTGGTTGAAAAAATCCACGAAATATTAATCCTTACGCGCGTACAGTGGAGTTCATAAATATGTAGGTATACACTTTAGTACCTTGTCACTTTAATCGCTGTGATAATTCGTACATGGCAGTTTCAACATGACATTAAACACGACAAGGTACTAAAGTGTATTCATTTTTATGAACTCGACTGTACAAATATCTATTCGTTTTAAATATTTAAGTATTTGTGGGTGTTATTAAAAAGTCCACAATGTATAGTTTCTACTTCTTTGTTATTTATATTGATTAAGCGTTATCAGCAGGGCCCGTAATTTTCATGCCGATGACATCAATTTGACGTCACGCTCCATTTAGGGTGATCCCAAATAGTTTTATTGAAAATTATTAATCATTAGTCGTCAATCATTTTAATCATGTACAAATGACTTCAAAAGTTGATACTCTATTTACACGTGGAATAAATAATACCTACTTGATACGTGAAACGTAAATAAAACTATTTGATTTGTTTTTATACATACATTTTATTAAATGGTATTGTTAATAACACATTACAATAATTACGTAGAAAACAGAATTCCTGTCTATCGTAAAGCACGCCATCCTTCTTGCATTAATTCCCGTGCAAAGAAAATCTAAGTCATCTTCGCGTTCATACGTAATGCAATATTCATAAAAATACTTTTGTTTTGTAATCGTATTTTTGTTTGTTGTGTCACACATTTGGTTAATTATTATTATCTGCAGAGGTTGTTAAATGATTAATTATGACTAATTTAATCGGAATCATACTCTATGCAGCGTGACGTCATTTTTGCGTCAACGGCATGAAAATTACGGGCCCTGGTTATCAGTCATTGTTATTTTGTTTTTTGTACTTACCACGTTTTTTAATATGAGTATAGCACCTAGAAGCTAGTACTCGTATACTCTCTGTTTTACCATGATTTTTTTTTAACGGTGTGGCCATTTTGATTTCTTGCCTCATTTGTTATGTTTTTTGAGTTTGTACATTGTATTTTCAAATTTTTATAATCCCTAATGTCTTATTAAAAAAAACTAAACATTGAACTGAACATCGTCTTGTTGTAAAACAAGCAACGCATTTTTTAGGACTAATAATCCTAAAAATCTTTATAAGACAAATTATAATCGGTCTAACGATGTTAATACCTATGTAACTTTTAATATCAGCCTGCAAAAAACCTAATATTTACGTAAAATTTTCTACTTTATTGACAATTAGAATAATTTAAAAATGTATTAATAATTCCTACTTATTTAGGAAAGACTATATTATTTTGTATCATTAAAATTTAGATTTTTTTGTAAAATTATAGAATCATTCATTATAGAAAGTTGGTTGTATATGTACTTTTTTCAAGACTAACTTTACCTATATTAGTATATTAGCTGTCTTTGTCTCTCTACGTGTAGATTTATATAATGTATGTTGGTGCTATATAATGTAAAACAATCAGATTTAAGGTAAACTCTCTATCTATAAGTATGTTCAATAAATATCCTATGGTAGAAGCAATACTTCGTTTATGCAAAAACTGGATAAAAACCATAGCTCGGATAGGTCATTGCAAAACAATCGCAACACGGCAATATAACAAGATTAATAGAGTCGTATTATGGAAGTACAGTATTTTTTTATTATTGTATTTTTTTAACAGTGACTCATAATTGACCATAATTATGATTGTGAAGGTTAATATTTATTTTTAAATATTATCTTCCTTTAAACGTTTAATACGAATGTCACGTACACAATATCTCAAAGACATTTTCATCATAAGCTGGGGATAGTTCTTAATCCACTTATTAATTAACCGTATCTAATTTCACCATATTTTAAATATTTAGAAATAACCAAAAGTAAATAATTTTACATATTTCAATTATCACAAAACTGTTTCAGGAGCGTCACTTTGACAAAACTATGACAGATATTCAACTATAAACGTAGAATGTTAAATTACGATAATGTCCTCTTTAGATAAGAAATCATAATCTTGGGTATTATGACTCTATTGAATCTTGTTCTATTTCCATATCTGTTTTTGCCATGACTTGTCCTAGCTATGATAATAACAATAACCCTTCAAACTTCAGTTTACTTTGTCTAATTAAAAATACAGTTTTATGTCAGTATTGTAAGATGTTCCTTTTTTTTTAAACCAAACTCTTGTCATTTAAATGTCCTATCAACTCTAATTTTAACTTTATAACTTAAGAATACCCTGGCTGTGTTGTTAACGGTAGGCAAAGCTTTTCCATATTCACTAAGTGCAGGATTTTCTTATTCCCAGATAGAATATTTTTCTTTCGCTCATACCTTTAATTAGAACATGAGTTTTTTTGTAATCATTAACTCAGATAACACATGATAACATCATATGTCACAAAAGCCTTATTTAAAAAAAAACTACCTCCTACAGAAAGAGAAATCTGCACAAAGTTCTTATGAAAATGAATTTGCCTACTCTCTCCTCTTAAATATTATCGCTTTAGTAAACCAGACACTGCCTAACTCTAGTCTTATACTTAAACTTATACTACTAATTAATATAACTTAAAAGTTCAATTCAGACGCCCCACACTCATTTAAGTAGGACGTAAAATTAACCCTCTCAATGCCATTGACGGATTATTCCGTCATAACTAACCGTTAATGTATTCTACACAGCTAAAATATTTCAGCTGTTATTGACGTACTCGTATATGGCTACTTTATTATATAATATGGTGTAGAAAAGGTTTACTTGTAAACTGGAATACTACTGCAGCGCGTGTTCGAGCTACGCACGTGGGTATAAATTCGCTTCGGGTAGGGGTCTACTCGCTTACATATTTTTACGCATAATGATCATTACGCATAAAAATCTATTGTCATAAAACGGTAATTATAATAGAAAGGGTTTTATTGTTATCGACAGTGACACAAGCTTTGAACATCCACGTGCTGCCCTACTAAGCTTAAAGGCTATATCTCAGACGAAACACCTGTAGAAATTGCAACCTAGTTACAAATCAGAGCTGAATCTGCTTTGGCAGCGTGGCTCACGTGTGTAGCGTGTTCGTGCGTAGCGTACCTAAGCCGCAGTGGAATTCCGGGTTTACAGCTTGAATACATAAAGTCCTGTGTCGTTGCAAATATTTATTTTATATAGTTTACCTTTAACGGATTGTTTTAATATGGTGTTTACAACTGTGCCCTGGAAAATATACACGATTATAATGATTTATTTGTCCTCTTTATTTCCCCTATGGCGCCCTCTCCTTTCTACCATCAGACTTCCGGACGCACTGCGGGATGACATCCGTACCTGGTTGAAATTACGCATTTTCGAACGAAACGCTTAGCATCATCCTTCATAATACGTACTGAAAAAGAGTGGAATGTGCTTCCGGCATCGGTATTTCGGAGTGCATACAATCTGAACCTGTTTAAAGCTAGGGTGAAAAGGCATCTTCTGGGTGAGCTCGCTTCATCAAAACTCTCATTGAATACAAAACGGACACATTCCAAAATAATTTGCTCTTACATTGAAAATCTTATACGAACAGCTTCTGATTTTAAAATGCAACACTGACTGATTTTGGAATGTGTCCGTTTTGTATTCAATGAACGAAAATCTTCGTCCTCCAAGAGCAAGAGTTAGTCAAGAGCAAACCCATTATTAATAAAAAAAGTACTGAATGGGCGTTCGTGGATTGAAAACAATAACGTCGTTTATCCGTCGTAAGCTCTATACCGGTGGTACGGATACACCCCACAAATGCATTGCAAAGGTTAAAAATATTTATAAATAAATTAAGGATTGTTACATCTTGTTTTTAACCCTACGCCTGTGTTTGTTTAGGATCCTGGCAAGACCGTCGTCTGAGTGTGTTTAGGATCCTTATCATTACTACTTCTGCCTATTTTCGCGATTCTATGCCGTATGTTTTAAAGAATCTTAAAAATTCAATCTTCCATAGATAACATTCAGTAGTTCCAAACATGGAATCAATTGAGAGCTGGGAGCGTTTAAACTCGGTCGAGGCGACACAGACGAAGGGTTAATCGCGCAGTAAAGTGTGTTCTGTCCTTATCTGTCATTATAACATTTGAATTTGACAGAATGGGACAAAATACTCTAACTAAAATAGGTTTAATTTGCGTTTACAATAAAGGGGGTTAGTTTGTTAAGAATCGCTACGTGCAACTTGAAAGAGTTTACTATCCTAAGAGGCTTGGCACCGCATCAGCAATGCTCTCGCAGTGTTCTGACTAAATAAAAATTTAATAGGAAAAGGGAAACATTTCAATGAAAAACTCTCAGCTTGTCATAAATATGTATTTATTTAAAACATCATAATAATTACTTACACATACCATCAACGCCAATTAACCGTCCTACTGTGAACCTTACGCTAACGACTCAAGGCTCACAAGCGACTTACATACGAAGTTGACCACCGAAGTGACGAAAATGTTGACAACAATATATTTATTATTTATTATTTATTCTCTCTTACTTGTCTTATTTTGTAAACAAATTAATAACCAAAAAAAATAGTAATTCAATTTTCTATTTAGACATTTATATAATATATATTTAAAAATAATAATTTGGAAACTGTTTTTGATCTTTTTTAAATACTTGTTTACAAAATACGACCAGTAAGCGTGAACCAACTATAGTCTAATGCTAAAGGAGAGAGAGGTCGCTAGTATTCGGATACCATGTTTAGCTATAAATATTTATAAATGTTTTGGACGAAGAGTCGTGTCGTAGTTTACGCCATTGGGCGTCAGCGGCGGCGTCCGAAGCGCAGGAACGAGTGCACGACATCCTGCCGCTTCATGCCAGAGTCCATGAGGTGAGGGTAGTCCTGCACCAGGGCTAAGGGGGGAAAGAGAGTTACGAGGTCATTTTATGATATTGAGAAGGTATAAGCACTCTAAATCTGAGTTTTAAGAATATTTTGCTAAGATGGGCCCTTTCAATACACCTCGTGTCTTTAGGATCTTTTGTGCATACCCCTCTTTCACACTCGCTGCTCAAATCTAGGGTCGCCGGTCGTAGTGAAAAAGGGTTTAAGTCTAGTATACTCCGTTCATGTATATACCCTTTTTTAGTACAAGTTAAGTCGACTTATACCCTTTTTCACTAGGACTCCAGAAATGTGCAGGTTTCCTCACGGTGCTATACGTCATCGTAAGAGAGGGTAATGTACTTAAGTTAAAAAAATCTCATTGGTACAGTCAACAGCATAAATAAGTGATCATTTCTGTACCTTGTCGCTTTCAATCGTTTCACAATTTTGTTTACGTTTTCAAACACGACGTTAATGTGACAAGGTACACAAATGATCACTTATTTATGCTGTTCACTGTACATTGTGACCGCGGGGATCGAACTCGGTACCTGACGGTCACGAGCCGACACCTTTAACCACTAGGACACCGCCGCTTCTAAGAAGGATTAAGTATACTATTACGGCCTCTATGCTAGTCCCTACGCCGGTTATCTTAGGGTCTCCGCACACCTATCGACGCGGAATCGGCTTTCGCCGAGTGTTTTACACCACTATTCGCATTTAGACGATCGGCCATCTCAGCGGTTGTAAACCTACGTTCAGCAGTCTCATGCTTGGTACGGCCGCAGAGACGCCCGATCGCCTGCGATTTGCTATCGCAGCAGCTGTAAACTTACGGTCGACTCGCGTGCCCCGTACTGCCGCCGAGACGTCAGATAGCCCTCTATGTAAAAGTAAGGGTCTCCCCATACCTATCGGCGCTGATCTGCTGTCGCCAGCTCTAATCGGCTCATCGTAGCTACTAGGCCGTGGTCGGAACTCAGCCAAGTAAGAGTGCGGTTGGCTGCTAACAGCGTCTTACGGATGCGAACAGAACGAAGAATTTCCGGTCGTTAGACGTCGTTTCGCGTCGGCGGAGCCGAGTGACGTTTGTTTCGCTCTTATTTCGTATATATAAAGAGTTTTTTGATCAGCTGACGCCGATTCCGCATCGATAGGTGTAGGGAGACCCTTACTCCCATAACGGAACACAGCAATGCGACTACTGCTTTACATAAAGTTAGTTAGGTAGGTAGCTATGTTTTGTCGGTAGATGTCGCGAACTTTACTTTGCACTCGTTAGCGCATTCTCTACCTACCAGCTTCACATCTCAACTTTTTGCTGGCTTTCACCCGTGGCCTGAACGTGTAAGTATTTGTTAAGTATCATTTATGTTGATTTTTGGAAAAGCGAGGCGTCCAAGCACAGACAAGTCTAAAGGGAGGCCTCGGCAACTGAAAATTTATAAACTGGCTAAATGATATTATAGACTCTTTTTGATGTGCAAGCTTTATTAAAATGCTTCGTATATGAAACAGAATGTAAGAATGCCTGGTCTGAGCCATTCACGTAAAACGGTCAAATGTTTAAGTATAAAATGGGATTAGAATGCCGTAACATCATTTTTCATTGTGTCGTTTTCTGCCTGGCAGATTTTTGACACCACTCACATTCGCAATCGGCTTCAAAGTGGACCAATTGTTTTCATTTTGTATGAAGACTCACCCTCGACTTTTGAAATGAGAGCGATTGCGAGTGCGTTAGGCAATAAGCCCTTGGTCATACCTTGGTACTCAGGCACGTGCTCCCCAGCTGACTCTGCGTACAGTTCCAGGAAGGTGTTGAGAGCCTGGCAGAAGCTTGCGGTGCGCGGGTCGTCCTCTCTGGCGCCCGCGCATAACTGCGCCGGCGCCGCCGCCGCGCTCGCCGCCGCCAGCGCGGCCACGCAGCAAATCGCCCATACACGACACGCGTCACCTCTGTAAAAAGAAATGGTTAACTGAGTTCGGCCTCTATTTTAAGTTGCGACCACACCGGTGCTTAAAATACGGTGACGGTACGGAATCGCAGTGACGCGTCGTATTAGTCACTGTTTTTGACGCAAACTCCACACGAAACGAAACGAAAAATTTAAAATACCTACTCCTGTTTCAACTACTACCCCAGACCACCCAGACACTATTTTACAGTTAAAACATAGTTTTATTATCTACCATAAAATAGCTAATCTTTTTATAGTATAAGTACTTCGGCTACTTATTTGCGTAAAACCTCTTTCAATACAGTTTTTTCTACTACTTTACAAAGCCTCACGCCTCAAGTTGTAGGTCGTCTGTGAACCCTAATACTGCCCTAAGTGGCCTTAAGTCCTAGGATAAAAGATAATGAAGGATCTTCATTATGCTAACCACGTCGCCTCGGCTTGGAACGAAAACACAAACACCACAGTACAAAAGAAATGATGAACTTGAACAATACGCTTGTTTACCCCAATTTAAATAAGAGGAGGGCTAATTTATTTTTAATTGTTTATTTGTGTACGTTTATCCGTCTGTCAATCGTCTTTTAGGGTCTAGCAATCCAAACGCTGCTAACATTTCTGATTTCTATCGTAAATGTATGCAGTTGACATAAGCGGTTGACGCGATCGCTCATCAAGTCATCAGTTTACTTCAATTCCATACACATACTCGTACATAGGTACATACATTTAGCATTATGCATCTTGATTTTGTAATATGATAGAATAAAAAAAGCTGTTTTTATTTTACTAGGGTTACGGCACCAATAATGGACACTTTTCAGCTGACAGGCACCCCGCACCAGTAATGGAAACTTCACTATTAATTCAAATTTCATACGGTCCTAAATTGATTGTAGCGAAACAAATGAATAACCGTTATCTTCTGTAAAATAAGAATAGTGTCCATTATTGGTGCCTTGTCCATTACTGGTTTCATCACCCTAATTGTCCCATAAACACAGTATTAATGCAATAAAAATTCAGAAAGAACACAAATTCCAGAAAAATGTTCATGTTCTTTTAAGTAAGTAGGTAATACTAATTAGTGTAACATTAAATTAGCTAAATGTTACAATACTTTGCAAGGAAGCTCTTTTAAAACGTACAATCTACAATACAAAATAGTTAATGTTTTTAAAAATAAATTTAGTCACGTCACGCGGCGTTTCACTCACGCTCTACCTAACACAAACACAGAAAATGTAATCCTTAGAATAAAACCACAAAGGTAATGTTATTTGATCCCAACATCATAGGCTTCAGATAATTTTATTTGGACACATGTTTTTTCGTGCATGTAAGTTACATTCTTATGGTCGCCAGGGCCCGTATTAATCGCTTTTAGCGCGGGGATAAAGCCTGTCACTCTCACACTTCCATACAGGTCAGAAAGTGACAGACGTGGATAAACATGATATAACACGTCAAAAATATACCAGCTAAATAAACACCATATAAAACCTTTTTCACACAAAACAATTTTAATTGATTCAGTCTGTGAATTTTTGTAGTAAAATGAAAGAGCTACACTACGGACTAAAACTAAACAAACTTTGAGGTTGCTTCATTAATTATATATTCAATTCGAGAAGGTTTCTTTTAACTAAATAACCTACATTTTAGCTCGCCTTCCACGTAAACATCAAATGGAACTAAAAGGATCCCTCGTATCTACAGCAAAAAACTACTCAAAGTAACTACGCCATGAAAATAATAAAAGAAAAATGCAAAAGGGCATCCTCTTTGAGAGTCTATTGGGTTACACGCGTTACAGCGAAATCGGACTAACAAGGGTGTTGACTTTCATTGTGTTGATATTTCTTGATCGCGTTATATTTGTTGCAGTTTCTAGTGTAAATAGTGGAACATGTACTTCGTCTAAACTAATAAAGTTAGCAAAGATTTAAAATTGTGAGTAATTATGAAATAAAGAAACAATTATTTCTCAACAATAGGCGGGCCTACTATGGTTGCGTTTATCCCGTGACAAAAGTAGATAAAGCATCCGTCACTCTTATATACCTACGTGTCAAAAAGGGACGGATGTTTTATCCACATTTTGTCACTCGATACCTGCGGGCCTAGTATGGTTGTTTTTATCGCGTGACAAAATGTGGATAAAGCATCCGTCACTCTCGTACTTACACGTGTCAGAGAGTGACGGATTTCTTATCCACATTTTGTCACGCGATAAACGCAGCCATATCAGGCCCTCTGGTCAGGTCTCCCGGTTTTCCCCTACGTGTCAAAAAGGGACGGATGTCTTATCCACATTTTGTGACTCGATAAACGTGGCCATATTAGGCCCCCTGGACATACGTTTAACGTTTTTATTTAAATTGCACAAGGCCGAGATTCTAGACGGTAAAAACCATATCGTCTTTGACCTGTAAACGTTTTGGTAGCTCTTACTGACTTGACAGTACCTAGGGTGATGGCACCAACGTTGGCCACGTTCAGCTGAAGGCACCAATAATGGACACTTGACTCTTAATTAAAAAATCATAGGTTATTATAAATTGATAGTCTCAAAATAAATGTATAACCATTCTGTACCATAAGAAATTTCAAAACAAAACCATAACAGGTCAAAGACGATATGGTTTTACCGCCTAAAATAGAGGCCCTATTCGAATCCGCTCCGCTCCAAATTGACTTACAAATTTTGATGCGGACAACTTACAGACCTACATACATTTTCCACTACGCAACAATAAAGGTAACTATTTATTGTTGCGTGTGTAAAAGAGCATCGCAATACGCTTCACAAAACCGATATACAATCGTTTTCCCGCATTTCGGTGGATACCGAGCCGACCCTTGTATCTACGCATATCTCGTATATCGACGGAATGCTTATAAGTTGTAACGCAACACTTATTGGTTTGCTAGTCTCGTTTGCATTTAATTTATAAAACCTTTTGGGAACTCGACGCGCCTCTTGTTCGGGAGTATTATTTTTAAGGTCAAAGACATCGAAGCTTATATAGGGTGGGCGAAAAACTGTTTAGAAATAGCAGCAGCAGTACATTCGCTTAGATGCACATGCAGCGTAACACCCGCAAGCAAATTAGGCTGTTTACATCGAATTATATTCGTATTTTGTTACAATAACCACAAGTACGTGCGAGTGTAGCGACAGGGTAGGGGTCTACTCGCATACATATTTTTACGCATAATAATCATTACGCATAAAAATCAATTGTCATAAAACGGTTTTTACAATAGAAAGGGTTTTATTTTAATTATTATTATAAACTAACCTTACCTAACCTAACCTAATCTACACAATAGATGTTTATAAAATTTTGCAATGTTAGTCTAAAAGGGTGTTATGACAATTGATTTGTACGCGTAATGATTATTATGCGTAAAAAAAATATGCGAGTAGATAGTCTCCCGTAGCGACACTATCTAAGCGAATGGACTATAAAAGGCAGTGAAAGTGCAATTTCTGGCCCACCCTATACTAGCCTCTTTATCTAAAAATAGATCATCGCTTGAAGTAATGTAAATACGAAACTAGAAATCATATTCATAGAGAGCGTCGGTGGCTAAAGGGGTCGACTCGTGATCGTAAACTACCGAGTTCAAACCCCCGCGGTCACCATGTACCGATGAGTTTTTCTAATTGAAGTACATTACCCGATGCTCTTACAGTAAAGGAATCATCGTGAGAAAACCTGCACATTTGAACAGCTGAGTGTAAGAGCGTAATTTCACAAAAGATCCAAGAGGGGTCGAAGTGTATCCGAAAGGGACTATTATAAGGCAAGATCATACTCGTATATTATGACATTGTTGTACCTATATTATAAGAGTGATACAGAAATTACTGACATCGAGTCGGTTGACTTGGGCGTTCTAATAGGCGCTCGTTTATAATGTCCTCCTATACCGCCCTTAAGACACGATGTCCTATTGTCTATCCTTTGTAGCCGAATGGAGTAATGGATTGACGTGATTACAGGAAGTAGGGAACCCGTACATTAATGTAAGTTACTTGTTATCCTGGGAAATTAGATAGCATCAGTAATGTTAGCGACGTCGAAGTCGTGGGCTTGTTTTTTTCGCTGATACCCTAAACTAGCGACCCGACCTCGCTTCGCTTCGGTTTATGTGACTTTTCTGTAACATACATACATACATACATACATACATAAATTAAATCACGCCTGTTTCCCAGAGGGGTAGACAGAGACCACTTCTTTCCACCTGCTACGGTCTTGACAAATCTCTTTCGCTTCTTCCACATTCATACATCGAGTCATGCATCGTTATTCCCTCGGGAACTTTTTTTTTTTTAATTTTATGCAGTATACCTATAAGCTATCTTCATTCCAAATTTCATCCTATTCCGTCTAGCCGTTGCAGCGTGAAAGAGTAACAAACATCCATACATACAAACTTTCGCATTTATAATATTGTTATTATGTCGAAATTTGCTCAGTGAATACGTGCAAAACTTTTATATTCATCTGAAATGTATTGAATCTCATCAAAGCAAGAACGAAAATCCTACCACATTCTAAGTAAGTTACGTTAAACCGTAACTTGATTATCTTTCAGATGTCTATGTAACTCGGTTATTCCAATATATCGCGATCGAAAGTGATTGGTGAGATTTAATGTGTTGTTCAAAAAACAAATTGGCAATCTGGCGCGCGATATTTTGTATTTGTAATCTGATATTATTTTATTCCAATTTTGGTAAAGCGGAAACTCGTTGACATGTGTAACCTGCCAGTCCTAACCTACCATGGTCGCTCATTGAGAGCCAGAAGTCCAAATTGAAAGTTTGCGAACGAGCCATGGAGCGCAGAATTTTAGGTGTTAAGGGGATGGATCGCATTCGAAACACTATGCTGCGTGCCAAAACACGCATAGCTGACGTGGGTGATAAAACCATTAGGCTCAAAGAAGAGTGCTTGCGCTTGCACCCGAAAAGGTGGGCTAGTGGCTAGTGCAGCCACCACTTGGGTGCCGTAAGATTGGAGACAAAGACGGGACAATCCAAGATGGAGATGGCGAAAAGACTTGGATGCATAGCTCAGCAACTGGCCGGAACAAGCATCAGCAGCTGAGGTGTCTCCCCGAGGCAACCACCGGCATAAAAGGTTTGGTGGGCTTCCTCGAGGAGCTGGGATGGCTTAACTGAACATAATTATGTTGTAATCCCACCCACACGCAAAATAGGCGCTAGACGTCGAGTTGCGGAAACCAGCCCGCTTATAAATACAAAAATACAAAATGCATCAAACAAGTACTCTTCGAAGAGGCCTTTACACAGCAAGGACAGTATTTCTCTATATAAGTAAGTTTATCGTTACCTAGTACCCATAGTACAAGCTTAGAGCTTAGTTTGGGACTAGCTCAATTGTGTGATATTGTCCCTTGATATTTATTTATTTAGTCAACAATTAAGTTAATTAATGGCACAATAATCTACGTAAGCTTCTGCGAAAAATAGCCGCAGATAAGCCGGGATCAGTTTGTTGACGGGCGCATTATGTCCGTATAGCTAATACTGCGACTTAGGACCAACAACCGACTTGGCGGCGTAGCTAAGAGGGATCATCTTATCCTTTAACCTACCGCCAAGCAGCAGTGTTTACATTGTTATGTTCCAGAGTGGGGTAAGAACCGGTGAAGAGGCATATCTTAGTAATAGTAGTTTAAAAAAATTGGATGGTGGTGCGATCCCGACGGACCTTGCACAAGCTACCACCACTAATCCACCTACCACCATGTTTGATAGAGTTTCAAATTAAAACTGTGCTAAAGAAGTTTACACAACAACAAAAAAATCGATCGAAATGCAATTATAAGATCCTCATTCACAATTTTGAATTTTCTAATTCGGAAAAAGGTAAGTATTTCAGTTTTTTGTACAGGCAACAATTAATGTTACAAAATAAATTCCTCTTTGTCCAGAATTTGTTTTTATATAATTTCGAGCAATGATCCGAATCCCATAGAACCTGTTCGTATCATTAAAATAATTGGTAGTCGTTTCTTGCTCGGTCCTGAATTCAATCCCGGGACATAATTAGAGGTATTTGAACTCTACAAAACCTTCAAAAGGTTGCCAAATTAATTTAACTATATAATATATTTGTAACATTATAATGAAGACAAAAATTGTTGACAACATTTTAAAACCATGTTAATCAGTAATACCAATAATGTAAAAAAAATATGTACCTACTATTATTACTCTCAGTAATCATTATTTAAATGCGGCATAAATTAAAATATTCTCTGAATTATTCTAATATAAAAAAAAACAATGAAACATTTCCGAGATTGAAAACATACTCAGTACTTTTCAATCCCTACTAGAAGAGACGTGTCATTTCAACTTTTATTAACCCAAATTAAATGGAAAATACAATATATAACATTTGCTAATACTAATGCCAAAGATCTGACACCCAATTATATACACGAGGCAATACTAAACCAATAAGTCAGGCGATATAAAAAGCAATTGCCGCTTTAATAAAAAAATAAGTCTACGTAATAAAGTATGCTGATCATGTTCTTATTCCCCGGATTAATATGGCGAAGTATCTTCAAATTATCAGTAATAGGGCGTGTGTATGCGGGCCGCGGAGAAAGCCAAGGCTCAAGAGGCAGATTTATACACTGGTGCCATGTTTGTGGCATGAAAGAACGTTAAGTGTTCAAAATAGACGATCTATGAATTAATTTCCATCATTTTCTATTTTGGGTACGTAATTCTCGCCCGATGAGCTCGGGCGCCAAACCGCAGTGTAAACAGTTCCATGTTTAGTATTAGAGAGGAAAATGGTGATTGACAAGCAGCATGAGACATGTTCAGTTTTGAAGGTTGGCAACGCCATTGCAATCATGAAACTGAAAAAAAAATCTAAAACCCTCAAAATCACCCTGTATATTGTGGAAAAAAAAATTGAAAGAAGGCCGGAATGGTGCTTTTACACATCAAAAATCTTCCAGCGCTTACTAAGAGGAGACCACAAGAAACTCAACAGTTAGTCACAATTTACATTACAAACTATTAAAAAAATCTTATCATTTTGTTTATTTATTCTGTTTTATTATTTATTTTTATTGTCTCTAAAATGTACGGCGGTATGTTTAGTACATCATTATATTGTCAGACAAGTGTTTAAAATAAAGGTTCATTTATTTAGCAACAGGCTAGTGCGCGATTGCCATGAAAATCCTGCTTATTATTCTAAAAGCAACGATTTTTCCGCCTGATCACGCCGCCGGTAACAACATATAAACATAATAAAAACATACTTCTACTACAAACAACTCTCGGCTACAAAGATTATTCAAATCTGTTTCACGGTTACGACGTCCGTGTTGTTATAATGTGGAACCTATCAGTTCTGGTAGCAGACTGAACTGAAACTGGAAAACTTTATGAATATTCTAGAGAAATATGCAGCTGGTTGCCAAAAACGTATAATACTTTACGTATAATTCCGACTCCGAATTATTCGGGATATAAATGTTTTAAAAACCAAAAAACCACCTTCAAAAACACAAAAATAACTATGTTTTAAAATGATAGAATGATATTATGATTCTTTTTGAAAAAAGCACAGTCGTCCAAAAAGCTCGTCTCAAAAAAATATAGCTACTTATTTTACACTTGTTAGTTTGACTGGTAGAGAATGCCATTACGCATTAAGTCAGCTAATTATGTGCTTTTTTGTGTAATAAAGGTTAAATAAATAAAAAAAGATTTTAAAATGAAGAATACAGGATTATATCAGATGTATGATGTAAGAGACATGTGAAGTTACTGATAAGGGCAGTAAATAACGACACGTAGGTAATTCATCACATTTACAATCAAATAAAGTTCAAGTAAGTTTATTCATTGACCCATTCATTTAATTGTAATAAGAATATAAAATAATTTCAATGCGCGTAAGTTAGAGGTGTCGCACATGTTTTTAAAAACGTTTAAAATAAAAATAAACATTACGTTTAACTAGGTGCAATGTTATTGGGATAATCTGACGTTTAATTTTAATTAATTTACAGACATTTTAAGTAAGAGTTTAATTAAAGCTTTATTATTATTAATAATTAGCCTGATTTAATGTCCCACTGCCGGGCAAAGGCAAAGCCTTCTCCCTTGATTTCCACACCTCTCTCTTAAAACTTTAATTTATTTAATTTTAAGCATAGTTTTAATTAAAATAAATCTTAGCTTAGTCATTGTATTTTTCTTTTCGTAAATATTAATAAAAATAAACTCGAATAATATAATATTTTTAATCCTTTATATGACAAATGTGTTATGTTTTATTTAAATTTCAACAGTCAAGAGATAAGATAAGATGATAGGAGTCCAACTGATTATGACATCATCCAATTTTTAGGATCCAAAATATAATCCTAAAAATCCTTATTGTTTTAACCGTTAAATTGAATTCCCACTCCGATTAAACATTCCCAAATATTAATTAGAAAGTCTTATTTGGTTATACTTCGTTTAATTAATTGCTAAAGTAACATTTATTTTTTAAACTTATTAAAACCATTTAAAAACTTACTTGACTTTGGACATAAATTTTCATTAGAACACCATTTAAAAATCACGAAACAACAAAACTATAAATAACTGTTATCAAGTGTTCTATTTTTAAAATTGCAATATATCGTGGCGTGTGCGCAGAGTCCGCGGGAGAACTGGACTTAAGAGCCCATTAAGGGGGAGCTCGTACGTGTAGTACTTTTTGTACGTCTCCGTAAGAGGGGGGAGGGGTTATACGTGCAATACTTCTCTTATGTTTCTATAAGGTAATCGGTCCTTTTCGGGCTCTATTCTACCCCGTAAAATCATTATTGCTTTTGTCATGTTATCGTACCTATTATTAACGTTACGATAGCTCTATTTCCTTGACAGAAGCGGCCGAGTTCAAAACAGCACGATAACTTTCTTTTATTGCTTAAAAATATCAAACAATCTCATAGGGATCCCCTTTAAACATCGACACACATTTGACCGAATGTATCATTTCATCGAATTTCATTTCATCGAAACCTAATTTATGCAGAAACTTTATTGTTTTTAGGTTATCTTAAGCATGGGTTACGTAGGTTAGGTTAGACCTGTGACCACCAAAAAATTATAACTCATTCACCTGTAAATTTTAAATCAAACCGAACCTAACCTAATGGGTTTTATACAATAGGCTTTTAAAAAATCCTGAAAAGTTTACGGTTTCAGAAATAAAACCATTATATATTATGACCAAGATGTATTATGACCCATTATGTATTTTGAACTTTATATATTATGATACCCCGCGTCAACATCTTAAAACAAAAGCACTACAGTTTTATCGAGTAGGTATCTTATCTTATCTTATCTTACAGATGGGGCCTTTCGGATATACTTCGACCCCTTTAGGATCTGTTGTTCACCCCCTCTTACACCAATTCAGGCTGTTCGAATGTGCAGGTTTACTCACGATGTTTTTCCTTCTCCGTTTGCTAGTAAATTATTTTTCTTTAGGGTAAACTAAATAACTTTGGTTCACATAATTATATAATTAAAACAAGGCTTCTAAAATCTCCTACAAGAAACTCGCAAAGACGTAATTTGAAATGTTAAGTTTCAGACAATCTCCTCGGTTTAGGAATAGTTGCGTGGCCGCAAAATTTCGGGCGCTTCCACACGAGAGATACGCAGATTAGAAACCCGCAAATGTGGACACAAAAGGTCGTATGTTACTAGAGAACGCCCGCGACTACGCGTAAAATTAGTTTCCAGTTATTTTTTCTATTTCTTCCCGTTGAGGGTCTATTTTCGAAAAATCTTCACTTATGGCGCCTCTAGAGTACCCAAGGAATATTTCCTCCAAACTTCAAGTCCCTAGGTCCAGTGGTTTAGGCTGTGCGTTGTATGTTAGTCAGTCAGTCACGGAGAGCTTAAAATGTAAAGATTTGAGTTATTGCAACTCGTATTTGGTAATTTTAAACACGTACTAGTATTATAGTGCTCGGCCGATAAGAAGTCAATACTGACACATTGCACAACCATGAAGTTTCTGAATATGGATAATGTTGACAGCAGTCAAACAATGCGGTTATTCAATTCAATTCTTTATTAAATGGCTTCTGTCCAGTGGGACAACCTTGACAGGTTGGGAGTTACATTTACATATCAAAAAAAAACGTAATTCGACGTTGTACGGTGATCCTCTAGCCTCCGTGAAGCGATGTAGGTAGAACTTTACGAAGACCAGATGGGATTTTGTTGGAGCAATCTTTCCAAAAGCGATTCGTGTTCAAACTTGAATTACTTCATTATACTGCATATTTGAATGTTAATTTACTGCATATTAATACATAATTACTATCCATTAAACAACAAAATATGCAAAAAATAAAAAACAATTAAGAAAGCGACGCCATCTTGTCAAAAACCCAAAGAGAATCCCAATGCTGTTATTACTATTGCTTCACACGCAACAAATAAGTTTGGCATTGTTTTACTGCTGTCAACAATGTCAATAGTCAGAAACTTCATGGTCGTGCAATATATTAGGATTGACTTCTTATCTGGTGGGCACTATAACACTAGTAGGTGTTTAAAATTACGAAAATACTTCAGTAGTATACTCGCCAGCCAGGCATAATAAACTTCTGTCAGAAATTTCATTTTTGTCACAAAATTTTGATATCGATTGCACTGTTTTTTGGAAAATCATTATCTGCTTATCAAGACAAAACTAATGAGTACATGTCTACGTTAAGGATGGCTGAGATCCTGTCGCCACCTTCCAACTCCATCATCAGATCAGTTCTTAGATACCACAATATTGTATTGTCATCGAGTTTACATTACATTAGTCAGTTAAATTGGTTGGTGAAATCCGACATTACATTACGGCTACCAATTAATCCTGTTTACCGACTCTCCTTACAAACCACAACCAATGCACAATACTCGTAGTTTAAACGTAATTAGTGACCCAACCCCTCATATGACCAATGGACTAATTAACCTACAATTAGACATGCTCATTCATTACAGATAGACGCATGGATTTGACTTTGTCTTATGAAATACATAATTTATTCTATTTTAAGGCCTAGTGTCAATTCGACCACTATTAACGCCTTCGTTAGCCGTTGTTAGCTCATATGCACCATAATATAGCATTCCCTCGTTCTAGTAAATATGTTTAATTTGTAAAAACGACTATAAAAATCAAATATATACTTAAATTCGGTGTAAAAAACCAATGGGATGAGTAAACATACTTGTAATAATTATTAAGAGTCTAATTATTATTACTTCTTCCTGAGTAATTTATTATTTCAGTATTATTAGGGAACTCTAACTACAGATATTTTTAAAATCCAAAAAGTTCCAAACGTACTTCGTAAAACCGTTTAAAAACATTCTTTGAAATGTAAATATTTTCATAAACTTATGAAATTGAGGGCTAGCAATTATGACGGAAAGTGACCCGTATACATGAATAGTAATGACTGATTAACATATAAATAAGTAATTCGTCTGTCTGTGTAATTTTGAAGATCTTGCAAGTTGAAGGGTCAACGCGGCCCCTTGAAGTTAAGGCCGGTTAATTTGGGAGCGACGGAGTGTTAAGATTACGTAAACTTAACAACTTTTTGTTATTCTTAAGGCCGTGAAAGTTAATAGATAAAATATGTTTTTCGATAATTAGGCCGCAAGGGCACTTCTACACGTCAAAAATTCGCGCTTCCCAAGAGACCATTGCAGCTTCGTAGTCTCGGCCACTATTCTTCACGGTAGGTAAAACAATATTGTTTTTGAAGTGTTATTTTGTATTGTTTTAAACACGGCCGCCATTGTTACGTTAACGATACGATAACATTTAAAAAGCAATATTGCTTTACGGTCTTGAATAGAAGCCCTATGACTTCTCAATACCAAAATAACTAACTAAAAGAAAGTTTTAATAACCCGACTGTTGCTATCCAACTTTAAATCGTAATAAATCCTAAATAATCAATCAAAATGAAAAATGTTGAAAGAAAACTGAACCTGATTTTTAAATACCTATTCAATGATACCCCACTTGTCATAGTTCGTTGACTTTTCTTTTTTTCTATAAGTATTGCAATATGGCGTCTGGTTGCCGCCATATTGATTTTTTTTTCACATAAAAATCATCAAAATGTTATAATGAGTGCCACAAAGGAACAAACATACATACAGGGTGACTACTAAGTCGTGAACCCAAATATGTTTTTTTGGCTCTTTACCGTTTGTTAAGCACTCGTACGTCACACTATGCAAAAATCTGTAAATGTAATATTTTGTAAAAAATAATTTAAAAAAATATTAAATTAACCGAGTCTCATGGTCACCCTACTTCTTACGTTGAACTGTCAGACTCATACATAACTCGTCTAGTGGAATAAGGTGACCACAAGGTTGGTAGTTTTTACTCTTTAAAGAAATGATGTTTTACTTCAACAAAATTTAGTGCTTGGTTAATAGAGTTAATGCACTGAATTCGCCGTGCAATGCTGCGTTAGAGACCATTACATAATTTCGGTTCACGACGTAGGAGTCGGCCTGTATAAACACATTACCCTCTCCCTTCGACAGTCGGTTAAATAAAAAAGGCGGAATTCAAACCTACAAACCATGATATTAGATTCATAAGATCTCTCTTTAAACCCCATGCCAATCCGCCATTTTAAAAAACCAATCTCGCGTCCAACAATCACTTATTCCGCAGGAGTCCGCCGGCTTTGCCCCGACACCTTTAACAGAACTAAATCAGCCTTTCTGTCACGGCCGGCCTTTATTTGCCCGTGTCCAAATACATCCTTATTTGGTCGTGTTTACGCACACTTGTCTGGATTAGGGATATTAATGTGCCCTCGTCACAAATGGCTTAACGTCTGTCAATGAAGGGTGAAATTAAATTTGTAAATACAATTTACTGGTGAAGTGGAAATAAGGTTAAGTTAGATAAATGTAGTAGTAGACAGAAGCTCATAGTCAAGTCATATCGGGCAAAGCTCGCCTTGCTATTGCTCAGCTAGGGAGTATTGACACCAACATTGATGTATGGTAGTGAATCTTGGGTATGGTAGAAGAAGAACGAAAGCAGGATTAATGCAGTTGAAATGAGAGCTCTAAGAACTATGTGTGGAGTTAGGATGATAGATAGAGTAAGAAATAGCGAGATCCGAGAACGATGTGGATTGAAAGAAGATGTAGTGACTAAAATCGAAAAGGGTAGGCTAAGATGGTTTGGTCATTTAGAAAGGATGGAGGAAAGAAGAGTTACGAAAGAGATATGGTGAGCGAGAGTGAGCGGAGATGTCGATAGGGGACGTCCTGGACGGACGTACGGTGATCAGATTCGCGATATACTGAATAAGGGCCAAATCAAAAGCACCCGAAACCGACGTACATGCATGAAGAGATTGGTGAATGTAGAGGAAGCGAAAGTTGTATGTTTGGACCGGTGCACCTGGCGTTCCATAGTCTCTGCCTACCCCATTGGGAGACAGGCTTGAAGGTATGTATGTATGTATGTAGGCAGAAGCTCCGACTGGCTCTTATATACCTACATACACTAGCGACCCGCCCTCGCTTCGCTTCGATTTATGTCACTTTTTTGTAACACCCGTACATAAACCAGAATTTACTATACATACCTTTCGTGAAAAATTCTAAAGCACATCAAAATCTGTTACGTAGTTTAGAGGGAGTTAGCAGATATACAGACAAACAGAAAGACAGAACGACAGACAGACGCGGAAAGAGACTTTGTATGTAATATACAAGAAGTAAATGAACTAGCTGTCGGGAATTTTCAAGGATAAAAAGTATATCTCTCCCAAAATTTGCTATCTCCATACCAAATTTCATCGAAATCCATTCAGCAGTTTAGCCGTGACAGCGTAACAAACAGACAGACAGAGTTACTGCCAATTTGTAATACTAGTATACGTATTTAAAAGAGAGTGGACCATCATGGAACAGTTTTCACATGTTATCGTATTGTCAACGTTTTGATAGCTCTTATTTACTTGACAGTAATGGTGGCCGAGTTAGAAACAATACCATAACTAACCGTCAAAGACGATATGGATTTGCCGCCTAGAATAGAGTCCCAGTTCGGATACAGGTACAAAAGTTATTATTTAGATTCGGATAAGTAGGGGCAGTCAAGGACTTTAATTGTTATGCTACTATGGAACCCTGTCGCATAACGTTAATCATTAAATTTGGCGTAATTTCTTTTATGTGGTTTGACGCTGTCATTATGACAGGGTTCCAAAGTGGCATAACAATTAAAGTACCACAAAGTTAATGTATCTGAAAGTATAAAGTAATCTTCAAAGCTTAAATTCTATTCGATTTGTGACCAATAGAAAATAAACATTGTATGCTTAATCAACTAATTGCAGAATACGATATTTTTTTCTACCTTTGATTACTTTTTTCAGTCTATTTCTCGCTCTGCAAAGAGTCCAAGTCTAATGACAGACTACACGACTTTAAATTAAAAATGCATTGGATTAACGTTGTCTGCCATTTGATCTCTGAGCGTTTGTAGAATTGTTTGTATAAAATTAGTGTTGCCAATGTCTAGTTAAATTACATTTACAGTTAAATACATAATGATGAAACAAGTGAAAATGTATTTTACATCTTTATTAATTTGCAAAATGATAACACTACAAATATTTAGTTTTACAAGTCATCATACTTTTTGCGGCTTCGTCCGCATAGAAGTCGAGAGTGCTACTTGATTTTACAAACAAAAGAGATAGCAATTGTAAAATCAACAAAAATATAGCAGGGATGTATAAAGTAATCACCCTTTAATAAGGGATCTCTTGTAGTTGCAGAAGCAATTGAGAAATACCTAATTAATGAAAACGAATAGCCAAATAAGTACAACACTGAAAAATTAAAGGTATATTAAACCCAAAAGAAAATACAGATAAAATACAGATAAACAAAACTAACAACCAAGACCTGCTTAAACAGCTTATCACGATTGCACATTCATCTAACAACTTAAGCAACTAAAACACTGTCTCAAACTTACTCGAGTTCATTTAAAGTCTTTGCGCGGCAAAAAGTGACAGTGACAGTTGACGCCGCCATGATGGATTAGGACGCGTTCACATTATGCGGGACCACGAGCCGCAGTTAATTACATCTGTTGAACTAATTGCTGAACATAAATATGCCGGCCACAGCTAGCGTTAACTTTTGAACTGAATATTTTATAAGTGTGAATAATTTTACAGCTTTTGCAGCCAAATTATGGTTTAATATTAAGGGTTAGGCAAGGTTAGGTTGTAAGCTGTAAATTTGTAACATTATTTTTAATAGGGATCTCACAATTATCAACAACATATAACAATACCGTAAAAAAGGTTACCAGAAGTGACATTAAAATTAAAATCGGCCAAGAAATACGGATGATACAAGCATTTTAAACTGCTAATTAGACAGCGATTAGACAGAGAGATCCGATATGCACTGTGGCGTCATGTAACAGGTCAGCTATATAAACTCCATGTTAAATTCTATTTTGCTAGAAAGAGATACGAACAAATCTTTGTTGGCTTATATTTTGGTTGTTTTTATAGCTTATCAAATATGTTTTTCTCAACTGTTTACATGAATCAGCTTTTATTGAAGCTGTGAAAGTAAGTCAAGTATATTCCCAGGCAGACCGATATATTTGGAGTCAGGGAGTTGCCCTATATCCTGTCAGCCTAGCATAATCCATTTCCGAGATCGTTCCCACTTTTGTTGTGACCTCCTAGTCTATATTGAAATGCTTGAAATGCATGCGCTTGTGAATGAGAGTAAGTTATTTCAGAAATATATATTTATTGTAATATTACAGGAACTTCTTATTCGAACGCTCTCGATCATTTTGCTTTTGCTTTATACAAACTTTACGAAAGAAACATGCAAGTTTCCAATTAGTATTGAATGTTACTTGGAGGTCACCAACGTACCAACTGGGCCACGTTTTATAAAGCTACAAGTTAAAGCTACAAATTTTACGGGTCTAAACCGGCAACACTGCTCAAATGGCTGGTCGTCATTGGTCGAGGTTGTGTCAAATAGAAACTTAAACCTGTAACCTGTAAATTGTAATTTGTAGCTTTATAATACAGGCCCCTGGAAGAGAGATGTAGCTAATTATCCTTACTTTGACAAAGCGTTTCGCCTAGTTGGTAGTGACCCTGCCTACGAAGCTAGCGGTCCCGGGTTCGATTTATAGTATGGCCATTTTTTTTTCTGAGTCTTGGATGTTCTCTATGTATTTCTCTATATGAGTAAGTTTATCGTTCTCTTGTACCCATAGTACAAGCCTAGAGCTTTTCAAGGCACTGCCATTGCATTCCACTATCCGCTTTTTGGAAGGGGGGAGGCTGCATTGAATTAAGCGCTAAAAGAGGGGTAATTACACAAAAGATGAGGGACAAAGCGAATCCGTAAGGACCCAACAAATAAGATAAGATAAGATAAGCCTAGAAGAGCTTAATTTGGGACTAGGTTCATGTGTGCGAGATTGTCTCCTTTGTATTCATTTATTTATAATTTTACTTATAATTATTTGTTAACAAGATTTGAAACATAAAAAAAACCTTTAACATCTGCAAGCCTAAGTTGCGCATAACTTCCAGGGTTTGTTTTGATTCACCCTTTTTTCCCTAGGCACTACTGCGTGGCAGTACCGTACCAATTTTTCCGAACCAAAAGCAATTTAACAGCTCCAACTTCTGGGGTTCTTGGCCCTTCGGGCCTGCTGAAGATCTAACATATCCTAAACCTACCTCCTATTTATGATACTAATATCAACCAGTTGTGCCATTTAGTTGTGCCACGGGGAATACACTTGATTCACTATACTTGAGTTTTAGTTGTTTTTTTTTACTAATGGACAGAGGGTACGGTACAATATACTTTCAAAGTTAGAAACTCTTACGTCTTACTCTTCTGACTGTGATGCTTCATTCAAATCATAAACATTGAGTGCAGATTGTTTTAAAAGTAAATATTGTTCAATACAGTTAATTAAGCTGTTTAGAAATTATTGCAGGAAGTAAACATTTAGCCGGACAACAAGTGCCTACAAAGTTAGCGGGCCCGGTTTGGGAATCAAACCTGAGACCAAAGGCTAAGGGCAAATATTTACGTGAAGAGCACGAGTATTTTATTCCTAAGTCTTGGATGTTTTTTTATGACTATGGCACTTGTCCCACCGCTGACAATGAGCGGGAAGCGAGTAGAGCCAACGTTCAACTATTAATAATATCTGTATCTCCATTATTGACACGGGATCTATATCTCTTGTTCGTTTCTTAAGCGAGAAAATTGTCGATAGCTAATCGCTTTCTCGCCGGCAACAATTAGTGTCTATAACACGTCGATTTTGCTGGGGCACTTCCGACCCCCAGGGGCCTGTTTTATAAAGTTACAAATTACAATTTACAGGTTACAAGTTTCCTTTTAACACAACCTCGACCAATGACGACCAGCCATTTGAGCAGTGTTGCCAGTTTAGACCTGTAACATTGTTACAGATTACAAGTTTCCTTTTAACACAACCTCGACCAATGACGACCAGCCATTTGGGCAGTGTTGCCAGTTTAGACCTGTAAAATTGTTACTTGTAGCTTTATAAAACGTGCCCCAGATATAACCTATTCATTTCTCAAAGACACCCAACATGACAAAATATTGTAAGTATCATTTAAAATAAATATACCAAATGCAAAAAGTTTATAGTTTACTAGCTTCTGCCCGCGACTTCGTCCGCTTAGAATTAGTAATTTTGCCATCCCACGGGAACACTGTATAGCCTATGTATTAATCCAGTGTATAAGCAAATTCCAAATTATATCCAACCAAATTCGTCCGTCCGTTTTAGCGAAGAAGTAACAAACTCACGCACGCATAACCATTCGCATTGATATTATTATGTACGATAGGATGCAAATAGGTACATCCAGCGCACACAATCGCTCCGGCCGAAATCATAGTCGATAAAAATACCCTCGGTGTGTGAGTCCGACTCGCACTTGACGGTCGGTTTTCTTTATTTTACCGTTATAACGATACAACAAAAAAAAAGGTTCGCAGTTTTTTAATCTTAATTTTGTATAGAATAATACAAACTGACAATATCCCAAAAAAAGCAAATAGGACGAAGTTCTTCGATCAATGAGCGCGAGCGGGCTTTGCCGCTCCTATTTACACCCCCGGCGTCCGCGACACGCTGCAAAGAACTTTGTCGCTGTATATTATACTTTCATGTATAAACTAAAGTCGCACAATTTCACACTGAACAAATTTTACGATTTAGATGTTAATGCGTAATGTATATTACAGTAGATGTAAGTGCCCAATTAGGTTTTAATTCTAAAGTTGAATAGGTAATAAAGAAAAGTTAGGGTATTTAATTTTTTACATGTTTAATTTTCGGTACTGGGTGGTCAAGAAATAACTTAACCTTACTAAGCCTATTCGGATTCTGGATGGTCAAAAAAAAAACTTTACCCTAACCTAACCAACTGTACTTACTCCCAGTACATTATAGCTCATAGCTATTAGTTTATTTAACTTCGATACATACCTCTATTCTCTCATTTAAACTACTTAGGATTTTTTTTTCAAAATCTCCAAATGTATTTTTTTAATAACACCAATTTTAACGTTTATAAGTACAAAAATGACGAACTCTCATATAAAATTCTACATCCCCCTTTTATTCCTTAGGGGTCGTTTTTCCAAAATCACTGTTAGCTATAAATTTTATTTTTATTAGTATATACCAATTTTGACGTATCTAATTTCACAAAATAAATGCGTTTTTGAAGGCGGTTTTTTGTTTATTTTTGACTTTTTAGAGATCATAATAAGCTTATGTTCCTAGTCCCACTTCTTAATTGACATGAAACTTTAAGACATTTCACGATCGCCGCCAGCAACACCGCGGGGAAGTCATAGTCATATTTAAACAATTAAATGTCCTTCGTTGTAGTAGTCGCTCAACTATCTTAATCGAGATATCTTATCACCACCCTTGAAAAAAGTATCGTTGAGGAGTTCCGGTGGCCATCTGTGGTCTTCATCATCAGTGCCATTTCACCAAATGATACTTTCTGAATGCTAATGCTAGATTTGTTACTAAAAATACTGAAATCGCTATATGTTTGCCTACAATATTTGAAGAGTTCTCTCAATTCCTCACTGATCCCCTTAAAAATTTACCCTTTAGGGTTAATAATATGAGAAGGATTAGTAGGATACTCGTATTAGTAGGATTAGTGGATAATAGCTTCTAGTCTTCGTCCGCTTAGATTTCGATTATAGTTATTCCCTCGGGAACTTTTAAATTTTCCGGGATGAAAAGTAGCCTATGTGTTATTCCAGGGTATAAGCTATCTCCATTCTAAATTTCATCCAAATCCGTCCAGCCGTTGCAGCGTGAAGAGGTAACAAACACACACACACACACACACACACACACAAACTTTCGCATTTATAATATTAGTAGGATAGGATAGATCTCAGAATTTAAAAATTCACTTCAGTCATAAAGAAATACAAAAATATGCGACGTTGCCAGCACAGCCTTTTTTAAGTCTTACTCTTAATTTGTCTAGAGGTATAAAACATTTTAAAATTACAGGAAACCTCCTTTTCCTTGATACATTTAATAACGTATAAATTCTATGATTGAATGAACTCCAATATACTGTGATTTCCTAGGGGAGCGCATGGATGGATTGTAAATACTACCGTGTTTGACGTTTCATTTACTTTCAATTTTCAAACTAGACCTGGACCTTGATTTTGCAGCCTCAATAGTGTTGCAAGTGCAAATAATTACCAATGTTTACCGTGTGCCTTCTAAGTTTTGTGAGAAATTTTTATTAAAAAAAAACCCTACTTTTATTTTTAGCTGGGCTAAAAAGCTTAAAATGCATTAACGAGAAGGGTTAATATTGAATACGCATACCATTAGTAAAACAATATATATGTCAAGTAATCCCACCAATAACCAATAACATCAAAAATGTGTGTGTGTGTAAGTTTGTTTGTTACTCATTCACGCTGCAACGGCTAGAATAATTTGGATGAAATGTGAATTGCTTATACCCTGGATAGGCTACTTTTTATCCCGGAAAATTAATCGAAGTCTACGCGGACGGAGTCGCGGGGCTAGTACAGTATCAAAAGTCTTAACCTGATTTTATATCAGTGACGCACTTTCCCCATTGACGCACTTGCCCCGATCCCCAACTGACCTTAAACAATACCCGAACGAAGTTTAAATTTGACGATCGAACTTTACCAATAACCCGTTATTAAGAAAATCAAACATTCGGAATTCAAATTCATCCTAAAAATTCACCGGATGATTGCATCCAATTACTTTCTCAATATTTTCTTCTGTTCTTCAGGTTATTAAGTACCTATAAGGAAATGATTAAACATGCATTGAAATTGTGTTTATATGGTGGGAATGTGTTTTTTGTTTTGAGCCGTGGGGAGTAAAACACCTTACAGTGAAATGGAGATTCTTGCTTGTGATGTGTTCCTAACCTGAGAACTAACATGGAACACTGCAACACAACAATGCAAGCACTCCTGCTTGGCGGTAGGTTAAATAATAGGATCGATCCTGCAGAAGGTAGTACCATTATCATAACACAAGTGGAACTACAATATAGGTATTTCGACAACCAAAAATTACACTGAAAATTGAAGTTTTTTTTATCAAATTGTTTTGACGACGCGTTGAGCCTAGTTGGTAGTGACCCCGCCTACGAATCTAGCGATCCCGGCTTCGATTTCCTCGTTAGGTAGAGCTTTCTGTGTGCCATAAAAAAACTAGTTTAATCTGTGATATTCATTTATTTAATTTTACTACTAGCAACCCTCCTTTTTTCAAACTCTTTTGTCCAGCTATAGGTAAATTAGACGCGTTCCGAGAGTCAAAGCAAGTAACAATACAATATTGCCGCACGCGGAAACTCCAAACAAATAAGATAACGATAAGTTAAATATACAAACAAAAGGAAATTTCTTTGAGTTAACCTTTGAGCATTAGCGCGGAAACACTGCTGTTCAGCAACGGTACTTTTGATAATAAAATATATGTGGGGTTTCGGTATTTTCTATATTAACGTCGGAAATAAACTGAACCATTCCCAAATAAAATATTTATTTGGGAATGGTTCAGTTTATTTCCGACAACCCAAAACAGATCTTTTTGACTTGGGGCTCTATTTTTTTTTATAATGCCTTTACTCTTGACTAACTCTTTCCCTTGTAGGACGAAGATTTTGTCGAAGATGAAGCGAGCTCACCCAGAAGATGGCTATTCACCATAGCTTTAAATAGGTCAGATTGTATGCACTCAGAAATACAGACGCCGGAAGCACATTCCACTCTGTTGCAGTAGGCATTATGAAGCTTTATGAAGCGCTTCGTTGGAAAAGGCGGAATTCCAACCAGGTATGGTATCCCGCGGTCCCATGGTGGAAAGGAGCCGGTGGTATTATTAGCTCGTGGAGGTCTTGTGCACTCCCCCAAGTACAATCTGTAGAATTGTAGAATACTGACAAGCAGGCAACTTGTAGGCGGTGAGCTAGGCTGTGAAACTTAGCCTTTTGGAGTTAATCGTGGCCGATGAGTTTCTTAGCTCTACCCGGGTAAACCTTGTTGTTTTTGACATGTTATCAATGTGCTGCTGTGCATGAAGTTCTGCAAGATGATGGATGACAGGCAGTCTAATTACGTACAGCCTGTACAGACTACGTTAGTAACTCGGTCGAGTAGCTAGTACCTCTTTTATTTTAGTAAATAAATGTGTCTTTTCAGGCCTGTGGTGATGTTTGCCGTTACTAAGTATTAAATTTAATGAATAATTTACAGTACAATTTCATAATACGAGAAATTAAAACTACTGATTAAAAATTTCTAACAACGGCATGACGTTTTCGTCGAACTCACATTGTCAGACCAGCGGGGGTGCGGGGCGGGGGGTAACTACGCCGAAGCACGATATTAAAATTATAATAAACAGCTTTCAGGTATTATGTAACGTGGTTATTCAGTGTTACCCTTTCTATCGCATAATTCGTATTCATATGCAGACAACCCAACAGATAAAGAGACGTAACAAGTGGGGCCCGCGGATATAAACATAGAGATAAAGATGTTTATTCTATGAGTAGACGACACGAGCTCTTTACACGTAAACAATCTACCAGCGCTTCCCGAGAGGAGAGTACTGCTGAGAATAAACGCCGAAAGAAACTTAACAATCAGAAGTTCAGTAGATTTTATCTTGAACCGATATTTTACACTATTTAGACGGAAATAAATACTATTACGACCACTTTCTTTATTGGATATAATAAGGAATACACCTTATTTTATCAAAGCACCCGAATTTGATTGTCAATTGTTCTTGAATATTAATTTTCGACTCGCAACAATACAATTCATTCATTTCCAATTTGTTTTTATTAAATAGTTTTACCGTCACGTTTATTTACCATTGTAAGAGTAAATAAAGATTTTTTTGTATTGTTATACAAAATACAATTCAGCATTATTTATTGCACACCACTAACAATTACAAAAAACCAAGAATCTAAATAATTTTAAACTGTAAATAACAATAAGTTCGCCTTTGTACATTCCATTCCTATTCTGTAAATATTGTATTTGAATTTGTGTTTTGTACAATAAAGAGTTTACATACATAACAACCGACCATAACGTTAAGCTATTTTTAATAGAACTTTAACAATGCCTTAATTTCGATTGGCGCAGTCGGTACGATTCCACCCACGCTTCAATATAAACAACTCTAAACTAAAGTTTAACAAACTATTCACTGCTTGCTGAATATAAAGTTAAACTCATACATTAAATGTAATTGAGGGTACTGAAAATTGTTTGCTACTTTAGAATGCCAGTGAAAAACATGCATTTTATGCCCGCCAGTGCAACTGACACGAGTATTGTTCAATATTTCGATGTCGTCGACGATTGACAGCAGTGCCCGAGGCTTTGACAAATTAATTGATGTGTCCATTTTACTTTTAAATTATTACCACATTTTAAATACTAGTTGTTGCTGTGTTTGTCTAATTATCCGAGATATGTATGAACTTTTTATAACAATCTTAATGCTATTTATAGACGAGGATTTTTCACGATTATGGAGAAACGGCTCTTGGAGACATTTGCAATTACATGAATTCTAAAATATGCCCTAAAGTTGGGTATTGGTGGTGGATGGTGGTGGTGCTATCGGTCATTATCGTCCGTCTTACCCTTCACACCGAAACACAACAACAAGAAGCACTATTGTTTGGCTGTAAGGATAGGTTGTAAAATGGTTCGAAGGAAAAAGTTGCATGTTGTAGTATGGTTGTAATATACATATACCCCCTTACTAATAAACGTTGAGTAACGGTGGATAGCTATACAATGTTTAGTCCTTATCTGTCAAATTCAAATGTCACAATGACAGATAAGGACAAAACATTGTATAGCTATACCACCGTTGCTCAACGTTTTTTAGTTAGGGGGTCACTAGATTAAGCCCGCGGCTTTGTACGCGTAGAATTAGTTTACTCCTACTTTTCCTATTTTCTTCCCGTCGGGGGTTGTTTTTCCAAAAAATATTTCGTAGTGCACCCTTAGGGTACCCAAGGAATATAACCTTAAAATTTTAAGTCCGTAGGTTCAGCCCTAATCCCTTAGTTTAGGCCAGGGCCAGGGGTCGCCAAACTACGGCCTCTGGCCAAGTCCGGCCCGTGAGCCCTTCGAATCCGGCCTGCGGAAAGAAAGCGCGAGAGCCCACATACACGTTTTGTAATTAATCACAAATGAGACCGCCTCACTGGGATTTATTTAAGAGTTCGAAATAAAACAAACCAAACAGCCTAATTATGAGGCAATGGAAAATTTTGTATCAGTGCGATGAATGTAATTGTGTTTTGCTGATGACCAGCCGTGAAGCCAAAGTCTTGGCCCGCACGAATTTATATTAAGTGCAATGTGGCCCTAAGTCAAAAAGTTTCAAGACCTTGTTTAGGCTATACGTTGTCAGACATTCATTCAGCTATAGAGGTGAGACGTATATACTGGAATAGGTTTTTGGAATAGGTTTTTGCTTGGACATTCAAATACGCGATCCCATCAGAGTGCGCCAACGCGTACCTAGTCTTTACACGTATCGGGATCAGGACGCGAAAACAGCGCGGTGTATTTGGAGTAGGTAGACTCGTTTCACCGGGCGAAGAAAGATTATATAAAAAAAACTAACTTTTTTCAGTTCAAGAATTGTGTATGGATCATTTTAACCCAATTCAATCCGTGTGTGTGGACCATTTTTGTAACCGCCATAATATTGACACAAAACATAATATTGGATTATACTGAAACTTCTGTAAATTTTATAAGTTTTCGAGTTATTATATGAAATATATATTAAATATGCACTCTCAAACTCTCAGTCACTAAAACCCGGGCCGGACGTCCGCGTCTGCGTACCGAGAAAAACCTCTTAATACTTAAGACTCGCAACACTTGCAACTCGGAAAGACTCTGAATCAAATATTTTAATCATAAGCCGCGTACTTCTAAATACTCGTGGAACTAGTCTTTGGACCAAGTCTTTTTGTGGACGCGTACTCGGAAGACTCGGTACGTGATTTGCCTAGTACCGAAACCTCTATTCAGCTAGTCACCGAAAAATCTTAAATTTATGGATTAAAATAATTGCTAGGACTTAATTAATGTATTTTCTGTGTCCGTATTGTGTATTATTACGGGATTATTTATCCCAGGGTATTAGCATCTTCCTTAAGGATGATTCTTTAATCTACAGCCATCCTGCAGTGTGCGCGGCCCCCTGTTGACAGATTAACTTGTGTACCTTCCCTTTATTGGCAGTTTAATGAAACAGGTACCTATTGTGTCCACGTCTTTAGATCTTTACGTTAAATTAAATATTGCTATATTATTAGATTTTTAATATTCAGCGAGTTGTAACGCAGCAGTGCTGAGCCGGCATCATTTTATATACCTCAACGAAAATTTTAAGCACCTTAGCGCATTGTCGTAATAATCTTCAAATTGAACAACAAATGACATGCATGACAATGATAGTGACATTCACGATGACAAGGTTCTAAGTATGTTCAAACTTTTTTATTGTGTGACTGTATATAAGTAAAGTAACCGTGGCTAGTAACCACGCATCTTAATATTATTTGTAGTAATAATTATGTTATGATATAAGGTTTTTAAAATAAAATCCTTTTACCTTATATTATACGTATTTAAACATGTCATGACATAGTACGTGAATAAAGATTTTTATCTATCCTTACAGGGCCGGTATTCTAGGCGCTAAAAACCATATCGTGTTTGACCTGTTATCGTATTGTCAACGTTTTGATAGCTCTTATTTCCTTGACAGTAATGGCGGCTGACGTCAAAACAATACCGTAACAGGTCAACTACGATATGGTTTTTACCGACGGGAATAGAGGCCCAGAGGGATTATTGTCTAACGCACTCGCAATCACGATCGTTTTCATTTTGAAAATCGAAGACTTGTCTGTATACAAAATGAAAACAATTGCTCCACTTTGAAGCTGTTTGCCATTGCGAGTGCGTTAGACAATAAGCCCTCAGGTATATAAAAGTCCACATCCATTCATTCAAATCCGTTCAGCCGTTCAAGCATCTTTTTTATCATCCTTACAAAATTTCACATTTAATAGTAGGAAAAAAATATTTCTAAATTGTTTTATTATTGTGTTACAGTAAACAAACACTTTTCATGGTTCTTTCCCTTTTTAAAATTAT
This sequence comes from Acleris cristana, assembly GCA_948252455.1. Classification (NCBI taxonomy): domain Eukaryota; kingdom Metazoa; phylum Arthropoda; class Insecta; order Lepidoptera; family Tortricidae; genus Acleris; species Acleris cristana. Next base: position 1,612,429 of record OX411791.1, on the reverse strand, counting down.
TTCCGTGGCAACATAATTCCATTTAAAGCACGCCATTACGCTAAAAAACATTTGATACCACAATATTTTACCCTAAATAAGAGGAAATTACCCTATTATCACCTGCTGGCAACAATTTACTAGTCAAAGGTAAATTTTCGTAGCTTTGAGTAGCAAATTGCTCGTTAAGGCAGTTTTCAAGTTTTCACGGGCAACACTGATATGGTTAGAAAAGTTAAAATTGAAAACTAAGTTAGATTTTGTTTTGTTAAACGTTCCAGTTACCTACCTATTCCAGAGTTAAGTCGTGTTGTAAATATTTCCAGTCATAATAGCTGTTTTGTTTTATTTTGAAATATTTTTAGCTTTTTTTCTCTATACACTTTAATTAAGTGTTATCTTATCACGCTGGTAATTTAAAAGAGTCCTGTTATTAAAACGTAATTCTGTAATTGGCAAATATTCTATTAAATCTTATGCAATTTATATTGTAACTTGTACTGTGGCTTTATTGTGCATGTAACGGATTTTTTTATTATATTGAGGAACATTCCCATTTTTTTATTAAAACAAAATTACTAAGAACATTTGAACACCATTTAAATACTATAAAGAATTTGGTCCTCAAATAACAATAAATAAGTACCTATACATATAAGTTGTAGTCCTTAGAAGTTTCCAACATTTTTTTACAAAATTGAATGTTGCAAAACAAATGAATATCCCTTATCCTCTGTTAAATAAGAATCAAGTGACCATTATTGCTCCTTGTCCGATACTAATTAGCGGCCTGCACAAGTAAAGTTCGGACCGCGGGAAACGCCTCACGCCGTTCCAATCTTCGTTCCGAACCGTACCTACGTGTAAATGCAACTGTAATAGTAAAACAGTAAAAAATGTACGATTCGGAACGAAGATTGGAACGGCGCGTGGCGTTTCCCGCGGTCCGAACTCTACGTGTAAAAGCCGCTATACCATCACATTAGAAAAGTTGAACAGTTTAAGAAGTTATCTATCGGTATAGTCCTTAACATAGCTATTTTAGAGTTGCTTAATATAGTTTTAAACTAAATCCTGTTTTACCTAAGTTTAGTGTAAGCCATACATGTTTTATCATAGGTACAATAGTTGTAGAAACTTCACAAAGGCGGAATCCTTCGTGTCCTAGAACTGAAATAGTTTGTCTCTTGTATGTGACATAAGCACATCCTTATGCGGGTATATAAGATCACATTAAGATGGAGTTTGAACATTTATGTGTGTCTATCACTTTACCGAGCTGCATCATCGATTGTATAATTTCATCAAACGCTATTTTCTGCTGAACCACGAAGATTTCAGATTTCATTTGATGAAATGAAAATTCTAAGTAATCACGTTCGTTGGTGTTTCTATAAAATAATAGGTACCTTTAACAGCTTAAAATTCCTAATTTTCGTTTGTCCGAATGTTCATTTGTCCGAATTTTCATTTTTACGAAAACTATGTTATGCTGGAGCTATTTTAGATTAAATGCATAATTTAATTTATTTAAGTAATTGTTTTTTTTATTGTTAAATTTATATGTGTACAAAGGTTAGGTTAGGTTAGGTTAGGTTAGGTTAGAAATAAAGTCGTCTATCAAAACATTGCATTCGGAATTATGAAAATTCGGGATATTGATCAATGAAAAAACTTTTTTTAATAGGAATAAAAATTACCAAGATATAAGCCAACAAAGATTTGTTACTCTTTCTAGAAAAATAGAGTTTAACATGGAGTTTATATGGCCGACCTGTTACATATATGACGTCACAGTGAATATCGGATCTCTTTGTCTAATCGTTGTCTAATTAGCAGTTTATTATGTTAGTACGATCCTTATTTCTAAGAACATTTGAACACCATTTAAATACTATAAAGAATTTGGTCCTCAAATAACAATAAATAAGTACCTATACATATAAGTTGTAGTCCTTAGAAGTTTCCAACATTTTTTTACAAAATTGAATGTTGCAAAACAAATGAATATCCCTTATCCTCTGTTAAATAAGAATCAAGTGACCATTATTGCTCCTTGTCCGATACTAATTAGCGGCCTGCACAAGTAAAGTTCGGACCGCGGGAAACGCCTCACGCCGTTCCAATCTTCGTTCCGAACCGTACCTACGTGTAAATGCAACTGTAATAGTAAAACAGTAAAAAATGTACGATTCGGAACGAAGATTGGAACGGCGCGTGGCGTTTCCCGCGGTCCGAACTCTACGTGTAAAAGCCGCTATACCATCACATTAGAAAAGTTGAACAGTTTAAGAAGTTATCTATCGGTATAGTCCTTAACATAGCTATTTTAGAGTTGCTTAATATAGTTTTAAACTAAATCCTGTTTTACCTAAGTTTAGTGTAAGCCATACATGTTTTATCATAGGTACAATAGTTGTAGAAACTTCACAAAGGCGGAATCCTTCGTGTCCTAGAACTGAAATAGTTTGTCTCTTGTATGTGACATAAGCACATCCTTATGCGGGTATATAAGATCACATTAAGATGGAGTTTGAACATTTATGTGTGTCTATCACTTTACCGAGCTGCATCATCGATTGTATAATTTCATCAAACGCTATTTTCTGCTGAACCACGAAGATTTCAGATTTCATTTGATGAAATGAAAATTCTAAGTAATCACGTTCGTTGGTGTTTCTATAAAATAATAGGTACCTTTAACAGCTTAAAATTCCTAATTTTCGTTTGTCCGAATGTTCATTTGTCCGAATTTTCATTTTTACGAAAACTATGTTATGCTGGAGCTATTTTAGATTAAATGCATAATTTAATTTATTTAAGTAATTGTTTTTTTTATTGTTAAATTTATATGTGTACAAAGGTTAGGTTAGGTTAGGTTAGGTTAGGTTAGAAATAAAGTCGTCTATCAAAACATTGCATTCGGAATTATGAAAATTCGGGATATTGATCAATGAAAAAACTTTTTTTAATAGGAATAAAAATTACCAAGATATAAGCCAACAAAGATTTGTTACTCTTTCTAGAAAAATAGAGTTTAACATGGAGTTTATATGGCCGACCTGTTACATATATGACGTCACAGTGAATATCGGATCTCTTTGTCTAATCGTTGTCTAATTAGCAGTTTATTATGTTAGTACGATCCTTATTTCTTAACCGATTTTAATATTAATTTCACTTTTGGTGATCTCTTTTACGGTATTGTCATATTTTGTTGAGAAAGGCCTGGTTCCCACTATCCCGGACCGGCAATTTTGCCGGATGCCGGTAAGGGTAGTGGCTGTACAATTTATATGAAGCTGTTCACATTATGCCGTGTGAACAGCGTCATAAGCCACTAACCTTACCGGCATCCGGCAAAATTGCCGGTCCGGCATAGTGGGAACCGGGCCAAATGCGGTTAAAAAAACCATCCATATTCCCTATTCGGAATGTAGGAATGTAGGAATGAATGATGTAGGGATATTTTTGATCCTTAGATATTTTTGATGTGCGTAGACAATCGTTGTAGAAGTTTAATCAAACACTTTATCACCGTGACGTGTGCTCGTCAATTCTTAACCCCCAACAAAAAAGAGGGGTGTAATAACATCATTTTTATCTACGAAAATTAAACATTTTCTGTACAGACGAAGCTAGTTAAAAATTAATTGTCAAATAGTTAAAGGTCAGACGCATCGCCTAGAGCTAAACATAGATGTCTCTATAAAAAGTTTAGCCCTCTAGATGATATTAAAGTCAAACAAACTTGAGTTTTATAACATTTAGAAAGTCCTAACTTTTCGAATATTAACTTGAGATCAGGATTTTTGGTTGCGTAACAAAATTTCTCTTCTATCTAATCTAATAATTTGGTTGTTCTTACACAAAAAAACGTAGTTAAATAACAATAGTTATTAACAAACTGAAATGACAGAACTCTAGAAATTATTTCGCCCTCATCAAATACAAACAGAGACTAAAGTGGGTAGGTAGTACATATTGTTCGTCAAAAACCTCTCATTAGGTAGTACACAGAACGGCCAAAAGACAAGCAGCAACATAATATATTTTATGAAACCGCAAGCAGCTTTGCGGCGGAAACTATGGAAATAATGGAAATTAAAATACGCGATCAAAGAGTTTATAAAACATAATTATAAACCGATAGTGGGTTGGAATAAAATATATAGTTTGCGGCAATTACATTGACTTAGACCCTAACATAAGTTCTAGGTTTGCTGGTGGATACATTTTAAATATATCAAAAATATATAAAACCTTGTTTTGAGATGAAAATATTTTATTTTCCATCGCAACCCACTTCATCTTCTACATGTACAGTCAACAGCATAAATAAGTGATCATTTCTGTACCTTTTCGCTTTCAATCGGTTCACAATTTTGTATTACATTTCAAACACGACGTTAAAGTGACAAGGTACATAAATGATCACTTATTTATGCTGTTGACTGTACGTGTGAGACTACACAAATACAAATATAAATGGTGACCCGTTTTTTTATGTTATTATTTTGGTCAGAATACATGGTCACATAAAAACTTTAAGGAGCATCTAACTGCCGCACTCAGACACGTCAATTAAATTTAATGCTTGTTTAGTGACGTGTTGTCTTATTCTATTGCTGTAGCAAAGAAAGTGACAGCAGCAACTTTAATCAAGCATTAAATTAAATTGACGTCTCTGAGTGCGGCAGTAAGAATGGAAACAATGATACGTTTTCATTAAACAAATATTTGCTTTTGAGGATTGAGCCCGGAACAGTACCTTTGTAGGCAAAGTCACTAACGACTAGGATGACCTAAATAAATACAAGCCCGCTCGATCTTGGCGGGGGCACTGCCGTGCCTTCAGATAAAGATGTTTTTAACATAAATTTAACACCACGCACAGTAACAGCAACACACAGTAACAGCGGATCTCGCCATGTATTGTTCATAGGATGTTCCGAAAATTGTGTCATTTCTCTTTTTCCGACCTCTTTATCTAACTCATAACCAGGGTTCGGAGTTTCCATAGCACGGTAAGACGAAAGAGTAGACATTAACATTAAAATTCAACTCTTACTCATACTCATACTCAATCATTTATTTAATTGCAATATTTAATTTTATTATAAATATGGATAATGACTTTCACTTTTAATATTCATAACATTGTGAGATTAATATTAAATAATAATTATGTACGTGAAAATAGTTTTATTTAAAATTGTGATCTTTCATTACTTAGCTTAGCAGCTTTACCCAGGGGCTTAGGGCGAATATAAAACCATTTTGGAATTTATCTCCAAGCTCCAAGTTTTTTTTTAAATGAATTTACCACAGATTTTTTTATGTGTGGGATCTGTGACCCACAGACATGCATTTTCAAGACTACAGTCTTGAGACCCCAAATGCGTTGCCAACTCTGAGGCTTTTATAAACATTTTTTGACCGGGTAGGATTATGGACCAATGATATCTCTCTTTGGTGCTATATATAGAAATAAGACGAATGAAACTGTCGTTAGCCTGCTGAAAATATTTACCGAGAGAAGCTCCATAAAAGATGAACCGCAATACGTTACTTTACCAAGACTTGACGTTATTAGGAAACCACTGAGGTTAACGACATTCTACAAATTAAAGTGAGAAGCAATTTCTTGCCGATAAAATTGTCGTGTAGCTAGCGAGCGATTGAAGTTAGTATCAAGCCACGCAAGTTTTTTAATTTAGATAAGTTAGAAGCTTAAATTTGAGTTCTATATTTAATCATTTGTATATACGTAAAAGATTATCTTGTCTTCGGAATTTAACGTCACAACACAACCAATTAATGTAAGTTTATCATATAGTTTTTAACTCTGGCACTTTCAAGTAAATAAGAGATATCGACAATACGATAACAGGTCATAGACGTTATGATTTTACCGTGTAGAATCAAGCCCCAAGAGCCTTATTCTACGTTGTTTTTACTGATATTGCAATAAAGATATATACATTAAAGTATTTTCAGGGATTACAACATTATCAAAAGGTAAAAGGTACATTCAGACAATACAAACGGAAACCAATAACGAGTCTCATGGTCCCGATTGAACTGATTGCACTCAAGACCGTACTCAAGTAGAGGTTTCATTAGATTAGATCCGGACTTAAGTGTGGGTAGGGCCATGATCCTTTGTAAATTTCAAAAGTGAGGATAAATCGATTTAAACAATTACCGGGTATCAATTGAGCCTTCTTTATGAATTTTGGAGATTAAGCCGTGCGTCAAACAAGAACTTGAGTACGTTTATAACTTGAGAGCGTGCTCTGTTTTGAGTAATGATAGATAGGGGAGACCGGGTATGGTTGTCACACGGGTTGGTTGTCACAGCGGCCATAACAGAAAACAGAACGAACGAATGTGCTCGTCGACCGGTGTGAAAAGACCGCGAGCGCTATATCTCCCTTCCTACTTCACCTCAGTCCGCTCGAGAAATTCTGGATGACCCGAGGATGGCCTGAGGATGGCCGCTGTGACAACCAACCCCTGTGACAACCATACCCGGTCTCCCCTACTTAGCCCCAGTGAAAGTTGTATTTAAATAGCTACATTTGACAGTAAAGGTGGTCATATCGTAAAAATTCGGTTAAGTGTGACTTCAACTCTCGCACCAAGGGTTCCGCACTGCCCGATTTAATTGCCCTTGTTTTTATTTCTTGTAATTTTTCTTTCGGTTTTACCCTATAATCACACCAAATTTGACGCTTGTATGTTTGTATTACCGTTTTGGCGATAGCACAACAAAAACATTTCTTGTATGGGGACTCCCTTTATTATTTTATTTTTGGATTATTTATATGGAAATCCCTCGTTAGACCACGTGTTCTGCGAAAAATTAACCGGTTTTCTATTATGGTTCACTCGTTACAGCTGTTTAAAGTTAGGATGGAGAATGGACGGATAATGAAGGCTTAGGAAATATTAAATAGAGTCCCGTTTCGCTTTTAGGTACGGACCCCCTAAAATAAAGTGGAATAGAAGCTCTGTTACTACGCTTTTTAACCGTATCTGGCTACTTCGCCAGCGGATTAGTCGTAAGGTTGAAGATAGAGCTAAGGATCGTAAACCGGTTAATATTTAAACCGGTTTCGATGTTTGACCCAAAACTTGAATCGATTTCGGTTTTGGTTGGGGTTACCGGTTTACGAACCGGTTAATTGAAAAAATCGGTTTTTCACAAATTTCGTTTTGTTGAGCAAAATTAACCCATTAAGGGCGGATTTGTTTGATTAGTTAATTTTATTTTCACTTTTAATGTAGGTATAGAAAAATAAAGCATAAATTCTAACCACGACATAGGGTGCCAAACGGTACCGCTAGCAAATAAAGGGTTAACCGGTTAATTTGAACTTGACACTGCAGTTTATATATATAGAGTGACGTATATTATCTGTTTTACTCTAATTAAAAATTAAAATTTAATATTTTTATTTATTTATTTAATGATTTAACGTTCCGCTGCGTCACTCGAATCCGACCGCGTAGCTTGCTGAGTGGACCATTCTTCCGTGTGACCCTAATTTTAACCGTTTAATACAGCAGTTCTTCAACTTCGATTTTCCTATTTACCGGTAACCAAAATAAAAATGTAAACCGTTCCTAATATTAACCGGTTCAAGGATTAATTAAATTATACCGGTTTTAAGAACGACATCTTGAAACCGGTCCCGAGCTCTAGACAGAGCAGCATAAAACGTGTCGGGCAGTAAAATGGCCATGATCGCCTCCGCCAACTCCATTGGAAAATTAATCGTAAAGGTGACGATTAAAGGTATTGAGTGATATTTAAATTGAATCAGATAAAGCTGACTGCTATTATAATCTTTTGTAAACGTTAAAACAAAGGGGTTAACTAAATGTTGTACATTTGGTATTTTATAAGTCAAAAATTATTACACTCATAGGTAACATTCAAAGTGCTCAAATAGTTACACCATATCAGTTGTATGGTAGACCTTACTATTTGAGCACTTTGAATGTTACCTTATATATGACGCTAACTGTACCTTGTCGCTTTAACCCCTTTGACTAATTAGTGCAGCAATAGAAACATGACTAATAGGCGGCTGAAGGATGCAAATTACGTAAAAATAATGTCGAACATGGATATGACTAAAATTAATTTAAAAAAGAGAAAATCATTGAAAAACAGTTACAGAATCCATAAAACATGACTTTAAAGTGACACAGTACTAAAGCGTGCAACTACTTGTAAGATGTAATGCCGTCCCCTATTTTTCGAGCTAATAGTAGGAGATCCGAATAGGAGACGATTTGCACCGGGCTGCTTATTCAATCAAAAGTATTTTATATCAAATTTGATACGCTAAATAATATGTGGCGAATAGGTTGCCTGAAAAAATTCAGTCCAGTATACAATTAATTAAAAAATTAAGAACTAACTTTGCCTTAAAAACAATCAATTTCTTGTTTAATAGACAAATTACATACCAATCGAAAGTATGAAGCCTATAGAACTTGCAAACGTTAGGTTGACTATTTTTTTCCCGTCAAACTATTGTATAGGCAGGTATGAACAGGTAAGTCGGTACTAATAATTTGCACCAAACCTAACGTTTGTATATTCTATAGGCTTCATACTTTCGATTAGCATGTAATTTGTCTATTAAACAAGAATTTGCAATTTAAAAAAAAAGTTCATTTTTAATATTTTTTTAATCATACATATAAGTACTGGACTGAAATTTTTCAGCCAACCTACTCGCCACATGTTATTTAGCGTATCAAATTTGATATAAAATACTTTTGATCGAATAAGCAGCCCGGTGCAAATCGTCTCCTATTCGGATCTTAGACCATAATATCAATCGATTTTGATGAAACGAAAATTCTGTGATTTGATACGTTCTACGAAATGAGTGTCAGTGAAACAAGTCAACACACACATACACAGACTCACACATACATAGACAACACCTCTCTTCACGTCCTATTTTTCATCTAGTTCAGCTCAGATTTTCACTTTATTTGTAGACGGAACGTAGACAGGAGCTAATACTGAATTAAAGACGCAATTTAAGGCGTTTAAATTGGCGACAGGCTGACAGATGAAGGCAGTGATAAAGGGAATGGGCCAATTTTTTACAACAAGGGTGCCCTAAAAATTCCACTGCGGAAACACACGGGCGAGAAGTTAGTCGCGCGAATAAAATAGGAATTTTAGTTTAGAGATTTAGAGATAATCAAACGAATGCAAGGATCTAAAGGTACCATATACACGGCTTGCTAAAACAAAAAAGTGCCTTCATGTTTTAGGCCCTCAAATATATAATAACATACCAATAGAAATGTATAATAGTCCCAGTATGTCTCGGTGGCACAAAATCAGTATCATACAAAACAACACTTGCATTTGGATTTTGGGATCATAACTAGAAGACTTTCAGAAATAAAACTTGAAGACACCAATAAGGACGCGACACTCTTCCTTATACGAATTTAACGGCTTAAGTTTAGTTAAACTGAAAATTAAGCAAAATCATTATTTTAACTGAAGCAACTAACTTTTTAACTACCCAAAAAAAACTAACGTATACTATTCCAACGTCTACATACAGGGAGTCCTTAAATCTACAAAACAGAAGCTCCACACAGCCACCCGCCCTATGTCCTCTCGCTTCGCCCAATAAAATTCCGGGCCTCGGGCAAACAGGTGTCCCGCCGAGCTGCCTTGCTATTCATAGACTTTCCCTTTTATTGTTGCCGCAAAAACCAATACGTGTAAGATTGCGGAGTCAGACCGTTAGCAATATACAGGGTGGAAAAAACGAGGAAATTGGAAGTAGTATTAGTTCTTTTTTAATCGTTGAAATGTATTTTTTATCAATAATCCAATTTTTTTGTGAAATAAAATATTGAGTAAATGTTTTTTAAGTTTTAGTTGATTTGATTCCTCTTTAACCTAGGTAAGATTATTTATTTTTCAACGGATATTTCTTATGTAAACCAATTTTACAAGATTTTTATTGACTTGTAATTTTTGCATGTTAGTTTAGGTCAAATTTAGCAAGTACATTTTGAACCCTTTCCCTTTAATAAAATAGGCTGAATTTTGGACTACATATTTAAACTCGATGACAATGTAATATTATGGTATTTAAGAGCTGATCTGATGATGGAGTCGGAAGGTGGCGACAGAATCTCCGCTGTAATTAACGTACTGTGGGACTCATTAGTTTGGTCTTGATAAGCAGATATAGACTTTGCAAAAAAAAAGAAATGGAGGGCAACAAACGCTTACCCAAAAATTAAATTTTCGACCGAAACATAATTTCTTACTAAATTTGTTCTCATTCTTTTTAAAATCTGTGATGGCATTTATATTGCTTTCCTAAAAAAGAGTTTCATATCGTGGTCATGAGAGGACTAAACGCTAACTTACAGCTGTTGTAACAAGTCGAAACGTCGAGGAATATAACATTATTACTCCTACTCCTTAAACAAAATAAAACAACCTAATTTCGAGTCAAACTTGCAGGGTTCCGTACCATTATTGTGTTAAAACCCCTTTTAGATGTCAATTATTTTTTTATTACAGGTTAAAAAAAGTATGTGTCTTCCTATCATGGTTTAGGATATACAGTGATTGTTAAGGTCAAGCCAAACACTTAAAAAAAACAATTTACTTTTGTTTTTTAATTTAACAGAAACGTCTGTTACGAAATAATTAAGTTTTTTTTTTTAAATCGCTTTTTTGTACTTGGTTAAGTTATATATAGTTAAGGTATAGCAGCATTTAGAAAAACACACTCTGTGAAAATTTCAAATGTGTACTTATTACGTTTCATGACAGACTGACGGACGGACGGATAGCAAAGGCACCCACCATTTGGGTACGGAACCCTATTCCGATTATTAGTCGATGTTTATTATTAAACGGGAATTACAATCACGTCCCACTTGACTTTGTGCCGCGTATACCCGATTTCTCGATACACTCGTTAATCCAAATAATCAATAATTAATTACGAATCGTTGAGGAAGCAATAACATAATAATAATCTGAAATCAATTTGTCAAACTTGAGAAACCTTTGTGAGGTTTCCACGAGGAAGATTAAATAATTTGTCGAAGGGAGTTATATAAGTAAATAAAATTACTTTGTTTGTTAAAAGTTTGGGAGTACTGTTTTGTTTTAACATAAATAAAGTTACTATTAACAAAGGAATCAATTAATGTTTGCTCCAACTTTAAAACACGGAGCAAAAGTTTTTAGGTAGTTAAAAATTTTTTTTTTAACTGGCCAGAGACTGCTCAGAATAAAGAAACCCCCTGGTTTGGCATGCTACGCGAGATTTACTGTCATATTTTACGTCATTCCTATGAAAATAAGAAAATATGACATAACGTCACAATTTAAGATGCTTAGTAATAAAAGGACTCAATTAACACAAAATACACTTTTATTTAAAACCTTATAATATGTTTAGTTTACCCTTACGTTAGAATATGGAATAGACATATTTGACACTAATCGCGTTTGACGAGGTTTGACGTATTCTCCTCGCCTCGCATGCTAAGCCCACTGGAGAGAGTTGGGGGGAGTTGGGGGGTTGGGCCCAGCAGTGGGACAAAACAAGCTAAAAAATAACTAAGGAGTTACCTTGTATGTATAAGGAATATCTCACTAATACTATAAATACGAAAGTTTGTGTGTGCACGCTGCAACGGCTGGACGGATTTGGATGAAATTTGGAATGGAGATAGCTTATACCCTGGATTAACACATAAGCTACCTTTAATCCCGGGAAATTTAAAACTTCCTGAGGGAAGATAATAGAAATCGCCTTGGATGGTCAAATAACTAATAGCTGGTAACGATGCAACAGGAAACGGTTGTGTTGTTCTAGTGTTACCACACACAAAAAAAATATCTTCGATTACAAGTAAGGATGACCACTCACTATCGATTTTCGATGATGTTTGTGTCGTCATCCTTTTTTTAAATTATTTATTTAGGCAACATACATTTTGTTTTGTTTTAGATATATAAGTTAGTTTTCACTTCTCATGCTCTTAAAATGTTACTTTAGTCTCTGCACATCGGGACTAAAGTTCCTTTTTAATCTCTAGGGATTAAAGTAAAATTGTTTTAATTTACTTTGGAATCCCCATTTACATCCAATCACGGTGTTTGTGAATGGAGGATTTATTGCTATTTTCAGTCTTTTTGTATAGACCACAGAATAAAGAGTAAAGGCAAAGAAGCCGTGCAATAAGATGAACGTTGCACCAGCTACTTGTCTCTACTTTATAGATTACATTTTGATAAGAGAAAAAGAAACAAAAACTAGGTGTCTTTTCTTCTTTAATCTGTCATGATCAGAAGGTGAAGAAACGTCAAATCAACGACCGGTCTTCTTTGGCGTTACTTTCTTCCACACTGGTGCTTAAAGGTCCAAATCACGCCTTGTGACGATCTCTTTCCAACTCACTATGAAAACCATAAGTAAAAGGAAGTCAACCATAATGTATTTTCTGCCTATTTAGTACGGTTTCTATGCCTTTAGTTTTTATTCTGTGGTATAGACAATTTTTAGCGCGTGGAAATAACATCAAAATGACAACTGTGAAAAAATACAAATAAAAATGATTTAATTTCGTGAAACACGATTAATGATTACGAATATGAATATATTTAATTATATTAAGGATGAATTCATTTAATTATGCTTGGTCCAATTAGTTTTAAAATAGTTTTCAAGTTTGAACCTGTTGGCTAAATATGCAAGCATTTAAAGCGGCAATTAACAAAAAAATAATAAAAGAAAAGAAAAAAACCGCGGAACAAATTTGTAAGAAACTTTCTTATAATCAATATTGTAAATGTGTATAGAACTTCGTCAGTGCTGGATTGAGCAAGCCCGTCGGGGTCCGTAGCAAATTCTATAAAGAGACCCCTGGGTTTGTTTTAGGTTACAGGTTGTGGCGGTCTTTTTTCCGCAACTGAGCGACTTAGATATGCACCTATTTTGCGTGGGTCTTTGTTTTAGGTTATTCTGGTGGAGAATATCGACTGGATGCATATGCGTAGGTACACGCATACGCATACTGATGTAAGTACTAGCATTTTAGAGGTTAGATGTGGATGCGCGGGGCCCGTAGCATTTGCTACTCTTGCTAGGTACGTGGCTAATCCGGCACTGAACGTTGTTATTTTTCCTCGCATTCAAAGTGAAAAGTAGAGTGTTTAACGCGAGACTAAACAACCATAATGACACTCGAACTATAGCCACTCTCGCTCGCTGGCTCGCTCGCGTGGCTAAACATCTCGTGTCATTATGGCTTGTTTTAGTCCCTTGTTAAACAATCTACTATTTTAAGTCAATCCCTCAGGGTCCCTCTGAAATCCAGCGCCGCGGCTTGCTGCGGCACAAAGCTGAGAGGGGCGCTTTTCAACGCGATGTTGAATGTTTTGTTCTGTTTGTCATCTATTTTTTTCAAATGTGTATATGCGTTGAATACATTATTTCTATTATATTCTATTCTTTTCTAATTGAAGAAGTCGCGGGCAGAAGCTAGTAAGATAATAAATAACTAATTAATATATTAAAATGCCTAACATAATGGCAACCCCTGCTTTCAGAGCTGATATCTCTTAAACGGCTTAACCGATTTTCATGAAATCTAGCTAAAAGCTATCCCAATTTAACTAGCTTTCTTTTGAAAAAAATTTCTTCTGCGTTTTTTTATCTTTAAGATTAACTAACCCATAAAGCAATAAAAAATATTAAGCCAAGAAAAGCTTTAGCCTTAATTCTGATTTAATAATAATCAGAGATTAACATAGGCTATGGATCGCATGAATTTACGCTAAATGCTATGCTTTAAAAAAAAAAGCATTTCCATTCGCCAGTGAAACAGAAATGTTCAGTGGCATATCGCTATATCACTGTCATATTACTTTGTTCCGTTGTGCTGTATAAAGTATGGGGTGCTCTTTTTATGAGAATATTTTTATGATAAGTTGATTTACGTCATACGAAAAATACAAAAATATTTTTTAAAAATGATTTTTTTTTGTGTAATCCATAAAACGTTGTTGTTATATTTTTTTAAGTTACTTTTTTGAAGAATTAAAATTAATATTGCAGTAAATTTATTAAAGGTTATCAAAATCAAAATGGACTAAGGAACAAAGAAATGTCTTCAGTTAACAAAATAATTAATTTACCTTTGATTTGGGAGGATAAACAGGAAAGTTCAACGTTCTATTGTTGAACAACGTAATTAAACAGTCCCGTTTTATAATATTAGTACGTACGAAAATCTTCGTAGTTTAAAACAATATAATTATACAGCTTTTCAAATATTATTATGAAGACTTGTAGTAGTTTTTATCTAAAAACAATTTTACTTGATCAGTTTTTTTTGTCCCTCTGAAAATCAATGCTAAGTATTTTTTGAAGATAAACCACACAAAAATCAGATAAAAAAATAACACGCGTAAATGCTTCCTTTGTAGAAAAGCATTTTCAGTAAAATATTATCAATTCATCTCAGTGTTGCCATAAACACTGATTATGCGAAAGCCCCGAAATTTGGGGTAATTTATGTTTCGTAAATTTTTACTCCGCAGCTTTTTCTGCTTGAGTTTTCGCAAATCGTTCTAAGTCCAATTGGGCCGGAATTTAAGATAATAAAGATTTAAAATTTGCATAGAACAATATTTAACGAGCTGAAAGCGAAGTCGCTCGTAAAAGTGTTAATAATTGTAAATTATAATGTTACTTGTAGCTTTTTTATCGTAGTTTTCTCCAAACACTTTGATAACGAGTTGCTAAATAAATATTATAACTAAATTAGAGTTTGTCTTCATTTGACTAACGAATGTAAGTAATTCCGAATTCCGTCAACGTATTACTGGTGATTAAAGGTTTTACAGTTGCCAGAATTTATCGAGAAACGGTTTGAATTTAAGAGGTAGTTAAATCGTGTAGTGAAACCGACATAAGAGTAATAATTTTAAAAGGTATTCTAGAATAATGTTTTATGATTCTAATAAGAATAATAAAATATTTTTAAATTACTAAAATTACTAAAAATATGTAATTTTTAAATCGCCATATTTTCATTTACGAAAAAAACATGCTACATTACCAGTTATTAATATCTGATGTTAAAAAATCTCCTAAAAATTCCTAAAATCATTTTTAAATCACGTCCTAAAACACAAAATACACATCTTCAAAAAAACCAACATGTATATAGAATCGACTTACCCCATTGTCATTGCTACGCCGGTGCTACGGGCTACGACGGATGCTACGAGAATGGCGCGTAGACCCTCGAGCACCGCTTATATAGGAGCGAGCTACGTAAACTCCGCCCACTCCATGCAAGGACATGCATGGACATGTTCTTATACACCGGAATATACAGGGTGTCTGTGAACTGCTAGATTGACTAATATAAATGGAGCCTAATATACAATTTAATGTTAACCGTTTTATACAAAATAAATGATATTTTTAATGTTTTTTTTGTGTGTTTTCGTAAAATTAAAAGTGCTTATCAATATTAAATGTGACAATGATGTCATGAATGAATTTACGAGGTAGGTTCTGGTTCTTTCTAATAAAATAGTATTTTCAAAATTATATCAAATAAAAAATTGGGAAACATTTCATTAATACACTCAAATGTTTAAAATTATTTACAGAGTATACATATAAAATTATTTGTAAACGTCCACTTGTATGGGCTGACATTAATATGTCGGTTTTTATATGAATATAATTCTGAAAACTTAAAAAAAACTGCAATTCTACCACATTTTTTATATATAACTACATAAGATAAGTTTAAAACTTAATTTGAGAGAGCGTCGGTAGCTTAGTAGCTTAGCGTCGACTCGTCAGTGCAAGTTACCAAGATCGAACCCCAGCTTAGCCGTGTGCCAATGAGTTTTCTAATTTACTCGTAAGTACATGATCCGATGCTCTCAGGGTAAAGGAAAAGAGAGGAAACCTGCACATTCGAGCAGCTGACTATGTATGAGGGTAATTGCATAAAAACTCTTAAGGGGTCGAAGTGAATTCGAAAGTCCCCATCGTACAAGAAGATTGTATGTGATAGCATATTAGGAGCATACTGTAGCTAACTATTATAGTTAGCTACAGTATGCTCCTAATATATTTTGCCAATCATAGTCATATTTCGACACCAGCAATTAATACTACGCTAAGTCGAATTTTGACGATTTTGCGTTTTTGATGCCAAAATGTTCTATTGAGGTATATGAACATGCTCACCAAATTTCAGTACAAAATTTTGAAAAACAAAAAAGTTTTGAAAGTTATAAAGCGCCAAGTAGACGTACTTTTTAATATCACCCGAACTATACCCCGCTAAATACACTTAGCCGGGTACGCGCGGGAAGCGCGCGGGGGAATGTATGTTTAAAAGAAAAACACCGTGACGGCGATAATTGTGACATTTACTGTTAAGTAAACGGATGAAACTTACGAGAGAGGAAAGTCTGATTTTTAATCAGTGGATACAATGTCAAAAATTCTTTTATTATTATTTAAGAAAGATTTCTGTTGATTTGCAACTTATTAGTTCATTCCCGGATAAAACTACGCTATTTACTAGTTAGCGTAGTGTGTTCCGATTGTAAACGATTTATTTTTTATGTGAGTATGACTTAGCTTTAAAAAGATGGGTTTATTGTTACTTTTTTGATTTTATACCGCTATTTATTAATAGTACTACTTAAAATTGGTAATAATATGAAACCTTTAGGTTTTCACAATGGTAATAAAGGACTCAAAAAATAATTTGTATAAATTATAAATTTTATTATTGTTAGCAAACCAAACATTTTATTTTGCTGAAATAATTTAATTAGTAATTTTGTGGTTTCAAACAAAAAACAATGTCCATTGAAATGTATTTCGACAAATAATTTATCTGTGTGATGTTGTTACCTATTTGAAATCGCGATAGCAGATCAATTTTATATCGCCACTTCTCGCGGTGTGGAAAACATTAAGTAGGTACTCCCGAGCTAATGTCAATGTTAGACCATGTTTTTGAAAAACCTAATTTTATAAAAAAATAATATGCAATTGATACTGATGAACTGATGCTGTGCTAAGGGTGCAATATTAATTGCTTATAATGGTAATTTAGTGATAGAAAAAGTAAACCTACACAATGGTGGCATCTCAATGGCCGAGAGTAGCATGGTTTCTGTTACTGATAAACTTCAAGGGCCCCAATATTGAACTTTGGTTTTTTGTAATCACTAGTGATGAAGAACAAAATTCAAAGCACTCTGCTCCAGTAGGTACCTTCGCCTTCTTGTGATTTTATAATTTATACTTTCCACATCTTCTAGAAACGTAAATATTACATCGACTTTTGAAAATGCTTAAGAAATTTTGAGTTCATCTATGAAACAAGTTGACCCTAACCATAATGGGAAGTTCAGATAACTTCTGTACTGGAGTTAACTCATGCTTGTGGTACAACAGTTAATGCTGGTGACTATTATACATACTGAGCAATCTACACCAAAAGATAAAAGGAAATCCAAAAAAAGGACCGACGTTGGAAATAAGGTATTAAGCTATTATTAGAACCCTGGACAGTTTAAAAAAAATCAAGTACCTATTTATTTTACAACTTTGTCGGCATGATTAAATGCTAAATCACCAGCTTGGTAGTACCATGAGTTTCAGAGTTAAACCGCGGACAGACGGACATGGCCAAACTTTGTGGGTTTTAGAACACAAAACTCTTTACTCTTTTTATTATAGCAAAATCTTATACTACGAGTAGTACTAAGGGGGGTAACAAAACGAGTAAAAATAAATAAACCAAGCTGTAAGAGTAGCCGTTAAGGCACAACGTAGTGCAAAAAAAATCTGTGACTATGCGAACCGAACTTGAGCATTTTTTTGAAGAACTGAACCAGCTGTCATATAAATGATCCCAATACGTAATAAAACACAAAAAAACGTTTTTTTTTCCAATCATAATAGTGAAAATGTCTACTTTGCATTACAATCTGCCGTTAAATATATCTGTTAACGACGCTTCATAACAATAGATAAATAATTTGATGTACCTACGTAAAGCTTGTTTTCTTTATTTTATTCTAAGTGTTATAAAGATAATAAAGTAAAATTAAAGCTAAAGAAATGTATTTCAAAAACTTATTTCAACTAAAGATACTTGGCTATTTCATTAGGTGATGGAATGGTTATGTTATTCTTTTAAAAAAAAAAGTTATATTATTGATTTTTGGTTATGCAAAATATTTTTTTACTTCATCTAAACGTTTATAAAAACACATCTAGGTGCATTAAGTAATGTTCAACGCATCAAAATTTGTCCCAACTATACAACGCTAACATTATTAAATTCGTGAATATAGACTTTTTCCTATTGTTTTCCGATTTAGGTTCTTAAAACAATTTTATTGATCTAATTTATATTACTTTTACGTAACTTTCCAGTGACCGTTTCTGTTCAAATCGATTAAACAAGTAATAAATTTAAAACAATTGCTCCGTAGAACAATACGCTAAGTATGAGTTAGCGTAATTTAATTCGGAAATGTTTTTTGTATTTTTGAGACAAACTCAGCTAAGTCGATCTAAATTCGAAATTAAGAAGATAATACAAATAACAGTAATCACGTATTGTATAATCCGCAATGAACAACTTACGGTGAAAAAATCATAAATGTAGCATACAAGGTTAAAAAGTTATCGCATGTTTCCCTATTATTGGCTCTGTTGAAAAGTTGTCATTTTCAAGTTAGCGTAGTGTTAATTGCTGGTGTCGATTTGTAGTCATATTATCGTTCCTAATTATGTGGCCACCACTTTATTTGTACACTATAGTACCATGTCTATTTAATGTCACGATTACAATAATTGTACAGTCTTGTTCATAAATATGTGTACACTTTAGTACCTTGTCACATTAATCACTGTGACAATTCATAGATGGCGGGTTAAGCTTGACATTAAATAGACATGGTACTATAGTGTACATTTATACAGTGGTAGCCACATAATTAGCAATGCTAATTTTCACAACCAATTATAAAGCTCTTAACCTGTTTTATTTTTAGATACACTTATCGCTAACTAATAAACTAAGGTTTAAATGTATGTACAATTTATCGCAGTTAAAAACGAATATTTCATTTTATAGGTATTTAAAAACTTAGTGCTGACGCGTCCATATAATCAAATCCTTAAAGAAAATAAATTGGTAAAGAACTTTTTGATTGGTTGTTTAATTGAAAATCCATATAAATTTTGTAGGCAATTGTAACCACTGTATATAAAATATGAACTCAACTGTACGTTTACAAATCAGTGGTAAAACCTTAACACCAGTGGTCAAGATGCATTGCGAAAACGTTATCGCTATCAAAAATATATAGTATTGACGTAAACTGCCGGACGGTCGCGTCGAGCGCTTATAAATGTCAATTCAATAGATTTTTACAGTTTTCGAAAATCTTTTACGTTAGCGTTATGTATCTTTGTTTAGGGCCGCAGGGGACTTATTTTACAATGTTATTACCCCTATTGTTGTAGTATTATTTTTAAGTTACAAGTTCTTACTATAGGGTCGAGGACTATTTAACAGACGAAAATGCTTGGCCTATACCAGTTACCCAACTAACTAAATTAATGAATTTGTGGCGCTTGCAGTGGAGACCATGGGACCTTGGTCAGCTGATATGAAAATCATTATTAAGACCCTGTCATCCCGGCTCATAGACACCTCCGGAGATCCTAGAGCTGGTGCTTACCTCTCCCAAAGAATTGGGCTAGCTGTCCAGAGAGGTAAAGCAGTCAGTGTCATAGGGACCATGCCGCGAGCGGACCTGCTAGTGGGAGTGTTCTTTTTATGGTGGTGATTATTATTTACATCATTAATATTTGAGTAGCTTAGTTTTATTTTAATTTAAATAAGTTTAGTTTTAACGTTTAATTGTATTAATTTAATAAATGTTCTAATTTCAAACCTAACTTAATTATAACTTGGTTTTAAAAACATGTGAACATTGTATCTTGTCTAGGGGACACGGTTTCTGTAGGAGAACGTATCGAAATTTTATTTAATGTGGTTGTCTTGCACCGTCATACGTAAGAATAATATTTTTTTTGCTCTTGTCATTCTGAATTTTGACACGTTTTCCTGCTCAACTACGCATGCCATTTTTATTTAATTCATTGCTTTATATAATGCTAGGTTAAGTATAAATATTGTCATAAACAATACCTATTTTAAAAAAACTGACTGTTGAATTTCTTGCGGCGTTTCTTCTCAGTAGTAGTCTCCTCTTGGGCTGATAGATTTTTGACGTGTAAATGTGCCCGTGCAGCCTCCTTACTGAATAAATATCTTTTCTATTTTTATCTTTTATCTTTTAAGTTAATGAAAGGTATCATAACGTTAAAAATACGATAACAATAGGGTAAAAACAACATAGAACGAGGCCGCAATAGGCAATCAAATATTAATCTATGATAAATTAATTTCGCCTATTCGGCCACGAGCAATCTTCTCATAGGGGCGCCATCTAAGTTGCGTTTGTAAACACATTAATTAAGTGGCTTGATTGGTTCATTAGCCGATTCTGATCGTATGTATTTAACCGTTATTTGTATATATTTGTATGTTTATCTACAGTGTGTGTCTTCCATACGAACATAGATTTTAACTGACGATAGTTTTAAGTACTATTCATTATAATAAAAATATAGCAATTACCCTTGATGTAGCGTAGCCAATTTTGTAATGCAATTTTTTATTTGACTCTTCTGAGAAGCAGACTTACTGCCGCACTCAGAGACGTCAATTTAATTTAATGCTTGATTAGTTGCTCTTGTCACTTACTTTGCTACAGCAATACCTAGAATAAGACAACACGTCACTAAACAAGCATTAAATTTAATTGACGTATCTGAGTGCGGCAGTTAGTTTTATTTAAATTTTAATGTTTACCTTATTGACAAAGGTATTAAATTATGTACATTAGAGCTTAAAATATATGTTCGTATGGAAGACACACACTGTATGCATAGGTACAGTATGATTCTGTAACTGATAGATGATGGTGAGCTTAAACCGCTGGACTTAAAATTTTAAATTTGGAATACGTACACGGTGTTTCGTAGTTAACGTTAAGACTTTCAGGGATATCAGAGAGGATATTTTTGAACATTTTTAACCGTATTTATAATTATACAAAAGCCTTTGATTTTTAAGATATTCCCCATTCTACTCTTAATTTCCACGTTAGTGTGGTTCGGGGCATGTCTCTTATTGTTGAAGTGGTTTCTTAGTTTTCTCTTTTCTGAGCCTTTATTATAATAATAATACGATCAGTAATAGGTAAATAGGTATAAGTGCCACGCATAAGTTATTGTGATGATGAAGATGATGATGAGTAGATGTGATGATATTCGACAGATCACTGTCCAACTTTAACATAGCCACACCTCTTTCGTTTCATGATCTTACAATAAAGTTTTATTTTGTGTTTTTTTATTTAGATGTATATGTACCTATATTATTTTTATGTATTTTTATGTGTATTTGGTGTTATATAGATATATTGTTTATGTATTACGTTTCATCAAATTTAGTACTTACCAAACTCTTCTTGTCTCTGTTGGACCCAATGGTTGACTAGTAGAAAATGCCCCAAGGCATTAAGTCCGCCATAAAGTATTTTTATTATATTTTATTGTGTATAGGGCAATAAAGTTTAAACAAATGAATAAATATATGAAATAATCCAGTTCCTAAAGTAAATATACCCACACCTTTACCTGACACCACTACATCCATCGCTTTTTATTAGTTTTCTCTTTCATCCTCACATATCAAACCAAATCCTTATTGAAAGGCGACCACAAGATATACAACGATGGCACCTGCTGCGTCGATCGGTCTAATCAAGACTAACGGCCCCAGACGAATAAATACACTTGCTTCTCGGAATAACAGTAAAAAGACCGGTATACAGGGTGGTTGGTTTTATACAACCCTTATTAAGGGGTTTAGTAACTAACTGTTGAGAGTACCTATTGACAGTAAAGCACCATTTGCTCAGACCGAAAAGGGCAATTTTTCAAAAAAACTAAATACTGAAATTTAAGTAGGTTCTGTATAATGTTCTATAACCGTAAGTTATGTTGTCACTGAAGAAGTTACTTGAACAATAAATTTCATTTTTAGAAAATAAAGTTCATATAACCAGAGTTTAAAAAAATCATAGACACATAAATAGGTAGTTTGTTCAATATTTAAGAAACTGCCGATTTTAGGACATTTTGCTGGCTATGAGATCTTCTATGCTTCTCTAAAAACAATGAATTACTTTGTTATCACCCTGTAGAGTATTCGAAACACGGATCAGATGGTCTCCACAGGTAGAACCATATAGGGTTATGTGGAATGCTGTCGGCAAAGTAATGGACAAATCTGAAACGTAAGTGTCCGTACGTGGATATACACGTAAGAAGTTAAAACTAGATTTTTCCCGTGACTCGGTCCAGGTATAAGTCGTTTATAAACGTTCCCTGAGGAACTGACCAATTTTATGCGGGATAAAGAGTAGCAAAATCTGACTCCAAGTTAAAAAAAAAATGAAATTTATAGCAAATTTCACGTCAATCGGTTTAGGCGTTAAACCTTGAAAACAAACGAAAAAACATTTTCGCATTTATATTTAAACTAGCGACGCCTTCGCTTCACTCAGGTTTATGTGAGTTTTTTTTAACACCCGTACATAAACTAGAATTTATTGTACATAACAACGTTTCGTTAAAAATTATCTAACTATTGGTGAAAACCGCATCAAAATCGGCTATTCCCAGTTGTCCGCACCCCTTTCATTTGGGATTTTTTTCCCAGTTGTCCGCAGTGTGAACAAAGGGGTGCAGGCAACTGCGAATAGCCCGGGTCCATATGGACTCTCATAATTATTTTTACTAATAAAGTCATAATCATCGGAATTCATAACGTAGGTATTTTTTTTTGTAACTGGTACTTTTCAGGATTTTTATAAATCAAGCGTAACCTAACGTAGCGTTATCTACATGTTTAATATTTAAGAACTTATGAAAAGTTTACGGTTCCAGCGATAATAAAAATTATGATATTTTTTTTATGAAAACAAAATGATAATGAACAAAAAAGTTATGTGAAAAAATGCGCTCTACAAAATCCGTTGCATGGTTTATTTTCTCTGCATTTAAGTACCTATATATTTATCTATGTAAGTAAGTACCTATTTATATCGTTGTCTGATACCCATAGTATAAGCCTAGAGCTTAGTTTGGGACTAAGCAATTGGTGTGACATTGTCCCCTGAGTTTCGCTGCACTAGCACTACAAGTCGTCTTTTTATGTTTGTATTTTATTTTTGGACGGTGTGTTATCGTTGTGAAACGTTTTACTTAATTACTTATTTAAAAAAAAGATTAGGAATCCCATTTTAATCAAATAGCAATAACGGTCCCACTCAGGCATTTAATGACGAATAACTCCGAATAAGTTCCTTACTGCCGCACTCAGAGACGTCAATTAAATTTAACGCTTGTTTAGTGACGTGTTGCCTTATTCTATGGCTATAGCAAAGAAAGCAGCAGCTACTTTAACCAAGCGTTAAATTTAATTGACGTTTCTGAGTGCGGCAGTTAGTGACACACACAAGTTCGAAAAAGGAACGAATTTGTCTCTAAATGTCTTTGAGTACGGTGGGATGAAACTATGGACATAGTTCCAAGTTTGAAACTAAGCAACATTCTATTAATTTCTGTACAACTAGGTTCTGCCCGCGACTTCGTCCGCGTAGATTTTAACCTTGACTGCCGAACAAAATGTAAACTCCAGTAAGTGCACACTTGCACCACCATATCATGGTCTCCAACTTTGAGGAGCTGTGTGTAGTTGGAGTCCAAGAAAGGATGGTCGTTTTGTGCACTTACTTCTTTTTTATATTGCACGGTAGTTGAGATCATGTACGAGTAGTCGGATCACATGTCGCGGCGAGGCAAATATTCAGATAGCAAAAATACATGCATTCGTGATTATTTTTCGTATTTGTAGAGCATTTTTTTAAAAACTATAAAACAGATTTTTAGTAAACGTTTGTTACGTACTCTCGTACTCTTAAATGACTTTTTGTATTTTCCTAACCTAGGTATATATAAATACGAATATATCTACTTAAGTACATTAATACTTAAAAACTAACACAGTTGAGTCAAATAAAAGAGTGCAAACAACTAGAAATAAAAAATCCCAGTTGTTCGCAGTGTGAACAAAGGGGTGCAGACAACTGGGAAGTCCCATTTAAAGAGCATGAGAAGTTGAAATAGTAGTTAACGTGACGGTTGCGTAATAAGTACTTTATCTACACTCACATTATAAGTACTCTAATGGCCGAACCTGGCCGAACCCAATATTCAAACCGCGGATAGATAGGCTTACTTCGGATTAAAATTTGACACATTTTGTATGGGCAAATGTCAAATTTTAACCCGAAGTAAGCCTTATCTGTCCGCGGTTTGAATATAGGTTTCGGCCATAAGATGGGTTCAGAAGCCGAAAGGCAAATGACCAGCATTACCTGTGGTAGAAGGTGACAGCGATGACAGCTGTAACGTAATTTAATTACGTTATCGAATATTGTAAGGTAATGAGATCCAAATTAGGAACATCTTCCAAAATTAACAGCTGTCATCGCCGTCACCTACTGCCACAGGTAATGCTGGTCATTGCCTACGGGTTTTGAACGCATAATACGGACTTATGATATGTGTGTAGATTAAATAAATTAAGTAACTTATTCTAAGTAACTAGGTATTTGGACAAATGTCCCCTAGGCCACTGCCACCGGGAAAGGCCCCCCTTAATGCTGGCTGCATTTCCTCGTATACTTATTATTTTAATATTACCAAATACTTTTCGTAGATCAGCTGTCATAAACACACACAAAACTTTTATAGTATTAGATGTAAAAATATAATATTATCCGTTAAAGTTATACAAGTTTGCAAGTTTAAAGTTAATCTGTGTTCGTCTGGGTAACTTAGGAATGATAAAAGTTAGTCGCGAGCCAGCCATGCATATTAATAAACATAGGAATAAATAATTATAACTTTTTGTATGTACTTTATGATGATATTAGCTTTAGCGCTACTCCGTCTAAGTAGAAGTCGTTTAGCGCTATTCTCTCGGGAACTGTGCAATTTTCCGGGATAAAAAGTTGCCAAATTTTATCTAGATCCCATCCATCTTATCCTTTAATTGACCGTCATGCAGCAGTGTTCGTATTGTTGTGTTCCGGTGTGGTGATAAGACAACCGATGAAATTACTAGCATAGAGGCATTCCATCTTAGTCCTCAGGTTGGGCAATGCATTTGCGACCTCGGAGGACTAAGGTGGAATGCCTCTACGCTAGTAATTTAGTAATACTTTAAATACTTCGATCTCCCTCATCACTAGTTGCAATGTTAATCCTATCTACTAAACAAACAAGCTACTTAATCCCAGTAGCTTGATAGCTGCGTCACGTAACGTGTTGACAGCCAGTTAATGTAGTTATCAGTAACTTGTTTGTTTGCTATCGTGGATGACTGTATCTTGACATACTTGACATATCCGACACGTGGGCGTTCTAGTTATGTAGGCGTTGTACACACAGGCCGCCTAGCGTTGTAAGACTTGGAAATCAATAGTTGAACGCCAAACATAAAATACAAATCAACTTAGTATTATTACTTCGTAGTTTTAGTGGTGGTACAGTTACCAGAAATAATATATTATCCAACATTGGGCTCAGAAATATCTGACACGCTCTTATACCCTAGTAATACAGACATATCAGATATTTTTGCGTCCAAAGTTGGATAATATATTATCGCTGGTGGTTGTATGACCTTGGGCAGGGTCTGTTTGAGTCGCTACCACCATTGTATACTTTGCAGCAGCAGTATTCGCATTGTTGTGTTCCGGTGTGAGGATAAGATAGGTAAAATTACAGCCATTTCATCTTAGTCATAAAGGTCGACCAAGCACTGGCAGTCTTACGATCGCAGTCTTAGGATTGCGGTCTTAGGATTGCAGTCTTAAGATTGTAGTCTTGAGATTGCAAATGTCTACGGGTCACAGATCCCACTTACCATCAGGTGGCCTGTGTGCTCGTTTGTCTTCTCCATCGATCGAGATATACTCGCTCCTATTAATACTTCTATTAATTATTAGTTTATGCCCGTTACTTTATCCGCGTGGTTTCTTTTACCCGACTGCTGAAGGACGAGGTTATGTGTTTTTCAGCCTTTATATGTATGTTTGTTCCTTTGTGGCGCTCTGGAAACTAAACGCGTGGACCGATTTTGATGATTTTTATGTCAATCGATTTGTCTTAATCCTGTGAGTGTCACTAAAGATATGTCAGTAATCAAAATTAAATATGGCAGCAACCGGACGCCATATTGTAAAAAAGAAAAAAATAAGTCGACGAACTATAACAAGTGGGGTATCAATGAATAGGTATTTAAAAATCATCCTTAGGTTTGTTTCATCATTTTTCATTTCGAATGATCATTCAGGATTTATAACGATTTAAAGTTGGTTAGCAACAGTCGGAATTTTAAAGCCTGCTTTTTTTTATTTTCTATTTCGATATAAGAATGATGGGCAAATAGGCCCATATAACCAACACAAATCTAATGTATACCACGTGAAAGCTAGTTACATAAGCTTTATTTTCTAATACGGGGACAAACCAATGGACAAACTACAAAAACCCCGGAGGAGAGAGTTATCAGCCTTCAAATATTCACACACACACAAAGTTAATAACTACACTAGCTGTGCCCCGTATGCGTTGCAATGCTGTTTCCCGTATATCCGACTCGCGCTTGACCGATTTTTTTAGACTAAACTATTCCTCATGAAACTGACTATCATGTACAAAAAGATTTATTTAAATCCGACGGGTAGTTCCTAGAGATTACCCCGTTTAAAAAAACACACAAACCCACAAACAAAAAACTCTTCTGCTTTATTATATTAGTAACGATTTATTTTTAAAAATAAATACCATAGTACTAATTAAATAGTTATTCTCCCAGCCTTCACAGACTAGTCGTAATAATAACAATAACAGCAAATAGTGGGATCAATAAGCTTACTTACGATATAATTCTATTGGTGATTGGGCTGGGTTCCATACATTTTTGCCCATCATTCTTTCTTTCTCATGACTTAACGCAGCAATTCAAATATGACGATGACTCAACATTTAAAGTTCATGTCACGTGATATTGCTTGAAATACTTTCAGTGCGAGTGAGATATGTGCTAATATCTTGAAGTATGACGAGGAAATAAGGAAATTCTGAGCTTATTATGAAATCGTTCGCGGCTGCTGGGTTAGGAGGTGTACACACTAGACGAAACGCGTGTGCGACTTAAATAAGTTGACGACAGCAAAAAAAATTGAGAGACTGCCTATTTCTGCACAGTCATGTTGACTTCTTAACCAGACCAGCTTTCAACTGCTAATTCCCATAATATTCCAATGCCATCGAGTTAATATAATGTATTCAGAACTTGTTCAAAATAAGCTTGCAAGATTTAAACTAAACATAATTAGCTTGTACATTTATTTATATTTTATCATAAGGCGCTCACAGCAACTGACTTAGTCCCAAAGTAAGCTCTAGGCTTGTACTTTGGGTACTAGACAAACGTACTTATACAGAGAAATACATAGAAAATGGCCAAAAATCGAGCAAATAGGTACTCGTATTCATCGCACAAATATTTGCCCATACCGAATGGGAATCGAATTCGGGACCGTTAGCTTCGTAGGCGTAATAGCAAATAGGTTAACGCTTCGTCTAAGCGAATCTTAAAATCATAATCATAATGTCTTCGGCTAACTTTTTTTTACAAAACTGGATCATGTGCACTCTCCCTTATAATATAAATTTTATATAGGATGTAAGTTTCACATTAAAAGCATTTCTATAACTTCGATATCGTGCTACACTGAATCCAACGCGTTTTCCTTGATTCATATTTACATATTTCACGGGACTCCAACGCGGTTTAGACGCAAATAGGAGCAGAGATATTAGTTTTTCTGTAATACCTTTAGAGGGTTGTGAGAAGAGGCATAAATGGCGTAGCTTTAAAAAAATGGAAAGGAAAACGAACGGGCCTCTATTCGAGGAGGTAAAATATCGTCTTTGACCTGCGCCGGTATTCTAGGCAATATTTTTAAAGGGCCTATCCAACGACACCCCACACTATGGGGTAGACTAGTAAAAAAAAAATACATCCCCAAGTTAGGTGAAGGGGAGGTAAAGAAAAAAATTTTTTTTCAAGGTTTTATTTTACCACTTCGTTGGCGTGACTAATATGTATATTCATGCCAAATTACAGTTTTCTAGCACTAAGACTCTCTGAGCTAGGCTGCGGACGGACGGACGGACGGACGGACATGGCGAAACTTGGCTTCCATGGTATGGCAGTGTTTCGAAACAAAATCATTCACTCCTCTCTTTTTTGAGTCAGTAAGTCTTTGCAAATGAAGTTACATTCATATTGCTGATAAAGTTATAAGTTATAACAAACAAGCTATTTCTTATAACGACCTAACCTCGGTAGACGTAACAACATTAAACCGGAGCCAGAACAAATAGAACACCGTTCCGTACATAAAAAAGCGTCAGGAAATACCGCAATATCTCATACATTCTTAATATAGGCATGTATTCGGAAATATCGTTCATATTCATGATTTTAATAAAAATGTTAACGCCTCACGACTACGAATCACCGCGCAAGCAGGGGGTGATTCTATAATACAACTCACATGGGAATTCGTCGACGAGTTAAACAAGGTTCAGAGGGCAAAGCCCTAAGCTTTGTATGTACGTATGTAGAGGTACATGCTATGGGCCAACATAGCATGAACACAAAATGAAAACAATTGCTCCACTTTAAAGCCGGTTGCTATTGCGAGTGCGTTAGACAATAAGCCCTCCGGATTAAATAATAACGTTATAGTACGGTCACGACCGTTAATTGGCGACCAATTTCGAAAAAAAATTGGCTTAAATAAAAAAGATAAAAACATGTTTATTCAGTAAGCAGGCCGCACGGGCACTTTTACACGTCAAAAATTTACGTCTTAGCTTGAAGTCTTCAATGTCATTAGAGATGCCAAATCATTTGTAACTTATATAAAACTCAACCTCATTGTTGCCGAATGTCAGATTCACTTTGGACCTAAGGTGGGTCCCAAAAAGTTCTTGACTATACATCAATAACGATAAAAATAAAGATCAAGTTATTGTAAAATGTCATTTTTGAAGCTCCTCACCACCCTTCAAAAGACGTCAATTTACCCGCCGATAAATTGTACTGTCATTAAGGGCTCTAATCACCCACTTTTGTTCCTAACCCTGCCGTCGCTCTTTGTAATTTGTCTAGTAAATTGGATTTCATAAACAAAATTAGACCTTTTTGACCAGCGGTGCTATTATAGTGGTAATTTGTGACTTTGTATGCTCGCGGCTCAAATTGGATGATGGTTTTGAAAACTAAAAAAAAACCGGCCAAGTGCGAGTCGGACTCGCGCACGAAGGGTTCCGTACAACATTAGCCAAAATCGGCAAAAAAACACGTTTGTTGTATGGGAGCCCCCTTAAATATTTATTTTATTCTGTTTTTAGTATTTGTTGTTATAGCGGTAACAGAAACACATCATCTGTGAAAATTTTAACTGTCTAGGTATCACGGTTCATGCATGAGATACAGCCTGGTGACAGACAGACAGACGGACAGCGGAGTCTTAGTAATAGGGTCCCGTTTTTACCCTTTGGGTACAGAACCCTAAAAACATCTAGGTATATGACTTCTTTCATTTTTGAGAAAAGGTGACAGTCATATCTGTCAACTGTATCCACAGACAAACGGACAAACGGACGGATATGACAAAACTATCAGGGTTCGTAGTTTGACTACGGTACCCTAAATTTCAAAACATGCCGTCGCTTGCTTTTTTTTACCCGACTGCCGGAGAAGGAGGGTAATTTGTTTATCAGCCTATATGTATGTATGTACGTGTATATGTATGTATATATGTATGTATATGTATATGTATGTTTGTTCCTTTGTGGCGCTCTAGAAACTAAACGCATGGACCGATTTTGATTATCCTTATGGCAATCGATTTGTCTTAATCTTGTGAGAGTCATTAAAGATATGAAATTAATTAAAATTCAATATGGCGGCAGCTAGACGGCGTATTATAAAAAATAAAAAAAATAAAGTTGACGAACTATGACAAATGGGATATCATTCAATAGGTATTTAAAAATGATCTTTAGGTTTCTGAAATTATTTTTCATTTTGAACGATCATTTAGGATTTATAACCATTTAAAGTTTCCCCCTTAGTAATAAACGTTGAGTAACGGTGGTATAGCTATAAGTACAATGTTTTGTCCTTATCTGTCAAATCCAAATGTCACAATGACAGATAAGGACAAAACATTGTATAGCTATACCACTGTGTTACTCAACGTTTACTAGTAAGGGGGTTTGTCAGTAACAACAGTCGGGTTTTTTAAAGCTTGCTTTTTGTTGTTAATTTTGCATAGGAAGTTGTTAGTTGTGTACGCACTTGTTTACATTTTATATTTGCCTGTGTGCGTGATTTCTAGCTTGTGTCGGAATATAGCATTTACGGGTTCCGTACTTACCCGAAGACACGCTGTCCGTCCGTCCGTTTTTGTCTCAACGTTAAAGAGCTGTAACTTAATTATAATACCCCTCTTTTTGCGTCGGGGGCTAAAAACTGAATAAGAGATAATGGTTTGTATTTAATTTCAGAATATGTGTTATTATTATTACGGTGGATTTACTTAAATACAATAATAAATAAATAAAACTTACAAAATACATTACTATATTTTATGTCCCTTTTTTTGGTAAAAATAAAAAAGGTCATGGATTCATGCCTCCTCAGATGTTAAATACCTAGCAAAATAGATACAAAAAGTGAATGTTATCTTATATTATAATACACATCGTCAAGTAAAGACATAAGTCATAAGACTCGGTGCGGTACTGCAGCAACGGACCCGAATTCCGAGCTGCGGGCGGCTATACCGAACACGGCGCTCTACGTGTCTCGCCTGCACCACTCTGCAACGGTAGACGACGTGGTGGAGTACGTCCGTCAGAAGGTTGGATGCAGTCTGACGGTGTTCCAGCTACGCTCGCTTCGCTACGTGCACTTCAGTTCGTTTGTAGTGCGCGTGCCGCGGTTTATGCTGGGGACCGTCGAGTGTCCTGACTTTTGGCCGAAAGGTGTTGTGTTCCGGCGGTTTCGGGGCAACCTACCGGCAGCGACCAAGATGCCAATTTTGGCAGAACAGGACCACACTGTTCTGTCACCTCGGTGTTAGTTTGAAGTTTTATATTGTTATGTATGTTAGTCTATAAGGTATTTGTAAATACGGGCCTCGTTGCCCGAAATGAAAAATATTGTTATTATAAAGGGATGTAGTAAAAACGTTAAAACATTCAAACAACAAATACTTACCATAAACCGGTCAAGTTAAAGTTTGGTCGTGCTTTTTTTTTATTTGGTAATGTTATATTAACTGTGCCCTGTTTATACGTATATGAAACAGTTATGTATGTTAAAAACGGCCTTACTTGCAAAGAGTGTATTTATAATGGCACTATTGTTTTTTATAATACCTAAGTTACATATTACCGCAACATATTAGAAAAAACTGACCAAGAGAGTTGAACTCGCGTGGAGAGGGTTCCGTGCATACGTAATATTTTAATATTTTTTTTGATAGTATTCTTTTAGGTTTTCTTGTAATCTACAATGAACTATATTTTGTATTTGTTTCAAATTTTTTGGCTCAGTAGTTTCGGAGATCAGTGGGGGAATGGTCAAATTGTGGACGGGACCCTAAAACATGTCAGAGCTCAAAAAACTACTTATTATTTAAAAAAAACAGACAATAAATATTTTAAGTAATGCATGATTTCATAATTTTATAAGTCAAACATAGTAATACTTGACCACTTTTACGATTATACCATTATTGTTACCTATGTTTTACAAATAAATAAATTGATTAATTGGTTGGTTGACAACTTTAATTTTCAACTTTTGTCGGCGTAGTTTAAATGTACAAACTCAAAGATCATTTATAAAATACAAAAAAAAACATGCGTCACAATTCGCCAGGGTCTGGCATGCAATATTTAGTTCATTATGTATATCTTATTATCAATTTTAAACAAATTCGGTTCAATTTCATATTCTACCATAAACTCATTAATATTATAGGAAGCATTCTCTTTTAGCATGTCATTAATTCATTAAAAAAAAAACATCAATATCTCTAATCACTTTCGGGATTTTATTATATAATTTAGGAGCCATCCCAAGCATACCTTTTGAGAGAAATGCACTTTTAGAAGGTATTGCGTTGAGCCTGCCATGAAGTCGTGTACTCTTAAATGTATTTTTTTTATTTAAATAGATTAAGGTTCGTTTTTACAAAGGGAGAAGTCTCGAAAATATACAGACCTGGCAGCGTCAATATTCCTAGCTACAGCAGGCAATATACATACAGTGGGACTTGAAGGACAATTATGCCAAATTATAGCTTTGTTGTACCTACCAAGAGTCTCAGAGTTAAACCTCGGACAGACAGCCATTCGGAAAGGTGGACGGACGGACCTGGCGAAGCTGTAAGGGTTCCTTGTTGGCTACGGAACACTAAAAAAAGCTTGTAATAAAAACGGTTTTTTCGACAAACTATGAAAATAGTAAATCACTGACCTTATTAAAGGTTAGGTATCGAACTATTTGTCAGTGAAGCCACATTTATGTCTACTCTTGTCTTTGTCTTTGAATCTATGACAATTGACAAGGCCCCAATCACAAATGTCATGTGGAACTGTCAAAACGCCATAGCTTTAGCCATAGCGCGCACAACGCGCGCATTCCTAAATTTAAGCTAAATTTATGATGTCCCATTTAACCAAAGAAGAATGTTGAACAAAAATATTCTTTTTTTTTGGACATTAATTCTTCACTTGTTTATAAGCATTAACATGACTTTAGAAACTCGCATCATAACCACTTTAAAATACGCCAAGAACCATGTGAAGCCTGTGATAGTCAATGGCAAAGAAGCTTACAAAGGCGAAGTAAACTTTATGGTATCTTTAAAAATTCGTTCCTTTCCAGATAAAAATGAATGGGAGGCCCTCTGTGGTGGAAGCATCATCGACAAAAGCCGGGTTCTGACGGCAGCCCACTGTTTCGAAGACAACGATTTCTACTATCAAAAGCATCCAGAAAAATTAAGAGTAGTCGCTGGTAACATGCATAATGTTGTAGACCACGATGGTTCCACGAGAACAACGAATGGATCCCAATGGAGAAATGTTTCCAAAGTAGTACTTCATCACCGATTTAACTATCCATTGAACGACATAGCATTGGTATATGTCAACAAGGAATTCGTTTATGATACGGACGTGGCACCTATACGGTATGCGAGAAGAACTTCGGACTATCCTTTGAGTTGTAAATCGGCTGGGTTTGGATTGTTGAGTCACACGGGAACGCGGGCGCGTTCTTCTCCTGTGCTTATGGTAGCCAGTATAGAACCGATGCTGATGAACCAATGTAACGACTTATGGGGAATGGATATGAGAAAATTTATTTGCTCGCATTCAGCAGTAACTGACGTTGCCAGTGGAGATTCCGGAGGCCCAATGTCTTGTAAGGGGACCGACGATTCCAAGGATGTGGAAGAACCAGTTTTGGTAGGAGTGGTCAGCGGAAAGAATTTTGATCTGACCACGCTTTTTACGCGAGTGTCAGCTTATAAATATTGGATCGGAGATACAAGTTTTGGCTTTGGCTATGGCTATCGATTGAAATGTAATAGTTTACTTGTCGCAATTATACAGCTGGTGTTTATATATGTTTCGGTTATATTGGTCTTGATAGGGTTTGTATTCAACAACAGAACAATTTGGCTTTGTTGTCTCTTTAGCTCTGTCTTAGATAAATTGTGCTATGCCAAAAAAATATAAGACGATAGAAGACCGTTTGCAATAAAAGTAGACAAAGCCAAGACCTCTTGAAAAAACTATAGTATTTGACCATCAATTCATAGTTCTGGTACCTAGTGTACAGTAGGTAGTTGTTAAGACAATTTCTGGGTAGTTTCCATTCATCAAGGTGACCTGGCATACCGAACTTTTCGCATACTGTAATATGTACTTAGATAAAAACCTCTGAAATTATGACAACCACTGCTTCCTCAGCTGATATTGAGAATATTGTTTATAAAACCTAACTACGAACCATCCCGAAATGAAATAGCTTTCTTTTAAAAATCCCGTCCGGATCGTTTTTTCCTTTTGGGAGCTAATTTAGTCATTCATTTCTTTCTTGGAAAGAAGATATTGACAAAAAGCAGTTTTTAGTCGCTATTTTTGAATATGGCGTCGCGAACGGTAAAGATACAGGAGGCCCTAGCCAAAATGCAAACGTTACTAACCTTCCTCTTCCATCACTCTAAATCTACAGCATGAAATTCTCGTGCGTCGCGATAAACCCCGTGGTCAACTGTCATTCCATTCCTACATTTTGAGTGATAGAAAAGAAAAACGTTAGTAGAATTTGCATCCGGCTAGGGCCCAAGGTCGCAAAGTTAAAATTCGAAAAGAGCTCGGGTAAATTTGTAAACTCACCAATTTTCAGAACTCCCGAACTAAACTATACTTGGGAGCAAAGAAATCGAGCCACTTTCTATGGAAATCCAGTACTAAGTGGCTCGATTTCTTTTCTCCCAAGCCTCCCAAGTATATGATGCCACAGATACACAGATACACAGAGACATTCGTTAAACTTATAACACCCCTCTTTTTTCTTCGGGGGTAAAATGTACAGGCACTAATAGTCCGAGAGCCGGCCGCTCAGTGTTACCCTATTTATTTCAAAACTGCCAGGCTGCATGCTGGGAGACGAAAATGTAGGCGAACAATTTGGTCTGACCTATCAAAAGAAGTTGGCTTCATTCAGTAACTCGATGAGGTAAATAGTTATAGTTAGTTGATAACTGTCTTCTGAATTTGGTCCGCCAGCGGGGCCTCGGCCGTCGCAAACCATCAGTAATGGCTGATTTACATTGGTCCAGCAAAAGCATGCCAGTAGAAGTACATTGAAGAGTTGGTTTTCAAGTTGGATGCGAGAGCTATTGTAACGACGCAATGTACTTCTACTGGCATGCTTTTACTGGACCAATGTAAATCAGCCATAAGTTCTACTTATCGGTCTTTATCCCAACAATTTAGTTGGGTTCAGTGACTACGGGAGATGTTTTGTACGCCAAAAGATCGTTACAAAAAAGTGCCAGGTCGTAAATAATAGGTTGTTGTAAGCAACAAAACTAACAATCACTACTACCTACTTCCCCACTAAGAGTATTTATTTCAATGTGAGTTTATCTGCATATTCTGCATGTCATGCCGTCATCAACTTTACCAATTTTGATGGAAATTGGTATGGATAGTTTCTTTTTTACTTACATTAAAAAAAAGATACTTTTTATTAAAAAGAAGGTAAAACTATAGTTCTACGCAGACGAAGCGACGAGCAAAAGATAATGAAAAGTGAAGCTTAATTTATATTGAAACGATGCGAAAACAGCAATTAGTCCAAGTGCAATTAACATGAACTATTCTGTTCATAAAGGGATCTAGTTTTGCATTTTGCATACAATAATGACCGGAATCGACTTTGAGCAGATGGCTGTATTTTTCCATCTCGCCGCTCTGTTCTAACGAGATATTATTTCGTTGTTGAAAATAGCTATTCTCTACTCGCGTTAACGGTATGAGAATACGACCTATAGCGTAACTGAACCGTGTAAATAGTTCTGTAATGAGCGTTGTCATAATAATAACAGTTATTTTATAACTATTTTCTACTCACGTACTATAAACCGCTAATATTGATGTCGTTAATGGTACTTATCAGAATACCATCTATAAATGCGCGGAAAAAACATTTTTTTTTAAATTAGGTTAACTTACGAGTATAATTCCGCGAGTCATTAGAATAAGGTACTGAGCGATACAGAGCTATAAGTGCTATAACACGCTAAACGGAGATTTTTTTGGCGGTGTCTGATAGACGTTTCGTCAGTCGCAGAGGTTTAAAAAATTGTGTTGAAATTTAGGCTAGTCAAATTGGACCTTATTGCGTAGATAATAAAGTACATAACAAAATGATGGCGTGGTAGGCACGACACCTTTCTTTAGGTGTTCTTGGCGTTCAAAGGGTTAAAGGATAAGATGGTGGTAGCGATCCGAACCACAGAACAGAAAAAACAGTAGAAGTGTCAAGTAGGCGTGTAACGTGTGGCATAGTTATGCGGAGTTCCGCTTAACCTACCATACTCTTGCCGCGATCGCTTAAATAAATAAAATAAATAAATATCAAGGGACGATCTCACACAAATTGACCTAGTCCCAAACTAAGCTCTAGGCTTGTACTATGGGTACTAGACAACGATATAAATACTTACATAGAGAAATGCATACTTTAATACATAGAAAACAACCAAGACTCAGAAACAAATACTCGTGCTTATTTCGACATTTCTAAAATAGGAAATAAATCCAAAAGCATGCCTTATTGTGCTATTTTGGAGTG
Organism: Acleris cristana; assembly: GCA_948252455.1. Lineage (NCBI taxonomy): Eukaryota > Metazoa > Arthropoda > Insecta > Lepidoptera > Tortricidae > Acleris > Acleris cristana. Next base: position 1,575,616 of record OX411791.1, on the reverse strand, counting down.
TTAAAACGATAGCCGCACCAAAAACATTTTCCATGGTGGCGTGTTGTTTTTATGATAGTTTGAGTATTGGCGACAACAGGTCTGATACTAAGCGAAGCTCATGCCACTCCCACTGTTTTTTCTATTCCGTGATCCGGACGCACAGGGTCACCACCACTAAAGATAGATTTAAGTATCAGTGGCGTTATTAAAGGGTTTTTTCTGGTGGGCTGTAAAAATAAAGTAAAACACAAAAAGTCGTTATAAAATAAAAATATTTATTTACATCAATAAACAATAAATTGTCTTTTATAAAATACAGCTCGGCATTACATACCTCTTTACATAATTAAGATTAGGAATATTAGGATAACATTTTTTATATTACACGGTGAAGGCCTGGGGCCTGTTTTATAAAGCTACAAATTACAATTTACAAGTTACAAGTATCCATTTGACACAGCCTCGACCACCAACCATTTGAGCAGTGTTGCCAGTTTAGACCTGTAAAGTTGTAACTTGTAGCTTTATAAAACAGGCCCCTGGTTGTAAGTGGGATCCGTGACCCATAGGCATATGCATTCTCAAGACTACAATCTTAAGACTGCAATCCTGAGACCGCAAATGCGTTGCCAACCCTGAGTGCTTGAAATCGACGAATAAATCCAGATATTGAAACTTCACAACTCCAAGTTTAAAACAAAAGCACAGTCGGTATTAAAGAAGTGGTAATTAAAGTAATAGGAATCCATCCCCAAGGTCTATAACAAATCCCGTTCAAAATTCCATCGTTTTAAAACCTATTTTAGAAGTCCATTGCATAAAACAACAAACAGGGGGTTCCCAAAAACCAACGCCAAAACTGAGAGGGCTGATAGAGCAGCTAAAAAGCTATCGATTTAACCCCTGTTCAGGGATTTCTACTAGTTTCGGAGATATTGATCATTTTAATTTGATTTTTGTAATTTTCCCTTAAATCCATGTCACAAAATAATCATTAATTTCATGTCTTATTTCATAATTATTAGAATTATTACGAATCAGCGTAGTTTTTGAACGCATTTGGTCTTTTTTTAAATCAACTTTTTAAGTAATATCAAAGTTTGTTTCTCCGTAGTAGGTACCCAGTGTTAGCTTTTCACTATGTATTGAAAAAACAACTTGATGTGATAACTAAGACAGTTGATGAAAAAAAACGGGCAATTATGTTTAAAAACTTGTAAGAAAAAATTATCACAAGTTAAATTGATTAATTTAAATAATGATTTTATGCAATGGACTTTTAAACAAATTATACCAATACATTATTAATAATACTATTTAATTTTATACACCTTAAGTTAGTGATATCATAAGATGATCTCAAAATTTGCTTAACTAGGTCAACAGCTATTCTATGCTAATAATATTTTTGACAAATGTGTATAACAGGGCGTTTCAACGCTGATAACGGATATCCGACATAATAGTAGTTTTGGCAACGTCGCACACTTTCGTTTTTCTCTTTAGTGAAGTTAAAATCATTGAAAGTATTTTTAATAATCGAGATACTAAAAAACTGTGATGACGTTACCAATTTAGCATTTGTTAAAGGGCTCTTAAATTTACATCGAATTAAACATATTGCGCCAATAAGGTTAAAAATTTACTCTGCTTTAAAGAACAGTCTTAATAACAAAACCTCAATGTGTATCCGTGTTTGTATGTGGTACCGTAGCTCCTAAACGAATAGAACGATGACGCGGTTTTTTTAAAGAAAGCTAGTCTTATTAAACAAGTTTCATGAACATCGGTTGAGCCGTTTAAGAGATATCAGCTCTGAAAGAAGCGGTCGTCGTCATATTGGGGATTTATCTATTTCATAAATATTATCCATCATTAGCGTTGAAAACGTTTAAAATAAGCGTACGGCCAACGAGACGGGATAAAAGAATGTAACCAAGCTTTCAAAAATCACGTCACTTCGAACGCAATCGAAACAGGAACGAACTTCACAAAATGGCGGCCCTAATGTTGACAACTTCTGTACTGACAGCTTGCCTGTACCACGAATCACGCAACGACAGCCGTCATCGACCAACTGAAGATATTATTGCGTGCGAGAAATAAGGACAGATGTAATAATCGCTCGCAATCGCAATATAACTCAGTAACGGTCAGTTTGTTTACATTATTTATCTCATCTCATTGGCCGTACTTTAATGTCGTCGGAATTTTTTAACTTTAATCTTATCATTAAATTTTGGTGTTTCGTTTATACAAAAACCAAATAAATTATGGAGTACCTAAATGCTTAAATAAAGTCAAAACTTATTTGACAGTAATAAATACATGATGAAATGAAATCAGTCAACAATTTTGAATGAAACTAAACTAGATTTTGGTTAGTATTGCTCTTATACAAATTATTAGTTATTTGGGACTATTTCTATGATTAACGCCTGTTTCACAATCGAAAAGTAAAGTATATTTGAGAGATATATTTAGCGCTTTCTCTTTCTTACCCTTGAAAATAGACAAGGAGAGAGTTAACTTTAAATGGCAGATAACTTTACTTGTCGATTGTGAAACAGGCCCTTAGAATGTTAAATAAAGATAAAATTAACGATCTCATTTTATTCATATAAAATACTAAATGGAAAGTCTTGACATTCGGGTAGGATTAAAACCCACAATACTAAGCTATATTTCCTAGTGAAAAACATTCATTTTTTCTGCGTGTCTATAATATTTATAATACAAAATATCTTTAGGCTAACACCTACATCGTAATTCCAAAATTGAGGTTATTGTTTTACAAACATCATAAGTACGGAATTATATATTTAAAATTTCTCTAAACATGCCTAATGTATGGCTTTCGCATTTATAGGAAAAAGTAAGGGAGTTTAAAAAAAATACACCGATGATTTTGAAAAATTGAAAAAAAAATTGATTATAATTATGTTACCAAAAATGTCTGATAAAGTTAATTTCGTTACTAAAATTAAATGCTTTTTTTGTTATTATTTGGAATGATGGAGAATAACGTACAGTCAACCAATTTGATTCCTAGGCCACTATTGACTTTGTCAATGTGACGTTGTAAACCAAATCATAAGAAGTCTGTAACGTTTGGTTGTCAACGTCACTTTAACATAGTCCAAAGTGGCCTAGAAATCAAATTGGTTGACTGTACATTTTTTGCCCAAAGCTAAAGAAAACATCGGTGTTTTTTTTAAACTTCCCAGATAAAGGATTCATCTCCACGACTTCCTTATTCATAAAACGCACTATAAATGTGCACTATAAACGCACTGTATTTGTTTTATTTCATTTGTAAACAACGGAACTTATTCGAAAAAATCTTTCACCATTTGAAAGGTACGTTATTCCGGATGGGCATAGGCTACTTTTTGATTAAACTCGGAGCGAAGCGAGGGCGGGATGCTAGTCATGTAATAAACGGATGACATTTACAAATGACATTAAATCTCACACAACCACAAAGACAAGAGTGTCAGAAATGAATCCTTTACGTGATTTACGACCTTTTTAATCTTACATATATAATTATTATTTATTTATATTATTTATATTTCGAGCCTGAGCAATATATTTTTTCTAAAACCTAAGAAATAAAAAACAAACTTAGTTTTGATGCTAAGAAAATCGCTATTACTGCAAAAATTGAAAAGGAAGCTGATGCGTCAATCTTGGATGACAATTGTCATTGTAGTATATTTTGGTTTTTAAGTTTTTTTTTAATAATGGCTTTCACTCCTTGTTTAACAGATGTATGTCGCCAAGACTGCGCCGAGCAAACGTCGACCGTCCAGTGGCGCCCTCATCACTATTATTGTGTTTTCTAATTAACTAAAGAATTTCCTTGCAATCGGGCGATGATTTTTTGTAGCGCAAGTAAAAACACAATTTATGGCATACGTAACAAACTTTGATAACAATTACCCTATGAGTAGTCAGCTTAACGGGAAAAGGTGGCCACTTTTTTCCGTTAAGTTGATAACTCAAAGGCCAATTGTTATTAAACTAGGTGATATGTCCTATAAGTTGTGTTTTCATGTGTAGTACAAAAATGCACCGTCCGATTTCAAGAAAATACTTTATTTTATTAGAAAACACAATAATAGTGATGAGGGCGCCACTGTACATCCGGCGTACGCTCGGCGTAGTCTTAAGACAACCACCATGAACTTATTAGTGAAACAAGTCCATGGATATTACACGCGAACACAATTGTTCAGTTCAAGAGTGTTTACTCTGGTGGACTACACAGAAGCACATGGGGTCAGCTCCACGCGGGTCTGTCAAGTCTGGATTTGAGGTTGTAATTCGTACTGGAATGACTGCTGTCAGTTATGCCTAATGATCAGCGACCGGTAGCATTTTATGTCACTTTAACGTCAAACGTAATGACTAATATGGATAAGTCTGTGTTGTCAAAAATAAAACCATAATTATATCGTTCAAGATATCGTTTTTCTTATATCGTTTTGTATAAGACATGTTAAAACTGCATATATTTTTAATGTATAGATTGTGTACGAAATTTAAATAGAATCATATCCACGTTACACTTTCGTCGAAAAATTGCTACCGGTTGACGATCATTATGACCAGGGGTCGGATTTTTCATCGCATGGTGAGATGAAAGAAAACTGTGGAGTCGATATTAAAGCTAAATTTTAATTCATATTCATACTCATTCATTTAATTAAGAACGAAATTAAATTATAAATAAAATAAGTCATATGAGTAGAAATAAATTATATCGTAAATAAAAATAAAATAAAATATTACTTTTTTTTACCGCAACAAAGTAGTCTGAACCAAACAAAAGATTAACTAATTTGATATAGTTACAGGGTAAATGTAACCCTTTACCAAGCAAAAGGCTTAACACTTCCCAAATCATACTACACAAATAATTTTAATTACATTCAGTAAGATTAATTTTCGATTAACATTTTCGATCTGTCAACCTGCACAAGGGACAAAAGTATTACGGGACTAAGAAAATTAGTGAGTATGAGTATGAATATGAAATAAAATTTAGCTTTAATATCGACTCCACAGTTTTCTTTCATCTCACTATGCGATGAAAAATCCGACCCCTGATTATGACTTACCTTGACCTTTAATTTAGTTTATAGTAATAAAAAAATTCGGTATTTACTAACGGCACTAATAAGTTTGTCGGTCTATATTGAATGTGTTTATGCATAATGAAACCAAGAAAAAAGTTATACCGATCTTTAAAAGTAAATTATTTTGTTTGTTTAAATATCCTAAGTGCATAACAAAATCCAATAAAGCAAGACAAATAATAATTATTCTTACTCCAATAATTTAGAGTACAAAATTATTTACAGAAACTCTAAAGCGACTTACTTGAAGCAAGAAGTAATAGTGTGATCTAAATCTTCGGCTATTTTCACCTTCTTTTATTGGGCTATTTTTACCTTTACGGAGACAAGTAATCACATTACACTTAAAATATCAAAGCTAGGAATTAATTGTTTTTTTTCATAAAACGGAATAAAAAAACGGTGACATTAAACAGATAACATACTTTACAACTATAAATTATAACAAGTTTTAAGAAAAAAAAGGGAATAATGAAGTAGTTTTCCCCATTAAAATATGTATACTGAAATATCATAATTTCTAAATGTTGCTCATTGAAAATGCATTTAATTTTAAAAAATAAGACTAAAAGTTTATTCTATGACGGTATTATAATGACGGTTCGAATTATAAAGCAACAAAAATCGACTTAACTTGCTTTACCATACAGCCAGCGACAAATCAAAGCAATTTCATGCTAGCATTTTTTCGACTACACTGAATTATTACAATTTTAACACTTGCTGAACGACTAGGGTAAATCGTCTAATACTGGCCACCCCGGTAACTGGTAAAAAACGCCTACGACACGCTTTGGAAACGCTTTACTTTATGGGAACGCGCGCATCGCGCCGCCTCCGCTCTGTGCGTTTGCGACTTAAATGTCAATTAAATGGCCAGTTGTAGTCAATTTTCCCTATCTACATAATACAACAGTGTACACTTTATTTCATTAAAACACTGTATTGTCCTTAAAGTCCAATTAACTAAATCATAAGGAGTGTTATTATCGCTGTTATAGTACTGTAAAGGTGCGTGCTCACTTGTCCTGTAGCTGTACGTAGTTGGCGGGAAACAGTCCGTAATTACCTTTACACATGCCCTGCCACCAGCCTTCGTCGATCTATAAAAAAAAGTTGTTTTGATGAACAAGAAGTCCGACAAGTCAAGTCGGTTTTGTATAAAATGTATTTGGAAATTTAATTAGATGTCAATTTTTAAAACCGGTTTTCGGTCGATCGAATTTCATCTAACCTCTAGACCGGTAAGATACCAACGGAATTTTGATTTTTTATAATTATTTGACGTTTTTCAGTCGTTTTTTACCGGTTTTGGGAAATAATTTACCGGTTTTCACCAACCCTGCATAGGGCCGATTTACTGGTAAACCGACTTACCGGTTTCATCAATTAGTTCGCAATAGTAAAATGGGGATGCTTACTGAAAGGTCAAAATATTCCAGTCAACGAATGGCCCAATAAGGGGTGTTCAGTGCGTGAGCAGGGACCTACGCAATAGAGAATGTCAGCCAGTTTAGATTTTTGGCTTATCGTATTATCCATTAAAAAAAAAATTGCTTTAAAAAAATCATGTCGATACGTCAAATACTTTTCGAGATATTGAATTTTAAACTTCGTATGCGGCGCTCGAAACTCGGCGGCTAGCGCTCACGGATGATGACGTCATCGTTCAACTGCGGTACGCGCCCTTATATGAACGAGTAAGTTTACAGGGCTATATATTTTTAACCGTAATAAGTAGCCAGTTGAAATTTTCACAGAATACGTGTTATTATAAAATCTATCGTTTAAAACTATAAAATGAACAATAAATCAAATCCCAAGAGGGGTCCCCATACAAGAAGCATGAAAAAAAATCTTTTGTTTTAGCATCTTTATACGGATTGTATTTTTATAATGACTTCTTATTTTGATGTTATTTTAAGCTTAAATTGTGGTCTAATTTTCATTGTTTACGACTAAGTAGCAATCTTGAATAAAACTTCTACAAATATGTGACAAAACTGATTTTATCAACACGATGGTTTAGGCGGTCACCCATCCTGTTTTAGACTACGCTTGTAGTTGCTTAACTTTGTAAGTCGTAATACTCGTAATTATTTTTACGAATTCGTTTTGATGTTACTATGGTAGTTATGGTTAGGTATCTGTTGTTTTGTATTACATACAGTTTAACTAAACAAACTTTCTGTCACTGACCGGCTTTTCTGTTTGTAATGTTTGTCGAGTAAGTTGGTTAAATAAAATTAGAATAATAAATAGGCACTTTTAATTTTGGGTTCACCGTTTTTTACATAAAAATACCAATAAAGTATGTTGATAGCTAAGGTGAAACATGCCAAAAATTAAAAACCAAGTGCGAGACGCGGGACACAGGCGGCCGAGCCTGCAGCGGTAGGTACTGTAGAGTACAAAGATATGTATACATTTGTGGCCCTTATTTCAATGGAATAAGGTGAAAAAGTGTATACATATCTTTGTACTCGACTGTACTATTCAACAATATTATGATTCACGCAGTTCGCTATATACGCGGTCTCGTACAGCGTACCCGTAGTTTTAAGTGATCTTACTCGTTTAAAATGTCGGAGCCGTAGAAGTCAAGATTGTCCTCTATTGTACCAAAGTGTAACAAAGGGCGTTGGTCCCACAAAAAAAAACCAACACACACTACCTTGAGTGAGGAACCTGGTAGCGCCCCCGCGCGAAATTTGAAATCGATGTAATGAATACACGAAGTATCAGAACTACTACTAGGTCAATCAAAAAATCATGTTTTATAGTTCGTTCTTTTATACGGTAGCGATATTAATTCTACATTAACACGAAATTTGTAAAGAAAGGCCTACCACCAAAGTTAATAGAATAGAATAGAATAGAATAACTTTATTTCAGGCTACAAGGCCCATATTTACAAATACCTTACAGACTAACATACATAACAATATATAACATAAAATTATCACCACTACTATACTAAATAATACACTTTCGCGGTATCCACTAGCTGGCGGCCACGATAACGCCGAAAGATGACACCCCTCGGCCAGAATTCTTCCTTTAAAAAGGTTGACAGATCTTTGGATCTTTTAGTTAAGCAACCACCGCTTACCTAAACATCGTGTTGATTTAAACTAGGCACTTTTAAACATATTTGTAAGAGATTTACTACAGTTTACTGTTTGGTCGTAAACTATATATGTAAGTATGGAGTTTAGATTATCATTTAAGCTTAATGTGACACCGAAATAAAAAGCTATCATACAAATACAACCCGTATTTCGTCTTCCAAAGTTAAGCAACTACCTAAACCACCGTGTTGATAAAATCAGTTTTGTCACATATTTGCCGAAGTTTTACTTAAGATTGCTATTTAGTCGTAAACAATGAAAATTAGACTACAATTTAAGTTTAAAATAGCATCAAAATAGGAAGCCATTATAAAAATACAATCCGTATAAAAATGCTAAAAATAAAGATTTTTTTTCATGTTTCTTGTATGGGGACCCCTCTTGGGATTTGATTTATTGTTCATTTTATAGTTTTAAACGATAGATTTTATAATAACACGTATTCTGTGAAAATTTCAACTGGCTACTTATTACGGTTAAAAATATATAGCCCTGTAAACTTACTCGTTCATATAAGGGCGCGTACCGTAGTTGAACGATGACGTCACTCAAGCAAGATGGCGTCCACGCGCTTTAATATTATTGACCCAAATTTCAAACGTTTGTAGAATCAAAACTACTGGGTCTATTTGAATGAAATAAAAAGTATTATGTTTGTTTATTTATAAACATTACTGTTACAAGCGATTTGGCGTACCTACTGACATTCTTCATTCCTTCAGAATCTTGTGCAAGATGCTTTGGGAGTGAACATACTACAAGTCCTGGCTTTAGGAGGTGATCTGGACGACAGGAAACAAAGGTCACACTTTTGGGTATTAAAAAAAAGGTACCCCTCCTCGTCCTACCCCTTACTCCCTCCGTCTCCCTCACTCACCATGACAATGCTATTGATGACGTCATCGGGGTCGAAGCTGATCTCGTCCTGCGCGGCGGCCTGGTAGTGTAGCCCTTCTTGTCCTACCTCCTTCCGTCTCCGTCACTCACCATGACGATGTCAGTGATGACGTCATCGGGGTCGAAGCTGATCTCGTCCTGCGCGGCGGCCTGGTAGTGTACCCCTCCTCGTCCTACCTCCCTCTGTCTCCGTCACTCACCATGACGGTGTTAGTGATGACGTCATCGGGGTCGAAGCTGATCTCGTCCTGCGCGGCGGCCTGGTAGTGTACCCCTCCTCGTCCTACCTCCCTCTGTCTCCGTCACTCACCATGACGGTGTTAGTGATGACGTCATCGGGGTCGAAGCTGATCTCGTCCTGCGCGGCGGCCTGGTAGTGTGCCCCTCCTTATCCTACCTCCCTCCGTCTCCGTCACTCACCATGACGATGTTAGTGATGACGTCATCGGGGTCGAAGCTGATCTCATCTTGCGCGGCGGCCTGTTAGTGTACCCCTCCTCGTCCTACCTCCCTCCGTCTCAGTCACTCACCATGACGGTGTTAGTGATGACGTCATCGGGGTCGAAGCTGATCTCGTCCTGCGCGGCGGCCTGTTAGTGTACCCCTCCTCGTCCTACCTCCCTCCGTCTCAGTCACTCACCATGACGATGTTAGTGATGACGTTATCGGGGTCGAAGCTGATCTCGTCCTGCGCGGCGGCCTGTTAGTGTACCCCTCCTCGTCCTACCTCCCTCCGTCTCAGTCACTCACCATGACGATGTTAGTGATGACGTTATCGGGGTCGAAGCTGATCTCGTCCTGCGCGGCGGCCTGTTAGTGTACCCCTCCTCGTCCTACCTCCCTCCGTCTCAGTCACTCACCATGACGATGTTAGTGATGACGTTATCGGGGTCGAAGCTGATCTCGTCCTGCGCGGCGGCCTGTTAGTGTACCCCTCCTCGTCCTACCTCCCTCCGTCTCAGTCACTCACCATGACGGTGTTAGTGATGACGTTATCGGGGTCGAAGCTGATCTCGTCCTGCGCGGCGGCCTGGTAGTGTGCCCCTCCTTATCCTACCTCCCTCCGTCTCCGTCACTCACCATGACGATGTTAGTGATGACGTCATCGGGGTCGAAGCTGATCTCGTCCTGCGCGGCGGCCTGTTAGTGTACCCCTCCTCGTCCTACCTCCCTCCGTCTCAGTCACTCACCATGACGATGTTAGTGATGACGTTATCGGGGTCGAAGCTGATCTCGTCCTGCGCGGCGGCCTGGTAGTGTGCCCCTCCTTATCCTACCTCCCTCCGTCTCCGTCACTCACCATGACGATGTTAGTGATGACGTCATCGGGGTCGAAGCTGATCTCGTCCTGCGCGGCGGCCCGTTAGTGTACCCCTCCTCGTCCTACCTCCCTCCGTCTCAGTCACTCACCATGACGATGTTAGTGATGACGTTATCGGGGTCGAAGCTGATCTCGTCCTGCGCGGCGGCCTGGTAGTGTACCCCTCCTCGTCCTACCTCCCTCTGTCTCCGTCACTCACCATGACGATGTTAGTGATGACGTCATCGGGGTCGAAGCTGATCTCATCTTGCGCAGCGGCCTGGTAGTCATAGAGCGCGCGCGCTGTATATCCCTCTTCGTCGTCCTCCCCCGTCTCGTTCTCACCACCCTCTCCCTCCCACCCGACCGGTGACATCACGATTGTTGGCTGACGGATTATCTAAATTAAAAACAAAATAATTTAGTCCAGTGAAGAGGACACCGTTGTTACCTTTTTTTTGTCATAATGTCATGTTTCTTTGTTTAATCAAATGAAATGAAATATTTTTATTTCCATTAACAAACAAGGTGTACACAAATAAAGTTGAGATCTCAACCTTGTAGGTCTGAGTAAACCTGTGTTAGGAGGTCTCGCTCTTCCAAAAACCCGCTTTGCTTTCTGTAACCGTAAATATTTCAGGATTTTATAAAAAGTAACCTGACCTAACCTATACGTTTCTACACGATGGTACTAAAATAAATTCTGAAAAATTTATATAAGTAACATTGTTTTGGCAAATGAAAGAATTGGGAAATGATACATTTGACCAAAAATATTTTGGCCAAACGGCAGGCTCCCGGTTGGGTGACTTCATCAAATTTACTAGAAACATCAACATTTGATCAAATGTTACGAATGACATTTAATTCAAAATGGATACGCAAATAGTATAAAAACTTGAACCAAGATATTGGAAGAGTGGAATGGGTCTCCTCCAAATAAATTTATTCAAATATTGGTTATACAAATTGGACAGTCGGAATACCACCCTAAGAAGCTATTTGGTATTTGCCAGATTTTACCACCTTAACCACTAATTAAATACTCACCTCTTTTTCTTCCTTAGGCTGAACCAGCGTTACATCCGGCAAGTTAGCCTTCTCTTCTACCAGATCCGGTTCCAGATTCACATTTGACCGAATCACAGGCGCTGCGACCGGTTCCGGTTCTTTCCACTGTTGAGTCTCCACTGGCTCCGGTTGTCTTACTGGTTCCGGTTGCCTAACCGGCTCCGGTTGTCTCACTGGTTCCGGTTGCCTAATGGGTTCCGGTTGCCTAACCGGTTCGGGTTGTCTGACGGGTTCCGGTTGCTTGACCGGTTCTGGCTGTTTGACCGGTTGAGGCGCAACGGATTCTGCTTCGAATCGATCTTTTTCCTATTTAGAGGGTAAAATTACAAGTTAGTTTTTGAATGGATATGATCTCGTAAAGGGCTACAATAATTGCTAAATATTTGGTAGAAAACAGATTTAAAAAAATACTGGTAAGTAATTTACGCTTCATCTCATTTCTGTATTTAATTTTACTGAATACAGACTCGATATTTTATTGCAATGGAAATCTTCTATATAATAAAAATGAATCGCTAAATGTGTTGTTAAGCGCAAAACTCGAGAACGGCTGAACCGATTTGGCTGATTTCTTTTTTGTTGTGTTCGTCATTGTCAGGACAAGGTTTTTATGAAAGAAAATAATTGAAAAATCCACCGGGAAAGTCAGAACTTTGCAGCGGGACGAAGCCGCTGGCGGACGGCTAGGTATAGTATATAAATGTTTTATTATGAACCCTGTTGAGCACAGCAATAATTATAAAAGAACTGTTATTACCATGACAACGTTCATTATAGAACTGTTTTTCCGCTTCGGTTACGCTATAGGTGGTATTCTGATACCGTTAACGACATCAATATTAGCGGTTTATAGTACGCGAGTAGAAAAAAGCATTTAGGAGACTTATCCTTTTAATAATATGAATAGACTTCTGAGACCGAACTGGTCTTATTCAATGTTGAAATTATTGTATTATTCAATGTACCTTTTGTGATAAATCTTTGTCCATTTGTTGCCGCTGTTGACGTATCTTCTGTACCGATTGCAACGCTTCCTAAAAATAAAATAAAACACTAAGGGCCTGTTTCACAATCGTCAAGTAAAGCATATCTGACACATAAATTTAGCCCTTTCCTTTTCTTACACTTGAACATAGACAAGGAGAGAGCTAACTTTAACTGGCACATAAATTTACTTGTCGATTGTGAAACAGGCCCTAAGAAGAGGAAGTAAAAGTAGATTTAAAACGTTGCGTTTCTTTGAACACATGTCTTAACTTCGTCACTCGCATCTCAAAATTTCTGACAAATTTGGTGAAAAAAAATTGGTTAAGTATTTTTTGATAGTTGTAGGTACGTGTTTCTACTAATATGTCCAGCCCTACCAGTACCTTATCCCTTATTTGGTGACTATAACTAGTACCTGTTCCTTCTCCTTGGCCATGTTTTCGAACCGCGCGCGTATGGAACCTGGCTTGGCGCCGCCAATGTCCGGCTTCTGCTTGGTATAGTTTGTGCCCACTTTTTCCGGCTCGTCGAACCGATGCGCGGACTTGTCCACGCGATCGGTCTCCACGCCAAACTTGCCGCCGAAACCCTGCGAAAGAGTAATTTAAAATTATAAAAAAAAATGTTGTTTTTCAAAAAGTGTACCTACCTAGTTAAGAAATAAAATTAAGAAAAAGTAACTTTAGTCATGCGCGTAACGAAAATTAAGTATGCTATAAGACAAACGATGGTATCTCAAATATAATCGGTCTAAGATCGAGAATAAGTACCATCTAGTGGCCGGTCTAAGACCGAGAATAAAATACCTCTTGTGGCCAGTCTAAGACAGAGTATAAGTACCTTCTTTTGGCCGGTCTAAGACCGAGTGTAATTAACTTCTTGAGGCTGGTCTAAGACCGAGTACAGGTACCTTCTTGTGGCCCGTCTAAGACCGAGTATAGGTACTTTCTTGTGGTCCGTCTAAGCCCAAGTATAGGTACCTTCTTGCGGTCGGCCTAAGACCGAGTGTAAGTACTGTCTTGTGGTCGGTCTAAGACCCTATACAAGTATCTTCTTGTGGCCCGTCTAAGACCGAGTATAGGTACTTTCTTGTGGTCCGTCTAAGCCCAAGTATAGGTACCTTCTTGCGGTCGGCCTAAGACCGAGTGTAAGTACTGTCTTGTGATCGGTCTAAGACCCTATACAAGTATCTTCTTGTGGCCCGTCTAAGACCGAGTATAGGTACTTTCTTGTGGTCCGTCTAAGCCCAAGTATAGGTACCTTCTTGCGGTCGGCCTAAGACCGAGTGTAAGTACTGTCTTGTGGTCGGTCTAAGACCCTATACAAGTATCTTCTTGTGGCCCGTCTAAGACCGAGTATAGGTACTTTCTTGTGGTCCGTCTAAGCCCAAGTATAGGTACCTTCTTGCGGTCGGCCTAAGATCGAGTGTAAGTACTGTCTTGTGGTCGGTCTAAGACCCTATACAAGTATCTTTTTGTGGACAATCTAAGAGCGAGTACAAGTACCTTCTTGTGGTCGACCTGGCTGGCGTGCGCGGGCGCGCGCTCGACGCTGTCCCAGCCGTGCGCGCTGGCGTCCTGGCGGTCGGCCTGCACGCCGAACTTGCCGCCGAACCCCATCGAGTAATCTGGAATAATGGAACAACAATTTTGACGTGTAAAAGTGCACGTGCGGCCTTCTTACTGAAAACATTTTTTTTTTTTTTTATCAACACCAATGAAGAGATCTTGGCCACGGTTAGGATCGCTGTCACCATTTATTTCGCGGCAAAATTGTCTACGATTTTGTGTTTTGGGTGAAACCAAGCGAGAGTATTCTTTTGAGTTGTTTTTTTTTAAACTGCTTCGCATCGCTTCGGTATATGTAAATTTTCAGTTTCAGTCTCGGTTTCGGCAAAAGCCATGTTTTGGCCGGACACTAGTGTACCTGTAGAAAGAGATGTTAATATAGAGATCTCTCTCCAGGCGGGTGTTATGCCTGGGGACCGAAGTCCATTGGGATGAAGTTGGAAGTCGTATATATGTCAACTGACTGGAGAAACTTCGTTAGCGCGATGTAGAACCTTTAGTTGCGCTGTCTGACGCTGGTGGCGCTAGCGAGTTAGCGCGTTGGTTGATACAAGTGTGCGCTAGATGTCGCTAGGTCGCCACACCAGCCCCCCTTTGAGACCGGAGGTTGATGGTGATGACGTGCAGTCTGTGCGTTGAATTGCCGCTTGCAAGTGCCAGTTGATGTCTCCAATAGTGCTCAGAGCCGCGTTGGCGAGCGTAGCAGGAGAAGAGGAGTGAGTGGAGTACACAGTGAGTCGTGTATCTGCTCGTGAAGTACTCGTAGTAGGACGCAGTGAGTCGCGTTGTTGAGTGAGAGTAGTGTGCACACTGTAGACACCAGGCATTGAGATATATCAGAATGCTAGTGGTGCACAGTGCGGGTTGTCTGGCTTGCTGTGAAACTGCGTCATAGTGCTTGAAGGTCGTCAGGTTGCGTAATTGTCCATTGTCGAGGGTCACCAATGTAGGAAGAGAGGACAATAGAGAGATCTCTCTCCAGGCGGGTGTTATGCCTGGGGACCGAAGTCCATTGGGATGAAGTTGGAAGTCGTATATATGTCAACTGACTGGAGAAACTTCGTTAGCGCGATGTAGAACCTTTAGTTGCGCTGTCTGACGCTGGTGGCGCTAGCGAGTTAGCGCGTTGGTTGATACAAGTGTGCGCTAGATGTCGCTAGGTCGCCACATACCTTTCTGGGAGTCGTGCGGCTGCGAGGCCTCGCGGTGGTCCCAGCCGAGCGCGGCGGCGTCCTGGCGGCCGGCCGCCACGCCGAACTTGCCGCCGAACCCGTGCGAGTAGTCCTTCTGCGACGAGTGCTTCGCCACCTGCTCGCGGTGCTCCCAGCCCGCCGCGCTCTACATAAAAAATACGATATTTACGGCTTAAGACATATCTCACAAGAATAAACAACAGATATAAATACACATAAATAACGGATGCATCTACTTCGCGTGTCCGAATCCGGACTTAAACCCCAAACAAGCGTCGGGGTTGCCCGTCGCTACTGACATTCAGCGCGCCTGTTGTTGCAGCCGGCCGGCCGTGATAATTAAGAAAATGCCTAGTTATGTCATAATAAACTGCAATAGCCAAAAAAGCGACGACTTTGAATCGATTTTGCGCGGAGAACGGAAAATTGTCTTCTCTTGGTGTATCCCAGTTGGCAGCAAAAAGTGACACGGTTGGTTTTCATACAGATTGAGGTGTTTACGTTATCTATGTGTATTTATATCTGTGGAAAAAACAGTGTTCACTAAAAAAAAGAAACTATTTTTTTAAAGTTGTTCAAAAAGTGGTACTTGTGCGGAAAGTTGGATTTTTCGAACTATTGCTTTTTGCTTTTTGTAGCTACATATCTTGCGGAAATAAGGAATTTTCGCAGTAGTATTTCTTACTTTTTTCATTTACTGGTAGGTAATTAATTGATCAAATTGCACTTATAATTTTAATGATATTAATAATTAAGTAAAATTTCCTTTTCTATTTTTGTTTCATTGACGCGTGCGCGTAATCAGTCTGCGACTCGTGCTTGTACACTACGGCTACGTAGTCACACCACGGTGTAGAAGCGTGACTGTACCTTGTCAACGCGGTCAGTCTGCACGCCGAACTTGCCCCCGAAGCCGTGCGCGTAGTCAGTCTGCGACTCGTGCTTGTCCACTACGGCTACGTAGTCACACCACGGTGTAGAAGCGTGACTGTACCTTGTCGACGCGGTCAGTCTGCAAGCCGAACTTGCCCCCGAAGCCGTGCGCGTAGTCAGTCTGCGACTCGTGCTTGTCCACTACGGCTACGTAGTCACACCACGGTGTAGAAGCGTGACTGTACCTTGTCGACGCGGTCAGTCTGCACGCCGAACTTGCCCCCGAAGCCGTGCGCGTAGTCAGTCTGCGACTCGTGCTTGTCCACTACGGCTACGTAGTCACACCACGGTGTAGAAGCGTGACTATACCTTGTCGACGCGGTCAGTCTGCAAGCCGAACTTGCCCCCGAAGCCGTGCGCGTAGTCAGTCTGCGACTCGTGCTTGTCCACTACGGCTACGTAGTCACACCACGGTGTAGAAGCGTGACTGTACCTTGTCGACGCGGTCAGTCTGCACGCCGAACTTGCCCCCGAAGCCGTGCGCGTAGTCAGTCTGCGACTCGTGCTTGTCCACTACGGCTACGTAGTCGTGTCCTACGGCTGACGCGTCCATGCGGTCGGTTTGTACACCGAACTTGCCACCGAAACCTGTAATTTTTAAAAACCCGAATATAGTTAAAACCATAATATACAGGGTGTTAGGTTGCTAGTTGCAAAGCTTAAGGGGATGATAGAAGAGGTATTTTTGAACAGCTTTAGCTGTATATGTCTTGAACGAAATTTGGTAGTTGTTTTGTATTGAAAATTTAAGAATTTTACAGAAAATACCAAAAAATTTATAGTTACGTATTAATAATGCCCCAATAAGCTTTACCTTGTAAACAAAATCATTTATTTTGGATAGTTTAATATCTATTGGACCAAATTAAACAAGTTTTAAGCGACTTTGTTGTAATAAAAACAAAATGAAGGTATACGAAATTATTAAAAAAATCTCAGGTTGGATCAGTCATTATTATGAGACTTAATAAAAAAAAACTTCGTAATGTTAAAATACTTTTAAAAATATGCCTGTTTATTGCTCTTTCTTTTATGGTATTAATCATTTACCTCGTTTGCCAAATCTCTGAGTTTACATTTCCTTGAGATTTAACCTTTAATTTCGTTTTTTAACGATTAATTAGTTTAACTACTGATCAAACAACAGGCCCTTAGAGTTAAAAAACAAAACAAATTCCACTTTACCTTCTTTTCACCATCTTGACAATGTCGCGTGACAGGTGACAATTTGGTATATATTGCAAAGTTAACACGCTCATACATAACTGGAATTCATATCAGCTGCGCCATGTACACTGAAATGTCACCCGTCACCTATCATTGTCAGGATGGTGATGGGGCTGATATTTATTTCAATGGCCGTATTGTGTACTATTTTTAGTACAAGAAGCCTCAGGAAGCTATTCATTATTTGTTAATACTCCCTCGAGGTACTTACCTTGTGCGTAATCCTTCTGCGAGACGTGTTTCTCGGACTTGGCGACGTAGTCGTGTCCGACGGCCGACTTGTCCATGCGGTCGGCTTGCACGCCGAACTTGCCGCCATAACTAATACAAACAAATAACTATTAACGCAATGGAACCAGTAATCGACAAGAACCAATGATCGACACTGATTCTTATTTTACAGAAGGGGTTATTCATTTGTTTTGTAACACTCAATTAATGACCGTGATGAATGATTTTTGAATTAAGAGTTAAGGTAGTAAACGGCGACTTTTTGTAGCGATGCAGTCGCGCGTTTCATATCGCTGTCACTTTTGCTCTCTGATGTGTGAAAGTGACAGTGATACCGAACGCGCGACTGCATCGCTACAAAAAGTCGCCGTGTGCTACCTCCCTAAGTGTCGATTATTGGTGCATGTCAACTTAAAGAGTCAAACACTGGTGCCATTACGTTAGACAGATAAAAACCCCGGATATAATGGTGACCCCTTCTATCAGAGCTGATATCTCTTAAACGGCCCAACCGATTTGAATGAATGAAACCTTGCTAAGAACCACCGCTAGAAAACCAGCTTTCAAATGAAAAAAAACCGCATCCGAATCGGTTCACCCGTTTAAGAGCTACGGTGTCACCGACAAACACACAGACACACACACACACACACACACACACACACATACATTCATACATGTACACATAGACATAGCGATCGAAGTTATAACACCCCTCTTTTTGCGTGAAGGGTTAGTAAACACTCATGAACTTTGCCTTGAATGCCTCTCATTATGCGTTAACTGTAGATACTTCATTATTTAAGGATAAAAATCACGCTCCTAATACTTAGAATTGCCGTGTTAACATAATTATCCTCATATTTCAATAATACAACCAAATAATAATAAGTATGAAACGTTATGAACGCGAAGGAAAAATACTAGTGGCCGAACCCTATATTCAAACCGCGGACAGATTGGCTTACTTCGGATAAAAAATTGACATATTTTGTATGGGCAAATGTAAATTTTAGGCCGAAGTAAGCCTTATCTGTCCGCGGTTTGAATATAGAGTTCGGCCGTAAGTAATAAGACGTAAGAGTCTATTATTATTTTTATTATGAAACCATAGCCGATATGGGTCCAATTCCGGAAAAAAAAAGAAAAAAAAAAGAAATATATCTACACTTACTACCAGTTCTTTAATAAGCAATGTTCGTTTTTAAGTTTCCGTACCAAATACTGAAAAACGGAACCCTAATAAGATGACTTTGTTGTCAGTCTGTCCGTCTGTCTGTCGAGACTCTTTTTCTCTGAAATGCATTGAATTATTACGTTACACTAGAACAGACATTTCAAACAAAAAACACGGAGTAACTTGATGACGGAGGGGCATGCGCGGTGTGTGCGGGGTTGTTCGTTTTCTTATGGATAAAGTGAGCGCGCAACAGAGGCGACTTACAGTTTGTTCTACATACACGATGGTAATTCACGGTGTACAATGGGAATAATAGTTAGAAGTCATTATAGAGGTTTTATGTCATGGGTGCAGATATAATAAAATAAAATAATTTAAAGTGCTACATCATATTTAATTTCCTTCACACAATATAAGTTTTGTCAGTTTCTGACGTTTAGTAAATTTCAAGATTGGTGACATGGTACTGCATCTTATGCATATTTCTTAAGGTAGACTCGTCCCGTTTTTGTGGTATATTTTTGGTCTTCTTTAAAATGCACGGAACTGTGGTGTATGAGCTGAAGGTTTTTTCTTCCCTTCGATACTTTGTGTTAATATTTTTAACAACTTCAACCATTAATTTCGTAGTCGGTAAAAAGTATTATATATAATTAAATGTCTGATAAGGAACTTCAAAATTTAATACAATTAAAAGTTAAAACTAAACTTATTTAACTTGATTATCTGTATTAACATTGCACGTCGATCTTGTCAGGTCTGCGTAGACTTATTTTGTTACTCTTTGGTTTCAACGAAACATGGCGGCCAAATGACGCGTCGACATGCATTAAAATTGATAGAAAAATAATTAAATTAAGCGTGATTAAAGAAAATGCAGTTAAATTACGTGTGCAAAGTCACTCCTTGACTTTTATTTGATTTTCCTGAGCAGTTTTACAGTACCTCAGTACACATGGACGCATATTTAGACGTAACACTTTTCTCTCCAATGCGTCGAGCTGCCAAAGCCGTTCGGCACAGACTGAGCGAGTTAGTGCCGATCGGCTCTAACAGGTTTTACAAGAAATCAAGTTGAGGCGTCCACTCTAGTAGTATACATAATTACTCAAAGCTGAAATGGACCAAAATTAGAATATTTGTAGTATTTAGTGGTCCAAACAAATCCTAACCATTAGAAAATTGTAAATATTTATTTTTACGGCGAAAATATGACTTTGTTGTCAGTCTGTCCGTCTGTCTGTCGAGACCCTTTTTCTCTGAAATGGACCAAAATTAGAAAATTTGAAGTATTTAGTGGTCCAAACAAATCCTGACCATTAGAAATTTGTAAATGTTTATTTTTACAGCGTAAAAATTCAAGACACAAAACAAAACTTAAACCTATCATGTGATATATTAGAAAGATCTTAAGTTGAATAGGAAAACTATACATTTGTTGATCTATGAGATATTTGGGTAATTAACGTGAAATACAAACGAACAAATTAAAATTAATTACAAAATTAACGCAAAAATAAAAGAATTACTCAAACACATGGTAATTTTGAAAAAAGACAAAAACTGTCATATGCCAAACTTTGTACCTTAGTAGTGTCCTTAGAAAATGCAAAAAAAATATACATAAACTTAATGTGTTATGGAAAAATCAAAAAAGTACATAGGCTTCTGTAATTTCACATTTCATAAAAATAAGACGTAGGTGCGGAACACTCGGTGCCCGAGTCAGACTCGCACTTGACCGGTTTTTTTTTTCTATTTAACACGCGTGACATTACACTGTCGGTTACTGTACGTCAATCACTTTTTTTGCAAAGCTATATCTCCTAATCATTCTAGATGATTCAATTAACTGAATATCAGTTGAATAATGCAAGAGTTGCGTTGCTTCTACAAAACTGAATTGAAATCTAACATGTCACATAAATAAAGATCAAAATCTGAGAAGTAAAAAAATCATACAATAATCTTCTGTTGTAAAGTGGTTTTCAATAGAATATAATTTATTGATCGAAAAAATTTGTGTGATTTTGTCCCCTGATATTTATTTATTAATTTCTTGAACATTTATAAAAATTAATGAATTCAGATTGAAATGCATTTATAAGTTGAGAACGACCTTGTGAAAGATAGGTTCCGCTCTCTGAAGACAATCTCAAAACCGCAAATACGTAGTCTAATCTAAGTATTAATATGGAATTTGGGTAAGGCCGCGGAGCGTTCGAGCCGCTCCGCTTTTGTGTTACGAAAATAGTCATAAAGATTTATATCTGTAGCATTTATTTTTAATTACAATAGTTAGTTGTGATTAGGTTCTTACATGATACCTGGAAAATAAATTCTTTTTGTAATGTTTTATAATTTTTTTTCGTAACACAAAAGCGGGGGCGGTTGAAACGCTCCGCGGCCTTACCCATTTATGCTTGTTATTTCTTACCCCCACGCTGGAACACAATAATGCGAACACTGCAGCAGCGGTAAAATAACTGTCTAAATTAACACTTACCCGAAAGATGGCTTAGGCCCTTGTTCGTACTGTTTCTTTTTGGATACCGTATCCGCTTCCAAAACCTCCTCGCGGAGTTTCGCCATGCTGAAAAAAAGAATTATTAATATACAAACAGACATGAAGATAAAAAAAAAAAGTTTTTTCAGTAAGGAGGTCGCAAGGGCACTTTTACACGTCAAAAATCTACCAGGCTGACTGAGACAGTGCCTATAATTAAGAAAACATGAGTTATATTGATTAATATTGAGAAATTGGTGACCCGACGCTCAGTACAATTTTTTTTTTCGGGCAACGTTTCCGGTTTTACTACTTGTAAAATTCAGACCATTAGAAACATTAAAAAAAATAGCCGTTCTCAAGTGATGCGCACACAACTTCATAATCCTACTTATAGGTATACTAGAGGACGCCCGCGACTTCGTTCGCGTAGAATTATTTTCCCGCTACTCCCCCTATTTCTTCCCGTTGGGGGTCGACTTTCGGGAAATCCTTTCTTAGTGCTCACTTACATCATGAAAGGAACCCCTGTACCAAATTTCAAGTTTCTAGGTACAGTAGTTTTGGCTGTGCGTTGATATATAAGTCAGTCTTATATTATAAATACGAAAGTTTGTGTGTGTTACTTGGTTACTACTTCACGCTACAACGGCTGGACTGATTTTGATGAAATTTGAAATGGAAATAGCTTATACCCTGAACACAGAGGCTTTTTATCCCGAAAAAATTAAAAGTTCCCGAGGGAATAAAGCTAGTCGAAATCTATCTACCTAGATAACCATCATATTTTACTTAATTTAACTAATCGGTAGATATTTCCGCATTTTAAGGTATATACAAGTATCAACCTCACTAAGTTGAATAATGTATAAAGCAATACTGAAGTGAAAATATCTTTCAATTAAATTAAACTCGGGGAAATTATACTTTTCCTTGACTGCAGTAAACTTTCGGCCCTCGAGACTAAAACAATGATTTTACACATTATTATGAATCAGCGGTACAACGACATTTGCGACGATAAGCGACACATTGACCTCTGACAGGATACTTGCAGTTAATTTTATATGGCAATTTCGAGAATGCTTCTTTTCACGCTCGCAAATACAACCAAAAAATACTTATTATTAGGGCTAGGACTTTTGGTGGCATACCGTGGTTCTAGAATCCATGGAGTCGCTATTTCCTGCAATATTTTAAAATTCATTCATTCATTAAACCCATAAACCAATTTAAATGAATTTTGGTACGGAACCCGCTGTAAAAGCGTGTCAAGCAAACTAATATTAGCACTCGTATACAGTGTGTAAATGGTATACGGGCGTTTATTAAAAATGGACATAGATTAAGACTCTACTAATCATAAACAGGAAGAATTGTTTTGATTACGCTAACGTATACACCGTTATAAACTTTTGAACATACTATCGCCCCGCAATGTACATCCAAGTACTTTGTCAGGCAAGTAATTTTAAAGTGCACCGTGCATGAAAGAGTGCTATACATTGCGTGTTAAATTATTTTGTATGGATAACTTATTTTTATTTAATTTTAACAAAAGCTGCTTAAATGTGCTCATTAGGGGCTATACTAACCACAGTTAAAAGGAACGCCCGAATACCATTTATACACTGTATATGAATAAACCGAACTAAACGTTTATTTAATTTATTTTGAAATGTGACAAAACTAAAGGCCAAAATCAAATCAAATTTTAATAATTAGAAAATAGCGACTCCATGGATTCTATGGTTCTAGAATCCATGGAGTCGCTTTTTCTAATGGTGTGCCACCAAAAGTTCTAACCGGTAGCCCTACTTATTATATAAATCAGTTTTTTTTAGTATCCTTTTAAAGACACAGTAAATACATGTGCTATAATAAGACACAACCAATACGATAATAGATATTTATGCAACTGTCACATAATGAAGGCTCTTGTGCTACGAGTGGCGAAGTTAGAAAAAGAGGCGCAGCCGAGCCTCGGTCGTGCCGTAAACAGATTAAACAATTTCAGAGTATTATTCTTAACTGAATAACTATTTAAATAGATACAATCTCCCAAAATAATGACGATAATATTGTCAGCCTGTACTTAAACCTGTCTGTATCAAACCTAGCTAAAACCTAAAGTTCAGTAGAATGGTCCGAAACCAGTTTAATTTTTCAGTAGAGTCTACTGAGTAGACGACTAACTGCCGCACTCAGAGACGTCAATTAAATTTAATGCTTGTTTAGCGACGTGTTGTCTTAGGGTCTCCCCATACCTATCGACGCGGAATCGGCGTTAGCTGATCAAAAAAGTCTTTATGTCTACGCAATAAGAGCGAAATAAACGTCAATCGGCTCGGCTCGCTTCGGCGTTGCGAACGGAACGACATCGTTTTCGCTCTTATTGCATGGATATAAAACTTTTTCTTACCGGCTCAAGCCGATTCCGCGTCTATAGGTTCGGGGAGACCCTTATTCTATTTCTGTAGTAAAGAAAGTGACAGCAGCAACTTTAATCAAGCATTAAATTAAATTGACGTCTCTGAGTGCGGTAGTAAGGGCCGAATTAATAGATTGATCAACTGTGATGCTCGTCTTAAGATGCGTCAGAATCAGAACTGACAGTTTTCTATGGTTTGACGTTTACTTTGACGTATCTTGTAAGGCATCTCGGTCAAGTTGAGTTTATTATTGCCCTAAGAAACAGCGACTCACTCGATGGCCTCCACGTTGCGGCCCCCCGGGCCCCAGCGCTGCTCGTGCTCCGTGACGTCATTGACGAAGTCCGGGTCGGTGTCCCAGTCGTCGGCCTCCGCCGGCGCCGGCGCTGCCACGCCCGTCGCCGCTTTCCACATCTGTCATTGGACATAATCTCTAAAGCCCGATTTACATTAGTCAAGGGCAGTGGCAAGTACAGTGGCAAGGACAGTGGAGTGAAAATATAGGAAGCGATTCTATTTGGATCCACTGACACTGGCACTCGCTACTGTCCGATCGGTTTACACTACTGTACTGTCCTCTGTCACTGTCCACTGCCCTTGACCAATGTAAGGCTGCGGCTCCACTGAGGCAGAGATGAGTGGAGTGGAGCGGAGCTGTGCCAATATTAACTAATAGAATCTAACCTAACGTGCGCAAAGCTCGCTCGACGTGACCGCATGCGCCTTCTATTGGTTAATATTGGCACAGCTCCGCTCGTCTCCGCCTCAGTGGAGCCGCAGCTTAAATCGGGTTTGAAGGCTGTTTCATTGGACGATATCGCATGCTTGTAGCAATCCAATGAAGAATTGTTTTAGGATTGAGCCGGGAGCTATTGTAGCTAGTTTACATGATAGGAAATACGAGATTACGTGGGCGGTGCGAACAAATTAGCGGGCGAAATTAACCGTTATTTCGAGCAGGAACAGCTCTTGGATCAGAACCGAAATAATATCGATTCCGTCAGTGACATTTCAACACGACGGATGAATTACTAACAGACGAGTTTAAGTTGTCCCGTCGGTGCGTAGAAACACTATATTGGGGCGTACATTCTCAATAAGGTAAGTTAAACGTTGCTCGTATGAGTTCCGACCGAGAAGAAGCCGAGATTTAACACTTCAGGCACGAACCTAATAAAAATGCGGACGTAACGTTGCACTAAAATGGTGTGATGCATGCAAGGTCCGCACTTTCGTTCGTTATACACGGCTTAAGACAACGCGCCGAGCCACAGCGCGAGTGACAGTTTACGTGTGTGCGTGTGCACGCACACAGACAGCCATTTTGCATGCTTCACTCATGATTAGACGAGGTTACGTCCGTATTTTTTTTAGGTCCGTGACTTCCGGTAAACATTTGTACAAACCTAAGTGGGCTAGACCATAATGCAATACTCTTACTGCATTGTTATTCTAATTGAGTCATACACTGCATCATTAAAAACATTATCATTAATCAGTATTGTTAAACTATGTGATGAATTGTCATATTTTGGGAGTGTAAAAAGGAGAGTGATTATTTTAACAGTCTGTACAGTTGACTGCAAAGAGATTTATCCACTTTTGGACCTTATTACAATGCAAGAAGGTGAAAAATTGCATACAACTCTTTGAACTCGACTGTACTTATAAACTGGAGCGGTTGGTGATTACTCCACTGACAAGAGCTTGGCTCTTAAATAAAAAGAGAGAGATTTAATGGTTTTTTGTTTGCCTATATGTTAATCTCTTCCCTTATAGATCACAGACAACCTAATAACATTAAAAATAATATAATTAGCGCACTGTCAAAGCCATAAGCAAAAGCAGAACCTTCCACAA
This sequence comes from Acleris cristana, assembly GCA_948252455.1. Classification (NCBI taxonomy): domain Eukaryota; kingdom Metazoa; phylum Arthropoda; class Insecta; order Lepidoptera; family Tortricidae; genus Acleris; species Acleris cristana. The sequence goes on along the minus strand of OX411791.1, from coordinate 1,549,974 downwards.
ACCACACACACACACACGCAAGCACGCACGCACGCAAGCACACATGCACACACACACACGCACACACGCACTCGCACACACGCACGCACGCACACACACTTTTTTACTCAATATACTTGACACAGTTAAAGGCTCCGTAACCCGGAAAAGGTTAAACATTCTTTTATTATATTCATCAACAATATCTTTACGTTAATGCGAAAATTAGCAATTGTAATTAAACAAAACATGTCGGCCTGTTTTTAACACGCTTTTGTGAAATTGAATATTCATCCGCCATTCAGAAACTGATCAGGAAGTATTTTAATTGGAAAATGTTAAATGGAATAAACAATACACTAGAGGAGGCCTATGTCGAAAATCGACAGCATGACCAAGGAGCTGAAGCAAATAGCAATACTTAATTAATCAGTTTAGTTTAATTTAAAATAATTTTTATAAAATATATTGCACTGCATGTCAAAATATATGAAATATATTAATACTGGTCATTGGAATAAAGGCTAATTGAAATTGAAATTGAAATTGAAATGGAATAAAGAAGCATGCAATCAAGCAAGGTTCCAAGCATGTAGCTTGAAGTGGTGTATTACTAGAATTAGTAATGAAAAACTGAGTCTGATTCCTTAGTTTCTGCTGGAGTTTCTGGCGCTACTTCTCCGCAATGATGGTCTTGTCCGAAGTGCTGGTAGTTTTTTGTAATATTGAACAGTATCCAGTATACAAGGCTTACATTTAAGAGGCAATATTCTAAAGTCGGTAGTGAACTGCGATCTGAATCTTGATAACCAAAACACCTAAGTATTCAGTTCTTTGGATATATTAAACTAGATAGTATATTCTAGAGACAGTTAAACATGAAAACATAATTAGAAACATAATCCTTGATAGTTCTATTTTTCAAACGAGACACCTTTTTTGCATGTTTTTGTTTTAATCTTCTAAACTACTGTCTTTAACAATGAATTTTGATTCAGTTGTTGAGTATTTATAACTTCTTAATCTTTAACAATTTGTTGTGGTTTAAGAGTAAACATCAATTATTCAAAAATAAACTTCGTGTTTGAAGTTTATAAATTTAGGTTAACAGATATTTAAAATTAGTGAAGACTGATCAAAATTGGCCCTATGATTATTTAAGATAACATTATTTTTCTTTTATTTATATAAATCTCTGATGATCTCAAACACACAAGACAAACTGTGTACAATTGTTATTACATATCAAAATCATAACATCCAACCTTTGCCCATTTCGGAAGTCCAATAATAACTGTACATCTAAAATTACTATTTAATAATTTACAGAAAAGAAACATTAAAATTGTAAAAACATTAGCATAGTAGCCATTCTTTTAGTTTATTTTTGAACTAGCAGCATTACCTAGCGACTTAATACAATCCGGTAAATGATTATGTATTCTTATAGTACTTTTATAAGTCAAAATGCATTTAATTTATACTGAAACTTATATTGAGTAATAAATGCTGAACTAACTTCTTATTAATAAATTATACTAACACCCAGCTATAGTTTTTAAGTACTTAATCATCACCTAGAATTATTAGTTCATTCAGTTAAGCCTTCATGTTTTTTGCCAACTATGTTCAGTGTCAATAATACTGATAAAAATATTAATCTTTACTGGAACCCAACTACCTAAGTATCAGTAAAAAAAAGTTAGGCTGTTATCACAAAGATATGAATGATTAAGCCGATGATTCATTCTCACTAACTACCACCGTGACCACAACCTGTTTTCATAGTAAAATCAACCATGATTATATTATGTTTGTGATATCAACCAGCTAACTTAAACAATTGATGTAGAAATTTATTAAAAAACTTACCATAACAAATTACTTAGTTAATCCTCAATATCTCTAGACTTAGAACGTAATCTAATACTGTCTTGACATTTCTTAGCAATCTATTTTGTTCGCTGCTTACACTCCCACGTAGATTATCAAACGAAATTTCTCCTCACGAAACAACGAAAAAATGGCACAGCATGCGTGATCTCAAAGCTTAAGCGATGCCGTGAGACGATTCTTAGAAAACAGACTCAATTTAAATGTTATCGCTTTAAAAAGAGGTAAAAAAACTCAGTTTACCTTTCTGAAGCCGGTTTTGCGTGTTTGTTTTTAATTACAAACGAGGTCCTCGGTCATCTAGGGTTGTGCGTCCTTGACTTTTGTTGTGGCACTGTTTATTTACGTTTTTTTTGCTGTTTAATAGATATATGGGATGAGGAAAAGATTATTTGGAAAACAAATTGGGTGTGGAAGATGATGCGGTCTACAGCGTCATTCACAGTTGACGTTTGGCATTGACATTGACAGTTGACAGTGACAGTTGACTCTGTGGCAGATTGTGGAGTGTTTTACTGTCACTGCTAAAACATTAAACCAGCTTTTTCTTAATAATACTGAGTGCCAAACATTAAAGCGTACTTATTTTGTTTATTTGTTGCAAAGGTTTAAAAAATAATTGAAAATATTTGGGGATGAGTTTCGAAGTGTTCGCTGCATAATCTAATATTTGCGTGGCTTAGTTTCTCTTTTTAACCGACTTCAAAAAAAAGGAGGAGGTTCTCAATTCGTCGGAATATTTTTTTTTACTTTAATGTATTTTAGTTGAAGCTTCTATTAACAATATTTAATCAAAATAATATACAGCTGAATGTAATGGACTTAAGAATATTTTAGAATTATCTGATAGTGCGTCAAAATCTAATTCGCCAAGCTTACATGCAGAACATGCAGTGAATTAATAGTGCTAATAAGGATGCAAAATTAGGTAGTAGCCTGACCAGAAGAATTCAAGTTTTGTGCAACTAATATTTTTTCAATGCATTTGCTCGTAAAGTACCTTCCATGGGTCTAAAAACATATTTTTTTTAACTTTCATGACATTTGGGTTTAGCAGGGGCGTGTGGCGTCATGTCAAGCACCGTGTGCAGTGTGGACTAGAGTCAAACAGACAGAGCGTCGGTGGCCTAGTTGTCGCGACGAACGCGAGCTTCGATGAAACCGGTAAGTTTCTGAACGCACATTTTTCCTTTTATGTTGGCAACTTTGCCTTGTAAAAGATGGAGCGGTAAAAAGGACTTGATTTTGACAGCGAGGAGAAGCCATTGGGGGTCGTGACTACCTGGAGATGAAAATCGTGAGTAACGGAGGATTGGTCTCAAGGAACAGGGACAAAGGGAACTACGCAGAACGTGAACAGGTGAGTCCATTCCAAATTACATAAGAAGATGGCATAGGAGATCGAGAAAGAGAGAGTAATTTGGTTAGAATAGAACTTGTAAGAAGCCTCGGATATCCCAATGGGGTAGTCCGAGGGATGATAGAACTAAAGCTCGTGTAAGAATAGAATGGGCCTTCGATCAATCCAATGGATGGGTCGAAGGTGCTTTAGAGACGAGTTTGGTGGTACGGGCAAGCTGTAAGGGGTGGTAGAAGGAGGCTTGTTAGGGGAAAAGAATCCCCGCCAGAATCAGAAATTGTTTAAGGCTGTATTACTCTCTCTTAACTCATTATGATTAACCAGAATCTTACTTATAGAATATCTTGTCGTTATATCTCTATATACTCAGGCATCTAGAAGTATCTTTAATGTTACAAAATGATAATATCAATTGCTTTCTTTTAGGATTGTCTATGATGTAACGACAAATTGGTGGAGATGCTGTAAGAATAAAATCAGCTCAAAAACATTTATTTTTTCTCTTGATTTGGGAGGCTCCCAAGGGAGTGGACTCACAGGACGGTGGAGACCTAGAAACTGTCAGGAAGGTGGAGACCTAGAAACTCACAGTACGGTGGAGACCTAGAAACTCACAGTACGGTGGAGACCTAGAAACTCACAGGACGGTGGAGACCTAGAAACTCATAGGACGGTGGAGACCTAGAAACTCACAGGACGGTGGAGACCTAGAAACTCACAGGACGGTGGAGACCAAGAAACTCACAGGACGGTGGAGACCTAGAAACTCACAGGACGGTGGAGACCTAGAAACTCGCAGAACGGTGGAGACCTAGAAACTCGCAGAACGGTGGAGACCAAGAAACTTGCATAACGGTGTAGACCTAGAAACTCATTAAAAATTTAATATTAATATAAGTATAATAAAGATTTCCTTTTTACTTGTTTTGTAAATGTATTGTATTATTTTAATTTAATAAAACCTGTTATACAACTACTCTGGGCCCATATTGTGGACGCCTTTATCATGGTGGATATGGTATCTGTCACGCTCCCACTTATACGGAACAGAGGGTGACGGATGTTGTGTCCACATCGATGAACACTACACTACCATAAACCATAATCGGCCCGCTCGGCTGGTCACAGAACTTGCATGGTAAGTACAACATAAACAAATAAGTAGGGGCATTCACGAGCCGATGTATCAATGATGCGTCGGACCGTGAATGTACAACTTAAATTAGGGACGGGAGAGTGAGAAACAGAAGTGTGTCTCACTCTCGCCTCAGGCCTGATAGTCTCACTAAACCTTGGCGATTAAGGTAAAAGTCTAAAAATAAAATTTATGTTCTACAGGTTTAGTTGGTTTGAAAATCTAATAAAAGAGATAAATATAATAATGTTTTTCATTAATCGCACTTTTCTCTATGGTCAGTGGCGGTTTGAGTAGAGTCCTGCCTTTATGGATCGGATCGTGAAGTTGGTAATAAGTAAAAACAAATCATTCTCATCGTACAATATCGTTGGAGGGAGAATAGAAAACACTTCGATTGGTTGATTTAGATATAAGCGAGCCTTGTGATTGGCCAATATGTACGAATGAAATGAATCTGTTCTAGTTAGACTTTAACACAAACAGAAAACTCACTATTTATTTTGTTATTGTTTTGGTATTATTGAGAAGCTATTTCGCGATTGGTTCTTTAACTTGAAACTTACAAGAAAGTTGTACCTATGTACTTAGGACATGGACGGAAAGAAATTCATAAAGGAAGTAAAGGATTTATTTAAAGGAAAACTAAAACATGACTTCCGTTTCCCATGTCGAAGCACCTTGCGTTGCGTTAGTATCACAGTGTTGTTGTAAACTTGCAAATAAAGTTTTATTGTAAGTGAGTCAGTGAGTCTAGTGTTCTAACTTATTGTAAAGAAAATACGCGAGTGAATATTGTGGTGAGAGCTATTGTAATAGTTGAACGGTGTAGGCGGGTCGTGTTGAGGCGTGTTGCCTCACGGACGCCACAATGGATGAAGCCATGGTTGCACGACTGGACGCTTTGTACGAACAGCTCCAAGAGTTAATTCGGAAAGTTGAACAACTACATTCGGTGTCAGTGGATGAATTAAAGAGTACATGCCAAATACTAGAGGTTTCATACAACCGACTTGAAAAAGAAACACTAGCATTTTTGCAAAGAGGCAGTAGCATACCTTTAGAAAAAATTCAAACTTATACTAGAGCTCAGCTCAGGGCAGAAGAACTAAAGATCGAGCTGCAAACATCATTACCCCCTGTTATGAGTGAAACCACAGAATCTAATAATAATGTCAAGCTGCCAAAACTTGAGCTTCCTAAGTTCAGCGGCGAAATCCTGCGATGGAGTGAGTTTTGGGATCGTTTCCAAACGAGTATTGATTCCAGATCTATTCCAAATGCGGACAAGCTCGCCTACCTTTTAGGGTGTCTCCAAGATGAAGCATTGCAGTGCCTTGAAGGATTAGGAGTAACCCATGAGAACTATAACATAGCTATAGATACACTAAAAAATAGGTATGGGAAGAAACAGTTAGTGATTGATGCGCACTATAAAGCACTACATAACCTTCCACAGGCGTCTTTAAAGACTTCAGAGTGCCGTATTACTTTTAACAGTATCGAGAAACACCTGCGCATACTAGAATCACTGGGGGAACCAGTAGGAGGAAACCAGTTCCGGGCAACAATAGAAAGTAAATTTCCAGAAAAAATAATTTATGAATTACATCTACTATCCCATGACAGGGGGATCTTAGAGATCAGAACCGGGCTCGAGAAGATCATCACAGCAATGGAATCTTCAAAAATGGTGGAAACAGTACCAAGCCCTCCAACTACTGGATTTAGCACAGAAGCTTTACATGTGAGAGTGGATCAAGGATGCACTACGATCTTTCCCAAAAATTCCAAAGCAAGAGGCGCCGGGAGTTGGAGAAGTAAGCAACCTGAATTTAAATTACAGAATAATTTAAAAAGAAAGTTTAAAGTTGACAACCAAAAGAACTTACCAATGAAGAAAAGAAAACTTGCTTGCATATTTTGTAATGGAGATCACTACAATGCATCTTGTGATAATATTAAGACTCTTAAAGAAAGAAAAAGAAAACTAGGTTCTCGATGCTACTTGTGCTTTAGAAATGGTCACCAAACAACCACATGCACATATAAGAAGACCTGTTATTTCTGCAAAGGAAAACACAATCAGGCTTTGTGCCCCGTAAACATGACAGGTAATAATTTTACAGTATCTGGTTCATACTCCCAAATTGATCAAGGTGATATCTCCCCATCTTATTTACAGACGGCGGTGGTGGAGGTCCATCATCCAATGTCAACAAACAAAACTAAGAAGTGTAGAGTGCTCCTAGACAGCGGCAGCCAACGGAGCTATATAACATCAGATCTTGCAAAGGAACTTGGGTTGCCGGCTGTCAGAGAAGATTTATTAATGATTTATGTGTTCGGTGCTGATACTCCAGTTGAAACCGTAAGTCCATCAGTAGAAATTCAAATAGAAACTAAAAGAGGCACAAAGATTAAAATGCATGCCAATATTGTACCACACATAACTAATAGAATCCTACCTCCCAAAAGGATTGAAGAAGATGTTGATGTTATAGCTGACGATGGAACAGCTGGAGACAGTATCAGACTATTAATTGGTAATGATTATTATTTTTCATTATTAAAAAAGAAATTAGACGACCATCTTTACCTTATTAACACGGAATTTGGGTGGATGATCACTGGGAGAATGATAGAACAAAAGGCAGAGAACATATTATCAGTGATTACGTACTGCCAGTCCCAACAAGGAGATTTTCCCTACTTTGCTCCACCAGATTTACCCCTTCAAGAACCAGATGTCAAATTTTTGTGGGCTCTTGAAAGTATTGGTATTGTAGATTCCCCAAAGGTAACTCGTGAAGAAGAGGCTGTGAGACAATTTAATGACACAGTAAAATATGAAGACCAAAGGTATCAAGTTAAATGGCCATGGATAGTTTATCCTCCTGATCTACCTACAAATTATGGACTAGCTTATGGCAGACTTACTGGGTTAATAAAGAGACTTGACCAAGAAACTCTAAAAGAATATGATAACATTCTACGAGAACAGTTAGCAGCAAATATTATAGAAGTGATTGAGCCGGACAGTCATCAAGAGACTAACACGGTACATTATCTGCCTCATCACATAGTCAAACAAGAAGGAAATAGGGGTCGCATAGTGTATGACGCTTCAGCAAGATTAAGAGATAGCAAAAGCCTCAATGAATGTATGTACAGAGGACCATCTATGCTTGAAGACCTTACAGCACTTCTATTGAAATTCAGAATGAACCCGATTGGTATAACTGCGGATGTGGAGAAGGCATTTCTCCAAGTCGGTCTACAGCCAGAAGACAGAGATGTCACAAGGTTTTTATGGTTAAAGGATCCTAGTAAAGGTGTTACAGAAGAGAACATAATACATCTACGCTTTTGCAGAGTACCTTTCGGTATCATATCTAGCCCATTTTTACTGACTGCCACAATCCGCTACCACCTGTCCAACGGCTCAGATTCACTACTGAGTAATATAGCTGACAAATGCTATGTAGACAACCTTGTCACCGGTGCTGATACATTAACTAATGCACGAGACTTGGTTAATAAAACAAGATCAAGCTTTAATGAACTGTCTATGAATATAAGGGAATGGACATCAAACTCTAAACAATTAATGAGTAGCGTTCCGAAAAAGTATAGAGGCAAGGAAGGAAAAGTAAAAGTACTAGGCTTGGTATGGGACACAAAAACAGACATATTAAAATTAAAAATGAATAAAAGTATTCTAGAGCCAGAAAATTTAAGGAAAAACAAAACGAAGCGTGGAGTCTTGCGAACACTAGCTTCTGTATATGATCCATGTGGTTTTGGGGCACCTTTAGTTCTCCCATTGAAGCTCCTTCTGCAAGAACTATGGAAGAGAAAGATCAAGTGGGACTCCCCTTTATCAAATGATTTAGATGAACAATGGAATTTGGCTATAAACTCAATACTGACTGCTGAAGACATTGAGATACCACGTTTTACAGGAGTAAAAAATCTAGCAGAAACTGAATATGAATTGCACTGTTTTACTGACGCATCTAAAGTTTCCTTTGCTGCAGTAACATACCTTCGGATACTGGATAAAAAAGACCAGACGGTAAGAACGGCATTTATTATGGCCAAGTCACGAGTAACTCCAATCAATCAAAAGGAAGACCTCAAGATCCCAAAATTAGAACTCCTGGGGTATGTGATTGGTAAAAGACTTCTCACTTATGTAAAGAATGCCCTTGACATACCAATAACCAGACAATGTCTCTGGACAGATAGTGGAATAGTCCTTTATTGGATGAAATCAGATAAACTTCTGCCGCCATTTGTTGCTAGGAGAATATCCGAAATTAAAGGAGACAAAACGATTGAAACACACTATGTTAACACAGAAGTAAATCCAGCTGATCTTGCTACTCGTCCAGAATTATGGATTAATAAGAAGGAATTATGGTTCAATGGACCTAAGTTTCTTTTAGAAGGAGAGAAACAGTGGCCAACATTCCCAGCTAGAGAATGTTCAACCTCATTTGTCGTCCCGGAGGGTCTGGACAGCAGCGTTACAGAGAACTCGCAAATGGAAGAAGAAGAACTAGAAACAGTTCCGTGTGTTGAACCTGTTAAACAAATGGACATAGGAAAGGACAAAGAAATGGTGACAAATCATGAATACAACAATAAAAAAGTTGGTGAGAGTAATGAGCTAGAGGAGGTAAAGAAATTACAAGAATTGCATTTTCCAGAAGAGCTGTCAGGAAAAGAAACTAATCTCTCACGAAATCTAGGCCTGTTCGTGGATGTAGAAGGTATATTAAGATGCAAGGGTCGTATGATGAACACTATGTGCCCATATGACACAAAGTACCCCATTCTTATTCCCAAGGATTCTGAATTTACCAATAATCTAATAGAAAATATACATAACAGAAATCACCATGTAGGAGCAGCTCACACCTTAAGTATTTTACGCCAAAAATATTGGGTACCACAAGGAAAGGCAAAAGTTCAGAAAATAATAAGAAGATGCACGCAATGTACGAAACACGGCGGAGGTCCTTACCAACTACCCCCCACACCTGCTCTACCACCAGAACGTGCAAACTACAGTGCACCTTTTACTTTCACCGGTATTGACTACTTTGGACCAATAATTGTCAATGCTCCCTATACACAGACAAAGAAATGGGTCTGTCTATACACCTGTCTGGCTGTGAGAGCAGTTCATATGGAAGTAGTAAACAACCTCACAGCTGAAGAATGCTTGCTAGCACTTAGAAGGTTTGTGTCGACCAGAGGAAGACCAGAACTTATTGTATCCGACAATGCCCTGCAATTTAAATTGTCTGCAGAAGTATTATCAAGCACATATTGTGTAGAGAGTAAAATAAGATGGAAATTTATCCCACAGTTAAGCCCATGGCATGGAGGCTTCTATGAAAGGCTAATAGGATTGGTTAAAAACTGCCTTAAAAGAACTCTAGGAAAACGTGTAATTTCTGATACGCAGTTGAGCACCATCATCAAAGAAGTCGAAGCGGTAGCCAACACCCGCCCCTTGACGTGTGTAGGTACCGATATAGAATATGTTCTAAAGCCAGCTGATTTTTTAACGTACGGAAAATGTATCTCCATTGTGCCATCAACGCAACAGTCGTCACCAGGCGGTACGGTGACGAAGCAAGGACTGATAGAAGGGTGGAAAAAGGGTCAAATAATTCTAGAAGAATTTAAGAAAATGTTCATGGGACAGTATTTGTGTAGTCTTCGTGAACGATATCAACATTCTCACAAACAACCACGAATAAAAGCCCGTATCCCACCAAACGTTGGAGATGTAGTACAAATCAAAGGAGAAGCTAAGAATAGAGAAAATTGGCGAGTAGGGAAGATAATATCACTCTCACAGGGAGCAGACGGCTTATGTCGTGTTGCTAAGGTATTAGTTGAAGGCAAAGAATTTATTCGTTCAATTGGCCATTTATACCCACTTGAAGTTGAAGAAGATGGTAAATCGACACCAGAAGAATGTAGTTACAATGAGCAAGCTTCAGAACAAGAAGCATTTCCATTAGAACTGACTGCATCTGTAGAAGTACCACAATGTTTAGAGGAGGAAATTGTCCACCAAGAAGAAACTCTGCCTCTGTTAGAGCAAATAGAAGATGTGCAACCATCAGAAGGGGTTGAAAGAAGTGGAGACACTACAGTAAGTGAAAAGGAACAAGACACTGAAGAAGCTTCTGTTCAAGTCTTTGATCCAGGAAGAGTCCCGAGAGAAGCGGCCTTGAGAGCAAAGGAAAAGATTGCTCTATGGACCAGTCAATTAGTTAATTTACTTTAAACTTTCCTCGTCGTTGGGAGTGTCGCGACGAACGCGAGCTTCGATGAAACCGGTAAGTTTCTGAACGCACATTTTTCCTTTTATGTTGGCAACTTTGCCTTGTAAAAGATGGAGCGGTAAAAAGGACTTGATTTTGACAGCGAGGAGAAGCCATTGGGGGTCGTGACTACCTGGAGATGAAAATCGTGAGTAACGGAGGATTGGTCTCAAGGAACAGGGACAAAGGGAACTACGCAGAACGTGAACAGGTGAGTCCATTCCAAATTACATAAGAAGATGGCATAGGAGATCGAGAAAGAGAGAGTAATTTGGTTAGAATAGAACTTGTAAGAAGCCTCGGATATCCCAATGGGGTAGTCCGAGGGATGATAGAACTAAAGCTCGTGTAAGAATAGAATGGGCCTTCGATCAATCCAATGGATGGGTCGAAGGTGCTTTAGAGACGAGTTTGGTGGTACGGGCAAGCTGTAAGGGGTGGTAGAAGGAGGCTTGTTAGGGGAAAAGAATCCCCGCCAGAATCAGAAATTGTTTAAGGCTGTATTACTCTCTCTTAACTCATTATGATTAACCAGAATCTTACTTATAGAATATCTTGTCGTTATATCTCTATATACTCAGGCATCTAGAAGTATCTTTAATGTTACAAAATGATAATATCAATTGCTTTCTTTTAGGATTGTCTATGATGTAACGACACTAGTGGCTTAGGGGGTCGACTCGTGATCGTAAGGTACAGAGTTCGAACCCCCGCGGTCACCATGTACGAATGAGTTTTTCTAACTTAAGTGCATTACCCGACGCTCTTACGGTGAAGTAAAAACATCGTGAGGAAACCTGCACATTCGAACAGCTGAGTGTGTAAGAGGGTAATTGCACAAAACATCCTAAACGGTCGAAGTGTATCCAAAAGAGCCCATCTGTAACATAAGTGTCAAACAGAACTACACAAATCAAAAAAGTCTTGGGATACTCAGAATCTCTAGACAAATTTGATGTTTTGACTAAGTAGTAATATGTCTATATTGAAATGTTCAAAACTGTTTAGGGTTAAAAATATCCCTAGGCACTTTTGATGTTTGTATATTTAACATTCATTTTTTTAAATATAAGTTAATTACAAAATGTAATAAAAAATGTTGTTTCCTACTTTTGTCTAAAGTAAATTTAATTAAAGTAGCGTTTAAAAATTTGCTATGCCAGTTTTTCAATTTTATCACTGAATCATAAAAGGTATACTGCCTTTCGCACTTACTTATAGAAAATAACGATTTTATTATGCGTTAGGTAGGTACGTAAGTTTTAATCCAAAACATATTTAACATCTTTTTCCCACAATATAAGTGTTTTTTTTATATTCATTGCTTCTCGTAAATCTTACTTTGTGCCAAATAACTAACCACTTTCTTAATTGGTAAAGGACAAAGGAGTTTTAAAAATGATACATTAAACGATATTGCGCAATACCATTTTTATTTCATTTATCACAACAGTTTAATTTAATTGCATACTACATTAAATGAATTGTACGAAAACATTACCACAATATCTAAAACTATACATACACTTATTAAAGTACAAAAATACTTAAACCTTAACTACATTAAATAAAACTACCTATTTGGCCTTATTTTTAAAGGTATATGTCATGTACCTAAAAGGTAAATTATAACCATTTCCCGGTTGAATAAATACATTTGATCACGTTTGTGACATATTTAAATTACCCTTTCAATTCAAATATGTGATATAATCATACTGCTTCAAATTTAATTCTGGTTTCCGTTAGAAGCCGTTGTAAAACTCCCATAACGTTTCATGATTTTTTAATTTCAAAAGATAACAACCAAAACATTTTTATCCGATCATTAATACAGGAAATCGATTGTTTAATTAGTAAATTCATAGTTATAAATTTGAAGATGTATGAAACATTTCAATGTTGTATACATCTACAGGTTATTGTTAGCTCTTAACAAGTTATCCACAAATAAATCATAATGATCCTAGTCCAGGGGTCTAACTTTGAGAATTGACATTGAAAGTCACGTAAAGTATCGATTCTTTCTTGAATGACAAGTAAAAGGGATGGGAATCGGACAAATTTAGTGCTGCATATAGTATAGTATCCATGCAGCATCCGTAACGTATTGAAGCAGAATAATCATGCTCTGGCCATGACTTGGTGCGGCGGGGCTGTGAGTAGCCGGCAGCGGAATGAGTATATAAAAATCGTCCCATCACCGCCGCGGGAACTGGTTCCCTGCTCGCCGCCGCGGACAGCACCCTATTTCACCATTCTGACAATGACAGGTGACAGGTGACATTTCAGTGTACATGACGCAGTTGATATGAATCCCACAGATGTAAAAGCTAGCTTTGCAATGTATAGCGAATTTTCACCTGTCACCTATAATTGATAAAATGGTAATATAAAGGACAGTTAGGAGGTTTTAAGTTGAAAATTTTACATTAAAAACCATTTACAATTGCTAATTTGCAACAAGCTGCTTCAAATTAACATAAAAATCAATCAAAAAACGTTAAACACGACTTACTTAATCAACTTATATCTGTAATGAAGCTTAATATGCTCGAGCGTTTTCTTGCATTTTTTTTCTTGTATTTTTTTTGTATAATTTAATGGTTCCTAATCTAGTATTCATTCTTAGGTTACCAGTCAACCAATTTACTTTATTTTCTATGCCTGCTGTTTGGGCAAAATATATTTGATCGAAGAATAATTTCCCTAGAACGATTACTAAGAATTATTTTTGTTCTGTTTTTAGGATACCAAAACCACTATTAACATCGGTTAGATTACGCTAGACTTGTACTTAATTACAATAGAATGCAAACTACTGTGGTGGAATATATTTTGACACATTCGATCAAACACACTTCACCCAAAGGGCTAAGAGCCGTATTTTACCTAATAGTAAATTAACGTATAAGACATTTACTAACTTAAAAGACATAATTATGATGCTGTCAAATTATACTTACCGATAAACACGACTTAAAGAAATGACAAATAATTTAAGTAAAAAAAAACAAAAATATTAAAAATATACATTTTAACCATAACTTTAATTACTCTATACACACTTATCATTATAATTTTAGCTACGTTATTTTTTATTCAAACTTCAGGATCGGGTGCGTCGATAGCGTACCCAAATTTCTGCAAAGCGGTTTTGATTTCTCCAAATACACTGGCATCTTCTATTGTAGCAGGTAACTTGACGAGTTGGGATCTAGCCAGTTTTGCAATGGCTCCTCTGAGTGCTTTCCCTGATCTTGTACGAGGTAACGCTGGTACTGCCACTGCCTTTCTGAATGCCGCTATCGGACCAATAAGGTGACGAACGAGCGCTATTAATTCTTGGGTCACTGTGCTTTCTGCTACTATCTCTTCATCTGTAAAACAATGAGATATTTGGGTACTGTATCCAGCGAGAACAATTACAAAAGATTTTAAGCCACGGTAAAGAGTTCTCAAATCAGTCAAAAATTATTCATTACTGTAGTCTAGTATCATCCTAAAAGTCTTATCATGACTTTCCGGTTTATACATCTATTTCACTCACTTTTATACGCTCTCTGACTTCTGACTTTATACGAAACCAAAAAAACTTTTAAGAGCTACAAATTGCACTGTTTACGCATAAATTAACATATCTTTCGGAAATTAACTAGACAACAATGGCAGTAAAAACATTACTTAAAATCATTATGCGGTCATTATAAAATAAATATCATCGAATACCTACATAGCTTGGCAATTGGCAAAAGAGGCAAGTATGCTGTGGAACTAAAATTTCTACAAACGGCAACCACTACATAAAGCAGTAGTTATTGGATCAACATTGGACCCCAAATGTTACTATTTTTAGGCAAAGAGAAGGCACATGCGCACAAGGGCCACCTCACGGTATCTAAGCGGGATTTGAGACTAGACATTTGAATTCTCATGATCCCAATCCTAAGGCTCCAAATTCGTTGCTAACCCTCAGAACTGTGATGGGATTGCTCTATGCTAGTAATATCGACTGCTGTCTTATTCCCACCCGGAACACAACAGTAGGTTAAAAGATGAGATAGTGGTAGCGATCTGGACGGACACTACACAAGGTCCTACTACCACTAAAAATGCTTTCAAATCCTTTGCAAATACTAACCGTCTTGTGGTGGCCTCATTACATAAAGGCACAAAGGTACGTCTCCTTTAGTAGCGTCAGGAGCTCCAACAACCACGGCATCTGCGATTCTTGCGTGCTTGAGGACCACATCCTCGATGGCTGCTGTGGAGAGCCTGTGACCAGCTACGTTGATGATGTCATCAGCTCGGGCAACTACCCAAACTGCTCCTTCTGCGCTCATCCAGCCAGCGTCTTGAGTGTCATAATATCCCTATAAAGTTACCGAGAGTCAAAGGAAAGAAAGGTGCTTTGAAATATTTTTGCATCAAATCGATGGGTCCTACGTAAGTTATGGTAACTTGAAATACGCAACTTTACAGCAGAGTAGTTTAAAGTTGAAAATTGATGCGGTGGATACAATTTTTAATGGATCCTGATGAAATTTTGTACGAATGTCAACAATAATTTTGTGTTTAAACTTATCTTATTAATATTTAAAAAAGTACTTTGGTTTGGCTGCAATTGTTCTTACGATACTTTTAAGTGGATTAAAGGTTTCGATAACTATTGTTTGTGATACTAACCATGTTGTACGTCGGAAAAGCTTGCGCATAAAATATCGTAAGTACAACAAACCATAATTTACGTGGGAATAGTGCTATACAAATGTAGGACATACTACAATGTGCTACGGGAAGTTAAAACAAAAATGTATCGAATCTTTAAAAAAAATCTTAAATTTCGTTATAGAAAGTTAAAAATGATTATTTATTTATTATATTTAAGATTGATAAGTATTAAAACACATTACTTCAGTTAAAAAACGTTTATTTATAATGACTAAATATTTTGTATTCTTCGGTAAATAGATTATCTCTTTTTACTAAGTACCTACTAATAGTATTTGAGATGGTTTTAAATGTTCATCATGTCAGCCGAAAGACGTCCACTGCTGGACATAGGCCTCCCCCAAGGTTCTCCACTCAGACCGGTCTTGTGGTTTTCGCATCCACCTCGTTCTCGCGATTTTTACAAGGTCGTCACTCCATCTTGTTGGAGGCCTACCTACAGCTCGTCTCCCGATCCGCGGACGCCACTCAAGAACCTTCAGACCCCATCGGCCATCAGTCCTGCGAGCAATGTGCCCCGTCCACTGCCACATAAGTTAAGCTATTCTTCGGGCTATGTCGGTAACCTTAGTTCTACTGCGGATATCATCATTTCTGATTCTATCGCGCAGAGAAACTCCGAGCATAGTCCTCTGAGTGACTTTTTTTTGTACTAATTTATGTTTAACTAATTCGAGTCATTGTCGGACATCGGTTCCACTATATCTACTGCTTTTTAAGTCTCAAAAAATTCGCTATGAAACCTTAGGATTGATCCTGTTACTGCATAAACTTAATAAATAATCATATTTATTTTTATCTTTATCTTTATCATGTAGACTTGACAGAAGCGCGTGGAGCTAACTCCATGTGCTTCTGTTTAGTCCACTACAGAAAATACTCTTCTATTTCTCTAAAAAGTCCATGGGAGTGTCTATAAATAACTTGACATTGGCAAAATACATCCTAAAAGGAGTGAAAGCCATTACTTAATTATCATTGGAATTAAAATTAGAAATCATCAATTTTTGCTTTCGAAATAGACAACGGATTTGAATAAAGCGGCGGCGTGAGGATAATGGAGCTGATTTATTTTTAGCTGTAGTGTTACTTGTTATACATATTACGTATCGAATATTCATCACTTAAAAGCTACTGTATTTATAGTGTCTTTAAACTTCTGTGTTTAAAGGGATCTTCAGCGTTTAATTCAATTTTTTTGATTTTATTCCACTCTACTTTTCGTGCTACTCAATTTTTCTTTCAGTTTCTACCTTGCAATAAATTGTGTATTTCATTTCTCTTACGACCTAAGGTTTGCCGTCTGTTTTTGAAAACCCTACTAGAGAATACCACTCAGAGGGCGTAAATATGAGTTTAATTTTTGAAAGAGATGTATCCACTTTTGGACCTTATTACAATACAATAAGGTGTTAAAGGGTATTCTTCTCTTTGTAGTCGACTGTACACTGTCACTTTCGGCCTGTGTGTGATCTTTCTTTAAAAACTCGAAGACTTTTATGTTATATTTTAATACCACATACATAAATATTAAAAAATTATACACAATGCGGTTTCGATTCTAATATTCATAATAAAAGAGTCTTGATTTTTAATAACATAAATAATATTCTCATAAATAAATTGTGACGCTACTGTCAAAATATTAATTTGTTTTTTCTTAAAGAATTACGGGAGTTTTGTTAGAGTTAAGTTTTAGGTACATATAACGAATGGCCCTTTTTTGCGACACGAATGTAATCTGTACTTCAACAGCTTTTCCCCAAATCAGAATACCGTGCGACATAATATGTACTAAGAAAATAATTATTATAAACTAATTGAGTTGTCTCAACATTGGTGAGTTACCTTATTTTCCTAACAGCGTAAGCTGCCGAACTTAATTTACCTGTAAGTACTGCTATTATGGGGACTCCATTGCAAGTTTTTGTCTATAGTTATCCCTAAGAAAAGCGCCTTATCTACCATT
This sequence comes from Acleris cristana, assembly GCA_948252455.1. NCBI lineage: Eukaryota > Metazoa > Arthropoda > Insecta > Lepidoptera > Tortricidae > Acleris > Acleris cristana. The sequence goes on along the minus strand of OX411791.1, from coordinate 1,532,557 downwards.
TCCAAACACTTCTCATTTAGAAATATATGTAAGTACCTACTAGATTCTACCTGTCTAACATTAGGCAAAACAAACCTAACAATTTAATTTTCTTAGCATTGAGTAGCAAATTGTTACTAGTATACGGCCTCTATACGAGCATGCCATGCCACTATTAGAGGTATTGTAGCGCAATGTGATAAAAGACTAAACGGTGTACTTAAAGAAAAAATCGAGCCTCTTAACCCAAAATTATACCCAAATCAGCTCTGCTAATAAAACCAATAAGCTTACTCTGCGCCAAGTTAGTATCATTAGAACAATTAATAACATGGGCTTGCCCATGCGATGCGTTGTAAAGCAAAGCCTCATAATCATTGTCCTGAGGATCGTCACTGATTTCCTTGTCACTGTCGCTGAATACACTTTTCCAAGTAGGTAGGCATTGACACGTTATCAGGTCCAAATGGAAATGGGGATTCTGCAAGAAAAATAAAAATGAAGGCAAAATTTGTACCTCGTAATCGGTATAATATCGTATGTTTATTTCCCATCCGGAGTAAACTATAGCAAGTAAGACTTACAACAAATAAAATTAATCACAATCCGAAGTATACCATTGTAAGTAATTGTACCATATGTTTTTTTACAAAAATCCCGTCGTAAATAATCGTAAGTCATACATACAATAGCTTTTACATGCTAGACTCCAACGTAAATGACCGTTAGTAATAGTTACCATATTGTACGCTGGAACCTACAATTAAATAAATATGGAATTAAAAAAATAGGAATCTGAATGCGTTTACCTGATTTCGTAGATGTATCCGATGTAGTGTAATTTCTACGTCTTTGTTTATTGGGAATTTCTCCTCCCACAGCGTCATCGTTTAAATTACAACTGTTTTTCGTTTCTGGGCTATAGCGTTTTCGTATAATAATTTCGTTCTCGACGATACGTTTGGTACTTTATTAGCACAACCAGACTTTTTGTTAATATTACGCTTATATGGAGCATCTAAACCACAAATTTTGTTAATAGCCAACTAAAAACGTGTACTCACCCGCCGCCCCGCGTAGCCGGTCGCAACTGACACATGCGATACGCAAACGCGGGCGGCGCCCCCCGCGCCGTCCCGCGTACTTTGTCGTCAAGGTACTTACGATAGAAAACATCGGAGCCGTTTGAAACATACAACAGTTTACGTTTCGAAAAAGTGGTTTAAACTACGAATTTCCTTTTTTTTGTTTTAGATACTAATAGTAATGGAATAATACAATGCATTTTTGCTATAAACCGAATTTTGCCATTTTGTGGGTTACGATAACTTACGTAGGACCCATCGAATGACGGTTTCATGTTACCATAATGCTGGTTTCACTCGAAGGCAGAACAGTGAATAGCAGAGTATTGCTGCTGTGTGACCGCACACGCCGAGCTCGAGACAGAACAGTACTGTTTTGTGCGTTCATACTGTAGCAGTAGGTACCCTGCTGTCCACTGTTCTGCCTCACTGTTCTGCCTACATGTGAAACGAGCATAATAATAAAAAAAAAAATTGAAAATTGTAAATAATATAAATATTACATCCTTATTATCATTAAAACAAACGATTCATAATCAATGACATTACAGGTCAAAATTAAACTGAAAAAAAATCTTACGGGATACGACTCGAAGTATGTTTTCTTAAATCTGGCATCGGCTTGCCAGAGTGTTGAGGCAAAACCAGGTGGTAAAGGCAGTTTGGCGACTAGTCTCCCGACTTCACCCGTTTGGCATTGTGTTCCATCTTCTTTGAGTACGTGCACTAAAAATAAACATTTACTATTAATAAAGGGTTTTTACTTCCCATAAATTATATTAAATTTTGGCGGGAGGTCCAAAAGTAACCCTGTATCAATAGTTGATCGCTGACTCTACTCGCTTCTCGCTCGGTTGGCGGTAGGAGAAGTGTCTAAGACTCCAAATGCGTTGCCAACCCTGCGAGAACTAAGATTCCATGCTAGTAATTTCACCAGCTTTCTGGCCATCTGACCATGATTAATAATCACTATTCGTCATTATTACCATCGTATCCTGGAACCGGGTAACCCGCTGAGTGCGGTGGGACGGCTTTAATGCCATACCCAAGGCATGCGGCTGTGATAGCAGACCCGGTCTCTGTTTGCCACCAGTGGTTCAGTACTGGCACTGAGAAGATCCGCTCGGCCCAGAGCTGAAAAAATATATGTCATTCAGATCTCTACTGGTTAGAAACAACACCGACAAGAAGAAGGGGTCATATGTTATTATTTTTCTATGTACATTTACTTTATAGATGCAATTATGCTTTGTAACTGTTTTGTTGAATAAAGTTTACATACATACAACCATGTTAATGTAATGTACCGTCTAAACCTATTCCAAATAAAATATCATTACATTGTGTCCATCTTATGTAAATTTTATGAGGAGAAAGAGCGCGTTTAAACAGCGTTTTTACGATTAATATGTTTTGCTCTGATTTCGATTGATGTAAATATAAAGTTTTTTTTTGTATGCTTCTTCTTCCTCTTGACAATGTTTAAGTGAGGAAGTGTTACGTTTGAAGGTCACGCTTAATCTCATTTCACCAAACAAAACCCAAAATTTTCATTGATACCTAAACTACACCTACCAACCTTATTTGACCTCTTGGGTCTCAAATAAAGTGTGTGTTAAACCAAAGAATGAAAAAAAAAAACAAAAGACCGGATCGCTACTTTACCCAATATAAAATTGCGTTTGCATTTCATGGAAATTACATTATATTTGCTGATTTTAAAACGTATCGCATTATAGGTACAGTTATATAGCACTTTGTACTTGTTAATCTAAACGGTGTTTTTTCGAACTTAATTGATTTTTATATGGCTACGGTAATTGAAAAGGCGTTAAACAAAGGACGGCCCTGAGTTCACATGAACAGTGCCACTGAATAAGTTTGCATAATGTCTCTAGTCACATGTATACGCTTTACTCGTTGGAGAAGTATCTGTTTGTAAACAATTTGTATTGGGATTACAACTTTTAATATGATACTATATAATATTGATTTAGTCTTCCTTATGCCATTGGAGAAAATTTATATAATGCCCGGTTCACATTATTCCAGTAGCATTCCAGCACTGGAACTGACTGGAAAGCTACTGGAATAATGTGAACCGGGCATACAGCTAGGTTACAATTATTGATAATTACAAAGGAGAAAACATCGAAGTCCGATGCAAGCTTAGCTGGAATGATATTCAAAAATAAATAGTTTCTACAAGAATCTATTTGTAATCTTTAACTGTTAAGTGTCTCTGTTCCTTTTATAGAAAGAGAAGGAATGGTTGTAGCAGTAGCTTGGTTGATTTCTGTATTTATAATATTTAAAATTAGTTGCACTCTATGTACACTATTAAATAACTACTTTAGGCGGTTTCTTTTTGGGTAAGATAAGAAGAAATTGCAGTTTTTTCCTGACATTAACAACTAATTCAAAAGATCAAGGTCTCTATTCAACTAGGTAAAACCATATTGATTTTGACATTTTATGGTATTGTCAACGTTACGATAGCTATTTATTTGACATTGATGGCGGTCGAGTTAAAATCAATACGAAAACAAGCCAAAAGCAATATGGTTTTATCGAGTTGAATTAGTACTTTAATAACATTATTTATCTCTGCATAAAAACCTCTTAAGAAATGCAAAATCCACTCGTCATTTAATACCAAACTAAGTAAATTTAGTTTTAATTTACGGCTTATAAATCTAATTTAAATTTATTTGTGTGACTACGATAGTTCAAAATGTCAACGACCGCAGAACGATAAAATAATCAGTGAACCACGCCCAAAAGTAATTAAATGTTTCTTCATTGATTCTTGTGTATTTTTGTAATTACTAGAAAGAGTCACAGACGCATAGCTAATTAAGTGGGGTTTTTTTATTTTGTCAATACATTGTATTTATTAGCTTATGGCACTTTTCCCACCGCCATGAGCAAGAAACGAGTAGAGCCAGCGAACAACTATTAATATTATGTATCTCTTTTATTGACACGGGAGTTATATCTTTTATTGGAGAGAGAGTTCTCACCGGTTGTGTAAACTGCCACAGATCAACTATTAATAGGTCTAATTTATTGACACGGGATTTATGTCTTTTATTCGTTTCTTGAGCGAAAAAATAGTTGATAGCTAATCGCTTCCTTGCCGATGGTTGGACAAGTGCCTATAAGTGTCCTTTATAAAATTATTCTGTAGTTCTTCATATTCATATTTTTAAATTAATATTGTATTATGAATAGATTTCAATTGTACGTATGTATGTAAACACTTTATTGTACAAACAAAAGAGATAACAATTATACGGGATCTCCAGGGTAACATATTTAGGAATAAGTTGACAATCTGGCTTTTAGATAAGTGCTTCTATAGTTTAAGAGACTTTCTCGAGTGGAATAGTAATTTGTAATTTAATTTAATGTAAGTGTTGTTGACATTCATATTTTCTTTATTTGTTTAATTTTTCAGTATAATTTGACAATAGTGTGTAATTTCAAATTGAGCCCTCAATCAATTAATTAATAATTTTTGCACGCTTAAAATATAATATAACAACCATGTACAACTGTATTCTGCAAATAAAACATTTTGATTTGATTTGATTTGATATAAAATAGACAAAAATATAACAGGGATGTACAAAGGAGAACTTATCCCTTTAAGGGATCTCTACCAGTTAAGATAAGTACAACAGTAAAATAAATTTCTATACTATTTTTGTGTAATGTTTTTCCTATGTTCAACTATAAAGTGTTTTTGTATTACATTATATTTTTATAAAGTGTTTTTGTATTACATTATATTTTTATAGCGGCGGATTCAGGCTTTCAATATGGGGTGCTATGACCTCCAAACCCGGTCTGTTTGCATTTTTCTGGTTAGAATCGGCCTAAAGACGATGTACCCTTCCTGGAGGGGAACGAAGGTCAGGCTTCCTGCCCCCCTGTCCCCCTTCCTGGATCCATCGACATATTACACTCACTTACCCGGGTATCTTGATCGCAATGTTCTCCGGCGATGAATACAGATTTCAAAGAATTACTGCAGTACCGTCTCGCGTACTTAGTGTTAGGATCACATCGCTTCAGCACTCTTATGGCGGTCGGGATCGTAAACAACGCATTGACCCGATGCTGTTCAATGATTCTAAAAGAAACCAAGATAAGTATAAAACATAAATCGTGAATCCTTACAATAATCTGTACCTAATAATTGCCCTATCGCCAACAATAACATTGGCTAAATTAATATAGAGCCATTTTATCTCACTATAAGTATTTCGTAATATAACAAATGCAAGCAAACATAATAATATGAAGCACAACTCAAAGCCATCAATTTGTAAAATCAATTGCTCAACCAACACAATTCGAATATAACTAAATATATTTTGGAATTTCACACAAACACTAATTTATAAAACAAGACTAGCAGTTACCTGAAGTATTGCCCAGGGTCTGGAGTTCTGTCAGGTTTGCCTTCATACAAAATAGATGTAAGGCCAGCCAGCAGTGGGCCATAGCAAATGTATGAGTGCCCCACAACCCATCCTAAGTCAGAAGCCGCCCACCAAACCCCTTTCTTCAAGCCGTATATAGCGCTCATAGACCAACATAAGGTAGCTGCGTGTCCACAGGGACGCTGGACTCCTTTCGGGGCATCGGTAGTGCCTAAATTAAAAAAGGACCTTATTAATAACAAAGCCGTACACAAGTTTAAAGGTGCAATGCAAACAATAAAAAAGTGACATCATCATTTCATATGTAAATAGGTGACAACTTTCCTGTATGCATTTAGAGCATCGCATTAAAATAATTGATGGACGTGTCAATAAAGTGTTAAGTAGAATAAAAGAAAAGATAATTTACCTGAAGTGTACAGAATGTACAAAGGTTCATTTGCTTCGACAGGAACGCAAGGCACAGGATCACTCTCTAAAGCCTCTTCCCAGCACAGATCTCGACCTTTCTCCAGAGAACATTCTAGAACTCGTCGTCGTTGATATATGATACACTTTAGAGGTTGGTGCGAACTTTGACATAAAGCTTCGTCTAAAATATCCTTGTACCTGACAAAAAAAAACAATTACATTTTGGGCAATTCATAGGAAATAAAACAATAAAGCATTATCTTTAAATGACACTTGCCTACAGCGAACAATCGAAACTAAAATAAAATTAACCCAAGAAATTATACATACGACATCGTATAGGACGGATTAGAAAGCTATGACTATTTCCAATTGATGACAAATCCGACCTACTTAGATGTCGAATATTTTAATTCATGTTCGTTTTTGAATAAAAGAAACATTTCGCAATCGAAATACGATTTTACCCACCTTACTATTTTGTTTGGTTCGACGCCACAGCTTGCAGCAATAATCACAGTAGGCGCGGCGTGTTCAATTCGTGTTCTAAGTTCTCGCGCCGCAAATCCTGAAAAAACAAAACAACTTTCACTTTACGGTATGTAACCAATAATGGACACTCGATTCGGATTCGAAGATAAGGATTGTTCATTTATTTTGAGAAAATCAATTTATGACCTTATGATCTTTGAATTAAGAGTTAAGTGTCAATTATTGGTGCCTTACAAGTAAAGTTAAAAGTATTCAACATTAACTAGTAACTTTACTTGAATAAAACGAATCCAGACTTTTGCGCAAAGATCTGAATTACAAACTTCACAGTGACAAATGCCATTTACATAAATGGGCCCGGATGCTTGACATTTTGCCAAGCATTTTTCTAAACCGAACATCTGTCAAGAGTTTTGCAACAAGGTAATTTTTGGGTACTGGGATCGAGTTGTTAATTAGTGTACCATAAGGTTTTTAAAAATACTGCCAAGAATAAAATGACGCTCTTAACTGAGAGCTCGAGCACGAACATTTCAGTAATTAATACGTCACTTTTAATTAAGCCTAGGGCTGCCATATTCTGACATGTAATTTTTTTAAGGCTTTTGTCAAGATGCGGCCAGACTCGGGAAATGTCAGGATTTTTCAAACAAGTACTTTAGAACCTTGTCTATTTAATGTCATGTTCAAACTGCCCTAAGTATAGGAATTATCACAGCGATTAAAGTGATAAGGTACTAAAGTGTATACATATTTATGAACTCGACTGTACCCGTGTAACATAACAATACCGTACCCGACAATACCCGTGTAACATAACACAACACTGTACCCGTGTAACATACCTCCAAAGACAACAGAGTGAATGCCACCGATCCTGTTGGTCGCCAGCATAGCGATGACTGCTTCTGGGATAAGTGGCATATAAATAAGGACGCGGGATCCCCTGGTCGCTCCCAGTTCCGACAGCTTCCCAGCCAGACGTGAAACCTGCACAGAAACGTAAAGTTAATAACCAAGGGTCGTAATGAAATGGTCTTGTGCTTCTAAGGCGATGTGGGGTAACAAGTGATAACGGCTGGTCAAAGCATGTAACTAGCCTATGTATATAGTAACCCCCACTAATAAACGTTGAGTAACCGAGGTATAGCTATACAATGTTTTGTCCTTATCTGTCATTGTGACATTTTGATTTGACAGATAAGGACAAAACATTGTATAGCTATACCACCGTTACTCAACGTTTATTAGTAAGGGGGTAAGTAACTAGCTTTTTATACTGCTGGTGCGAGCTTCCATAACTACACCCCTTGAAAAATATAAAAATAAATATCACGGGACACAAAAATTAAATACATAGAAAACATCCAAGACTCACAAACATAAATATCTATCCTTACCGGGATTTGAACCCGCTACTAGTTACCATTCATAACCCAAAACTTAGTCCTGGTCTGGTCATTTCTGCTCCCCTCCAAGGTGTGTGCCTTGGTCGCTGGTACAGTCGGCCAAAGATGTGGTCTACCGCCCGCGGTTGAAGTTCATTTGCACGTCATGATACAAGTTCGATTTTTCCCTTGCAATAATATCATGACAGTGACAAGTGTCAATCTTAGCGATAATTAGATCTTACAGAAACTTTTGTCAAAACTGGTAGACCACTTTCTTGGCCGACCGTACTGAGGGCCCTGCCAAGATGCACTACGCTAACTAGCGTTTCTATTCGTTCCGTTTTTAAACCGATCGTGACACTGGTAGATCACGTGACTTTTCGTATCACGTCATCTACCAGTGACGCGATTGGTTTAAACACGACACGAATAGAAACGCTAGTTAGCGTAGTGCATCTTGGCAGGGCCCTCTGCCCTAGTTCCACCCAGGATCTTGTATCCAGATGTGGATGTGGAAGTACCTGGTCTTTCATCTCGGTGTAGGTGATGCGCCGAACAGTGTCTGTGAGTGGGGAGTCATGGACCAGAGCCACGGTATCTCCTTCGCCTTTCTCCACGTGGCGGTCTATGGCATTGTGGCAGACGGACATCTCTCCGCCTACCCACCTGAGAATAGGGGTGTTAAGAATAGTATAACATGGTTTTTTTTTTTCGAAAAGCGTTTTTCAAAAGAAGGCTTCAAAAATGTTTCATCTGCGGCACAGTCTTCATCTGTACCCCTACCATGAGGTACAATTGCCGTACTCGCCGGCGAGTCACCCACTCTGTCCCTCGCACTCTATAAGAAAACTGCGAGGCCTGCGAGGGACAGAGTATTCGACTCGCTAGCGTGAACGTTAATTGTAAGTCATTGTAAGGGTAGTCTTCTTGAGTCCATACTATTATAGTATGCGGTCTCAATAAGCAGATGCCATAAATACTAAACAAGTTCAGATTTAAGATTTGCGGGTCCGTGTTATGTTCAATCGAAACACAATCAAAATTAAGCATTGTCATAGTGACATTTTTAAACTGTGACACAGTTCTATGCTGGGATTTTTGCGGATAATTACAGAAATCCCGTTATGGGGTGCCGTATATTTAGCATAATTTTAACTATCCGAAACGTATTTGGCATAACATATTTAGTATAAAATTGTTGTTGACATCGTAGAAAACATATCTTAAGTATAATTGGTAAATATCCGAATGATTGTTTGATCGATGTTTAATTTAGTATAGTAATTGATGAGACCTTCATTACGAATAATTTTGTTTACTATAATGGTCATATTGCATAATTTTGTGTTGTGTAGCATAATGGGAGCGAGCGAAGCGAGCGAGAAACATTTTTGCTGAAACATTATTCTGCTTAGTAAGAATAATAATTTGATGCATTTCATTGTTTATTCCTTACGTATATTTGACCCACCAATATTATGCATAAAGATTATTCGACCAACTAAGTAATAATTTCTGCAAAATCTTAACTAAATTTATTATAGGGTAAACTGACCTACCGAGTATTAGCCCCATGAGCTTTAACATAAGGTACCGTAAAATGTGCCTACTTTGCTCCCCCATGGGTAACTATGCTCCATAGTAACTATTTCGTTTGTTATTTATAAGTTAAAGTTGATGACAAATTTTCTAAAAAGAATCGATGTATACATCCAGCCACGCAGTGAATGCAAGCAATAGAATGGCTTACATTACAATACAGATTACCTCAATATAACCATGGAACATAATTACCCGTGGGGGAGCAAAGTAGGCACATTTTACTGTAATACAGATGATAATTCAACAATGTGCCGGTAACTGGTATTTTAGAGGCCAGAAATTACGTGTTTTAGCCTAACTAATTATACAATCATTACCAAAATAAAACTGCCAAAGAAAGGGGATTACCACGCCTCCCATACGCCTCCCATTATGTTGGTATCGTATTGAGTTACCACCCAATTGATAAGCTGCCATATCCGCTAATATCAAAAAAAAATCTTTAGTGTTGTGTTTGTTCTCGCCAATTTTTTTTGAGTAAAATTACTGAAAGTAGCTTTTTACCTATAGATTATAGGAAAACCTATAAGAAGTTTTTCTCAAAACGTACGGCACCCTCTCCACGCAAATTAGCACTTGTCCAGTTTTTTAAATGTAAAAGCATGAACGAACCTAACCCCAAAAGCAAGACTGTCCTTTCCCCTATTTAGGGATCATCCAGGTCATCCACTTACCACTTCGTGAAAGGTGGGTTGCTATTATCCAGGACCCGGTCCCACGGTTTTGCCCACTCCAGCTCATGGCCCACTTTGGCCCAGAAGCCTTCAGGGTCTGACAAGGACTCTTGGTACGCCTTCTGATACTCTTCGGTGACACCACTTTCTCCTAGAACAAGGATATATTTTGGTTGCATTCACGAAATAGAAAAAACAGTGGAAGTGGCATGAGCTTCGCTTAGTATCAGACCTGTCGCCAATACTCAAACTATCATAAAAACAACGCGCCACCAGAAAATGTTTTGGGTGCGGCTATCGTTTTTACATCCCAAAATAGCACAATAAGGCATGCTTCTGGACTTATTTCCTATTTTAGAAATATCGAAAAAGCGATCGCGACAAAAGTATGGTATGTGTTATGCGGAACTCCGCATACCTAACCACACGTTACACGCCCACTTGACACTTCTACTGTTTTTTTCTGTTCTGTGGTTGCATTGGACTACACTTACACTGAGAGTCGTATATTAATAAACTTATGTCAATCCGTGAACTGAGAGCTTCTCAGTCAAGACCGTCTAAATTAGGGCAAAGTAGTCTAACCATATAAAGTGTCATATTGACGCATCTTAGACGAGCATTACAGTCGTTTTTTTAGGGTTCCGTACCCAAAGGGTAAAAACGGCACCCTATTACTAAGACTCCGCTGTCCGTCTGTCTGTCTGTCACCAAGCTGTATCTCATGAACGGTGATAGCTAGCCCGTTGAAATTTTTACCGATGATGTATTTCTGTTGCCGCTATAACAACAAATAATAAAAACAGAATAAAATAAATATTTAAGGGGGACTTCCATACAACAAACGTGATTTTTTTGCCGTATTTTGCTCGTTATTAATAACGGCAACAGGTAGACGCTTGAAATATTCACATAATATTATGTTGTTATTCACTTCAAAAATAAATAATTAAATTAAAATAAAATAAATATCCCATACAACAAACGTGATTTTTTATAGATAATGGTACGGAACCCTTTGTGCGCGAGTCCGACTCGTACATGGCCGGTTTTTATAACGAGTTAAGTCGACTTGTACCCTTTTTCACTAGGACCCAGTGACGCATCGATGACATGGTTCGTTTAGTTGGTAGCAAAGAGATTTAATATTATAGGTAATAGAGCGGGCATCGGAGACATTTTGATAGAAAAACTTTGATCATAAGCATCATGAATGCCATCTATGACGGGCGTGTCAAAGTAGACTAAACGACGTACGACTTGTTACCTCGAGGTAACAAGTTTTGCATCACTTTTTTGTTCGCTATGCCTCGTCTATTACTACTATACATTTAGGCCCGGTTTTATAAAAGCTCGTTAGTAAATATGTCAGATCAAATTTTAGTAACTTCATACAAGTTTTGACATTCCTGACCGAAATTTGATCTAACGGATCTTTATAAAACCCAGCCTTAATGTATTTGGTTGGTAGTAACCTTGCTAGCCTCGGGCCTCGTAAGCTAGTGGTTTCTGAGTCCATTCCCGTAAGGGAAAATGTGGCGTTATCTATGAAAAGGGACCTTATTGTCGATGGCGCTTACGCCATTATTAACGATGCTCCGATATAAATACAACGTCGCGTGGCGCATTGCGGCGTAAGCGCCATCGACAATAAGGTCCCTTTTAATTGATAACGCCACAAATATTTGTGTGAAAAGTGATAGTATTCTAAAAGTGATACCAAGAGATGCGTGCGCGCTTAAAGTGCGGAGTGGCTCTGGCCTAGCCAAAATGCAAACGCTACCAAGGAGGTTAACATGATTAGGTACATGACATTGTTATGCAGTTCAGGTTACGGTGAGCGAAAGAGACAAAACTATATAACTGCTATAGCTCTGTCCCTTACACTCATCCTAAACTGAATTGCTTAGCCATGTCATGGTGGTTACCACGCGTTCTCCTAACTTTGAACTTTAACGATTTAGAATTTACTTAGAATGCAGAAATGTGCCGCAGTATCCAAGCTGGTGCGATTTAGTTGCATATGGAACACCTATTGGAGCTCTTTTATTGAGACCATCTTGAAATTTCACATTTCCTTGAGTTTGAGGAAGGGATGGAACAGATGTTTGCAGGAGCTGAAGTAGATAATGTGCGTGGAAAAGAACCCTAAGCAATTACTGCGGGCATCTTCCGAGGTTCGGTCCGTTATGCCGCGAGGGAGGTAGGACCACGGAATAGAAAAAACAGTGGAAATGGCATGAGCTTCGTTTAGTATCAGATCTATTGTCGTCAATACTCAAACTATCATAAAAATGGAAAATGTTTTTGGTGCGGCTATCGTTTTCACACTCCAAAATAGCACAATGGCATGCTTCTGAATTTATTTCCTATTTTAGAAATATCGAAATAAGCGATCGCGGCAAAAGTATGGTAGGTTATGCGGAACTCTGCATAACTATGCCACACTTTACACGCCCACTTGATACTTCTACTGTTTTTTATGTTCTGTGGGTAGGAACATGAGTTGGTGGTGGACAATGCAAGTCTCAGAGCCCCCTTTTTTTGTGAAAAAGGAAACAGACGAGCAAGCGAGCCACCTGGGACACGTTTTATAAAGCTACAAGTTACAATTTTACAGGTCTAAACTGGCAACACTGCTCAAATGGCTGGTCGTCATTGGTCGAGGTTGTGTCAAATGAAACTTGTAACCTGTAAATTGTAATTTGTAGCTTTATAAAACAGGCCACTGAAGGTAATAAGTGATCATCGCGACCCATAAACACCCGCAATACCAGAGGAATCGCAGGTGCGCTGCCGGCCTTTCTTACCCCCTTACTAAGGAAATGACCCATAAGTTTACCCTCTCGTCTGCTCGATCTATCGATATTTTATGGTAGGTAACCGAGCACATAGACCACGAAGCTACAAGTTACAAATTACAAGCGGAAGTCTCTTTCTAACTTCTTTTGCTAGTTGTTGTAGCTTCGTGACCCGTGGCCACACGGGGCTTAGTATGCTACGTTTACGTCATTCCTTTGAAAATAAGAAAATATGACATAACGTCACACTTTACGATGCTTAGTAATAAAAGGACTCAATTCACACAAAATACACTTTTATTTAAAACCTTAATGTTTACCCTTACGTTAGAATATGGAATAGACATATTTGACACTAAATCGCGTTTGACGAGGTTTGATGTATTCTCCTCGCCTCGCATGCCTACTGATGGTAAGTGGCATCTGAGACCCATATTTTGCATTCTGAAGAATACAATCACAAGACTGCAATCCTAAGGTTGCATTGCCAACCCTGAGGGGTAAGATGAAATGTGTCTGTGATAGTAATTTCACACGTAAATTCATCCCCACATCAAGGGTAAGAGAGGTAGAGATCCAGGCAGATGCAAAGGGGTCATACGCAGATGTAGGTTAGCGTCTTTCCTGTGGACATACCCAAAGTTAACGTTTTTTAGGCCAAATTTTCTGGCTTAACCCATATCCGCATAAACGGCGTCAAGTCTACTTTACTCCTATCAAATAAAAACGTAACTTATATGCACACAAGCCTTTAACTATTGACCACAGGAAAGACAACTTTTGTTTTTTCGAGTGCGTATGACCCAAAGACACCCAAGCTGAACGATGAACATAGCGGCAGGCAGTAATCCAACCAGTTTCTCGGAACCCATGACAGACAGATGTAGAGACAGACAGACAAGTACTTCCAATACCTTTTTTGTTAAAAACTACAACACCTACCATAGCTATCGATATCAGCCGCCGACACAAATGCTTTCTTCTTCAATTCACTAATTGACGATTCGAATTTGTTTTTCTCAATAAGAGATCCACTCACTTCGTTTTCCTGATACATTTTAGCTGCCTACCACTTCGAAAGTCGAGCAACTACTGTTCTCCACTTTCCGACCGAGCTATATGGAATCTATTACGCTGTTTATGCATGAAGACCTATGCCCCTACTGAATTATTTAATAAGTTTACTGAAAGGAGGTTGACGTAGTTGATTTTAACGATAGCACTACTTAGATGGGCAGATAGCTTTCTTTTGTTGATGCGTTTTGAATTTGTTTCGTAATTTCTGTGTTTCCTCATTTACAATTGATTGACAAAGACGTATATGTCTGACTAGAGGACGCCCGCGACTTCGTACGCGTAGAATTCGTTTCCCGCTACTCCCCCCATTTCTTCCCGGGGGTCGATTTTCGGAAAATCCTTTCTTAGTGCTCACTTACATCATGAAAGGAATCCCTGTACCAAATTTCAAGTTTCTAGGTACAGTAGTTTTGGCTGTGCGTTGATATATAAGTCAGTCAGGTTTGCCTTTTATATATATATACTAGACTAGAGACTAGTTTTCTGTAATACCCGTACAATAAACCAGCATACATACAAACCTTCCTCTTGAATCACTCTATCTATTTAAAAAAAACCGCAATAAAATCCGTTGCGTAGTTTTAAAGATCTAAGCATACATAGGGACAGACAAACAGACAGCGGGAAGCGACTTTGTTTTATACTATGTAGTGAAGTATTAATAGTAGCTTTTGCTTATACAGGGTGGTCCATCCAAATTGGTCGTATGGTGAATTTGGAAGCTCTACAAGAGTTAGTAGTATGGTAGTATCAAGTCGTCAAGTTATTGATTCTTCGAAATTATACAGATTTTATTTGTTTAAGATTTTTAGATAATTTGTTTTTGCTAATTGTTGAGTCACGGGAAAAACATTCACTTTCAATGACATTTAAACCTTTATGACGTATAATTATGTGTAAGGGTGGTAATCTGTTCATAGGAACCAAGGCTACGATTTTGGAAAAAGGAACACTTAGGTATATATAAAAAAAACTTTGCTAGAACCGGGAATCGAAGCAAGTAGTTTTATTCCTGGAAATAACACACATCCTTTTATTTCTGTAATTGATTATATTGTAACTGCGGTAAGGAACAATTTGCATTGGAGCTCTGTATCGAAAAACAAACTATTTTCGCTAAAACGAAATAAAAAGCCATGCTTTGTTTGCGCAACGCAAATCAGAGTAAGTAATATGTTTATCAGCCTATATATGTTTGTATGTATGTTTGTTCCTTTGTGGCGCTCTAGAAACTAAACGCGTGGACCTGTGAGTGCCAATAAATATATGTCAGTAATCAAAATTCAATATGGCGGAAGCCAGACGCCTCATTGTAAAAAAGTAAAACAATAAAGTCGACGAATAGGTATTTAAAAATCGTCTTTAAGTTTCTTTCATCATTTTTCATTTTAAATGATTATTTAGGATTTATAACGATTTATTAGTTCGTTAGTATCATTCGGGTTTTTTAAAGCTTGCTTGTTGTCATTAATCTTTAAATGCAGTTTTTTTTTCAAAATCAAGACATAAGCTCTTAAGGACAGAACACTCTAACGGCTAACTCAAATAGTTTCTGAACTCACCATACTGACCTATTTGGATTGCTCACCCTGAGGCCCTACTTTGAAAATCGAAGTTCGAAGTTACGTTAGCTCCATCCCTGTCACTCGTCGTTCGAGACTAAATCGAGAGAAGGGGATGAAGCTATCGTAACTTCGAACTTCGATTTTCAAAGTAGGGCCTCTTTTATAGATTAGGTATGAGACAGTTATTTTTTCATTCATGTTTAGTAATAGTTTATCTGTGGAAGTACCTACTAAGAATACCGATGACGAATTTTGATGAGTTAGACGTACTATAGACATATATGCGAAAGTATCTCGGTATGTCATTGCGTTTGAGAATAAGTCTGGGAATATGTCGATAAAATATCAAAATAGGTCAATAATTAACTTAGTAAATTAATACAATTAAAAGTTAAAACTAAACTTATTTAAATTAAAATAAAACAAAGCTAATAAGTGTTTTTGTGATTTGAAAAATGCTCAAGTGTCTAATCTGAGGATTTCGTCTTTAAACTAGACTTTCTCTAAGTAAGGTAAATGAAACAGTACACATAAAAAAATGCCTTTTTTTATAAGAGAGGGAGCCAAACGAGCATGTGGATTACCTGCGGGCCTAGTATGGTTGCGTTTATCGCGTGACAAAATGTAGATAAAGCATCCGTCACTCTCGTACTTATATGTATACCTACGAGTCAAAAAGTGACGGATGTTTTATCCACATTTTGTCATCGATAAATGCAGCCATATTAGGCTCGCTGATGGCAAGTAGGTAATCACCACCGCCCATAAACACCAGCAACTCAAGAAGAGTTGTCGGTGCGTTGCCGGCCAATTAGGGAAATGTAAGCTCTTTCTAAGACACCCATCCATGTCATAACTGGTTGGGGCCTGTTAATCAAAATAATGCCTTTGACCGCTCATTCCCGAAATACCAGAATTTTAAAATACCATTTTCTTCTGAAAAGCTTTATTAAGGCCCTGTCATCCCGGTTCATAGACACCTCCGGAGATCCTAGAGCTGGTGCTTACCTCTCCCAAAGGATTGGGCTAGCTATCCAGAGAGGTAACGCAGCCAGTGTCATAGGGACCATGCCGCGAGCGGACCTGCTAGAGGGGGTGTTCTTTTTATAGTGGTGATTATTATTTACGTCTTTAATATTTGAGTAGCTTAGTTTTTATTTTAATTTAAATAAGTTTAGTTTTAACTTTTAATTATATTCTCAATATATCGGAATCCCAAAACTAAACATTCAAATTAGGGTACTTATTGTTTATTATCTTCATCCAATATATCGAATCTGGTTTTTTGAGAACCTGCTAAAAAGATTTTTAAACCAATCGCGTCACTGGTAGATGACGTGATACGAAAAGTCACGTGATCTATCAGTGACGCGATTGGTTTAAAAATGAAACGAATAGAAACGTTAGTTAGCGCAATGCATCTTGGCAGGGCCCTCTGGTCAGTAACTCCATAAATTTAACATTGTGCTGATTGAGATAGCAAGATAAATACAACCTTTTACGAACAATAAAGTTCTACATTCTGTACTATTTTAGCACATTCATTCATTCTACAATTGTTGTAAGGAACATCGTGCCACTATGAATACAATTTAATTGTTTGCTTATTTCATGCCGTATGCAAACTGCATGCTGCATTTAAAAGCGTTACGCCAATTGGAAATAACTTCCGTTTGAGATATTTATATTTTTTTTCATGCGATTAAAATGCAGCAGCCCAGAAATCTCTTATTTTGTTCATTATTATTAATTAATGGTGAGTTTATTTTTCTTAGGCACAATTTGGTGACATAACAAAAATAAAAGCGTACATACAACTACAAAAAAACAAGTCAAGTGCATGTAGGACTCGCACACAGAGGGTTCCGTACCGCTAATAGTAGGTATTATTCTATTCCGATTTGAATTCGATTTTGAATCAAATCAGCGTGATCCAATCACACTTGACCATTTTAGTATTTGTTATTTTTCTTGAAGATTTGTACTAAGTAATCATACCAAATTTGTGGCGTTATCTATGAAAAGGGACCTTATTGTCGATGGGGCTTCCGCCATTATTAACGATGCTCCTATACATATAAATACAACATCGCGTGGCGCCGTGCGGCGTAAGCGCCATCGACAATAAGGTCCTTTTTCATAGATAATGCCAAATTTGACGCTTTTATAATTACCGTTTCGACGATACAACAAAAAAAATGCGTTAAAAAATTACGTTCCTTGTATGGGTACCTTTATTATTTTACTCTTTTTTTATTTGTTAGGAAATCCACCGTAAAAGAAAATTTGCTATCTATTTACAGTCCAAAAATACAGCTCTTTAAAGTTGGGTCAGTAAGTTAGGTTGTCATTAATAGGGTCCCGTTGGGCTCCCATCGGGTCTTCTTCATAACTTAAGAGCTATGCTCTTCCCAACAAGCAAAGTAGTCCTATAAATAAAGACTATAAGTACTTTTTTACTAATAACGTTCCTATAGAGACATTGACGTAGAGCCATATACTTATAATAGCATACGATAAGCGGTAACATACTCAAGAGCATTCATGTTTATATTTCAGCCTTATAGTTTGCTACAAAATTGTAGCACAGAACAGTTACAGGATACTTATACTTATAGTATCATTTTACCAGCGTAGATAGTCTTAAGATCATTTGGTTTTATTTTACAGACTTCTAGTTACCTACAAGATCGTCTTATAAGACAGTTATAGGTTTAAGTCTCCTATAACAGTTTGCAGAAAGATCAAATAGGCCTGAATAATATTTGATCTTATAGTAGCATTTTGTAAGAGAACAAGATATTATAAGATACTAAGCTGAGGCTAATACAAGTCTACATCGCTATTAGTCTTGTCCAATGTTCTTATAAATGAAATTGTACTTGGTAAGAGCCTTATTAGATGAAATAATCTTATAAGTTATTAGATCAAACACCTTACTAGTAAACGTTTGGTATTTTTTTTTAATATGGCGGCAAGTTATCTGGATTAAAACTGCTATAAGTGCAAATTTACTTATAATTGTCCTATAACGTACTCAATGCAGAGAATTTTTAGAAAATGGCGGATGTTCATAATAAATGTGGTAATATTATTTTAACAACATATATGATATGTACACTTTTTCCATGGGCATTGTAAAATTAAACAAATTATGGTTGACGTTTACAATAAAAATGACTTCCCCGGTAAATTCATACACTATACATACAGTATTTTACAATACTTACATAATGCTCTACACTATTACAAATTATATTAGTTAGATTAATAAGAAAAATACACAAACACACTACACCCACCGGCCGAAACAACGGAAAGATGTTTATAAAATGTACTTATAACTAATAACTAAGTATATTAGTAGTGCGTTATAAATAAGATTGCTCTAGTATGATGCTTATGCGAGATACTTATAAGAGTTATAAAACTTATAAATGGGTAGTCTCAGAACGTTATAGGAGCAATTGTACTCTGGTAGAACTTCTGGAAGTGTATTATAGGGCCTAGTGACTTTCTGCTAGTTGATTATAAGATGGTTATAAGAAAGCAATGCTCCTATAACTGCGCCCAATTCCGTGTGTGTAGCAAACTACAAGTATCTTATAAGTACAATAAAAAATAGGCTTGAAAACACTATAAGTACTGATTTTGCTTGTTGGGTTGTCCGTGGAGTGTCCGCCATTCCTGTAGCTATTGTTTGCTAGGTTCTTGACATCTTGATATGACACCACCACGACTGTTGAGTTTATTGCGGCGTTTCTTCACAGCAGAGGTCTTTCGCAAAGCGCTGGTAGATTTTGACGTGTAAAAGTGCCCATGCGGTCTACTTACTGAATAAATATATTTTACCTTTTTTTTTTGACCTTTTCTTTCTCGTTCACTTGCTCAAAGTAACTTCGTCTGGGTCGTCCTCCGCCTCTTTTGCCTTCTTTTCTTCTCTCTATGTTATTTTTTATGAAATTATTGTGTCGTAACAAGTGCCCTGTCATCTTCCCTCTTCTTTTTGCTATCGTCTTTAACAGGTTTCTTTTTTCTTTTACAATATTAAGTACTTCCTCATTTGTTTTCTTCTCCTTCCAACTGATTTCCTCCATCCTTCTCCAACACCACATTTTAAATGCTTCTAGCCTCTCTCCCATCGGGTACGGGACCCTAAAAAGCACAGGGGCCTCCATTTAAGTCCATTTGCAATATCGTAGATTGCTTTTTAATTTATGATTTACTTTTTATTAAGTAAATAAGAGTCAGAATGGCAAAATTATTTATAATATCGTTTAGTCTTTTTTAAATATATACCAAAAATGTTTGTTTCCTTAGAGTAATGAAACGGAAACTGGTTAAGCATTACGCGACGGTAAAAACTACATCCTTTAGGTCTCAAACTAAAAACCTCCTTAAAAGTAACTGACACTGTACTTTATGTTTTCCTTCTCGCCCTCATAAAGTGACTCCTTATAACCATGTATAGGCGGACTAAAAATAACTTTTTGTCTCGAGGGACTGGAGTAGGTAGGTACTTACTTTTCTATTTCCTTGGTACAATTTATTTATTGTCAATGCATTAAATAGGCAACTAATTTTATTATTTATAAATGGGAAAGAAACAATAAAAACAAACGAATGACGACGAGCATTTCCTCGTTGAATGGCTAAACAAATTCGTTGAGCAAGGAAACTACCAGCTCCTCGGTCTCCAGTGACTAAATTCCTTAAACATATCGCTAAAATATCCCAAAAAACAGGTGTAAGGTGAGGCGGGGCTATTGCATCTGCGGGGCTATTGTTACTTTTCTAAAACGTGTTCTACTTTTAAAATTAGTAAGTATGAAAAGTTACAATAGCCCCGCAGATGCAATAGCCCCGCCTCACCTTAGTTGTTTTTTCCCCATTTGAATAAGGGTATTAATTAACCGATCAGCAAAATATTCTCATTTTGGTGAACAGAAATATGTATTTGGTCAGCCACAATAGCTAGTTGGTAAGCAACTTATGGTTAGCAAACATTTATAAATCTGTCAGCAATTAATGACATATTGGGCTGCTCTAAATTATTTTGGTCAGCAAATTAAATATTTGAGCTGCATTGAACGACCCACAGATAATTAAATTTTGGTAAGCAATCAGAAGGTAAGCAAAATAATTCATTTTGTCCAGCAGAAAAAAGGAAGCAATAAAATCAAATTGGTCATCAACAAAATGGGCGCAAATATTACAAAGTTCATTCAAATATACTCTCTTTTTTTGTAAATTATTCAATTTATATAGAATTATTCCTCTAGGGCACACTTTCCTCGCAGATACACCCTTGAAAAAAGTTCGCCTTTATTCCTTATAGATCCCCCCCCTTTTTAAATACCAATGCAGTGTTTCCTAATAGATACACTTTTGGGTACAGTTGTGTACACAAAGGTGTAATTAACAAATTTACTGCCGTGCCGGCAACACACACATTCCCAAACCCACCATCAAATTTACAAATTTAACAGAGTCGACGGAGCTCCGCTCACGCGGATCTCCTATTTCTGGGTTGTTCTGGCCCTCCGGGCCTGATATAAAAACGAACCTAACCTAACCTACCTCATATTTATGATACAAATTTTGGTTAATCTAGGGTGTGATTGTGATAAAAAATTGTGTGACAAAACTTAACTTGTAAACACTGCTGACTTTTCAAACTAAACGCAATCCACTTCTATATTATAGATGACCATTATTTTAATATGCATACCTCTTAATTAAACTGCTTACAGACATGTTTTCTCTGCTGACCAATTGTAAAATCTTGCTGCCCAAATAATTATTTTGCAGCTCGACTGTTTAGTAGGCAGACAAATGACAAAAAAAGCTGATCGAAATTGTTTAAAATGTTACCCGTTTATAAATTGTTTGCTGAAGAAAGAGTTGTAGCCCGATTTTTATTTATTGCCACCCAAATCTTTTTATGCTGCCCAAATGAATTAATTGCTGATTTTTTTTGCTGATCTATTATAATAACGGCTGACCATTTAATTACTTCCCTTTGAATAATAAGGCTAGAGTCAAAGAGAAGAGATCAATCATATCATATTACTTTCGTGCGTCAGAAGTTACTTGCAATTTCCTTAATTGTTACTCGAAATTTTTGTTTTACTTAAAAACTGGGACGGTGTTTTTGTTTCTCATCTTTAAGGTTAAATTTTGATAAAGTGCATAGCATAGCAGTGCAGTCCAAGCCGAATCTCCGTGATAGATGCAGCTAAATCTTGCCCAAGCTAAAGGGGTGAGTAAATTTATCAGTTATTCGATATTAGCAATATAACATGATTTTAACCAATCAGTAGCGAAAGCCCCGTCCCAGTGTTTTATAGTAATAATATAAGACAGCTTGTTATTGGTGCAGTGACTTCAACTGGATATTAAACAAAGTAATTCTAATTATTTGACGACGCGTTGGCCTAATTGGTAGTGTCCTTGCCTGCGAAGCTAGCGGTCCTGGGTTCAAATCCCGGTAAAGGCGGATATTTGTGTGGACGCGAATATTTTGTTGCTGAGTCTTGGATGTTTTCTATGTATTTAAGTGTAGGTATATTACTCGTTATAGGTATTTATATCGTTGCCTAGTACCCATAGTCCAAGACCAGAGCTTAGTTTGCGACGTCAATGGCTGTGATATGTCCCCTGGGGCCCGTTTCACGAAGCTACAAGTTACAAATTACAAGCGGAAGTCTCTGTCTAAATCCTTTTGCTAGAAAGAGAGTTCCGCTTCTAATTTGTAACTTGTAGCTTCGTGAAACGGGCCACTGGTTATTTATTTATCCGCTAACTCTACCACTAAAGGACAGCGCAGTAAATTCACACAGTAGCAGTACTGTGCTGTCCGCTATTCTGGCTCACTGTTCTGCCTCAGTGTAAAACCAGAATTAGGGGGTAGGTAAGACAGGTGGAACAACTAGCATAGAAGCTTTCTTAAAAATCCAGGGTTGTTGATATATTACAGCATTGAGATTGTTAATATCTCAGGGTTTCAGCGCTCACTCTTATTTAGGAGTGCTCATAAGCGGCCTGCACACGTACAGTTCGGACCGCGGGAAACGCCACGCGCCGTTCCAATCTTCGTTCCGAACCGTACGTGTAAATGCAACTGTAATAGTAAAATAGTAAAAAACTTACGGTTCGGAACGAAGATTGGAACAGCGCGTGGCGTTTCCCGCGTCCGAACGTTACGTGTAAAGGCCGCTATAGATTTATACTTAGCTAATGGTTCCTGGAAACCTTAACTGTAATTGTGACTTATCTTTTTTATCCCTTTGACCATAAACGTGCATGATTTAGTAGTACATGTCCTAAATAAGTCTATATTTAGCACTTATGTTATTTTATTAGTGGGGCCTTTCGAAAACTCTTCGACTCTATGGCATCTTTTACGTAATTACTTCTCTTTTTTAACTCTCAGTCCATATTTCAGCACTACACTACGCCACAGGACTCGGCGTCAGCATCTCAGGCCATGTGAAAGTTGGCGACAACGTAGGCGATTTCATAAAAAAGTTAATAGCAAGCGTCGATGATGGTCAATTCGATCCAAACGAGGAAGACACTCCTACAGAAAACAAAGAGGGCTTAGACATGGAAGAGTTGCAGAGGATATTGAATTTGAGAGGGAATAATAAAATGACAGTTGTTAATAATTTTGGGTATGCTGATAATCGAGAAGATATGCTTAGGGAGATGAACGACGAACAGAGACTTAGTGCAGGAACTGCAGGACATGTATATGGGGTTCATGATGGGGAAGACGAGGACGAGCCCCAGAACGTCATTGAAGCCAGACTGTGATTGTAGTTATTATAGTAATAAATGCATTGTATTTTTTGTTCATGTTTAATTTGCGAACGATCTTGCCTAGCCTTTTAAAATCTTTTGTGCCACAATTTTCAAGTTCTTCTTAAATATCTTTAATGGTTTAATTGAAAGTTAAAACAATTTTACAAATAAGGACAACACGATTTATAACATTATAACATGATTGGATAAGGACAACATGAAACGGTAAATTTCAAACGAAAAGATATCGCATAAGTATTTTGATATAGTAAAAAAACAATTCAATTCAAATAAAGTACCTACTTGCAGTGATTCTTAGGTTGGATTCTTAGGTCATTAATGTATAGTCGTGTGGGCTTTAATATACTTACACTTAAATCCGTTTGGAGTGGTTTACACTTTTTAATTCGCTGAAATTTAAAGATTCAAATAAACTATAAAGTCTACAAAGATCCATGAATTAATTCTATTAAACTGTTTATATACCGGGATCCACCAATGGATTGTAGTATACTACAATGTCCACGAGTATCCACCAATTGATGGATTCAAGTGTATTAAAAGCTTAATAAAATCCAATGTTGGATACTCATATACATAGTAGTGTACTAAGATCCATTGATGGATTGAAGTGTAATTAAGAGTGCAACAAAATCCATTGATGGATCCCAGCGTATTAAAAAGTGTAAACTACTCCAACTGGATTTAAGTAAAAATTAAAAGATAAAAGATAAAAAAAAAAAGTCCACTCTACTCCATTCATGGATTTAAATGTACAAAGAGTCCACTTGACCCTTTAATGGATCCTATCCATGGATCCAAGTGAACGGACGGCTATTGCCACGTAAAGACGGGCAGAATTTAATCAAAACTACAGTGCGAATCACACTATGCGATTATAGCAGGTACTTTGGGTTTGTACTTTTCTGTCATACGCTCTTATTAAGAGCAAGTACAAACCCAAAGTACCTTAGTGCTCACAGACATATTTATTTTGTACTTGTTTTTGTGGCATTCTAGTTTGGCCATTAACAATGATCCGGATCCGGATTGTGCGGACGAGAGTTGATGGCTCTCGATGGCAATTTTTGTTGGAATGGGCCGACCTTAATTTTATTCTAGAAATATTTATGCCATTTTTTTTCAGCACTGGTTCAAGGCTTTACCATTGATGAGAAAGCACGCTCAGATATTATGAAATACGGGGGTCGTGCTCCAGCGCACGAAGGCACGCTATTTCCTCGTATTAAAAACTTCAGGCAATGGCAGAAAGATAATCATATGATTATGGGTGTAACGGAATATGACTTGCAAATGGTTTCTATGGATATAATGGCCAATAAAATACACGCGGAGCTGTCAAGACAACTTAGAATTGGATCCGGATAACTCATGTTTTTATTAAATTATAATTATTGTGGATTATGATAATCTCAAATAAATATCTAAAGCAGACTTTTATTTTTAAATTTTTTAGTGTTCCGAAGTTGAACTAGGAACCCTTATAGTTTGGCCATGTTCGTCTGTCCGTCGGTCTGTCAGAATGTCACACTCACTTTTTCTTGGAAACTATCGAAGTTACGAAACTGAAATTTTGTACAGTCACCTGCAATAATATATTATCATACTTAGCGCTCAAAAATATCTGACACGCTCTTATATATTTTTGCGCCCAGTGTTGGATATAGTAGATTGTTCAACAAGGGACTAAAACAAGCCATAATGACACGAGATGTTTAGCCACGCGAGCGAGCCAGCGAGCGAGAGTGGCTATAGTTCGAGTGTCATTATGGTTGTTTAGTCTCGCGTTAAACACTCTACTTTTCACTTTGAATGCGAGGAAAAAAAACAACGTTCAGTGCGGGATTAGCCACGTACCTAGCAAGAGTACGAGTAGCAAATGCTACGGGCCCCGCGCATCCACGTCTAAACTCTAAAATGCTAGTACTTACATCAGTATGCGTATGCGTGTAGGTACTCATATTATTATGCATCAGGGTTGACGATAAGATGAATAATCCAGTCGATATTCTCCACCAGAATAACCTAAAACAAACACCCACGCAAAATAGGTGCATATCTAAGTCGCTCAGTTGCGGAAAAAAGCCCGCCACAACCTGTAACCTAAAACAAACCCAGGGGTCTCTTTATAGAATTTGCTACGGACCCCGTGCTTGCTCAATCCAGCACTGACGAAGTTCTATACACATTTTTATAAAATTGATTATAAGAAAGTTTCTTACAAATTTGTTCCGCGGATTTTTTCTTTTCTTTTGTATTTTTTTTGTGAAGTGCCGCTTTAAATGCTTGCATATTTAGCCAACAGGTTCAAACTTGAAAACTATTTTAAAACTAATTGGACCAAGCATAATAAAATGAATTCATCCTTAATATAATTAAATATATTCATATTCGTAATCATTAATCGTGTTTCACGAAATTAAATCATTTTTATTTTATATTTTTTCACAGTTGTCATTTTGAGGTTATTTCCACGCGCTAAAAATTGTCTACACCACAGAATAAAAACTAGAGGCATAGAAACCGTACTAAATAGACAGAAAATACATTATGGTTGACTTCTTTTTACTTATGGTTTTCATAGTGAGTTGGAAAGAGATCGTCATTAGGCGTGATTTGGACCTTTAAGCACCAGTGTGGAAGAAAGTAACGCCAAAGAAGACCGATCGTTGATTTGACGTTTCTTCACCTTCTGATCATGACAGATTAAAGAAGAAAAGACACCTAGGTTTTGTTTCTTTTCCTCTTATGAAAATGTAATCTATAAAGTAGAGACAAGTAGCTAGTGCAACGTTCATCTTATTGCACGGCTTCTATGCCTTTAGTCTTTATTCTGTGGTCTGTACAAAAAGACTGAAAATAGCAATAAATCCTCCATTCACAAACACCATGATTGGATGTTTAGGGGATTCCAAAGTAAATTAAAACAATTTTAATTTAATCCCTGGAGATTAAAAAAGGAACTTTAGTCCCGATGTGCAGAGACTAAAGAACCATTTTAAGAGCATGAGAAGTGAAAATATACTTATTATTTCTAGTGATCTAGATATTTATACCGCGCATGGAGATCAATTCGATAAAAAGAGTTAAAAAAAAAATTGCATGCCACCCAGACGTGTAAAGTAAGGGTTTTTTTTACTCTACCGGGTGCCGTTTAGGTTTAGTACCTATACTTATTTTACTCTAAGTACCAATTTCACCAAACGATGTTAACCACTTAACAGACGATAAGAGCGTTAACAGCTGCTAAAATGTATGAACTAACCAGTCGTTTAACATTAACTTTAACATCGTTTGGTGAAATTGGTAGGTACTAAAAGTGCCATTTCCTGTGGTTCGTTAAACGATAAACCTTGGAACATGCATGAGTGTTTCTTCTATCTAACTATTCGATCAGATAAGAGGTTGAGAAAGAAAAGAGAAGGTATTTCGAGCCGATAGAAAACAAACGTTAGCACCGTTTACATTTTGACTACGCCACAGAATAAGTAATAGCTAATAGTACAAGGACAGAAGCGACTCCCTGTGACAGCAAACATGCGAATTTAAACCTACTCAAAACGCGTTAACGATAATAATACAAGTGCACGGCACGGAAGTGACCTTGGTTACATTTCTGCGATTGATAGTGGGGGCGCTCCTAACGAGGCAAAATGCACCTTAAATCTGTGCCGCGAGTCTTTATTATTTTGCCCGTCATAAGCTTTACTGACTCCGCCCATTTCGCAGGGCTGGCAGTTACTTTTACTATTACTTATTCTGTGGCAGTTGTAAGAAAACAAATTGAATTTATTATTAATTGTAGTTTTCTTATGTAGTTCGCTAAACTTAAATGACGAGAAAAAATAGCAAATGCCTCAAGATGTGAACACGAGCGCTCGCGTGACACTCGACTGTTTAGCCGCCCGTGGGAGGCCGCACATTTTGTAGGCAATAGCGCGGAGTGTCACCGGCCTGACTACGCCAACTACGCCTACTTGTGGCTCAACAATTAACATTGTTGACCGTACAGACTTCGCTGTTCCCCTGCCCTATTTAAAAATAAATCCGCACAATCCATAATAAACACAATTTTAATTGGCGGAAAGCATAAAGGAATCGCCGGTAATCTTTAGGCACTCTTCCCACCGCCGGCGAGTAAGCTATGAACTATCGGCTATTTTCTTGTCCAAGAAACGAACAAAAGATAATGGCTCCCGTGTAAATAAAAGAGAGAGATATATATTTATAGTTCATAGTTGAGCGAGTATAGCTCACTCGCCCAGCGATGAACTATAAATTTATATAAGTATCTCTCTTTTATTTACACGGGAGCGATTATCTTTTGTTCGTTTCTTGGGCAAGAAAATAGCCGATAGTTCATAGCTTACTCGCCGGCGGTGGGACCAGTGCCTTATCTGGGGGATCTGAATTATTTTACAGCGGCGAAAGAGAAGAGACGAGGTTAGCTCCGGGGTGTATTGCCAACGTAAACACGCCGTTTCTTAAATAAGTTTAAGTTATAAATTACATTTGTCTCTTCTCTAAATAATTGATAACAAAAATTAAAATAGGTAAGTATTTACACGAATATTTTTCGTTATTATTTACGTTATTAGGAGAATTCCAATATTTTTTTTCTTCAGATTTTGGAAAAACCTGCACGATTATTGGGGTCGTCATTCTGAACAAGAAAAAACAGTATTTCCGATATGTCCCTAAACATTTGTTCCTTGTCAGTCTTGTTACCAAAATCTTATAGATACATTTCTTGGTAATCTGACAGTTACATACATCATTATATTT
Organism: Acleris cristana; assembly: GCA_948252455.1. Lineage (NCBI taxonomy): Eukaryota > Metazoa > Arthropoda > Insecta > Lepidoptera > Tortricidae > Acleris > Acleris cristana. Next base: position 1,504,417 of record OX411791.1, on the reverse strand, counting down.
GGGGACAAATAAGGAATTCTATTTTTCTTGTTCAGAACAGAGGCTCTACTTTGAAATCCGTAATTCGAACTTCGTCTATTGCTATCCCTTTTGCTCCCGACGCGTCACTAATTCGCAAGAGAGTGACGAGGCGATCCGAAGTTCGAATTACTGATTTCAAAGTAGAGCCCCCCAGTGGTCCTAACGGTCCCAATTTTTATTGTATCTGTTCATACAGATATAAAACTTGTGTGATTGAATTATACGCATGACTTCACTTCATTGCAATTTTAATAATAGTTTATCATGATTAACTTTTTTAAGTATTCTTATTTCTAACTTAAAGAGTAAAGAGACCATATGTAAATAAAATATTAACTTCTAAATAACCAAAACTTCCAGATCAAGATAATTTATTCCACTCGGTGTTAAGGATTCTACTGTGATACCTACTCAGAACCTCGTAACTAGCATTTTCATTATTTCTCAAAAAACATTATAAGTAGGATAATTCTTTAACCGACAATAGATGACGAAGTCACGTGGGAACTGAGATGCAATCATGATGGTCGGAGTCCCCATGCATTTAAAAACTGCATTCTTCTTCCTATTGATTTGCCAACGTACGTATTTTCTGTTTTTTTTCTTTTACTTTTTTATCATGGAAAATCTTTGCTGTTATTTTGCTAAGTGAAACTAATGCTTTGCTGAATTGGTCTCATTATTTCTTTGTGTTCGGTACCCACAAGGTGCCAACGAGACCCTATTAGGTACTAAGCCTCCGCTGTCCGTCTGTCCGTCAGCAGGCTGTATCTCATGCACCGTAATAGCTAATCAAATTATTACAGAGTGCGTTTTACTCTAACCACTATAACAACAAATAATAAAAATAATTCCCAATACAAAATGATTTTTTTTTCGGCGTGGTACGGAACACTTCGTTTGCGAGTCCGACTCGCACTTAGCCGTTTTTTCTTGATTATTGAAGAACTGAAAATTTTCAAATGTAGTTAATGTTAATGTTAATTTTACCTATAATTTAGTTAATAACATTAACGTATGTGCAATATATTGAGATAATTAAGGCGCTCTATTCTGCTCGGCAAAACCATATTGTTTTTCTCATGTTATCGTATTGTCAACGTTATGAAAGCTCTTATTTATTTGACAGTAACGGCGGCCGAGTTAAAACATTACGATAACATCTCAAAAGCGATATGGTTTTACCGATTAGAATAGAGCCCTAAACATGACGAAAAAAAATGTGAACGTTATTTACAATATTTTCAGTGCAGAATGCAAGATCATTCGATGTGGGTAAACTTTTAAGTTCTGTAGTGGAAAGTCTATACAATCAAATACCCGACATAGTGGATCGACACGAAACCAGCGTCCAAGAACGGCCCAATGACGAGCTTAGTGTCATGCAGGTATAAAGCCGGAATTGCACGGCGTCGCATGCTACGCCATTATACGTGGGTTTACATGGAAGAAGTGGTGGAGGCAGTAATAGGCTATTTGACAAATTGAAGAAAACCTTTTTAAATGATTACATAACAAGTGAAGTGGTCTCTGCCTACCCCTCTGGGAAACAGGCGTGATTTAATGTATGTATGTACATAACAAGCACACTACATTGATATTTATGATTTGTGGTTACTTGCGTGTGACGTCACCAGCAAGTAGCGTTTCTGCAAAAGATAAAATTTCAAAAAATATTACTTACAAATTTTTTCGTGTAATTTCCAAAAAAAAAGAAGTTGTTTTACGCTATTATCTGATAGGGTGACCACAATTTGTAATATATAATTTCAATGTTGTCAAATAGCCTATGGGACATGGTTGTGCCTCGGTATCCCAAATAATTGTTTTGTCCTAACTCATCGTATGTCCGAATTATTGTTTGTCATAAACTGGTTTTCAGTAGAGTCAGATAACCAGAGATCGGAATAGGTAGAGCTAAACCTAAACGTGATGCATGTTCATTCAATAATGTATGCAGATAACTTTGTAAGTATTCCAAAAATACCTGCGTTTAGGTTAGGTTTTTTTCTGGTTAAGCGTGTACCTCTTCGACCTCGTCGTCACTCAATATCAGGTGAGACTGAGATCAAACGCCCAATATTAATTTAAAAAAAAAAAAACAGTTGACAATGGCATTAGGACAAATGATGATTAGGGATTTCAACAAAGACCCATGGGACATACAGGCTCTTAAGAACACTCCCAAATTGTCCATTTCCTATCTCGTCCATATTCCCATCCCGTCCTCATTCTCAACTCATCCGCATTCCGAATTACTCCATATTCCCAACTAGTCCTCGATCCTAACTCGTCTGCAAACTAACTTAGGACTGTAGGGATGTTCGATATCAATTCGATCAGTCGGTTGTTCACTAGTTGTTGGGAATGTGAACGAAATGGGAATGTGGACGAGGAAAGAATGTTGATGAGGTAAGAATGTGGACGAGATAATAAGAACGTGGACGAGATGGGAATGTGAACAAAATGGGAATGTGGACGAAATGGGTATGTGGATGAGATGGGTATGTGGACGAGATGGGAATGTGGCCGAAATGAGAATGTGGACGAGATGGGAATATGGACAAAGTGAACCTGAGCGCTGAAATCAACACGGGTTAGGCAGAAAATGGCTTGAAACGAACATTCTGCGAAGTGACAAGTTCTATGAAACTAGTGTCGGTAAAACAAGGGGAAATAAAAAAAGATCTCTATGCTGTTAATTTCACCAGTTGTCAACATAACGCAAATAATTTTCAGGAGATTGAGTTAGGCCGCCATGGCGACAAACAATCGTTCCACCTATTTGGTGATCACGACGAGGACGCAGAAGTGGTCGACATGGTGGTGAGTCACCAAGTCTCTCGTGACGAGCAGGAACCGCAGAACGTCGTCGACGTCTGACAGCGCCATCTCTCGTCGGCCGAGCGAAGATATTTTCGGTTAAATATAATGATATTCATATGCTGCATTATGATGTCAATTTCACTTCGAACAGCAGCATCATCGTTTTTTGCTCTATAACCCCAACGTCCTCAAATATATGCCCAGAACTATAGTCGCGCCGTTCTAAGAAGCCTCAACCTAATCACATATTTTTGTACTGAGTTGACAGCTGTCAAATCGGGCCTTTTAAAACGGCGCGACTATGTTTTAATTGGTTTCATGCTTTCTGTTTCGAAAAGCATCAACAACTTATATACCCAGAATGATTATGGATGTAGTTTGAACTTAAGTTGTCCTACCCAGTGCGGCTAACACAAGTTGCCCGCGACTTGGTTATCGCTCGGATTTCCCTTTCTATCTAGTCTATTAACGATAGAGACGCACTGAGCGACAAGCGAGAAAATACAACTTGTGCTACCCGTGCTGGGCCTCTATCCCACTCGGTAAAACAGTATTGCTTTCGACCCGTTGTCGTATTGTCAACGTTAAGTACGATATATGGCATGAATTCCGAGAACTCGGAATCTCGAAATCTCGGGCCAATTTTTCACATATTACAATTCCGAGATTAGACGGAGCAATACCGGAACTTGAATACCGATATTGGGCCTATCAATATCGTAAATCCGATATTAATTACCTTTTAATTCCGGTATTGTAATATCGAGACAAACGGAATTGATTTTAAATCGGTGCGTTACTAGTATTTCAAAGTTATCTATGGAGTTGCCTTGTTTAGTTTCAATTTCCAACACAAAAATGACAGCACCTAAGAATAGGTACATGTTAATCCTTCCATCCATATTAGCAACTTGTCATCTGTCAGACTTTGCAGATGGATTTTGCAACGGTTGTGGACAAAAGTGTGTTTTTCTAATAGATCCCCAATTCCGATACTAGTATCGGAATTCCGATATTGAGTGAGACACAATACTGAATTTCAATTCCGGTATTGGAAATAGTTCAATATTGTATGCACTGCGTATTTCCAAAATTCCGATATCCTCAATATCGGAATTTTGAAATTTTCAATACGTCGGTAATTTAAATGGGATTTATAAAAAAAAAATGTCCACGTAAAAATAACAACTGACCGCTAAGTGCTAAGAATCCTTAAGTTCAACGTAATTTGCGCGATTTGCCCTTGCATTATAAATTAACAAAATGCATTGTTCTTGTTTTTATTTATTTTCTCTTAAGGTATTGCGATGAATACACTAAGTGGTTAGAAAAACTGTTTAATACCGTCGCGCGTCGTTTAAGACACGCTACGTCCTGCTTAAGGAATGCAATTTAACCGGTTATTATCCGTTTTTGTATGAAAATAACCGGTTATAACCGGTTATAACTGATTATTTACTATGTCCATTAAACCCCTTGCGCCGCGATCTCGTGGCGAGCATGGTGCACGTTAAATCGCTGAGAAATCGCCGGACAAATCGCTAGTGTGAAAGCACCCTTAATCGTATGCGGGGGGTGGAAAAAATACCAAATTCTGGTCTCTTCGGGTAACGACATGGTCCACAAAAACAAGGTTATTTTTTAGGTTACAAGGTTAAGGTTACAGTCGAGTTCATAAATATGTGTACACTTTAGTAGGTACCTTCTCTGTTTAATGTCATGTTTAAACGGCTATATACGAATTGTCACAGCAGCGGTTAAAGTGTACAAGGTACTAAAGTGTAGGTACACATTATGAACTCGACTGTACAAAATGATAACCGAGAGGCAAACGCTAAGTACTATTATTTTTCTTGTCATCACTCAAAATGTATGATGTGATCTTGGCTTGGGCCCGGATTCGTGTTTAATACGAGGGGTCAGGTATGGGTCCGATGTTGTTGACTGCGACCGGCGATGGCGACTGACTCGCGCGTTGCTGTTTAGGTACCTAAAGCTGGGTCCACACTTGGATCATTTCGTCGTATCGTATCTCCGTCGCGTTGCACCGACGCGTATCAAGATCGCTAGTGTGGACGCAAAAACAGCGCGATCATGCGGCGCGCCGTATCTGATCGCTCGGGATCGATGTTGACACGCGTTTATTATATACCTACCCCGCACACTCGCGATCGGATACGTGTATCAAGATCGGTAAGTATGGACGTGTTTTGATACTGTATCACGATACGAAGTTATGATTTGATACGCGATACGCCGTGATCGCTCTCGAGGCGGTTTTTCCACGATCATCAAAGGGGATATAGATAGCGTCCACACTTAATGATACGGCGTTATGATACGATATGCTGCTACGCTACGGTTAGTATATGGACGCATTTTTTCACACGACGTTTGTAGTGATACGGTGTGCCCAAAGTGAGCGTCCATACTTCTTTAGGCTAAAGCTGGGTCCATATTTGTATCATTTTGCCGATCACGAGAAAAAATGCGTCCATACTAACCGTAGCGTAGCAGCGTATGCTATCATAACGCCGTATCGTTAAGTGTGGACGCTAATCCGTGGAAAAACCGCCTCTTGAGCGATCACGGCGTATCGCGTATCAAATCACAACTTCGTATCGTGACACAGTATCAAAACACGTCCATACTTACCGATCTTGATACGCGTATCCGATCGCGAGTGTGCGGGGTATATAATAAACGCGTGTCAACATCGATCCCGAGCGATCAGATACGGCGCGCCGCATGATCACGCTGTTTTTGCGTCCACACTAGCGATCTTGATACGCGTCGGTGCAACGCGACGGAGATACGATACGACGAAATGATACAAGTGTGGACCCAGCTTTAGGTACCTAAACAGCAACGCGCGAGTCAGTCGCCATCGCCGGTCGCAGTCAACAACATCGGACCCATACCTGACCCCTCGTATTAAACACGAATCCGGGCCCAAGCCAAGATTATATCATACATTTTGAGTGATGACAAGAAAAATAATAGTACTTAGCGGAGGGAGGGAGGGATTTTACACGTTTCTTAATTTGTTAGTTACGCGGTAGCAGTATCACAGTATCACAGACGCTATGCTAGTGCCAAATTAAGGGACCACCGTAACATAAGTTAAATTTTATTGTAAAATAATTTAAGCCTGTTAACCTGAAAAGTTTCAGGCACCAAAAGGATCGTAGATATACTACTCCTATCCAGCACCGATTGTTAAAATTGAGATTTTAAAACTATAAAATACCTTTTATTTTGACAGGGTGTCCTAAAAATCAACTTTAACCCGCCTAGAGCTCATAGAGCAGCTAAAAAGCTATCGCATTAACCCCTATGTATTTTTAGCTATTTTTACTAGTTTCGGAGATATTGTTCATTTTAATCTGATTTCTTGCTATTTTCCCTTATGCCCATGTCACGAAAATTCCTTCATTACATGTTTTATTGAAGTTTTTTAGTGGTATCTTACATTATTAGAATCATTACGAAACAGCGAAGTTTTTAAACTTATAAATTTGCTTACCTTAAATATTTGACATTCCAGACCATAATGTATGTCTGTGCCAAATTTTATTAATATCCGTTCAGTCGTTCGACAAACACCCAAACTTTCGCATTTATAATATAAGTGAGATAAAAAGTAAGATAAGTTACAAAAAGTGACATTACGAGGAATTTATATTTGCTGTAATTTCAGATCATAATATATGAAATTATATGATGTGAGCTTAGACCAAATTATTTCAAGCTAAACAATTTTTATTAGTAAAAATCAGCGAGTCCGACAAGCAAAATACGCTAATTAACAACAATACTTAAACTAAATTAAAAAACTTACCATTTACAATATTGCCCATTTTCCAATGTCACTAAAAACTTAATAATTTGCTCGTTAATTTATTAATAACCACTATGGTCAAAGCTATACGGTGGTTGCTGAAAAACTGCTTATGCTTCCATGGATGTTAATAAAGCATTATTAAGTTGTCACTTTATTTATATTCTTTTTAGCACAATTCGCACAATATTGCGATCTGCATCTCAAAATTCACCATATTTAGACTGTAGGACCACGTTAAATCGAACAGTGGCACTATGCAAAGGAAATTATAGAAGTGCAAAGGAATTAATAATTATTAATTACAATAATGACATTATTCAAATTTTAACAGTCTTTTTCGTAACTTAGTTTCGCTGCTGGATTTAACATGCGCGTTGTAAGATGAATAAAAATGAAACGCGCGTAAACAATTAAGATTGACATCTTTATACAGTCTCATAGTACAATTGTATTTCTAAAGCAGGGTACACACTCTACCAGAAAATAAATTACTTTATTATTAATTTATTTTAGTGTGACAGGGTTCTATCTTAGCCCAACAAAGTTGTTGACTAATGCCCGGTTCCTATGTTCAAGCAACGAATGGTTTTCCTTACGTCACGTTAAAATTTGACACATTTTGTACGTAGCAAATGTGAAGTTTTAACGAGACGTAAGGAAAACGATTCGTTTCTTGAATATAGGACCGGGCATAAGTATACTACTTTACGTAAACCCACAGTTTGGACTTCTTAGGCACTTGCCCCGCCGGTGAAGAGCGGGAAGCGAGTAGAGCCAGCGATCAACTTATTGGCGTAACTATACCAACCGAGGCCCGCCCGTCTCTCCATCCACTAGGATCCATTGATAGGGTCCATTAAAGGGGCAAGTGGACTTTCATTCAAATCCATTAATGGAGTAGAGTGGACTTTAACGTACACTTGAATCCAATTGGAGTCGTTTACACTTTTTAATACGCTGGGATCCATCAATGGATTCTGTTGCACTCTTATTTACACTTCGATTCATCAATGGATTTTAGTACACTACTATGTATATGAGTACCTATCCAATCCAATTGATGGATATAATGAGATGGCAGTTCTGATCTTGGAAGGCCAGCCTGATCTAATGCGGATATTTAAATCAAACAGCGACCACGTTTAACTCTCGTATATTGAATTGAGAAAGAGGTTACACTTATATGCACAATTATATTGTAAGCAAAAGCCAGCAGAGATTTTAGGTTAGAGTACGGAGTCATGGAGCAGGAGAGGAAGTGAGCGAACATCCATAGATAATGTACTTTGTTTTTTTAATAATACCAGAGATGTTACCTCATGTAAGCATGACTAGTATCATAGACAAATTTAATTTCAACAGGATACTCGTGGACATTGTAGTATACTAAAATCCATTGATGGATCCCGGTATATAAAAAGTTGAATAGAATCCATTTATGGGTCCTTGTAAACTTCTTATGTCTTCGTATGTAATCGCCGTATGTGTGCCTGAGTAGTATAATATTGGGCATTCTGGCCCACCTCGTTCGATCGGGCGAAAATTTCGCCCTCCTCACTCGTGTGATCCAAATGCCCAATATTATTTTGTGGATTTCAAAATTTGGGTTTGCGCAAAATGAAACAATCGCGCTAACGTGCGCGTTTCGCAACATGTAACGGAAATTGGGTTTGTGCTTAAAATAAAACGATTATCTCTCGCGTTAACATACGTATTTAACAAATAACACGTCGTAACGGAAATTGGGTTTGCCCAAAATGAAATGATCGCGTTAACGTGCACGTTTGCAACGGGAATTATTAGCTAAAAACAATCGCATCAAAATTGTTATATATATGTGAAAACGTAGTCGTGATTTCCCTTAATTGGAATAAGTCTTTCATGCAAGTAAAACGTACCTATGCATCGCTTGAGAAATTTTGAAGAAATATGAAGTTTGTAAAACAAAATCAGAGCTTGCAGTTGGATCTTGTTTTTTCAGCTCGCAATAAGCCTTGTGTACGTCATGGTGAACTTTTACCTTACAATATTCGCAGTATAATTTGCGGTCCTTCTAATTGCGGGAAAACTAATTTAATGGTTGGTCTTTTACTTCATGAACAAGGGTTACGGTACCAAAATGTTTATGTTTACTCAAAAACCCTTTTCCAACCTATGTATCGATTTTTAGAAGAAGTATTAGCGTTAGTTCCAACGGTTACATTTCAAAAATATTGTGAAAATGAAGAAATACTTAGCCCAAACGAAGCTAACTATAACTCAATCATGATATTTGATGATGTGGCTTGTGAAAACCAAAACAACATAAGGGATTACTTTGCAATGGGAAGACATAAAAATATTGATAGCTTTTATTTAAATCAAACGTACAGTAAAGTACCAAAACAATTAATAAGGGATAATGCTAATTTAATAATTCTTTTTAAGCAAGATGATGTTAATTTACGTCATGTTTATGATGAGCACGTTGGAACCGATATGTCATGGTCGCAGTTTCGTGAAATTTGCGCTAAAGTATGGAACGCACCTTTCAGCTACTTGGTTATAAACAAGGATTGTAACAAAAATTCTGGATGTTATAGAATGGGGTTTGATACATTCATTACTGTAGATTAATATACTTAAGTACATACTTATTGAATAGTATTCGAATAATCGTTTATTATATTAAATGAATCCAAAGAGAACGGACATGAGCTCGAAAGTCGAGAAAGTTAATGAAGATAAAGTGCTAAAGGAAAAGATACTCCGGTCAGCCGAAGCAGTTAAAAAGAAGGTTAAACTTATTCGCGATGTAAAAACAAACAATGATATGATTCTGGAATCTGTTTTAAAACCAATTACAGAACCGCTTAATGAAATAGTTAAAGTTAAAAATGAGAATAATTACTTCAATACTAATGATGATGATTTTGATGACGGATTGCAATGGGGAAAGTTAGTAAAAAGAATTAAATATAGCCCAAGTGAAGAAAAGAAGGAATCTATAACTGATCAAACGGTTGTGAGGAATTTTTCTCAATCTAGCCTTGTTAATAAAAATGATGAGGATGAGACATCAAAAGATAATGAAAGTGATGTAAGCGATGAAGTGGAAAGTGAACATTTTAATGATCAGGATTCTTCAAATAATATTTCATTTAAGACGACTGATTCTTACGCTTCTCCTCGTGACGATCCTAAATTTCAAAAGCAATATATTACCAACTTAAATATACCTTTTGGTATTCGAACGGAACGGGACAAGCTAATGTTGGGAACCTGTCCGGTATACACTACAAATGACAAAAAACTGAAAGTAAATGGTCATACTTACTATTTAACGCCAGGTTTATTCGAACTGCTATATAAGAAAGTACCGGATTTAGATATTGTAACTGAGGATGACAGATGTAATTATAAAACCTTATTATTAGAAACTAATGCACATAGAAGAGAGTTTAATCCTAATAAACCAATAAAAAGCAACAAAGGCATGAAATATTTATATGTAATAAGACCTCTTTTTAAATTAGCTAAAGAACGTTCAGTAAGTGGTGAAGGACTACCGACGATGAAAAATGTTAAAAACGATGTGTCATATGTATATTGGGATAACCCAAACGAATTAGTAGAAAGGTTAAAATTACTTATAGCTTCTCGTGATGCTGGTAATACAGGATTGGATAATGAAATCATATCTATTATTGAAGAACTACAAGAAGCGGGATTAGTGAACAATGTTAATATATAAAGCAGTTACTTTACTATTATCGTTAGTCGAAGCAGAACTTTTGGCGTAAAAATATATCATAAAATGAACATAGATAAATTTGGTCACCATGTTCATAAACGTTTACGTGTAGCAGGTGTATCTGAAGTCAACGAACTTAAAAGTCAGGCTTTGCTTCGTTCAGAAGACGGAGATTTTGATTTACAATCACTGAGATTAAAAGGCGTTGCTCATCCTTTGTCGGCTGATGATGCAGTAAATAAGGAGTACGTCGATCAGCTCGTTCAGAACATTTATGACAAGAAGTATCTAGATTCTTTAATCAAAGTTATAAATTCTCAAATTCATCAGCTCGCAACTCAGTTGAAATTGAACTTTTATACAAAAAACGAGGTAGATAACATTGTAAAACAATTAAGCAATGGCAAAAGAACAAGTAGTGAACGAGATCCACAGATCAGCTCGTAAAAACTTTAAGCGACGAGCAGTTGTTTTAAAAGGCATTCACGATTTGTGGCAAGCAGATTTGATTGACTTACAAAAATTCCATAAAATAAATAAAGGAAATAAATATATTTTAGTTGTCATTGATGCATTTTCAAAGTACGCGTGGTGTATTCCGACAAAATCGAAAACTAGACAAGAAGTTAAAAATGCATTTCAACAAATTATAAAGTCAGCAATCCAAATTCCTAGAAACTTGCAGACAGACTTTGGAAAAGAATTTTACAATAGTGAATTTGATTGTTATTTAAAATCTTTAGGAATAAATCATTATTCAACTTATTCAATTAAAAAGGCATCAATTGTTGAAAGGTTAATAAAGACGCTTAAAAACAAACTGTACAAATATTTTAGTTTAATTGGAAATTATAAATGGGTTGGAAAACCTTTAGATGATATAGTCAAATCTTATAATGAAACTTTTCATAGTACAACAAAATTTAGACCAAATGATGTTAATTTTGAGAATGAATCGGAAGTAAAGAACAATATTAAGAAACGTCAACAAAATCTATATCATAAATTAAATAAATTCAATGTGGGAGATCGTGTACGTATAAGCAAGTATAAAAGCGCTTTCCATAAAAGTTATACGCCTAATTGGTCAACAGAGCTATTTACTATTAAACAAGTCAGTAACACTCAACCGTTTACGTACCATATAGAAGATCAGCGAGGAAACACTATTCTGGGCACATTTTACGAACAAGAACTTCAAAAAACTAAGTACCCGGACGTTTATCTCATTGAAAAGGTGGTCAAAAAAAAAGGGAATAAATTATACGTTAAGTGGTTAGGACTTAATGATAGTGAGAACAGCTGGATTAATAGAAGTGCCATTGTATGAATATATTTATATAGTTACTCGCACAAAAAATGTCATTAACATATAGGATATGAAAGGAAGAGGACTTTTAAACAGTGTAATTAATCACTTGCCTTTTGAATTACACTTACCTGGTTACAATTATTGCGGACCAGGCACTAAATTGCATAAACGGTTATTAAGAGGTGATAAAGGAGTTAATGAATTGGATGACGCGTGCATGAAACACGATATAGCTTATGATAAACATTCTAACCTAACAGATCGACACCGCGCAGATTTAGAACTTTATAAAATGGCTAAACAGAGGTTGAAGTCGAAAAGTGCTGGAAAAGGAGAAAAACTTGCTTCATGGTTAGTTAGCAAAGTGATGAAATCTAAAATGAAAGCTGGTGCAGGCATAAAATCATTTAAAGGTTTGGTTACAAAGATGCGGAAGGAACTGAAAAGAAACAAATCAAAAGATAAAGGCACTACAATCACCCGAGCTCTTGCGCTCGCAAAGAAAGTATTTACTAGAAACAGTAAAATTCATATTCCGCGTTTAATACCGATTCCGAAAACTGGCGGTATATTACCACTGATACCTATTTTTGCGGGACTTTCTGCGTTGGGATCATTGGCTGGAGGAGCTGCTGGGATAGCTAAAGCTGTTGGTGATTACAAAGCTGCAAAGAAAAACTTAACCGAATCACAACGTCACAACAAAATGATGGAATCTATTGCATTAGGTAAAGGATTGCACATTAAACCGTACAGAAATGGAAAGGGATTGTGTTTAGAATACTCAAAAAACTAGTCAACAGGCTTCCCAGACGTGCTCTCACTAATATAGATATTTTAAAACACTCTTCAGATATTCCTCATTTCCGTGGCGTTTATATGAGAGATAATTTGCCAAAGCGTTCGAATAGAGTAGAGTGCGCAATTATTAATTTAGATAGTTCTGAAAACCAAGGGACACACTGGGTAGCCTATGTCAAAGATAATAATTACTGTGAATATTTCGATAGTTACGGCGATCTTCAGCCTCCAATAGAATTAATAAAGTATTTAAAAAATAAAATTATTTCATACAACTATGTCACTTATCAAAAGTTTAATACTGTAAATTGCGGTCATTTATGTTTGAAATATTTAAAGCAATTTTGGAGTAACCGTTTAAATATCTCTGTTCAATAAAAACCATATCATTCACATGATGTCTTTCACTTTGTCCATAACTGGAACCTCTTCTACCCTGATCACAAATCATTCACCAGCTTTTCAACTAAATGGTGAATATGAATGCGGGTTACTATATTTTTCGACTTTTAACTCTATACCTAATATAGACTATAGAAATAATATGTTTTATTATGGCCAAAATGAAGTAGTTGAAATTCCTGAAGGGTCATACGAACTTCAAGACCTCGACGATTACCTGAAAAGACATCTGAAAGGATGTTCATTTTCACTGACATGTAATAATAATACGTTAAAGACGTCTATATTGTGTTCTAAAAATGTGTATTTTAATAAAGAAAATTCGATTGGTAACTTACTAGGTTTCGGTCAAGAAACTATTCAAGCTAATATATTAACAGAGTCTCCTTTTCCTGTGTCCATTCTCTCTACAACTATAGTGCGAGTTGAATGTGACATTGTGAGTGGTTCATTTATTAACGGAAAACCAAGTCATATTATTCACGAGTTTGTGCCTAATGTACCACCAGGCTATCGGATTATAGAAACACCTAAAAACGTTATTTATTTTCCTCTTAATCAAAACAGTTTAAGCTCTTTAAAGTTAAGAATATTGGATATAAACGATAACTTAATCAATTTACGCGGTGAAGAGATCCAGATATATTTGCATCTCAGGAAAAGATGATAGATTTCAATAAAAGATTAGTTTCGCGCAGTACAATTATTAGTACGCATTGTGCTGTCAAGAAAAGAACACCTAAAAATCAGCTTACGAGGCTTTCCAAGGAAAATAAAGAATTTCTTAAAACTATTGGTTTATTAAAATGAGTATTCTAAACTTAACAGAAACTTTCGGCTACGATAACACAATAGAAAGTTTTGAATTCCATTCCTACAAACCTTACGTAACAAGTTTCAATTTTAATGATGAAATCCGTATACCAATAAACCAACAAGATCTATACGTGTTACCTTCTGAGAGTGCCTTATACATAGAGGGAAACATGGTAGTAGTCAACAGAGAAACAAAACTACCGGTGGCCAGTGTTCAGTTTACTAATAACCCTATACTTCATTTGTTTCAAGATATTCGATATGAGCTTAATGGAATCGAAATAGACAAAATTAAAAATGCTGGAGTTACAACTACTATGAAATCTCTCTTATCTCTAAATGAACATGAATCGAGAATGTCAAAGTCATGGGGTTGGGATGTCAACGGTACAAAAGTTACGCATGGGTCGTTTTCTGTATGCATTCCTTTAAACAAGATTCTTGGTTTTGCAGAGGATTACAATAAAATAGTTATAAACTGTAAGCATGAACTTATTCTTTTGAGATCCAATACTAATTTAAATAGCGTTACATTAAATACAAATGAATATATAGATAACATTACGATATCTAAAATAGTATGGCGTATGCCACATATAAAAGTTTCTGATCGGGAAAGGTTAAATTTAATGAAGTGCTTGGAAAAAGATCGTGCTATTCAGATAGCATTTAGAAACTGGGATCTTTATGAGTATCCACTTTTACCGAAAACATCAAAACATTCCTGGGCAATCAAAACTTCATCTCAAATTGAAAAGCCACGATATGTTGTTATCGGATTAAAAACAGATAGAAAAAATATGACTAACAAAGATATGACACACTTTGATCATTGTCATTTAAGAGATGTAAAAGTTTTTTTAAATTCAACCTATTTTCCGTATGAAAGTTCTAATGTTAGTTTCGCAGCTGAAAAATTCGCTATATTATACGATCAGTATGCTAAATTCCAACAGTCGTATTATAACCGCAGTCAAGCGCCGTTGCTAAGTCCGCAAGAATTTAAGGATAAAGCACCTCTGTTTGTTATCGACTGCTCTCGGCAAAACGAAACCTTAAAAACGGGTTCAATAGATGTGAGAGTTGAATTAGAGTGTGAACAGGACATACCCGGTAATACTGCGGCTTACTGTCTTATTTTGAATGATAGCATTGTAGAATACAAACCGTTGACCAATATTACCCGAAGGATATCATGAGCTCAGACTGCTTGTTTGTAGATCTCCAGGGGTTTAAATCATCTACAAATGAATTTATTCTTAAAGAATTTGCGTATAGTACAAATGAATACACGCAAGTATTTTTAATAAAACCTCCGTATGCATTTTTTACTTTATCGGAAAAAGAAAAAAGTAATGTTATATGGATAGAGAAAAACCTCGGTATCTTATGGCGTGAAGGATTCATTGATTATAGAGAGTTTAAAAGAATGATTTATGTTCACTTAGAAAATAAGAAAATATTTGTAAAAGGGTTAGAAAAAATTAAATGGGTTAGAGATTTGTGTGATAATTGTACTGTAATAGACTTGGGTGAAAAAGGTCTTCCTAATTTTCAATCAATGCATCAAAAATATTGTAAAAACAGCGGCACATATAATTGTTTAATTCATAAAAAAACTTGTGCGTTAAAAAATGTATTATGCATTAAAAAATGGTACTTTGAAAATAATTTAGAACTGTATTCTCATATCTGATTTCAAAATAAATGATATTATTGACAAACATATTTTTTATTTCACCTATTCAAAGAGAATTATCAATTACCGAAAAGTTTTTCCACTAAATTGAATTAATATCGCTGTCAGTCGAGATGAAGAAAAACGTGTCGGTAAAAAAAAAACTCTTAAGGTCACTTGCAGCTTTTTCTTAGTCCAGTAATGTTAAAATATATGATAGGTACTATTACTGTTAAATCTAGTTTAAAAGTTATATCGAAATTTAAAAAAGCTGCAAGGGGCCATTAATAACTGCAAAATGAAACAACAAGTTATTTTCATTATATTTATTTACTTACTATGTTAATTACAACAAAATTAAACTAAAACTACAAACTAGCACTGTATCCACTCAGTTTTTTTGAAATCTTATGTATCACACTTTCGGCATGATCTATAACTTCATCGTAATTATCGTCCGCCAAATATTGAGCACTCAACATCACTTTGTCTTCATCATCACTGTCTTTGTTCAGGTCAATTATCTGTATTTTTAGTAGTCTCGTACCTTTCCCTGCTTTATTATTTATTATAAATGATGGCAGACGGTCGTGACCACTTCTTTTAAAAACTTTATTGGAAAAGTTTCGTTTTGATCTTTTTTCTTTATTTTTTTTCTGGATTCCGCTTTTAAGTTTCTTCACCAGCTCGCTGTCTTCTTCTTCTTCCACTAGGAATTCCTCCAATGGATCCTGAGCATATTGCGAAAATAGGAAAGTGTCTTGTGTTCCTTCCATATTCTGAAACAAGATAAATCAAAATAAATATTTTAATATTTTGCTTGCTATTTGTAGACAAAAAAAATAAAAATAAAAATGCAAGACGATAACATTTACATAAATAGATCGAGTCTAACTTGAATAAATTGTTAATATATAAATATATCAAATGTTTGCTTACCACACCGGGGCTGAGGATATGAAGCTCGTAACAACTTGTAAAAACTTGTAACTTCGTTCTGAAGATAGACTGATGTTTGGCTGAGTATTATATGAGCCTTTATTTATAACGATTAGAATTCATGAATCGACAAAATTACACCACAATTGACGAACAATTTCAGTCAGTATCGTATAACGCGGTCATAGCTGACTCGACAAGGCGTCAGCAGCTAACCTGCTGATTGAGAAACATGCTAATTTTAATATTTCATTTTAAGTAAGTATTTTTATCGGCTAATTAGAAAGACAATAAATTTTAGAATACCGGTGTTTTTAATTTTCACGCAAACTTTGATTATCATTGAAGAAAATCTATTTTTAACATTTAACTGTCTTTCTTTCTTTAGCTAATAAATTCACTTAATTAAAAAAAGAAATATAAATCATTTTAATGAATAGGTTTGTATTTTACTCATATAAATTAAAGTTCATTCATTTCACAAATAGCTCACTAATTAGTTTGGAGTTAAATAAAAAAATAAAAATAAACATACACCTCTTGTGAAATGGAGAACCAATTATTTATGAGTAATTAGGTAATTAAAAATCCAAACACAAATTGCACTAGGCATATGTACGTTTATTCAAATAGCAGTACTAATAGGTATTTACATAACATATAATCATAAATTGTTTCTTAATACTAACATATTACTTATTTTAACGGTATACATTTCTGGTAAAGTTGTAGATTTACAATTCAATTTATTTAACGAGATTTGAATACATTCGCTTATAATTTATAAAAACTACAATATCGATCTATGACCCCATGCTTTAGTTGAAATTTTGTCTTTTAATGTAAGTCGCTTATCGTCTTTACTGGATAACGCAATTTTGTTAACAGTTTGCGTAAAGATTTCATGTTTAATAGATTTAAATAATATATTTTTTTTCCTAATAACCGTATTCTTGAACAGAACATCCTTATAGTCATCTAATGTTAATTCTCGGACACCAGGCTTTTTTACTCCTTTTGCTTTTTTGAGTAATGAATTTTCGCTTTTGATACAATACAACTTGGAACGTAGCCCTACAAACTCAGTGATAAGCTCGCCCCCTAACTCGTCTTTAAATAATCCCGGAACCTTTTTATTTATCAAGGGTATCTGAAACTCATTTGATTTGTTATAATTACTTGTATCAAAATAATGTATAAACTGATTTTTCAAATCGTCGTAAAAGTCAGTGGTTTTAATATTATAAATGAAACTGTCAGTATCTGTATAACAGAGAGAAACACTTTCATTATAATAAGGTTTTATTACAGAGTAGTGGAATTGATACATGTGACTCTTAGAAAGCTCGAGTATCGCGAATCCTATGTATATCGGTTTATCTAAGACAACTCTCTCCGGTTTCATTTGAACAGCGACTAAATTATCCGAAAATGTCGTGGCGCTGTGAAAATTTGGTCGTGCTATTAATTTACTTGCTGTTACAAACTTCTTTGTAGAGTTTCTCTCATCACTCCACTGATTTACTAACTTAACATCTACACGTCGTTCACTATCCTCGAGAGTCTTGCCAAAAACAGCGTTATTTTTTAATTTAAAAAGATTCTGTTGAAATGGAGTTTTTGCATTTTTTCTTAGTTCTGTATTTAAATCTATATATTTTTTCAAAAAGGGGCTTTGTCGGAAGGTGATTACCCGGTGAATTTTATTAAGAGTCAAACCATTACGCAAGCACGTTTTTAAATGTACATAATGAATGACGTACTCATATTTATCATACAAATTTGGGATTAATTTCGAATTTTTCCCTCCTGGAGGTACAAATTTTTGTGCACAGAAGGGATAATCGTTATGCAAATGATGTAACTCTTTAGGGTAAACTAAGTCGACCTCAAGAATAAATCCAAATTCTGCATCGTCTGAAATTGACATAAAGTCTAATTGCTCTATTTCCTCAGAATCTAGAAAGCGAAAATCAGATATGGGTAATGAATGACTCATACTATATCCGTATAAGTTGTTACAATCAATGTATACAAGAAACGAGTCGGGTTTACTGTCATCATAAGTTTTCATATATTTATTATTAGCAAGAGCATGTCTGGTAGAGCACATGCAAATTCCGTCTCGAATGCCTTTTTGAATAAGACGAATGATTTCTAAATCAGATATCAACTCTAATTTTACGCCAGTTTTCAATAACATCGCGTCAAATGACAAACTCGGCACGGTTAAATAGAATGCAGGATCTAATTCATAATGAATCTTACAAATTTTTCGAAAATTTTCAAATATTTCTGACAAAAGCAAAACGTCAGTTTTAATATAGAGATCTGTATATTCACCCATGTTTCTTATTTGAAATGTCTCCCATACACGTTGAGCGTGCTCATAGTCAGAGTCTGTAATTTGTTCCGCAGAAAGCGAGTTATAAAACGAACTCTTTTCAGGTAGCTCAATTTCTGTAAATTTATCCCAGCCGGTCATATAATCGTAAGGATATACTCCTTTGCGTAGTAATAAATTAAACTCTTCTAATCGAGGATAAAAGTTACTTAAGTGGAAAAACTCTGATCTACATAAACCCTTAGCTAACTCTTCTAAACTAGCACCTAGAAATTTAAATGAATCTACAAACCGTATTTGCACATACTGATCATTAGATAACCTTAAAAATTTTGTAAATGAAATATAGTTTTCTTTATTTTTAGGTATTACTTTTATAGGTCCAGAACATTTACCCAGTTCTTTGATAAATAAATGACAGTCGTATCCAGACAAATTGTGGAAAAATATAGGAATAAGTTTAGGCACTCGAAAACGTAAGTTACAGTATTGATGGGCCGCTCCGCGATAAAACCCTGTTAAATGACAGTGATCTCTAACTTTATCACCAAACAAAGGGGTTTTGCAAATGTGACAATTTTTTGCATTTTTGTACGCTAAAGCATCTTCATCGTCGAAAATCATAGGAACCTCTTTATTTAAGATCTCATGTATTTCATTTACATGTCTGTACAAGTACTCTAAAAACTTGGATACGCAATCGGGTCCGCGATACTGAATAAAACGATTCAGACTTCCGTCATAAGAACAAACTATGTAATACGCAAAAGCTGCAGGCTTATGAATTTGTTTATTTGAGGTGAAGCTAATCGATGGTGCTTGCTCGCAACCCTGGTAAGGTTCAAGAATAGTTTCAAAGTCAGCGTACACTACAAATGGTACGTCTTGTTTACGATCGAAATTTTTAAATTGCAGATATGTACCTTTATCTGGAAGTACAGTAGCAATTCCACTACAAACATGCATATCATATTTGTATTCTGATACAAAAAATATGAGACAGTCTTCGCAAAAATAAAGTTTACCATGATGCTTAGTAATTTGAGAACGTACAAGACGCGACAAGTCACGAATCAAAACATAATGCGAGTTATTACCGCGCTCGATTAAAAGTAAATTGATCCTATGTTTCCTTTTGTACTCGGACCTGTAAAGAGGTCCTACAACAGTTCGATTGTTTTTTAAAGAATACACATTAATACTGATATCAGTATTATCGGATTCAAATGTCTTAATATCAGCAAAGGTGACAGGGAAACTCATATTATCAGTTTTTAAAACAGTCTTAAAATAGGGATACGACGATGTACGCTCACTATGATGTGAGGACGGGTAAATGGCGGCAACAATGCACCAGAGAAAACAATAGTCATCGTTATTGCGAATATTTATGCAAGCCTTTTTATTTTTTATTAATTTAGGCAAATCCACGTAAGATGACGCTTTTAATGGATCAAATTTATTGACATTTATTTCTAAATACAAATTTGATAAAAATGTCCAACCAGAATCGCGGTCTTCAAATTCCTCTACCTTTTTTCTTATAGTTATAAAGAATTTTTGAAAAAGCTTCTCCAAATCATAATTTTGATGCACAGAAAAATTTTTTGTTGCGAAAGACTTAATTTCTTGCCTGTCATCTTTGAATAAAAGAAAATTGCAAAAGTATTCGAAATTAACTTTAAGGCTCACTTGTTTTTGAAGCGCATTTTGTAAAATTCTTAAAAATTTGCATTTCAAAGAGTTCAAAAATACGTCAGGTAAACAAGTTTTAAAATCATCAGTAGCAATTATCCTATATGACGATATGCGACCTTTAAAAGCTGAGGAAATTTGATAAACCTCATCGTTTAGTTCTACAACGGAATTATTTTTATGTTTATTACTTTTTAAGTGACCCACCCACTGTTTTCTTTCTACTCTGATGGAGCACTCTGAGCAAAAAGGCATATTTATGTAAGTTTATTCAGATTACAACACAATAAAAAATAATAAGAGCAAACAGACATTTTACGCAAACGTTAAAATAATACTGAATTACTTGTTGTTAGAGTAAAATTTAACGTCAGCCTCTACAAAAAGTTCTTGAAGTCGTTGAACAAATTTTTGCAACGAGTTCCACTGTGGTGTTTCACTGTTGATTTGAGCCTTAACTGCAAGAAGGGCTTTCTTCCAACGCTGATCGGGCAACTCACCGCGAATGTCTTCGGTGTGAGACACCTTCAGCTCCACGAAGAAGTCTCCCTTCAGAACGCATGCTCGTTTCGTTGCTCCTGTCGGCAGTCGGTTGATTATAGACGAGTCGAGCGCATTTGAAGAAACAGAGGGTTTCGGCGTAATATTAAAATCTTCCGGGAATATACCAAACAAATCATGAGGGTTTTGGTTTCCTTTTATCTTCGATGCGGCAGAACTGTAAAAAACAATTAAATCAGTACAACCACCTTGATGTTAGAAGGTTTACTAGAATTACCTTTTAAAAAGATAATGAATAAGATAGTAAAAACAAATACCTGGTTGATGATGATTTTCGTTTCTTAATGGTTTTTTTCGATTTGAGATTATCTTGGCTTACGCTGTCCTCTGAATCAGATCTAAAACAGGATATATGGATAATTATTAATCGTTTTTGTTTAAAAACATACATTAACAGTGAAAACAAGTCAACGGGAAATATACCTATTTGCTGCACTTCTTTTTTGTTTTCCAAATTTTGAGGTGACGGGGGTCACGTTAGCAGCAACGATGCTTTCAAATTCGGTATCAGACCTATAAATAATAAATAATTGATATAATTAAATCACTGAAACATTTTAAAGTTATTTGGGAAAAAAGTGTACTTACTCACATTTTAACAGTAGCGAGATGAAACAGCAGGAGGTGGTAATGCACTGGGCGGTAAGCTGGCGGACGAGGTGTAGGGCAGCGGTG
The DNA here is from genome assembly GCA_948252455.1 of Acleris cristana. Classification (NCBI taxonomy): domain Eukaryota; kingdom Metazoa; phylum Arthropoda; class Insecta; order Lepidoptera; family Tortricidae; genus Acleris; species Acleris cristana. The sequence continues at coordinate 1,482,770 of OX411791.1, read as the reverse complement.
GCGGTAGCTGGAAGTCTCGGAGCACAAAAAGAACGCAGTTGTGGAAGTTGACAAATAAATAGCGAATTCTTGATGACTTTGTTACATGCGCCAGGGGTGTTACTTGAGTAATTTTGCATAAAGCAGTTAATATCGCTATTATTAATTTAATATTATTGCTATTTCTATTGCACTGGAAGAACCAGTGAGAGAAGATTCCATCTTCACATCCATATTGTGGTAATTAACATTATTTTTATTATAAGTAGTGTAAATTGTTTTTTTTCTTTAAGCTTACATGTTGTGATAGTTTGAATGTTTATTCCAGTAACTGTTAACATTTAACTAGGGTTTCTCACTGGTAAAATAATTATATCAAGTTTAATGAACGAAATGTATTCAAAATGTTCGACACAATTAAAAGTATTGTTACCAATTATAACATTATTTGATACATTTACGATAGTGCCAGCCCTCAAAATGTATATTCTTGCATATTTTTAATGGGGCCACCGGCGTTGTGCAATTTCCTTCACATCGATTGAAAAAAACATGTTGCGTAATTGACCAATGCCTAATTAATAAAATGCAGGAATATTTGTTAAATCAACAAATGAAAAAAAATATATATATTAATTTAAATTATTTACGCAAATGTACTGGAAACAGAAAAAGTATTTTCCCGAACAAGCGAACTTGACAAATCGATTTCTTAATCCAGAAAACACCTGTAATTGTAAATTTATTGTAATTCCAACATTGAATACAAAAATTAAATATTACCAATATAAAGAATTTAACAATGGTTTCATCATAAGCGCCCTCTATAGGCTAAGTACTGAACTAATATAATAGCTTAATGAATGCATTACACTTTCATATAAGTTGCAAATGGTTTCGATTAATTCCGATAGATTAAGCAAAATATTCGTTATTCTACGCCACCTATGTTCATTTGCGTGAAATCATCACAATAATAGCGAGCGTCCATGGTTGAAATGTGATCGCGGATCTCATACCGCCCGGTCTTCGAGTTCTAATTACAATTACGCAAAACATTGTATGTCGCATGCGATTATATTTTTAGCTAAGCTTAATTTTGCACACAATAAAACTGATTTTACATCAATATGTTAAAGTGAGATATGTTTTTTTAGAAATGTATTAATATATAACGTTCCTATAGATGGCATTACAATAGCATTAAAATTAACTGGAGCACATTTATGCGTTGTTTTCTTGCGTTTTGGTTTTACAAACCAAAAATCAGTTGAACTAACGAATTGTTTATAAAACATCTTATAGTTTCGTAATTTAAATGATGATAAGACTGGTTTTATACAACCGAAAACCAGTTAAAACCTACATCACGCTATTGAAGTTTTTATACTCAGGTTGATATATATAGTAAGAACTTTACCAAATGCATAAGTGTCTTAGTACTCCTTGTGACCTACCGGCTTGGTTGTGCTAAGTCCCAGCTTGTCAATCTCGATGCTCGATTTGATCACCCTTGCACTGAGTATTGCTGAACTATCTCGAATATTTGGGAGGGATTCTGTTACTATGCGGTGGTAGATAACGGATGAACTCGTCCCTGGTGAAGGATGCAAACTCACTATGTACACAAAAGCGGTCATACGACCACCGGGAACTAAGCGTCCTGGGTGACCCGATCTTGTCTGTGGAGCCTGATCACCTTCACGACAAGTTGTACAAACGCGTCTGCGCTCCGGCCAAGTGCGAGGTGTTTAAGCTTTTGCATTTTACGAAATCAACTAATATTCTTAGTTTAACTTGGACTTTAAGAATGTATAAAATCTATACCTCCATTTTACGCAAACCCAATTTTGAAATCCACAAATAATGTCACGCATTTGGATCATACGAGTGGGGAGGACGAATTCGCTCGATATCGAAAAAGGTGGGACAGAATGCATGCATGAATTTCATTTTGCGCAAACCCAATTTACGTTACGACTTGTTATTTGTTCAATACGCATGCGAGAGATAATCTTTTTATTTTAAGCACAAACCCAATTTCCGTTACATGTCGCGAAACGCGCACGTTAGCGCGATTATTTAATTTTGCGCAAACCCAAATTTTGAAATCCACAAATATCGCTCGATATCGAAAAAGGTGGGACAGAATGCATGCATGAATTTCATTCTGCGCAAACCCAAATTTTGAAATCCACAAAATAATATTGGGCATTTGGATCACACGAGTGAGGAGGGCGAAATTTTCGCCCGATCGAACGAGGTGGGCCAGAATGCCCAATATTATACTACTTGCCTGAAAGAGCAGTTCTCTCGATTTATCTAGGATCGCATCATTAGATCCTGAACTGATGATTCCAAAAAATATTTATGCAAGGGTATTTACCCTATATTTTTTCGAATCAGTCTCGCCGTTTTAGAGTAATCAGGCAACATACGTACAAAAAAAAACGTAGAACTGAGACCTCCTAGTTTTTTTGAAGTCGGTTAAAAATCACACATCATGCATGGGCACCTTAACTATTTTGCGTTACCTTTTTGCGTCACTCTGCGCGACCGACTTGTAGAAGATTTTGCGTCACCGTTGCCCTATTTGCGGCAAAATCTACGGCCTGACCCTAATAGCCATTATCAGATGTGCGGGTAAGATAATTGTAAGCTGCGTGTTTATACCTAGGTAATTATATATTTATGCCCTTTACTTATAAACCATGCATGACTCGTGGACCCACTACTTTGCCCCACTGCTCTTTTTGACGGAGCCGTGCCTCGCAGCAGGGCTCCCGTTCCTGGGAGATTTGCCCTTAAAGATGCCTAAAGAACCTAACCTATCTACGTTTGCGGAATAAAAATGATTTCTGACGAAAGTGAATAGAGCAGTGGGGCAAAGTAGTGGGTCCACGAGTCAGTCGCTTTATTATAAAGCCCGCTTTACATTTGGCTAAATTCAGTGTGCTAAATTTAGACAGGCGGCGTGGAGGTTATAAGCGCGTCCTCTTGACTAACATGCTAACTGCCTTTACACTGTTTTTTTAGTCTTTTTCATTCAGCACACTGCATTTAGCCAAATGTAAAGCGGGCTTAAACGTAGAGTAACCATGGAGTAGCTAAGCCATGCTTTGTCCTTATCCGTCGAATTCAAATGTCACAACGACAGGTAAGGACAAAACATGGCATAACTTCTTTATGGTTACTCCACGTTTATAAGTAAAGGGCATTAGTGTTTTTATTTTGTCTTAATTGAAGTAGGTAATAACAATTATTGTATAATTATGTGAATAAGTTTGACGACGCCTTTTGCCTAGCTACGACCTAAGTATATTATTATACCTACTTAACTACTTAGGTTGGTTACTGCTTTAACAATAATTATATACGAACATAATTTTCAAAGTAGTTACCTAAGTCGGCTTTTCATTCCTTATTCAATTGAAAAAAAAAAACCTAACTGAGTTACTACAAAAACTTAAACAATCGTTGAACGCTTGTTTATTCAACGTTAAATAGAAGACTGTCACATAAGACGTGTCTAAGACGTGTCTGAGTTTTTGTGGTAAGACCGTATGTGGTGAAGGCCATTGGGTAAGATTGTATGAACATTATTGTCATTTTATTTTTTACAAAAAATAAATCAATAGGTATACCAGGAAAAAAAAAAGTAAAATTTCTTTCACAACAAAAATATATTTACAATAATAACAAAGGAATAATAAATTTGAATTTGTTAACTATACTTCGAGAATGGGCCCCTCACTCGATATATCTAGTAAAAGATTAACTGCCGCACTCAGAGACGTCAATTAAATTTAATGCTTGTTAAGTGACGTGTTGTCTTATTCTATTGCTATAGCAAAGAAAGTGACAGCAACAACTTTAATCAGGCATTAAACTAAATTGACGTCTCTGAGTACGGCAGTGAGAGTTATTTCTTAACATTGTAACTGGTTACTATATAGGACCCCCGCGACTTCGTACGCGTAAAAAGAATTTCCCGCTATTCCCCTTACTTTAACCCCTTACTAGTGCACTCCTATCCCCCTATCCTCCAAGGAATATTCCCTACAAATTCGAAGTCCCTAGGTCCAGCGGTTTCGGCTGTGTGGTGATCGATCAGCCAGTAAGTTTCTTCTTTTATATGTATATACCTATTCTTTAACTTCTGAAGCGTTATACTCCATTCTATTAGGTACTTAACTAAAAGTATACCTACTAAATAGAGGTACGCCATGTGGCACCGTTAAAAAGCAAAACAAAACTGTTTTGTCGAGCTCAACCATTTCCACACGACGGATATATCCGCACCATAGGCGCTAAAGACGGATATATCCGCGCCACAGGTTCACCGCCAGCGGCGGATATATCCATCATGGCTGACAGTGTAAAATAGACCGGAGTGTCTATGGCGTAAGGTTGAGATTAACTGGTCACATAGCCTTAAAAAGGCTAAACGTATCAATGTTCTGCTTATTTTAGCTGACGATCTATATCACGCGGATTTTTGTTTATATTTAGTCAAGTACCTACACAAATGGAGTATAATATCGAAACTTAGGATATCCATTTCACGAGTTCGGGACGAAATCGAGAAATAGAGACGGAAATAACATTTATCGATCGTCGATTTTTAAAGTAAGGCCTCTATGTATACCATCCTTTTCTAAATAATGTTAAACATTGAACAGATACAATTAAAAATAATTGTTGAGTTCCATAGTCGTAAAGTTAAGTAATTATTTGCCCTTTGTCTCGATTTCTTTCTCAGACGATCGTCTGTTAAGGAAAAAAGTAGTAATTATTTGTACAAGTTATTAACTATTCTCGCTATTAATTAATTGAAGTAAACGTGAGTTCAAACTCCCTGATATACTTTTTTTTGGAGTAAATGATTTTTTATCGTAAAAAAACATGTTTAACAAGGAATGGAGTTTATAGAAGTGGATCTAGCCTTACCAGAAAAAAAAAAACCCTCTTTATTATTTGTGTGTTCGTAAGATGCAATGGATAACATATCACAACCGCAATTAGTATAAGTACCTAGTTTTAGAAAATAATTGATAACTAGATATAATATGTATTGTATTGTATAGCTGCTCTCAACCTGATGTCGCTGTGCCCTTGCAGGGCGTCACATACACACCTATTATTCCACCTATAACTATGTTAATGTGACATGCAGTAAAAAAAATGTATTTGGACATGTTTTACACCTTTTCCGCTATAAGGCGAGTTTTCCTGGCACATGGTAATCTAAAATTTTGTTTTGTTGTAGCTAATATATACAGTGGAAACTTTTATTAAGTAGTAAAATATTTCGTTAATATCGATCATCGAAATTCACAATTTTTAAAGATTTTTCAGGCGAGTAAAGAGTTTCTATTTAGAATAACAAGCGGCGTGAAGAGCACGACCATACTATATATACAATAACCGTGTATTATAAGGTATCAAAAAGGGACAGCGCTATAGCAGTTGCATACCTTTATCCCGTTCACTGCTTGTCCAATATGATCTCTGAAATCTGATTTGATTGGATATTACTACACTTAGCTGTTTACTCGGCCCGCAATTGCCTACATCCCTGCCTAGGCAATAATGTACTATTTCTAAATAAATATGTACAATAGGAAAACTTAAAATGTTAAAACATACTAGTTTTACTCAAACTATGCTTATAATAAATGGCTTAAGAAATCGATACCGGACATAATTGAGCTAAGGCTACGTATTATAATAGTAATTATAGAACTGTTATTACCATGGCAACGCTCATTACATAATTGACTTCCCGCTTCGGTTACGCCATAGGTGGTATGTTTATAGTACGAAAGTAGAAAAAAATATAAATGATACTAAAGTCATACGAAAAGTGATCTATTTTTAATATCATAATTATAACAAACTACAACGATTTACTGTCTAGGTTCTATTAGGTTACAAGGAAAATCGTCCAATGACCTTTCTGGAGTTGAGGAAGTTGTTGTTGTTGGTTGGTTTCAGTGTATTTAGTCAAAATGTTATTGTGCTTACAAATGGAATTTGTGCGTTGTAAATTAGGTGTAAATTGAAGTAAGCACAAAGTGAATGAAGTCTCTTATAAACTAGTTCAGATTAAGCATATGCGGCTTCAAAGTGCCGTTTTTATGATTGGGTATATTTCAGGTAGGACGTATTTGAGTGTACGTAACTATAAATGGACATATTTTTTTATCATATTAGACAATTTTACAATGGGACATATTCTATTTTAGACGTTAGTTGGACAATTTATCTTGTCAATGCATTTGAAATTGTCATTTGTTCTGTGACGTACAATTTCGAGTCGTCGATTTTCCTTTTGACCCAAATGACTGTAAAACATTTAAACAACTTACAGTGCTCTTAAAAAGTCTTTCGGGTTGGATTAAAGTCGGTTTGACTCGTGCGGCGGACAAGAGCGTATAAGAGGGAGTGAGAGAGAAGAACAAACTCTAAGGGTCTTTTAAGGGTTATCGGTTATCGCACTGTATACGCGTGATCTTGGTGATTTACAACAAACTCCGAACTCGGTTCTTGAATTGAGTTGTATATTGTTTGTATTACATAGTTTGATTATAAATGCTAACTCGAGTCAATTACTGCTTGATAGAACATTATCATTATATTTAAAACACATTTTCTGGAGTCTTATAACCAAAAAGAGGCTACATCCAAAGGACGTATTTTCTTATCTTTTTATAAATGTTTGTGTTACAAAGTTGCGCGGATGCCTTTTTAATTTAGTCGCCTTTTAGTTATATGTCTGTAATATTGAATCACTTTTCAAAAAACTATAATTAGATATCTTACACAATGGAACGTTCAATTTATCCAAAAACCTTTCTCTCTTAAATGCTATCTAGTAGATCAATAGACACGAGAAATCCTCAAAATTACGCTATTAACCTGCAAATAATCTATACCGCCCAATTTTACAAAAAATACTTGCAACACTGAACAACCTAAGCTAAAGAAGTGTTGCCAGCCCTATTATTGACATTTACCCAATTCCAAATTCTAAATATCGAAGATATACCTACTTAGAAAAAAAACATTTTAGAGAAGCAGTTGCACATAACAATACATTTAAATTTAATATGAGACTCGCGGTAAAAATACATATATTATTATTATAATCTTTCTAAGTATAACCCTTAACCCTTTGAACGCCAAGAACCACTAAAAGGGTAGTGTACTGTCGTGCCTACCACGCCATCGACCATTTTAGTGGTTACAGATACAGTGCAAATGCTTTGTCCTATAAAAAGGACGTACTTGGTGAGAAAGGTAAGCATAACATAATATTTTACGATTCGTGTGATAATTATGAGTTTAGTATACCTACTGACGGACACCTAACACTGCATCAAATTGTTTGGAAATTGTTGGTAAATTCATACAGTTTAGCTATCCTCGAGTATATGAAATAAAAAATACACGTAAACATCAACAAAAAGACTACATAAACTAAGTAAAAAAACACCTTTTAATTAAACATTGATGTATTCAGTTATTATTATAAAACAATGCCAATATTATAAATTACTACTGTTACAGTAATACAAACTAATCGATGTGTCCTAAGTCATAATTCTGTCCTTTTTAAAGGACATACTAAAGCTTCAATGGGCGAAGTGTAACGTAGAGCTATTGGATCGTTCTGCCACCAAATGGGTTACCTATCGTTCAGACAAGGTCGAATTTTCGTTCCCAACTGTATCACTTGTTCGAAAATTGATAACTTACAAATTATTATTTTTCTGAATCTATTAACTTTTTAAAATGTTTAAAGAGACACTGCCCTCAAATTAAAAGGACGCATGCGATTTTGATAGTCAAAGTAAATTTAACCCCCTATCTTAATAAATAAGGTCACTAATACATACGCGATTCTATGAGACATACGCCCTTTTTTCCAAGGAGAGAAGTATCGACCTTATACGTTATAGGCGTACACCTTAACTGAGAGCCGGGGTATGTATGGGGTGCGGGGAGAGGGCAATGGTTACTATATGAGCTTTATTGTACCTCACCCCCGCACCTCATGCGGGTATGTCCCATTTGTTCCATGGAACTACTAATTTTGTATTGAACATTATGTCATAGTTCAATACAAGATGCGAAGTTCCATGGAACAAATGGGACATACCCCCTCATGCCTACCGCGGCTCAATTAAAGTTGTACAACTATAGGTTAGGTTTGTTTTACAAAAATCCTAGAAAATTCAAACAGTTAAGAAAAAAAAATACAAGTCTGACTAATGAAAGTTCGGACAAATCAAACAGTTGGGGACTTAAAGATAGGTAGAGATGTAGTAAACAATCCTTTCCCGTCGTTTTTGACGTGTAAGTTCGTATTTATCTTGCTTTCTCAGTTGGCTTATTGATGGGTACTGTGGGGCTAGACAAGTTGCCATCGGATACAAACGCTAGCGTTTGGTGACCACTGTCGCTTTGCGTTGTCATAGAAACATTTACGGAATTGACGTAAGTCACGTGATAAAAATGTCAGTCGTAACGAGTGATATATCACGTGACTTACGTTAATTCCATACATTTTTCAATGGCAACGCAAAGCGACAGTGATCACTAAACGCTAGGATTTCTATTTGATGGCAACTTGTCTAGCCCTGCTGAAGCTAATTGAGAAAGCAAGATAAGTACGAACGTATCCGACAAAAAAGCGATGGGAAAGGATTAATTAATACATCTGTAACTCACAAACTGAAATAATTAATTTGCACTCGGCACTAAACTTACAGGGCCTCTATTCCAATATCTGCAACCTTATTGCTTTTTTACGATACAAAATTTGCTATCATATTGCTACCATATTGTAGCAAAATTATTTTCAATATTAAGTCAACATCAATGTCTTGTTTAGACAGAGAATTAATTGAATAATTAAAACTTGCCGGCTCGATGTGATTAGTTATATAGATTTAATAAAGAGTAGTAAGTAAAGTCATCAATTCTTAAAGGATGGATTTCTATAGACCTTTAGGGGACCTGCGTCCTTGTTTAATAGCAGCAGAAGGTAGATTTTGCTTTAGATTTGAATAACGATGTGCCCTTTTGTCTAATTTTAGCATTCTGTAAATGTTTTACATAAAGCATGACCTTACTCGAACTAATGGGTAGTTACGTTTAAACTTGAATATATTTCTTTAAGATATTTAGGTGAAGGGTGTAATAAAAAGCATCATAAGTGCAACCATAGGGTATATATTGAATTGAAAACTATTATGGTTAATGTATCGACTCGTTATAATATAATAGTTGTGATTCACATAATGGTTAGTTACATACTAATGCTCGACTTAATACAAATCCAAACTTTCGCTCTCACTAAGATTTCGTCACAAAAAATCCTTTTCGCTTTATGTTTCTAATTAATAATTAGATTTATACAATTAGACATAATAAGGCCGGATGACCTTATACGCCGCGAACACTAACTGTGTTGGCGACTTCGATTTAGAGCAAATTCTCACATGATTAGCTAACGAAAATCTAAATTTTAAACAACTGCAATCAGTCAGATATTGAGAAGTTCTGAGAATATTTTTCATCAGGCCGATAGGTTCCATATTGGGCATTAAAAAAAAAGTGCACGTAGTAAAGGACTTAAATTAACGACGGCAATTTTTTCCATTACGTCACGACAATCCTCTCGAACCAACCTTCCTACCAAGCATTTCCACCAGTTGGAAGGTTACACCTGATTCGGTGTAACCTACCAACCCATGGGAAGATTACACCCAATCAGGTGTAACCTACCAACCAGTAGGAAGGCTACTGCAGTCAGGTGTAACCTTCCAACCAAACATTTCCATTTAGTCTTACATTTACTATCCTCATACGCCAATAGGCGGTATCTATGACCCTTTCGATCGGGACTAGAACTGGCCAAATATGACAAAATAATAAAGAAGGGTTTTTTACGGTCTTTATTTAATTTAAAGGTGTATGTGTTATAGACATAAATGATCACTATCAATGACCCTTTCGATCTGTATCATAAAACACAACTTTATTGTTATGTCATATTCGACCATTTCGATTCCCAGTTAAGGAAATGATTTTTTTTTTCAAGAATCCTATAATGCAGTATTTTTTGTTTTCAAAAATAAAAGTAAGTCTGCTTTGTGTAGAACTTGCTATTTCCAATATTTAAGGTAGTTGCCGTTCGTGTGGCGTTCGTTTTATCCACTCAGTAAAATAGTTGCTCTTGCTACAAGAGTTTTGCCTGAGATCCCACTATTTGTCTTGTAGCAGTATAGTTAATTGTCGTGACGTAATGGAAAAGTTACCAATGTTAATTTTAGTCCTTGACTATGAGTACTGTTTTTGGAAAACACCTTTATAGAAATTGATTATATTTAGATCCGACTCGACCAAAAAGTTAAGTTAAATCCAATATTACAACTGTACCAGTTATATAAGTCCTATTTGGTCGAATCGGGCCTAAGGACCTTATGTTCATTAGTTGGGTACAAAACTTCAATAGCTTGCCTTTACCGCTACTAGCCAGCCAACACGAGATCATTGAAGTGCTATACCGTAATTAGTCACATGAAATATAATAGGCTAGTGTCCTAAAATTTTGTAATTAGTCTGTCATTTACATTATCAAAAAATATTGAATACGTATTTTTTCTTTTGTCAATTAAACAAAAAATGACGAAGATAAAGTGCGTTGAAGTTTCGCGTGACGTCACGCCATGGCATGGCACACTTTATACCACGTTGTGACGTCACGAGCCCCCACTCCTTAGATGCGCTTTATATTTGTCATTTTTGATTGAATTGATAAAGCAAAAAATACATGTACAATATTTTTCGATAATCTTACTGACGGACTAATTGTTTTTTTTTTTACCCAGGACACGCCCCTATTGTTCATGATTTTAATAATGTTTTTTTAATCACTAGAATTTAACCAATACAAAGTGCAAGTATAGTTGTTAAGTAAATGCCAATGCGTTCAGTATTGATCGACCGAAATAAGTCAACATAGTAGTTTGATTGTGTCTCTTCTGGATGTTGTAGGTGGAAGGCAGACTATTGGGTTTTACAAGACAATATAGAATAGATATCAACTTTACTATTATTGTACTTCTGGCGATTAAGTTGCCGTTTAATATCCATTATTGATACCCAAAGATTTTCAATTCCAATTCCCAAATAACATAAAAATAAAATTAAATATTTATAACTGCGATAACTACAGAACGTAACACTACATGCGAACGGGTGAATTTTATTTGCCATAATTTTATAAGTCATAATCAGAGATCGGAATAGGCAGAGCTAATTTGCCTAAACTTGACGCATATTCATTCATGCGTGAGTGAGAAGGGAATACATTATTGAATGAACATGCATCAAGTTTAGGCAAATTAGCTCTGCCTATTCCGATCTCTGGTCATAATATATTATTTGTCATAAATTCGAACATTTTATTTGCCATAATTATTTTAATGCTGAAACTGTAGTTAAATTATTATTTATAATGTACCATTAATATGTATAATTGATATTACACAAGACGTATTCTACAAAGAGTAACAACTACAGAAATCGAAAAAGATTCAGAATTGCGCCAGTGTACGTTATTTTCGTATTTTTAGACTTCAAATGTTCTTTCCAAGAAAGTTACTAGTTTCAGTAAAAAACAGAAAGTGCACCAATGTTGTGGGCAAATTCGTAGGCTCCTCACCCTTAGAATTATTATAACAAGGGGATTATTTTCTTTTAACGAATAATTATGAGAAATAATATTATAACTATGGATAGGATGTTCCCTGGCATTTTTTGACTTGCGTTAAAGAAAGATAAGAAGTGAGTCCTGATATCCTCACGCAGAACAATTTATAACCTAGTACAGTATTCCCAGCTTCTGGATAGCTTTCGGCTGGCTGTCGCTATCACGCTTGCACTCGCAACTGACAGTATATTTGTCACTCGTGTATCATAGAAAAACGAAGATTGCCGATAGCTATTTATAAAATGGTAGCACGGTAGCTTCTGCCCGCGGCTTCGTCCGCGTAGATTTCGATTATCGTTATTCGCTTGGGAACTTTTAAATTTTCCGAGATGAAAAGTATAAGCTTATTATGTCTATGTCCAGAGCATAATAAGCTATCTCCATTGGATGTCTCTCAGAATCCCTAACAACGTTTCTCCTAACACATCGTTTGTCCGAATTTTCATTTAGCCTAAACTGGTTTTCAGATGAGTCAGGCCACTTTTTAAGTTTTCCAATTATATCTGCGGTTCGGTTAGGTTAGGGTTGTATTAAAAACACTAAAAAGTTTTAAAATTTAAGCGGAAATGTTTTTAGGATACGAAAATTCGAACAAACGATGCATTAGGACAAATGACGATTAGGGATTCCACAGGGGAACCTTCTCCATTTTTCATCCAAAGCCGTCAAGTCGTTGCAGCGTGAACGAGTAACAAACACACAAACTTTTGCATTTATAATATTAGTACGATTGAGTATTTGGTGTTTATAATTCGTAGTGGATATGTGTCAGGATTTACTTCTTGTCTTCGTTTCACCTTAGGTCACATTGCATTGGAGTCGTTATCAAATATTTTTAGATATTAAATAAATGATTTTACTAACAAATTTTAGGTCGTCAAAATAATAAATTTGTTGTTTTTTAAATTTAATTTATGATACATTCTTCCTTATAGTAAATAATTATACATTTAAGACAAAAAAGAGAAACACATCATCGAGAAATGAAAGATGTTTTGATAATTTCTAATGTATTCTATTTAATACAATTTAAAAATAATATAAACAATACAAAAAATATATAACATTGATTAACACTAAAACTTTTGATACAACATTTGCAACAGAAAACCATTTACACAAAAACAATTCCAACGCACCCGCAAAAAACACCAACAAAATCCCTACCTCCTTGACTTATAAAATTCCAGCAAACTCACCCATGCGAACATATCTTAACCAACATAGCTGAACCCCCGGTTCCTGCTCAGCGAAGGTCAGGGTTGTCGTTGATCTGCTTCTTCACCCGCACCAGCATGGAGGTGTACCACTGGTCGAGGCGCGAGATGCTGTCGTAGTTCTTCACGGCCTCGGTGAACCCCTCCACGTTCTGCTCTTCCAGGTGCTCGATTAGTTCCTGGGGGAATATTTTAACCTAGTAAGGGCCACCATACTACAAACAGGGAGTTTTTTGGACTTTTAATCTACCGCTCAGGTTCCATTTGTCCATATTCCCATTTCGTCCACATTTTAATCTCGGCCACATTCCCAACTCGTCCACATACCAATCCCAAATTGTCCTCTTCCTATCTCGTCCATATTTCCAACTCGTCCACATTCCCACAACTCGTCTGCATTCTTAATTAGTCCACATTCCCAACTGGTTCTCATTCCTAACTCGTCTGCAACCTAACTTGGATTGTAGGGCTGTTTTCGATATCAATTCGATCACTCGGTTGTTCACTAGTTGTTGGAAATGTGAACGAAATTGGATTGTGGACGAGATAAGAATGTAGACGAGATGGGAATGTGGACAAGATGGGAATGTGGACGAAATGGGAATGTGAACGAAATGAGAAGTGGACGAAATGGGAATGTGGACGAGGTGAGAATGTGTACGAGATAGAAATGTGGGCGAGATGAGAATGTGGACGAGACGAGAATATGGACAAACTGAACCTGAGCGGAATCTACCATCAAGGCCCAAAAGTTCAATTAAGTTTATTCGATAATGCCATTTCGTCCCTTTACTTTCTCAACGTCATCTGATAGAATAGTTAGATAGAAAAAACACTCAGGTTCCAAGGTTAATAAAGACTACTTTGCTATCAAAATATTTGATCATAATAAGAGGTTGAGAAAGTAAAGGGACGATTTTCAGTTTAAGAAGATAGGAAAATATACCTTATTCCACAGTAATTGTTAGATTATTTTTGCAAGTTATGTTTTACTTAACTTTTCCAGTCGCATATTTACCTATAGTCTATGTCAATTGAAATTGGCAAAGATGTAAACAAATTATTACGGTTTGACACATAACCTCCAATATTCATTGAGCGTGTTTTTATTTAAAATAACGTATAATTAATAGTTTTTTTCATCTTGAATTTTACATTAAAGTAATAATCAAGTGTATAAATCATTGTAAAGACCTTTTTTGATCTTAAAAAGTACGTGATAAACGAGTAATAATGGTAAATTGGTTCGTTTGGCTTTGTTTACATCTTTGCCAATTTCGATTGACACAAATTATATCCAGATTGCTCCCCAATCGCAGATGTTCCCAGTTCCAATTAATTCGAAATTGGCTTCAACGGCCAAAACGATCAGAAATAGGAGCCCCGCAAAAGCGGAGCTTTGTCGGCAAGCGACGTGCGATGGGATAAAGGCGTCAAAGAAATAACACAACTGTGAAAACGCAATTGGGATAAAACATCAATGGAAGTTCGGCTACTTGCGGTTTCTACCACGGTTAAAATATTTGGCAAGTTACATACATGACATGATGACATGATGTTGCAATTGTGATGATCTCGGGATAACTGATCAGTTTATAATCTTTAGTATCATGAACAATAATACCAGTTTTAAAGTTATCCCTCCGTCCACTAGGATCCATTGATAGGATCCATTAAAGCGGTCAAGTGGACTGTTTGTACATTCAAATCCATTAATGGAGTAGAGTGGTTTTATTGTACCTATACTTAAATCTATTTGGATTCGTTTACACTTTTTAATATTTTGGAATCCATCAATGGATTCTGTTGCACTCTTAATTACACTTCGATCCATCAATGGATTTTATTAAACTTTTAATACACTTGATTCCAACAATTGATGGATACTCGCTTACTCGTGGACATTTAGTATCTATTAATGGATCCCGGTATATAAAAAGTTCAATAGAATCCATTAATGGATCTTTGTAGATTTCACCGTATATTTAAATCCATTGATGGATCCCAGCGTCATAAAAAGTGTAAATGAATCCAAATGGATTTAAATGTACATTATATCCCACTCGACTCCATTAATGGATTTTAATGTACAAAAAGTCCACTTGACCCCATTAATGGATCCTGTCAATGGATGCTAGTGGACGGAGGGAAAGTTATAGGTAAGTACCTGCACTAACAAACAACAACTGCTTGCTATGAAGGAGTGGGGACTTCCTGACACAGGTATTTCTTCCCTACTAGGAAGACACAACCCAGTTGTCATACTTGTGATTCGCATTTATGAAATAAATTATTTTCTTTTTATTTCATTTTCAACTGACCTGAACGAGCTTGCACTCTCTCGTGTCGGCGAAGGCGGGGTACAGCGCGCAGTACTTCTCGATGGCGTGAGAAGCGTTGAGCACGTCCACGCAGAGGTGGCACAGCGCGGCGCGGAACATGTATTCCTTAGCGCTGTACTTCAGCAAGCTGTTGTCCAGGGACGCCTTGGCGATCTGAATGAGTAATTAAATAGATATAAGGGAAACAATCTGATGTGAATGGACCTAGTCCCAAATCTCTGCTTTATATCTTCAACACGAAATTATAATTAACAGATTCTTATACTCCGCGTATTAAGCGGCAGTACAGCGGCAATTGAGGGTCAAAAGTTAAAATACAGCTTTAAGACACATTTTTGTTAAAAAAATTGCGTGTCTGAACCCCGACCAAGCGCCGGGGTTGGCCGTCGCTATTGACGTTCCGCGCGCGTCTGTTGTTGCAGCCAGTCGGCCGTGAAAATTAAGAAAATGCCTCGTTGCGTGATAATTAACTGCAATTGCCCAAAAAAGCGACGACTTTGAATCGATTTTGCGCGGAAAACGGGGAATTCAAATCACTTATTCGCTCGCCAGTCCCAGTTGGTAGAAAAAAGTGACACGGTTTGTTTTCATACAGATTGAGGTGTTTACGTTGGGCGCCTGTCGTATCGCATAACGTTTTTTGTCCTAAAAATGTTTGGCCGAGAATGTTTGGCATACTGTTGAATGGCATACTACTCGTTTGTCCTAATATTTTTTGCGCATACTCATTTAACGTCCTAAAGCAAGTTTGTCCTAATATTGATAACTCTAAAGTCTAATTACCTAAAGCATTAATATTCCTAACATGAATTGTCCTAATAATTATTTTGCCTATTATTAAACTGGCTATAATTACAGCACCTAAACTAAACTATGGTAGGCGTGAAGTCAGAATCGTTACGTATTCTACCTTCAGGCAGGTCAGATTTCGGTTAGGTTAGGTACGACGACGAGCGAAGCGAGGAGGAGTGTTAGGTAGAACTGTGACCCTAACGAGCGAGCGAAACGCCAGAACCAACGAGTTTGACAATATGACATGACAATGTAGTCAAAACAATTGTAGCACATTAAATATTAGGAATATTACAATTATGCACATCAATCATTCGACAGTTGAATCTTAGCCACATCAAACGATAGGACAAATAATATTTAGGATAAACGATAATAGGAGCAACAATTTCGGACAATCAAAAATATGCGGAACAAAGTGTATGCCATACGTTATTAGGACAAAAGACGTTATGCGACACAACGATAGGACTAATAATTGTATGCCATTCGATATAGACCCGTTTACGTTATCTACGTGTATTTATATTTTGTGGTAAAAAGTAGTCTAACGATAACACGAGGTCGCAATGAGACACAACTGAGCTTTACCCTCTTTTTGGGCAGTCAGGCCCTCAATTCTACTAAGTAGGTAAAACCAACAAGAGGTCATCTCACACGCCTCTCACACGCCTCTCACACGCCTGCCAAGCTGGCGGCGGGTTCTAAGCCCGTGACGACGCATTGGGCCTTTAGTGAACTTTGCCGTCTATCCCACTAGCCCCATTGAGTTGTCCCATAATGGGACAACTGAAACTTATCCGTCACAGTAGTCCCATGGGACAAATGGCACTAATATTTTCATTTTATTTTTGTACCAAAAGTCCCATTACCGTCATCACCACGGAATAGAAAAAACAGTGGAAGTGGCATGAGCTTCACTTAGTATCAGACCTGTTGTCGCCAATACTCAAACTATCATAAAAACAACACGCCACCATGGACAATGTTTTTGGTGCAGCTATAGTTTTTACATTCCAAAATAGCACAATAAGGCATGCTTCTGGATTTATTTCCTATATTAGAAATATTGAAATATCGAAATAAGCGATCGCGGCAAAAGTATGGTAGGTTATGCGGAACTCCGCATAGCCGTGCCACACGTTACACGCCCACTTGAAACTTCTACTGTTTTTTCTGTTCTGTGGTCATCACCGTATGAGTGAAGTTCAAAAAGTTGGAACGCCGTTAGCCAGAAATCAATTGGATAGTGTCGACATAGCTCCGCCATGGCGGAACTCCTTTTTGTGTGTGGTCTGGCCCTTCGGACCTGATGCAAAACTAACAACCTAAATCTACCTGGGACTTTTGAAACAAAAATATTAGTGCCACTTGTCCCACGGCATGGGACTACTGGGAAGAAATCGTCTCAGTTCACGGGACCACTCAATGGTACTAGCGGGATAGATGTGAATTTTATACTTGGGCAATAATTCGCAGTTTCTTATGCCTAATATGGACGGACCCTTAATGTCCAGTTCGGCTCGGTGGCGTAAGATGCCGACGACGTCGGGGATGCGTTTTTGGACCAAGGAGTCACCAAGAAATACTGGGGTCCGTTCATTTGACCGAAATACGTTTGGCCGAATGAGTCGTTTGGCAACTGTTTCATTTCCCAACCCGCTTATATTTCTGTAACTGCAAATATTTCAGGATTTATTTTTGTACCATTGTGTAGACCCTATAGGTTAGGTTAGGTTAGCTTTTATAAAAAATCTGAAATATTTACAGTTACAGAAATATAAGCTGGTTGGGAAATTAAGCAGTTGCCAAACGACTCATTCGGTCAAACGTATTTCGGTGAAACATTAGTGAACCAGAAATACTAACACCGCCAGCTGTTCTTTGCTGTACGAAGAAAGTTGTAGATAGTTAGTTACCTGTTCGTATATCTGCACAGCCTTGTCGTAGTGCTCGAGCTGGGCGGCGTACTGCGCCAGCTTGAGCATGCACTTGTTGGCTGAGGACGTGGACTCCTCGCCGCGGAAGTAGTCTGCCGCCTGTTCGTAGTGCTGCATGGCGCGGGCCAGGTCCACGCATTCTGTTTCGTACAGCTCGGCTATGTTCTGTAGAGGCAACACAATATGAATGGGAATATGCATGGATTTTTTAAATCGCATTTCCCAGCAAAATATGAAAAAGAGATCACCAAAAGTGAAATTAAAATTAAAATCGGCCAAGAAATACGGATGATACAAGCATTTTAAACTGCTAATTATACAGCGATTAGACCAGAGATCCGATATGCACTGTGACGTGACGTCACTGACGTCATGTAACAGATCAGCCATATTATTATAAACTCCCATATTAAGTTGTTTTGCTAGAAAGAGATATAAACAAATCTTTGCTGGCTTATATCTTGGTTACTTTCATAGCTATTTAAAAAATGTTCTTTCTCTACTAACTGTTTGTTACATAAATCAGCTTTTATTGAAGCTGTGAAAGAAAGTCATGATCATGAATATTTCTTATTGAAATGTAATCTTTAGCCACTCTAAGCCACTAGGCCACCGACGCTCTTCAGAAATAGTCTACGGACACTTAAAGCATCTGCTTCTTTATACAGACCCTCTGTAATGAAGCCGGGGTTACGCAGAGATACCTTTAATACACGTTTTTTCGTGGTTCTACTATATTTGTCCTATTGCTCAAAAAGTGCACCTAGATTTGATCACCAAACACTAACTGTAGTTGTAAAAGTAGGTAGGCTAGGTTCGTTAGGTATCTTCAGATGCCCGAAGGGCACACCACCCAGAAACATGAGCCCCGCCCTTGGGCCGAAAGTCAGTAGGACTAATATAGTAGGACCACGAGAAAACGGCCCCTTTAATACCGCTGTTTGATCTCTCTCCAGGGGTATTATATTCGATTTTGCAGTAATTTAAGACTGGCAAAGTGCCAGATAGACAAGTTTCATCAGTTGCCTGCAGGCGGAAATAAATTATAACTTAAGTCATACCTGATGCTGCTTAGCGGCTACCGTGAAGCGACCCATGTCCGTGTAGATCTCAATCGCCTTCAGCAAGCAAGATACAGCCTCTGTAACAATATGACGTAGGTGAAGGCAAGGCGTTCTTTGTGCATTATATTATACAGACCTTCATATCGTTATGAAAGATAACGTCTCTATGTCAGGAACGATAATTAAAATAACTAAATTGGAAAGGTCCTTGCAAGCGTGAACAGTCCGGACCCCACAGACAGCACCCGTTCACGATTATGAAGCGTTATAGAACTTATAGAACATATAACACATCGATATGAGGTTCATATCGTTATGATGAATACCGGCTATGGATCAGAGTTTCATAGCGCGTGAATAACGATATAATTTAATTATAAAGTTATCGTAAAATAGCACTATTTGAAGGTATGATATTATTTATTATTAGGTACAGATTATTACGATGATGATATTATAGACGAGATTGACGACGCGTTGGCCTAGTTGGTAGTGAACCTGCCTACGAAGCTAACGGTCCTGGGTTCAAATCCCGGTAAGGACAGATATTTGTGCGATGAGCGCGAATATTTGTTTCTGAGTCATGGTTGTTTTCTATGTATTAATGTATATATTTCTCTATATAAGTATTTATATCGTTGTCTATTTCCCATAGTACAAGCCTAGAGCTTAGTTTAGGACTAGGTCAAATTGTGTGAGATCGTCCCTTGATATTTATTTATTTATTTTTATAAATATTTATTATTATTTATTAATAATAGTCCAATTTCCGTAGCCAGCTAAAGGCTCAGTTTCATTGGTCGCATGCTTGTAGCAATCCATTGATGGGTTGTTTCAACATTTTTCAGCCGAGAGCTATTGCAGCGACGCAATGTATCATGAACGCATACGCAAAACTGAGCCTTTAAGGTTGAACCGCACTAGAGCGGCGCTGCAGCGGAGCGGCGCGGCGCGGCAAAATATTCTCGGGGATTCAACTGTGTCGCGCCGCGCCGCGCCGCTTCACTGCAGTACGCTATAGTGCGTTTTATTTCATAAGAAACAGTGGCAAGAATATTTTTCTTGCCACCGTTTGCGACGCGCCTCTCCGCTGCAGCGCCGCTCTAGTGCGGTTCAACCTTAATAGTTATTTTCAATATTCCAGCGAGATTGAACGCACGCTCTTGATAAGCTAATCAGGTTTAACACGCTGACTCGATGATAACAGCAATGATGTAACATTGCAAAATATTTGTTTACTAAAAATCACTTCCTAATCATACATTATGTACCGTCGAGTGCGCAAAAGATTCCACAGAGTGAAAGGAAATCTGACAGGACAGTACTTAGATAAGGCTAAGTAATGTCCGCGACTTTGTCTTTGAATTAGTTTATTTCTCCCTTCGAATTATCCCTCTGTGGTTGTTTGTTTACATCACAAAATAAATACACTTACTAAACGTCATAATAAAGACTGTCTTTTGGGTATGAGTGACGATTTTTAACCGACTTAAAAATAGGGGGTTCTGTTATCGGCTGTATGGAAAGTTTTTTTTTTTTGTTTGAAATGTATAGTCCCGAGGTGGTCTTATTGTCACCAAATCGAAATTTGCGATAAGAGGATCCATGAGGGATTGAGGGAACTTCTCAAATATTATAGACATACACACCTATAGCTATTTTGGTATTTCCAGTATTTGCATTCAGAAAGTATCATTTGGTAAAGTGGGACTGATGATGAAGATCACATATAGCCACCGGAACTCCTTAAAGGTACCTATTTCAAGGGCGATAAGATATCTCAATGAAGATAGTTGAGAGACTGACTTTCCCGCGGCTTTGCTTGCGGCCAGTTTGAAATGTCCTATAGTTTCTTATTAATCGAGAAGTGGGATACAGAATAACATATTGGGCGAAGCAAAGCATTCTATAAAATTATTTCGGTGATTCAAGGGAAAACCGTTACCACCACTTGCTCATTTCAATTACAAAAATAAATAGCTTACCATTAGCATCACACTTCTTGTAGCAATTCGACGCGTCCACAAAGTTGGTAGCGGCGTCGTGACGGACGCCGGCCTTGAGGTGGAGCTGGGCGGCGTTGCAGAAGGCCTGCCCCGCCTGAGCCCATTTCTTAGCCATCTTGAACAGGTTGCCAGCCCGGAGGTAGCAGTCGACCGCCTCTTCTACTTTTGAGGAGCCACTGGAGATCATGGATTATTTTACACACATACATTAAATCACGCCTGTTTCCCAGAGGGGTAGGCATAGACAACTTCTTTCCACCTGCTATGATCCTGAGCCTGACAAATCTCTCTCGCCTCTTCCACATTCATGCATCGAGTCATGCATGCACGTCGGTTTTGGTACTTAAAATTCGGTCCTTTTCCAGTATTTCTCCGATTTTATTCGAAAAACCCTTCCACTCACTTTCACTCACTTATGGATAAATTTGATTGATTGAGATCTGTACCTATCTAACACTATGTTGGATAATATATTGTTGCTGCTGACTGTACAGATTGTATTTTTTTAAGTAACCATTTATTTAAGATTTATTTAGATGATAATTATGTTTAACATGAGTTTATGCTTATAAGCGACAAATAAAATTGGTTTATTAAATAATCTTGAACTTCTGATTCTTTGTGTGATAAACTTGAAAAAATTGCTGATAATCCAGGCAGGCATGACAAGAAATAATTTTGCTGTTATAATAAACCTACTTACTGACTTTTAACTTAAACTTTGTTGTTTTTAGCTAAGAATCAAGTGTAAGTAGGTAGGTAGCATAACATTGTGAAATATCTATTATTACCCCTTACTAATAAACGTTGAGTAATGGTGATATAGCTATACAATGTTTTGTCCTGATCTGTCAGTGATTGACAGATAAGGACAAAACATTGTATAGCTATATCACCGTTACTCAACGTTTATTAGTAAGGGGGTAATATTACAAAGAGGAAAGATTTGATTCTTTGTTTGCATTGAATATGCTCCGAAACTACTGGACCGATTTGAAAAATTCTTTCACCATTAGAATCCTACATTATACCTTATGAACATAGGCTATGTTTTATTTTTCTGCGCGGGCTGTGTTGCGGGGAACAGCTAGTATGTTATAATTTAATTAATTTAGAATGTTGCTGTAAGCAATTAGTTATGTCAATAAATTTTATTTAAACTAACAAATGAAAAAAAAAAGTGAAAAGAGGGTGGAGACCCAAACAGAAACATTGTTTTTTTAAATTAATTTCTTTTTGTTTGTATCGTTCGGTTTTATTTGGTATGATTATAAGTCCTGAAGAAAAACAACAAATACTATTAATGGTCAAATGTGAGTTAGGCTCGCGCTGATTTGTTTTTAAATTGAATTCTATTAGTTTCTCTCCTCTTTCATTTCTCGTGCCATAGCAATAGGTTTTTATCAAAGGTTCCTCTTCTGTTAGTCCTTGGCCGATCTTGGCATTGAAGTCGCCCATTATTATGATGTTTTTGTGTGCCGCCTCTACTGCAGTGTTGAGTGTGTTATAGAATTTTTCTATTTCCTCGTCTTTGGCTGTTTCAGTTGGAGCATATACTTGTATTATTGATAGTTGATAGTTGTCGAATTTTAAGTTCACTACGGCCACACGTTCAGATAGGCCAATGAAGTTTTCAAGGTTTTGTTTTATGTGTTTTTTAAGTAAGAAGCCAACTCCGAACTGGCCTGGTGTTTCTCCTTTGTAGTATAGTATGTAGTCAGGGTATTCATCTATAGATTCACCTTGTCTTCTCACCTCCGCTAAGCCTATGATGTCGTGTTTGACTGTTTTCACTGCTGTTTTCAATTCTATTAATCTTTCATAGCTTGATAGTGTCCTTGTGTTGTATGTTGCTATGTAGAGTTGGGATTGGTTGTATTGTTTTGATGGTAGTTTGACTTTGTTAGTCTCTGGAAGGTTGCGGTCATTTTTCCCCACGGCGACCGCTTTCCGGCTTGGGGTATTTTCTTTCTGTTTTATACATTTCTTATGATTCTGTGTGGTCCGGTTGGCATTTAATTGCTAGTATTTTCTTGCATTTGGTGATTCATCGGTCTTGGGCAGCGAATTAGATCGATTTCTCATCATATCAAAGGCGTTGGCCCTGTTTATTTTGCCATCTATGGTGGCTTGTTGCTTCCTTGGTTGGCTTTCCTGTTGAGGTGATCCTGAGGGCATTCTTTTCCTGTTATCTTTTTCTTTGTTCCCTGGCTTCACTACCAGCTTATCGTAATTTATATAAGCTGTGTTCCCCTTCTCCCTTTCTTCACGTACTTTCACTTGCAAGTTCTTTCTTTTGTTTTGGATCTCACTGGGGTAATCTTCACTTGCATATATTTCGTTAAATTGTTTCTTCGCTTTCATAATCTCTCTTTTCTTTATTTCTCTAACAAATGAAACTCTGACCGGCCTTCCCTTTGTCTTGTTATCCACGTTTATCCTACCAACCCTGTGTATTTTGTTGATCTCGCTGTATGAAAGATCTATTTTTAACTCAGTTTGCACTTTCTCTTTCACTTTATTAAATAAATCCTCTGTTGAGCTTTCATCTTCCTGAATGCCAAAAAGTATTATGTTGTTTTCTTTCTCATTTTTTTCTAAATTGTATATTTTTTCTTCTAATTCCGTTATTTTAGACGAGAGTTTCTTATTTTCTTCTATTAACGGCGATAACTTGTCATCTAAAGTCCTAGTTATAGATGTGTGGAGTTCTTGTTTTAGATCTTGCGATTGTTGCGTGAGTTGATTATTCAATTCAATTTTTAAGCTGTCAAATAATTGCTGCAGTGAGGGATTCATTTCTTGCGTGTAACGGAACGTTGTTGGAGTTCGCGTTTGGCAGCACTGTGACACTGTCAGTAATGTCACTTCTTTTTGTCTGTGGTGTTTTGACAGTTATCTTGTAACCTCAAAATGTGCGGTTATAATCCTATGCACTCGATTATCACGTTATTTCTTTTCTGGTGAAACTTTTATGGTGAATGTTCGCATTGCTGCCCGTTAGGTGGGAAACAATCGGATTTTTAGGTGGCACTGATAGTTAAATATTTTATTTTCACTAAATAGCACAGAGCAATCGTTTCGCGTAATCACTGTTTGATTTGATTCTTTGTTTGCATTGAATATGCTCCGAAACTACTGGACCGATTTGAAAAATTCTTTCACCATTAGAATCCTACATTATACCTTATGAACATAGGCTATGTTTTATTTTTCTGCGCGGGCTGTGTTGCGGGGAACAGCTAGTATGTTATAATTTAATTAATTTAGAATGTTGCTGTAAGCAATTAGTTATGTCAATAAATTTTATTTAAACTAACAAATGAAAAAAAAAAGTGAAAAGAGGGTGGAGACCCAAACAGAAACATTGTTTTTTTAAATTAATTTCTTTTTGTTTGTATCGTTCGGTTTTATTTGGTATGATTATAAGTCCTGAAGAAAAACAACAAATACTATTAATGGTCAAATGTGAGTTAGGCTCGCGCTGATTTGTTTTTAAATTGAATTTAAATTGGAACAGAATGTAATAATAACTATTGTGTGCCCGCACGGTACCCTCGGTGCGCGAGTCCGAGTCGCACTTGACCGGTTTTTTAGTGCATTAAGGTCCAAAAACCTTAAAATATGTGTAATTCTGAGTCGCACCAGACTATTTAATTTTTCATTTTCTTCAAGTTCAATCAATTACATTTAAATACTGTTTTGTGGTCTTTTTATTATGCCAAAGTCAAGCCACATTTAAAAAACCTACAATCCACCATACAACCTGACACGTTTAATACTTTGTTGACTTGTAGCAGAAAATGAGGATAATGTTGGTTATTTGCATCACAAAAACAAACTCTTATCTCAGAAAATTCAGATACTTGCATAATAAAAATAAGTACATAATTCCTATTTGTGTCTAAGCATATGAGAGGTTTTTTAATAATCAATCCTATCAAGTTTCAGTTTGAAGTTTCTCTATCCTTTCCTGTCCTACTAATATTATAATTGCAAACGTTTGTGTGTGTGTGTGTGTGTGTTAGTTTGTTACTCCTTCACCAGGCAGCTTATACACTGGTTTAACACATAGGCTACTTTTTATCCTGGAAAATTTAAAAGTTCCCGACAGAATAATGATAATTGAAATCTACACAGACGAAGTCATGGACAGAAGCTAGTTATAGAATAAGCTATGATACTTTTTTTTAATATGCACTATTGCTAGAAATTTAAATGACTGAACAGTATGACAGATAAAGACAATATGTATAAATAACAGCTGTTAACAAGCACTCAAGGAAGCAGCATGTATGGATATGACTTTCTAAAGAATAGATTACCAACAATAATATACTAATCTAAATATTCCAGCGAAGTATTCTAGTTTTTAAGAACAAAGAGAACAATAAATAATAAGTAATAAATAATCAATAGGAAACATTTCAGATTTAATATATTAGAAATGTGACAAACAACACGCACCAAAATAACATTTACATGCCAAAGAGAGTTGAGGGATAATTTCATGTTCTTCCTAGTTCCTTTTCATTAGACTGTACATAAAATATTCTCAAATATTCGAAAACCCGTACACTAAGTAGCTATAAAACTCGATAGACAATGCCTACGTTAGCAGCAAAATTAACAGTCATTCATTTCAGAGGAGGCTCATACCGAGTCATAAAGATGACACATTTTCACGTATGCTAATTGATTTTGCTAAGGTAATTATTTGTTTTTACTTTAAAGATAATGGTCACATCGATATAATGTATATACAGGTTTATAATACAGCCATATAGAATATTTCAATAGTTATAGGCGATTTCTTAAATGACTAAGGAGTCATTGTACTCACCCAAAAAGAGACCCGAGAAAGGTCTTTGAAGAACCCAACTTTTTCTCCGCTTCCGCCATCAACTGCATCGCTTTTTGTTCATTATCAGCCATTTTAGTGGCTTAATTACACTAACCAGTATAGAAATATATTGCAATCTCAACAAATCCAAGAATTATTGACAAAATGTCGTCACCAGCAAAGTGCGAAAACCAGTCGCTGTCATCGATTGATTTGGTGTTGCCAGCTAGTTTAACTTAACTGTTTCGTTCAGAAATTATATAAAAAGCAAACTTTAAGAAACCCGACTGCATTTTTTTATATTGTCATCGATACAAGATAAAAAAAACTCCTTAACTGTTCTTTTTATTCAAAATACTTTGATTAAAATATTAAAGCGTATAACACTCTCAGCACAAAGACTAATCTAACGACACCTCACTCTTCGCAATCGGTCAAGCCGTTTAGGCTACAGGACACGACAAAACGGGGACATACAAACATACATACACGCGAAAAATATTACCCTCTTTCTGGGTCAGTCGGGTAAAAATGAAACAAGCAAATATTAACAATACTAACATTTGAAAAAACACTGAGGCAATTTTTAGACTATTTTCTTTGAGCGCTCACCCGAGACACAAAGAACCACATTGCTTTTTACGCCCCGTATTTCTTTTTTAGTTTTCAATCTGGATTTAAGACTGATATTTCCATACTTACTTAGGTACATGTAAACCCGATGACGATGTATATATTATCGGAAGGCGATAGAATCTCCGCTATACTTACTTAACGTAAACCTACGTGTTGGGACTTAATTTGTTCTTGATAAGCAGCTAATGACTGTAAAAAAAGGAGGAAGGAGGAGGAAGGAAAAGGAAGGAGGAGGTGGAAGGGAGGAAGGGCAACAAAAGCTTGTCCCAAAAATAATTTAAATGTTGTTTGCTTACAAAGTAGTACGTCATATAGGTACAGTCGAGTTCATAAATTAATGTTGAAACTGCCATATATATAAATTATCACAGTAGTTAATGTGACAAGGTACTAAAGCGTATTAGTGGGTTTAAAGTGTTGTGTGTGTAAGTATATTGTGTGTGTGTGTGTGTGTATTTATTAACTCGACTGTACATAATATATGCTTCGATATCGTGACTACACAACGTTGACGCTATGACTACAAGCTGTCATTGTAATGTCAGGTGAATAAGAGCGGTCATAATGTCATCAATATGATTACGATATCGAAGTAATATGGTTTAATGAATAGTTAATACAAATACAGGCTACGATTGGCTAAAATAATGTTGTCGATTACCATGTCGGAACTTGTTAGTGGAGTGTCGTATGTTCAATCTTTGCCAAATGAGGGTAGATGAATTTATTCCCCACTAATTTGACGGTGCGCCTGTCCCTCGCTTTGGCTGGTAATCTTGCGCTGGAGACGCTACCGTGCGGACGTTCCGTATTTCGTGTGTGCTTGTGTGAGCTTCCGAAAGACCTGACCCTCGTTCTGGTCTCCGTACTACTAAAGAACAGCCGTGCTGTACTGTGTTGTTGAGCTCGTAGCTCCAAACCCTCAAACAGGAGCAAGCCCCCTGGATCAATTCGCCGCGGTGCTCGCGCTGTGACCCATGTGCTGAGCTGGTGCTGGTGCCGGAAGGTTAGTGGAGATTTTCATACACTCGTATTTGGCAAGGGTTAATGCTGCTCCTCATAAAAAAAAATACAGTCCACATTTTATGTATAAAGCCAAAAAACTAGTGACGTTTAAGTTGCATCGGCAACATTTTTTGGCCTTCGAACCTTGATATAGCTTAATTTAGTATATTTATATTATAACGTACCTTACGTTAAGAACTTGTCGTACAAGTATCATAATTATATTGAAATTATTTTCATAAGGTGTAAAATATATTTCGTTTAGTAACTCGTGAAGGTAGATTCAAAATGCCTCCGAAGAAAGATCTAGAAAAACTCAGTACGTTAACAACACGTAAAGAAAGGATATTTCAACGTTTACAAAACATATTTGATTTGATTGGCACTGTATCCGATTCAGATTCAAAGCAGATATTTTTACTTCGTGCCTCTGAGGCCGAGGAACTCAGAATTGCATTTGAAAAACATGTTTTCCAAATTTTTGAGATCGAGTCTCAAGATGATCCTGAGGCTAACCTTGGTAATAACGAATTAAATTCTTTCGATGAAATGTATTTTCGTATTAAATTGCTATCAGCGAAATTACAACCTAAAGACGATGACAATAAAGATCAAAATTCTCAGTTGAGCTCGGGAATACAGCCGCGCCTACCTAAGTTAGAATTGTTTTCGTTTGACGGTAACATTGAGGAATTTACAACTTTTTACGAGACATTTTGCTCGTTGGTGCACGATAAACCTCACATCTCAAAAATAGACAAGTTTCATTACTTGATATCGTGCACTAAGGGTTCCGTGCTGAATATAGTTAAGAGCCTTCCAATCACGGCTAGCAACTATGACGTGGTATGGAAAAGCCTACTCGATAAATATCAAGATAACCGAATGCTTGTGGGTCGGTACCTAGATAAAATGATAAATTTTTCCCCGTTAAATAAGGAGTCCTCTACTCATTTAAGTTCGTTTATAGAAACATTCGAGCATTCTGTTCGCGCGATTGAGTCTTTAAATATTCCGAACTTAAGCAGTTACGTTTTGTGTCACATTGCATTAAGGGCATTGGACCCGCAAACTAGAAAATCTTTCGAACAAAAACTTGATCAAACATCGATTCCATCATTCACACAATTGATGACATTTGTTCATAATCAAATAAAAGTACTCGACCATTCGGCTTTAAATTTAGTTAATCAAAATGATAATAATACACAACAAAATAAGCGACAGATAAATAATAACGCTGAAAGTAAATTTAATAATAAATATGAAAAGACCAATTTAAGGAATTTTAGTTCGCATACATCTGCAGTGCGTAATAAATTATCTTGTTTACATTGCGGTGAGAGTCACATGCTTTTTCGCTGTGATCGATTTCGTAAATTGTCCAGCCATCAACGTCTCAACCGTGTTGAGGCCCTCAAGCTATGTAAAAATTGTCTTAAACCTAATCACTCTGCAAATGAATGCTCTAGTTCCTTTAAATGCTTCATCTGTCAGCTACGCCATCATACATTGTTGCACGTCTATACGTCGTCAGACGTGTCGAGCCCCGCGCCCGCGCTCGCGCCCGCCTCCGCGCCCTCGCCCGCGCTCGTGCCTGCGCCGTGCGCGCCCGCTGTGGCCCGCGGGAACGAACTCAACCATCACGCGGCGGCAACGAGTGACTGCACGTATACTGTAGTCCTAGGCACGGCGGTCGTACACGTCGTCGACTCGATGGGCAGTCAACAGCCGTGTCGTATTTTGATCGATTCCGGTGCACAATCTAACTTTATCTCAGTTGATTGCCTGCAACGGTTAGGGTTGTCAACACGTAAGTGCCCGTTTAATATATTTGCGTTAGCGGGTGAGAATGTTAAAACTTTTGGAATGACGTCATGCGTTGTATCACCGAGACATAGTGCCGGCCCGAGTTTCCACATTGATGCGGTAATTTTGCCAAAAATTACCTCGGACCTACCTACCGTACAGATTCCGGTTAAAATTGCCAAAAATTATGATAACTTGTTTTTGGCTGATCCAAAATTTTACCAACGTTCACCTATTGACATAATTTTATCTGGGGACGTATTCCCACACGTATACACGGGTAATAAAATTAGTTTTAATTCTGATATACCGACCGCGTTAAATAGCGTGTTCGGTTACGTAATAACTGGACGGCTGGCCGTGCCACCCCCCAGTGATGTCGATGTCGTAGCGTCTACCACATCCCTAGTGTCGTACACTGTCCAAGATAATATTCTCAATGACACTCTAAAGATGTTTTGGGAGATGGAATCTTTGCCGTGCGATATTCCATTAAATCCGTTGGATCAATTGGCCGAGAATATATATGACAAAGATCATTATCGTGACGACACGGGTCGTTACGTTTCACCAATTCTGATTAATCCAGAGCACAAGCCCCTGGGCGACTCGTACGCCGCCGCCGAGCGCCGCTTGTTGCAGGTGGAGCGCCGCCTGGCCCGCGCGCCGCCCCTGCGCGACGCCTACGCTCAGTTCATGCGCGAGTACGAGGCGCTGGGCCACATGGCGTTGTACGAAGGAACTGAGCCATCTCGGTACTTCATACCGCACCATTGTGTGCTGCGACCTTCTAGTACAAGCACCCCCTTAAGGGTGGTTTATGACGGTTCATCGAAAACTAGTACTGATGTGTCATTAAACGATATTCTTTTGACAGGTCGAAAATTACACCAGGATATTTTTAAAATTATTAGTAACTTTCGATTATACGACGTATGTTTTTCTGCTGACGTGTCAAAAATGTATCGGGCGATCCTTATACGCCCTGAAGACCAGAGGTACCAGCATATCCTCTGGCGCTACTCGCCATCCGAGCCCATACGTATTTACGAGTTAAAAACAAATACGTACGGTCTTCGCAGCGCACCGTATGTCGCGGTGCGCACGCTGCACCAGCTGGCGCGCGACGAGCAAGCGAGCTTTCCTAACGCCTCTCGGATACTTCTCCAAGGGTTTTATGTCGATGACTTACTTTGGTCTTGCCAAACAGAACCAGAAGCCTGCACGGTCCAAGACGAACTGATGTCCCTTCTTAAATGTGGCGGTTTTGACCTCAAAAAGTGGGCGAGTAACTGTCCTAACCTTTTAACCCGAATTCAATCTGACCAAGTTACGACAATTAATTTCCAAGACGATTCGTTATCGTCATCGGTAAAGGTTTTAGGTTTAACCTGGTTACCAGCCTGTGATTGTTTTTCATTTAATTACAATTTGAAAGATGAATATTTTACTAAACGCTCGGTACTGAAGCTTCTTGCAAGCATTTTTGACCCCGTTGGTTTTATTTCGCCGTGCACATTTGTCGCAAAATGTATTATGCAAGACTTGTGGAAACTAAATCTCAGCTGGGATGATCAGCTTCCCGATGAGTTACGAAATAATTGGAGCAAATTCATAACTGAGTTGCCGGCATTATCTGATTTACGAATCGAACGTCACGTACTTATTCCGAATTTTAAAACTGTTCAGTTAGTTGCATTTTGCGATGCCTCAAAGCTAGGGTTCGCTAGTTGCGTGTATTTACGTAGTGTTGACGACAAGGGAAACGTAAAAGTAAGGTTATTGACTAGCAAATCTAAAGTCGCGCCAATAAAGCCCAGTTCGATTCCCCGTTTAGAATTAATGGCCGCCGTTCTGCTATCGAAACTTGTTAAATTTGTCGTACAAAATATTAACGATTTTGAATTGCCTATAATCGCCCTAAGCGATTCAACCGTTGTTTTATCATGGCTTCAAACACCGCCATATAAATTAAAATTATTTGTGGCTAATCGAGTTAGTGAGATAACTGACGTCGTCCCGCCGAGCTGTTGGTTCCACGTGAATAGCGAAAATAACGCTGCAGATATGTGCTCGCGGGGCGCGCTGCCCGGTCAGCTGGTCGCCCGGTGCACAGAGTGGCTGCACGGCCCCGCGTGGCTGACTGACGACACTTCCAACTGGCCTACTAACAATTTTTATGTAAAAAACTATGATACAATTCCAGAGATGAAATCAAATACCGATAGTTTTGTTTTTAATTCATGTGAAAACACATTTAGTAATGACCTTGAAGAAAACTTTAATAAAATTTCAACTTTTATAAAATTACAGCGCGTCATGGCTTGGTGTTTTCGATTCATCAACAATTTAAAATTAAAACGATCGGAAAGGTGTTTCAGCCCTTTAAAAACTATAGAATTAAATAAAAGTCATGACACTATAATTCGCGTCATCCAATTAAACCATTTTCCAGCGGAAATTAAATTGTTAAGGAAAAATAATTACGTATCTACGCTAAGAAAATTAGCACCTTTTATTGATGCCCTTGGTTTTCTCAGGGTGGGGGGTAGGATCTCCCAGGCCGACCTACCCTTTAACAAAAAACATCCTGTTTTGCTTCCGAAAAAATGTCACGTGACCAGATTAATTATAGTGCATCATCACGAGTTTTATATGCACACTGGCCCACGGACACTGCAAGGTATATTGTGTAAAAAATATTGGATTGTTGGCGCTCGTAGCGTCATTAGATCTGTACTTGCTAAGTGCCTTAAATGTTTCATGTTTCGACCTTTGACCCTTCAACCCAGTATGGGCTCTTTGCCCGCGTCTCGCGTGAGCCCTGATAAAGTGTTCAACCACGTTGGTTGTGACATTGGCGGTCCCTTCTACGTAAAGGAAAGTTCTCGACGCAATGCAAAGCAATATAAGGCTTATCTTATAATATTTATTTGTTTTTCTACAAAACTCGTTCACTGCGAGATTTTAACTGAATTGTCATGCGACGCGTTTTTAGCTTCATTTGATCGTTTCGTATCTCGGCGCGGTTTATGTAGCAGTTTGTACTCAGATTGCGGAAAAAACTTTGTAGCCGCAGCCAGACATATGAAAGAAGTTCACAGTTTTTTTAACTCTATGGACAATAACGACAAAATAACGGATCAATTGTCGCTTCGAAAAGTCGAGTGGCGGTTTAACCCGCCAAGTGCTCCCTCAATGGGAGGATTATGGGAGGCTGGGATTAAATCCGCGAAATATCACCTGTACCGCGCTATAGGTGATCGCGCGCTTACGTATGAGGAAATTACTACGGTCTTCGCAAAGATCGAGGCCGTTATGAACTCGCGCCCTCTTTGTACGCTGTCGGACGACCCTAGTGAGTTCGACATACTGACACCCGGTCACTTTGTCATTGGACAAAGCTTGCTAGCCGTTCCTGAATATAACGTCGAGGACGTTTCTCTGAATAGATTGTCACGTTGGCAATCCATTCAGAAGATTACGCAATCCTTTTGGAGACGTTGGTCTGATGACTACCTGCACACTCTGCAACAGAGAGTGAAATGGTTTTCATCACCACCTAATATAAAAATCGGCGATCTAGTGCTAATCAAATCCGAGCTTACTCGACCTTTACACTGGCCACGCGGCCGAGTCGAGGCAGTTTTTCCCGGTCAAGACAATGTGGTGCGTGTTGTTACCGTGCGAACTCAAACTGGAGTGTACAAGAGGCCAGTAAATAAACTGTGCCCATTCCCTTATGCAAATTAAAGGATAAACCGCAATTAAGTTAATTAATCTATATTAGAATAAGTATAAGTTACAAATCTGTTTTAAAACCTATTAATTACATTAAGCTAGGAAATCACTATACTGATTTCGGTGAGGGGTATGTTCAATCTTTGCCAAATGAGGGTAGATGAATTTATTCCCCACTAATTTGACGGTGCGCCTGTCCCTCGCTTTGGCTGGTAATCTTGCGCTGGAGACGCTACCGTGCGGACGTTCCGTATTTCGTGTGTGCTTGTGTGAGCTTCCGAAAGACCTGACCCTCGTTCTGGTCTCCGTACTACTAAAGAACAGCCGTGCTGTACTGTGTTGTTGAGCTCGTAGCTCCAAACCCTCAAACAGGAGCAAGCCCCCTGGATCAATTCGCCGCGGTGCTCGCGCTGTGACCCATGTGCTGAGCTGGTGCTGGTGCCGGAAGGTTAGTGGAGATTTTCATACACTCGTATTTGGCAAGGGTTAATGCTGCTCCTCATAAAAAAAAATACAGTCCACATTTTATGTATAAAGCCAAAAAACTAGTGACGTTTAAGTTGCATCGGCAACATCGTATAAAATAAAACTATAGTTCATTAAGTATTTTAATTTATTATGTGTTTAGATATCGTCACTATTCGCGATTCAACAAGGTACAAACACGCAACGCCTGAAAGCATATTGGAGTGTTTTCTGTAGCAAGAAACTACTATAAGTAAGTACTAAAATACAGCATTTTGACACGAACACGATACATTTTTATCCCTCTAATACTGAAGTTAAAGGTGCTCTTTTAATATTCCTACTCTTTCAAGTATTTTGTCAATGTTTTTAGATTAACTTTTCATACATTTAAAATGCTCTTGTATAGCATTTGAATGAAGTTGCTACAGATGTGATTGTGATTAATAATCCTTTCGAATTTATCTTACTTTCTCAGTTGGCTTATTGATGGGTCCTGAAGCTGATTGAGAAAGCAAGATTTAAATACGAACTTATCCGACAAAAAACGATGGATTATTCACTACATCTGTACATGTATTGAGCAAGGAATGCAAATATGAATTTTATTTATTTGGCAGTCCGTTTAAACACATGAAAAGTAATATTACATTGCATATCTTAGAAGAAATGTAGATCCAGTTACAATAGATAGCGTTACACAGAAAACAATCCACACCTAACAAAAATATATATTTTCCAATATATACTTTCTCCAGCTAAGTATATTTTAACAGCTATACAATATTCTCTGTTAGACAC
Organism: Acleris cristana; assembly: GCA_948252455.1. Classification (NCBI taxonomy): domain Eukaryota; kingdom Metazoa; phylum Arthropoda; class Insecta; order Lepidoptera; family Tortricidae; genus Acleris; species Acleris cristana. The sequence goes on along the minus strand of OX411791.1, from coordinate 1,448,345 downwards.
CTAGAAAGTGCTACTTTAATACTGTGATTAAATTGAATATACCACTAGATTCACCAAACATTTGGTCTGTCCTAGGACAATTTAGACGAAACCGATTCTACTAGGTTTCAAGTCATGGTAACAACTGACTTTCTAAAGATAATTCAAACGTGTATTTATTGCACTGAAACAGCTACTAAAAACGCAACTTCTAATGATGTCCCTTTCACTTTACAGTTATTAGGCAATAGAGACAAAGCGACAGGGCTAACATAACTAAAAAAATCGATGTTGGGATTTCAAAATGATTGACGTCACCACGTGGTTCAATACTGACAAACTTTACTAGGTCATTATAATAATATGTCACAGGAGTACACACAGTTTTTTTTAAAATAATAAACAGAACAAGCCGATAAGACGTTTCAAATTAGATATGCTTTTAGCAGTGCCGCTTCGCGTTAGTTAGGTTTGATTCGTCACACTTGTGACAGGTAATCGTTAACTGAATGGATTTAACCTTAGGAGTGGAACGGAGTTGAAAACATTACGTTATTATCATGTTTATCTACAAAATACTTAACCTTAAGTCGATTTTTTCAAATATGTAACCATGACTTGAAACCATTAAACATTATGAAGACAACTGGTGCATACACATTCATTAACTACATAGATCCTTTATAATTTTCAACACTAATAGAAAATCGCTAAGACAGACCAAGACAGCGCTATAGACACATCCCCTCTCACACTTAGCATAGACAGGCCGTTATAGTTATGTGGTATTGTCATTGGAATAAGAGCTTTATAGACATCACAATATTATAATATGCTCTAAATATACAATTTGGAAATAATTTTAAAAGTAAACTTTTTGAACTCATTTCTCCATTTCTGGATAGGCTTTTATGGACCCTTAGGTGAAATAAAAATAGGAAAAAATAAAAGCAAACAAAATAATCTTAATGATTTATTCCTTTCATAAATAATCTAAAATTGAATATCTAAAGGCATGACGTAAGTCTACTAATAAGTAATAATAGTAGAGGATATTTACATAAAAAAACCATTACATTGATAAAAATATATGAATAAAATGTACAACTTAAAAATTTCATAAGTCACTAGGTGTTTGGAATAAGAAGGTATCAAGCATCTTTATGTGAAGGATTTAAATTACAATGATATATAAACTTAAATCAATATAAATATCACAATAAAGTAATAGATAGTAGAATCGGGTGACAGTGTTTTGAATCAACATCAAGTCGCCCACTACACTACCTAGTTATACGTTAATCTACACAATCGTGCCAAGGAAAATTTAGTGGTGGGGCGCGTCTTCATGGATTCAAAAGACTATTATATGATAAAACTTTTGTTTGAACCTTTTTTATTCCAAACGTGGGTAGTGCAGCAAAATCATAATCAACTACCGTTCTAACAAAAGGCTCTAGTTCCTTTAAAAATGGCAATTTCTCAGCGCTACAATCGCCAAGACACCTACATTGCGTTGGTTTCCAGCCCTCTATTCTAAAAAATTCAAATAAATCAGTCGAAGCAAGCATCACAGCACGAACTGAAAGGAAATAGCTAAAAATGTATCATTCGTCACTTTCAAAAAGACTATGATCGTTGGTTCAGACAATAAATTAAAAACTTTTACGTATTAAGACACAATTTATAATACTTTTGCCTAAAATGTTATATCTTTATAGTTTTCGCAAAGTAGTGGTGTACTGAACTTCTGATATAATATGCTGTTTCTTTAAATATATATTTAACGAGAGAACAAGTAAAACCGGTGAGACATTATGTCAACTAATATAATAACTAAAAAAACAAGTAAATTAGTTATTTGTCGCAGATCTACGTCTAGATTTCTACAGATACTTTCTATAACTGGGTTTCTCAACAAACCTGTCTAAAAGAGGATCATAATAATACAACTAAAACACGAATATGCACGTTAGTGCTTCGGCCAAGTTCGGAAATTATTAAACTCTGGCTATGACTCTATTTTGGTATTATGATATTATATTACCAACAACGACATTCAAGCTGTCAAATTTTTGCATACCCAAAAGCAAGTTATCTAACTTTTCTGTATTATCAGAACCGTGATCACTTAAACCAAACTCATTAGTAAAAAGGTGTATTAATTTATAAACAAAAGGCAATAAAAAAAGTTTGTCAATTACCATTTCTCGTAGTCCAATGGAAAAAAGGAGCGCCATAACATTTTGTCACAATTCCGATTGAAACATAATTTAAATTATTTTCCATTCCAATTACTTAACAGCTCTTTCAAACATAGATAGCGGCTGAAAATATTTCCGTTATATGTACATTAAACAAATATATTGCACAATAAAAATACTAGCAGTTACTAGAAGAGCTAGGAACTTTTAGAAGCAGCAACTTATAATTTCTCCTAGATGTTCCATGTGGTATGCCACTAAAGTTATTTCCTTAACTACGTGGTTTGTACGGCCAGTTGCAGGTTCATTTCAGTTCCCAGTCTAACTGCATAAAGATATTGGTACCCAAGAAGCATAGCACACTCACGACTCCAAATAAAAAAACGCATTAGTTTAAACTCATGTATAAAAACATAAACCTGCAAATCTTCTAAAGGGAGTAACAGCTCTAGCTCAGCTATGCTGTCCTGGTACAATGTCATAACTGTCCAACAGATCTCACATAAAATTGCAAATGATATTACATACCATTAATAGATTAAATATCACTATTATCTAAATGAACAATCTCAAAGTTGAAAATAACATTGTAAGCTTCGCCTCTAATACTTTTTTTCTTCAAATTTTAAATATGCATATAATAAAAAGTAATACTAGTGCTGTGCCGATTAACAGAGGCAAAGGTGATCTATCATCCACAATGGCGAATTTTAGATTTTGAAGTAAGCACCTATTCCTTATATTCACAACATACACACAATAGAAATATACACCCGTAACACCTAATTTCAATAACAATCTAATGCGACAACTCCTATACAATCCCTTTGAATAAAAAAATATTTAAGAATCGTTTATAGAAACCAACTTGGCCAGTTTTTCAGTTTCAAAACTTTGACTCCAGTAATAGTAGGTAAACAAGAATTAAATATTTTTTTGTTTGAAAGAGTTCTAATACAATTTATACATAAGATTACATAAGGATATGGATATAACAGTTTTTTTAATGAAATGACACTTCAGAGTAAGTGCGACTTCGCTTACTCTATGACTAAGATAGTACGCAGAATCTTTTATACACATATATTTGTTTTTATTATAATGTAACATTTATTATAGCATACCGAAAATAAGACGATAATCGGCCATTAAGAAGCATCAACATGCAAAGGTTATACTATTTTTAATATAAAGATGTTCACTTCAATTCCAAAACTTAGTCGTATTGGGATATGGTTTTCTTTAACTGCAGCTAAATATACTTTTGTACAAATATGGAATGTGATGTTGAAATAACAAAATATAATGATTATATGCACCGTTTCATAAGAAAATTTCATTAAGACGCACTAATAAATAAGTAGACGCAATTTATAATTAAGAAATTGTATAATTCTCTAACAAAATACCAGCTCTTTTATTAAAATTCCGCTCATAAAAACGTCCCTTTCTCTCACATAGAAAAACCTAACACGAGATAAGGAGAAAAACAAATCGATTGCATAATTCAATAACCAATACGATAACATAAATACCACGATTCAGATTCCAAATAACATAATTGACTATAAGTATATATGATATAAATCAAACTAACCAGTTAAGATGGTAACTCGCAGCACGGATTGAAGATATTATACAAACAATCTGTGTACCAAGATAATAATATGTTATTTATTATACATGTGAAACATAAGCTGAGCTTACCTGGATGCTCGTCAGCTCTACTAAGGCCCGGTTTTATAAAGGTCCGTTAGTAAAAAAAAATACTAACTTCATACAAGTTTTGACATTCCTTACCGAAATTTGATCTAACGGATCTTTATAAAACCCAGCCTAAGTGTTTAAACAGCTACACTATATCAATTTGGTATTCTATGTAGCATCATCGTTAGGATAACGGCGTATACGAAAATCATTTAAGACTACTAATTGGTCTCGAATGATTAAATGACCAATTAGATAGGCAGCACTGACAGATAAGTTTACGAGGTTCAAAATGATTTTATGTCAGCGACTTTTTATATAGGTTTGCGGCAGGGTGCAGAATTTTGTTGCACCTCAGCGGTTCTTCAAAACACATGAAGGAAATGCGACATTAAAATGCCCTTAGGATAATGACCATAAAGGCGTAGACGGTCTGTGGTATGCTGTCAAACTCATACAGTTGGGCTGTGTCTGTGGCACACAATAAGAACCTAAGCCCAGTGACGCAAGCGCATGCTTTGATAACAAATGAGTAACGCGTCTAAGTTACCAATTTGAAAACGTCTTTATATTCGATAAGCGAACAAGATAAATAACGTCACATGTAAAACTATAAAACTTGGCGGACACACTGCCGTGTGCCTCAACTTTGACAGTTACATACATCTTGTTGAACATGGCAACCCCAAGATGTCTACATAGAAGACGCAACATACTACACTAGTTTAGCTGAACTGGTTGGTTGGTTGCGGTGGGATCGCTGGTCGCATCGGTTGGCCCATGCTCATGGGGGCCATCGGGGCTCCCGGCATGCCCATTACCATGCCTGGCTGTTGCTGGAAGGGGAATTTTATAGTTATGTTTTTTAGTTTAGGGTATTTTTTTCCTAGTAATTTCATTAATTAACTAATGTTAAGGAATATGATCATTTTAAGACGTAATATTACGTAAAGATAACATTTTGATGGTAGCATTTGAGTATTGCTGTATTAAACCATGTTTAAGCTTGGGATAAAAAAACTTAGGTATATTTTTACATCGCAAAATTGTCGAAAAGAAAATTTGAAAGAGAAAATAGGTTTTCAACTACGAAGATTCTAATTACTACTTAAGTATGTGAAATTTAGAACACACGTTAAGAAAATAGACATGCTTCGTTCACACATCCGTGCAGTCTAATTGAAGCTAGATCCCAGATTAGAAACAAATGTAATACTACAAGAGGTCTAACTTAATTGGATAGTACTATACCTTTATACGCCAATAACTCGTGTATCTGGACTGATTTTTATGTAATGTTCAAGACATTTAGAATATTACAATATTGATTTAACCTAAAAGTTAGTCACCAAATTATTTGGTATGGTTCTCAAATATGTCTGCGTTTAAGTTCCCTCGCCCATTAATTTTGAATGCTTATGTTAAAAAAGCGTATTCTATTAAAAAACAAAAAAATGTGGGGATTGAGAAGTGCCACACCAATCATTCCTAGGAATGGCAGCCTTTAACAGTGCCACGTTCATAAAATGAATCTAAATAAAACAGGATGATTTTTATGGAATATTACAATTGTAAAATCAAGAAGTAATAAAAAAGTCACAAAGCTGGTTTCAAAAACTAGCATGTTGAGCCATAATAACCCCTAAATTAAAACAGTATTATCCGACTCTTTTAAATAATTCACAAACATTAACGAAATCGGCTCCAGAATATGAAAAAAAAAACCAGTTCTGAACTTCTGCCTGAGTGTAAAATCTACTATTTTAACACATTTTGAACCATACCAAAACGGAAGGCTGTAAGCTTAAGCCGTAGCTACTAGCGAATACTGGCCAACCTAAAGGAGGGTCTCCACCAAGAGAATTTGCATGTATAGAGTACGCGTCATCAGATCTTCGAGCGATGTCGCTGAGCCTAGATTTACAAGGTTATCACGCGAGGACGAGCTGCAGTCAGGATGGCCGTGATCAAGATCAACGACATACCAAACGCATGCATTTGTTTCGCAAAAGAACTTGGCTCGAGCACTTTATGTGCGAACGAATGCTCTTGTTGAAGACGCTCAAAAAAAGCGAAACAAAAATAGCAACTTACCATTACATAATGTGGGGGGTGGAATACTTGGGGCATAGTGTGGGGCATGGGCGGAAGGTGCATGCCGGGACCCTGCAAAAACGCAAATAAAACGGGATGCTGGCATGCCAGAGAGGGGAAGAGCGGAGAAACAAAAGTCAATAGCAAAAAGGTACAACTAGCGGGAAGTCGCAAAATGCAACAACGAAAGCGGTTGGGGCGACGTGAAGATCCAGTTTTTGAGATATTTTTTTAAATGTTATGAAATAAGGTTGTCGATTGTGCGGAATGTTTAACTCACTTATTTGTGGTTTATTTAAAAAAAGATACTATATTTAAAACAATCGCGAAACGAATCATTTCATTAAGTCGGCTTTATTAAAAAAAAGCTAGAGCCAACTTCTGTCTTCAAATTATCATTTACAATGATAACTTTCGAAACAGTATCAGTAATCAATAATCATAGAACTTACAAATAGACTTTTTAAACCGGATTTTGACACTAATGGTTTTCGGACGCTAGAAATCAAAATGCAATTGGTCCTTCGACCCGAATTACTCATGACTAAACAAATTGATCCTTCGAACCGGATTTTCACCGGTCCTTCGACCCGCATACATTGTTAACCACAAAATTAGTCATTCGAACCGGATTTTCAGTGGTCAGTTCCAATTTTCTTCACGCAGCCAATCGACAACCTGGCTCAGCGCTTACCATAGGCCGGTATCCCGCGCCGGTGGTGGCCTGCATGGGCTGGGGGCTCCAGGCGACGCCCTTGGAGCCGTTCTTGGGCGAGTTCCACTGCATCGGTCTGACCAAGTGTTCAGGTCAGTGTGGACGTTAGGTTAAAGAGACGTGACGTATGAGAGTAGAGAATTGTTGGTGTTAGTAGAGTTTTTTTGGTTGAAATTGGTAGAGTCGAAATCCGTAGGACTCATGAATAAAAGGCATTGAAACAATATTGTTCCTTTATCATGGCATGGAGAGGCCAAGGAGCACTCAGGCCACCAGAAGATAAGTGGGCTCAGAGGTACATAGGCATGTGCGATCTCAAAACTGAAATCTCAAGGTTGCAAATCTGTAGCCATAAGACAACCAAACCCCAAGGTAGGTGTTGCCAACCGGTAAATTTCAATTGGGATTTTTTTATGCTAAAGAAGGGAAACGACTTGAGACTCAATGAGTATTTGCTTGAGTCTCGCAAATGTTGCCATTGTTGAAATATAGAAATAAAGAAAAACATTTATTCGTGAAATAACATACATAACAAAGGACTGATTAAATTTTCGGATGACATTTTAAACATCACAATAGGAATGCATGTATTGTGGTAGGTTATAGATAAAGATGAAGTAAGTTAGTATGAAGTTTAGTAAGTATTTTAAGTGTCTCTTTAACCCAACTTATAATGTCTGCAGTATTAAGGCCATAGGTACGTTTCATGCGTGCTTGGCTGTTCGATAGCGTGCGGAGCTGTGCTGTTTTGTGTCTTATCTCAAAGCGGTAAGATTAACTTTTGACCAGTGTTTATGTTTAGATGTGCTGTTTCGTGCTTTGTGTTGGTGTGCATTTGGTTTAATTTTTAACATTTTTATTTTCCAATTTGGCTCCCACGTAACAAACAACCAAGCGTATTTTGTGATAGCATCTGCTTAGGTCTTAAATCTTTACAAAATTAATAGTTTTCTGTAAAAAATACTAGTTTTAGAGGGTTAACTAACAAATTATATGATTTTAAAGCTAGCAAATCTAACGGCAACATTAAATGAAGACCTACAATAGCAACTGATTCCCACTACCTAACCAGAAGTTCTTCATTCGAAATGGTATTTGATGTTATATAGATTGCAATGATATCTACATTAGACTACATAACTAGACGGATCATTAAAGAAAGGCAAAAAACAGAAATGTTACCACAGTATGACAGTACGGGAGCTGTTGGGAAATTTTTAAATTAAATAATTTGCCAAAATTACCTAAGTTTAAATGGCAATTATTGCACTTTTACATTCTGCATGTTTTGGACATAGTATTGTACAGTACACCTCAGTAGCCCTAGCCTGTGACTTACGTCAATTCCATACATTTTTCTATACCAACGCAAAGCGACAGTGATCACCAAACGCTAGCGTTTGTATTCGATGGCAACTTGTCTAGCCCCGCTGGTACAAACCTAGCGACGTAGTTCAGAAATTTAAATAATTAATCGACTTTTTATAAATACCTCACTTGTTAGTATATAGTAGGTGTTTGAAAATACAGCTGTCACAGGGACCATTTTAAATTAAACAGCTTATAAACGGAAAACCCGGAAAGCTATTCGACGTTTTGATTGACTAGATTTTATCATGTAATTTGGAGGTGTTAATACAGAATCGTTTACTTATCAACTTAATAAAACTGACTAGAATGCAGATGCTTTCACTAAAAATGCCTTGTATAAATGCTCTTTCTTTTACTAATACTAACTCCATTCTCAGGCATTTAGCATTCAAAAACTATATTCAAAACGTACTAAAGCGGGAACTAAGTCAAACCTACGATAACTTAGTAAAAGAAAGGCAGGATACATTTTTGATAACGTGTAAAAATTTAAAAATATTTAACTAGCGAAAATTCATCTCTTTACGTTTCACTTCACAAATAGTTTTAGACAGAAAATAGCATTTATATAGAAAACTATCAAAATGAGTACAATATTAATATTTATAGATCAGAAAAGTTAACTAATAAAAATCCTATTCAAAAAGGAACAGGTGTTTTACAGCCCAAAATTCAAACATTTTTGGTAAGAAATTGCCATTTTTTGCCTAAAACACGTATTAAAAAATCCTAGCTACTAAAAATACAACTTCGGACATTAAATAATTGATAATTTGATTTGAAAGTCATTCAAGCGATTAAATAATGCTCAGTTGAATCAATAATAGAAAAGTAATTGGAATAGATTTTACTTTTTATTAATTTGTGGAAGAAAAATTGTCGTGTAGCGAAAAACACACAGATCATTTTGTAGGTTAATAAAAAACAGAATTATTCCTATACTTAACTGTAACCATATGATCACGATCAGCATAATTTATTGATTTCATTAAAAATACTTAAAAACATTTAAAGAAAATATATTATTTCATGTATTTAAGTATTTATATCTGTACATGACTATGTTTATCGTTGCCTATTACCCATAGTACACGCCTAGAGCTTAGTTTGGGACTTAACAGCAAAGTATAAGAGCCGGAGGGCTTATTGTCTAACGCACTCGCAATCACGATCGTATAGATTTTGAAATCGAAGGCTTGTCTGCATACAAAATGAAAACAATTGCTCCACTTTGAAGCCGGTTGCGATTGCGAGTGCGTTAGATAATAAGCCCTCTGGTCGCAAAACAGTTTCTAGGGTTAATTGAGTAATAGGATGAGCCGATTTCATAATGGTATATTTATCTAAACGCTTTGTTCTTTTTTCAAAATAAAGGGTAAATTCAAATCTAAAACAATCCGGTTTTTTTAAACTTTAATTTATTCATTATAAAACTAACTTTAATTCCCGTACGTTTACTACGTTTACTACCATAATATGATTCAACGGAGCATATCAACCAAAAAAAAAAACAAAATCAAAATGGCATCTTACTTGGGAGCGGCTGCAGTTTTGTTGATGGACAAGTTATTCGCCAGTTGGGCGAGTGACGAATCTAGGTCGCCTGTGAGCACTTTGCCTTGCTGCTGTTGCTGTTGTTGACCTGCTATAATCGCTGTTATTAGCATAGTTGTAACGGTGGATTTGGGATACACTGATCGTACAATCTTCATATAGTTATAGATCTATTATCGTTCCCGCGTCATCGTATAAGTAGTAGTAAATAATAAATTACCGGTTTGGGTCGGTCAAAACCGGTTAACCGGTTATTAACCGGTTTGTAAGCTTTAAAAGCATGCATTTCAGTATAAATAATCCCTGTAAAGAAAAACGCCGTATTCGCCATTAAGTTGTATTTAGATAATAGATCGAATTTTAAACTAAATATCATTATACTGTGACATGTTATATTGATGCTATAAAATAATCAGCTGTATTTAACGACACACAATAAATAATTTGATTTGATTTGATTTAGGAGTGTGTTAAAATGTATATAGTTTAATTACCGGTTTTGTCTAGTAAATTACCCCTTATTAGGCCGGTTTACCGGTTAATCAGTTTACAATACAATTGCATTTTCAATCGAGAAAGTCGCGCCCCTCTATTTAAGACTGCACCGAATTGGCACCCTCATTACTATTGTTTTTTTTAATAAACTAAAGTATTGTCTTAAAATTGCAGTGTTTTTTTTTTGTTATAATGACACCACCACAGATACATTATAAATTTCCGTTAAGTTGACTACATGAAGGTTAAAGGTTATTAAACTTTGTGATATAAGTATGCTATACAATGTGTATTCATTTGTACAACAAAAAACCAATCGATTTCAAGATAATACTAAGTTCATTAAAAACAATAATAATAATGACGCCTCTGGACTCTCAGTGCAGTCTTATTTTTACGTACATTCTTTTACAATGTCTCTACACATTAACAAAGTGTCTTCCCAATAGGAAAAGTGTGTATGGGCACTTTCTTAGCTTAGTCTGTATTAGAAGTTTCGGTCAAATTTAAAATACTTATCTATATATATAAAAGGCAAAACTGACTGACTGATGTATCAACGCACAGCCGAAACTACTGTACCTAGAAACTTGAAATTTGATACATGGGTTCCTTTCATGATGTAAGTGAGCACTAAGAAAGGATTTTCCGAAAATCGACCCCAAACGGGAAGAAATGGGGGGAGTAGCGGGAAACTAATTCTACGCGTACGAAGTCGCGGGCGTCCTCTAGTTAGTCATAAGACTAGATTGTACTTCAATTGAATATGTAATATTTAATAAGATATTTAGGGCCTGTTTCACAATCGACAAGTAAATTTATGTGCCAGTTAAAGTTAGCCCTCTCCTTGTCTATGTTCAAGTGTAAGAAAGGGAAAGGGCTAAATTTATGTGTCAGATAGGCTTTACTTGACGATTGTGAAACAGGCCCTTAATTTAATAAGAAAATACTTTTACATGGGTTTGCTCTTGACTAACTCTTGCCCTTGAAAGACGAAGAATTTGTCGACGATGAAGCGAGCTTACCCAGAAGATGCCTATTCACCCTAGCTTTAAATAGGTCCAGATTGTATACACTCGGAATTACAGAGGCCGCAAGCGCATATCACTCTTTTTTTTTTCAAATTAATCAGCGTTGCGCGTCTTCGTGGTTTGAAAACAACACACAGACATTACATAATATTGTACTACTACATATACGATTCGGCAAAGTCGCTAACACATCTATAGGTACTTATCTTATCTCATTCTTATTATGTTCACCAGTTTCTAACCTAAAACTTTACATTGCAAGAATATAATAACTATTGTTACTGGGACTGACACCAAATTCGGGCGCCTTTATCCAACAGTATTATTTCAATAGAAAATAGATGTTTTAGATAATTGTAATTTTTTAGGATTAAATCTTGTTGACTAATGCTCTTTCTCAATATTTAAAACGTGTATAGATAAAGTTACTTCGGGTAAAAATTTGAATTTTCCTCGGTGATACTGCAATGCCGCGTAGCGAACAAATTAATTAGGTGCAAAATACATCCTTATCAAGAAAGTCAGGTACATTTTGCAACTTATTGAATTTGTTAGTTACGTACAATACCACCGACTGTGTCAATGTTTATTCCAAAGTAAAATAACCTTATCCATCCGAGGTTTCGATATTAGGAAAGGATATAAGGCAAGTAAATATTTATGGTTTTTAAGGTATTATGATTAAAATCATTGTACAATGAGAAAAAAAGGAAGCAGAGTTCATATTGCTCCGTTTTACATGTTAAATGCAGTTCGAATCGCTTTGAAATGTACAAAATATACACAAGAAATATTTTAGTATAGAAATGAAGATGAATACTGACAAGGAATTCAGTAAAAATAAGCTTTTTGTTTGACATGCGTCTGAAGAAAAAAGCGTTTTTTTGTAATAAAATTAAGTTGTCTGAAAATCTAGTCACAAAAAAATATTCACATGTGGGTGAATTGCAGAAAATATGTACCTTTTGAATTTCATAACGAAACTGAGAGTTAACGAAATTGATAATTGGTGTAACGAAACTGATAACATAAAGCGTCGGACACATGGAATAATACTAGTGATATCTTGTGGTTTCATTCACAGAATTATTTAATGAAATGTTTTAATTTAATCTGCAGTATTTATTCATAATTTTTGGTTTACATAATCACAGTGAATACAATAACACATGATCTACTGAATTGTTAAGTATTTTGTTAGTTTTTATAAAATCTTAATCGTTTCAAGAATTTGAATAAACAGTCTTACCCCCTTACTTATAAACGTGGAATAAGCTGTGAATAGTTTATGCCATGCTTTGTCCTTATCTGTAATTATGACATTTGCATCTGACAGAAAGTGACAAAGCATGGCATAAACTATTCCAAGCTAATTCCACGTTTATAAGTAAGGAGGTTAGAATGTAACAGTCTTTATTAAACACAGCCAACTGTTTTGTTTCTTTAAAAATCTATAATCTTTTGTCTTCTTCTCTAAATAAAAAAGGTCTTCACTGCGTTATCTATATATATAAAAGAGGATGTCCTGACTGACTGACTCATCAACGCCCAGCCCAAACCGCTTAAGATAAAGATTTGGAATTTTGAGGGAAAGATGATTTTATAACGTAGGCGTCCTTTAAAAAGGGATTTTTCGAAATTCAACCCCTAAAGGGAAAAAAGGGGTTGCTAAGTTTCTATGGGCAAAAATGTTTTTATGGTCCAATTTACTTGAAACTTGGTAGAAATGCTCTGCAATGCAAATAATGAGACACATATTTCAGCGATTTTTAAAATTCAACCCCTAGAGGGATGAAAGGGGGTTGCCAAGTTTGTATGAGAAAAAAATGTTTATATGGTCCAATTTACTTGAAACTTGGCAGAAATGCTCTTCAATGCAAGTAATGAGACATTTATTTCAGCGATTACTAAAATTCAACCCCTAGAGGGATGAAACGGGGTTGCAAAGTTTGTATGGGAAAATACTGTCTGTAGGTACTGCAAGCAAATTAATGAGGTTTGTTTTTTTTTTTTTTTGACTGCCAAAGTCAAAATTATGTTAAGTATAGAAAATAGAAGGGTTAGATAGTATCTATATATATATATAAAAGTCAAACCTGACTGACTTATTATATCAACGCACAGCCGAAACTACTGTACCTAAAAACTTGAAATTTGGTACAGGGGTTCTTTTCATGATGTAAGTGAGCACTAAGAAAGGATTTTCCGAACATCAACCCTGAACGGGAGGAAGTGGGGGGAGTAGCGGGAAACTAATTCTACGCGTACGAAGTCGCGGGCATACTCTAGTCTATCATATAGGTATACAATATGGAAAACAGCAACAATCTTTTATACAAAGATAAACCTACAACAAAATAATAGTAGATTGTGTGACAAGGGAGCAAAATGACATATTTACGGCGAGGGCGTACATTAAATCCTGAGCGCAGTGAGGGATTCAAGTGTTAACGCCCAAGGTGGAAATAATTTTGCTACTGTGTGACACATACTGTTTTCACACATCACCTATGAGGAAAATAATGGATCTTAGTGAGAAAACAAATTTAATTATTTACACTCTTTTTAAGTGCTGAAATTATCAAAGTTTACTACAGGAAATTATCAAATTTAACACAAATATCAAATTTGGCAACAAAATGTCCTTGAACAGAAAAGTGCCACTTCGATCCCTCCCAGCAGGGAAGAAAAGTCCCCTTTCCGAATAATACTTGTGTGATACTTTCAGATAATTAAGTCTTAATACGCAGATAAAATATTATCGCATCTGCGTAGTATGTGACACCGCTTTAGTACCTTGTCACTTTTGGCTGTGACTGTTTCATAATATGACAATTTGAACATGACGTTAAGTAGACAAGGTACTAAAGTGTAAGCATATTTATGACTTCGACTGTACCTAGGTATATCGAAATCTGACAGCAATAATTTAAAACCTTTGCAAAGTAATTTTAAGTTTAACGCTTGAATGAATGAATTATTCAAGTACTTTATTTTATGGTAGATAAGTTAAGATAATAAGGGATTACAGGTTCGTACCATGACAGGCTTTTCGACTTAAACAAACTTACACACCAACATTTTCCCTATAGTTGTATTGTATGAACTAGGCTTTACTCTTTCTCAGTTTCGTTACATAACGAAAAATAACGAAACGAGAATGATAATATGAGAAATCTTAACCTAAAATACATATTTATTTCCCTTCAAAAGTGTAATAAATTGTTTTAGGACTTTGTAAATTCTTAAGAAGCAGAGTAAAACTAAGGTAATGAATAGTGGTGTACGATAATGAAACTTTTACTTGAGAAAATCGCCGTTTATCACCCTGAGATTTTTAGATTTCATACACTAGGCTGTCGATCCGCGTGCCAATTCGTTGACAACAAAATGGGTGTCGCTGTGTTCAACAGTTTTAATAGATGTCAAGGTATTGCCAGATTGATAAAAAGTAATTCTACTAAGATATAAAACATTTTATTGGGTTTAAATGCTCCGTAACTAAAGCTGAGTAACGAAAGTCCAGTAAGTTGGGACAGGTACATTAATATTAAAATCTCAAAACTATTTACAATAAAATTGAATATATTTGTACGGAACTTAAAGATTAACTAAAAAGGACTGAATAATTTACGGTTATGCTTTACAAGAATTAATATAAATCGTAACAAATTTCGCAGATAAAAACACACTCGGAATCGGGACATGAACATAATATATGAAGTACTCGCGTATCATAGGTTTATTTTTATTATTTATTATATAAATAAAAAAGAAATAAAAATAAAAATAATTTTATCTGAATTTTAAGAATCCTTATTTATAAAGAAAAATAATTACATTGTCGTTTCTTCCCATAATATAATTTTAAATCCACCGCGTTTTCACGGGACAGTAGATAAACTAAAAGGTACATTTTTTCTGCAATTCACCCATGTATGTACAAAAATAAACATGACATGAATTAACGTAACATAACAAAAACTAGCATCTAAAAGGCAAAAATAATTTAACAGTAATAAACATAGCTTTTTGGTATAATTAAATAATAGCAATATAATGCGGTTGCATATTGCTATTATTAACTTATGCAGACAATACAAAATAAATACTATACATTTATAATAAAAAGACGAATATTAAATCCTAAAGGCAAGCCTATTAACAAAAAAAAAGGTAGTGGCACTAAAAAGTGCAGGGCTCTAAAAGGCTGTGACAAATTAAAAAAGCACACGACGACGGTTACTGACCACTCAAAAGAACTCCACGTTTAAAAAATAGTCGGTAAAAAAAGTGTTGCCAGGTAGTTCTTCATATTTTTTGACATCACGCATCAAGATTTTTGATATATTTTTTACCAATCATACAAATTTTAGTCTTCAATAACACACTTGATAATATTTTCCTTAATAATTTAAAGCTTTGTTAATATGAATCGTTTAGATAATTCTATTAACTCAACGATTTAAATATTTTTTCAATGGCCACACCGACACTAACGTCACTTTACCGACCACATTCAAACGCTCAACATTCAAATTTCGAACCCATAGCTGACATCGGCACCATCGGCTGTTTGGCGGGCGACCCGAACATCATTGGCTGTTGCATGTTCATCGACATGACGTCACTGTAGGGCTGGGCTGCCATTGGCTGTTGCGTCACAGGTTGGGATTTAGCGGGAGAGCCTCCGAGAGACATTCTCATGACGTCCTCGAGGTCGTCGAAGGCGGACTTGGGGGGAGGGGGGTGGGCCGGGGGAGGGGGGCGCGCGGGGGACGACGACGCCGGGGCGGGCTCGCCCATGCCCATGAATGGGTTAGCCGCGGCAGCTTGCAAGAAATTGTAATACATACAGATATAGATATAATATTATTATATTAGATAAAACATGCTGTATAATGCTGGGTTTTATATGTGTTTAATTATTCAATTAATACTACAAGGGCTCTAGTCCACTGCGTTTATGCCCCTGTTGCAATCTTATTGTTAAAAACTCAGCCGCCGCTATTGCCACGATAATAAGAGCTATCGTAATGTTTACAATACAATACAGAAAAGACAACAAGTTCTTAAACTTTGACATAAGGCTGACTTGTAAATTTTGTTATTTGACAGCATTCTACAACAAGTTTTAACTTGACCATCACCAGATAATTTAGAATATATTTGCATATACCAAAGAGGGAAAAAAAAGAGATAAAATATTGCCATGTGATGTGAACTAGTGACCACGAAAAACCGAATTAGTAACTAAACAATTTTCAACTATGTCTATAAAATTTTGCTTAAACATAAGTATTTTAATTTAAATTTACCGTCCGTTCAATCAACAAAGCTTTCAAAAATATAATTATTTACCAATCACTAGGGTAAACAATTCACATGACATGGCAACACTACGCTACACGCGTCACGCCTCACCTGTGGTGTCAGTGTTATTGAAAACGTTAGAGAAGTTAGCCTCAGAGACGAAACTGTTGTTCTGCGGCGGGAACGGTGCGAACCCGTTCGTCGGCTGCTGCGGCCATGCCGGCGCAGGCGCGGGGGCCGCTAGAAATGTTGCCAGCTTTGAATATTAATGCAGCCGGGGGATATAGGGATTTTAATTAAATTTAGGGGGATTTTGCAATAATTTCAGGGAATTATGTATTCATACTTTTTTTTGTAAATTCTCTACTGAATAAATTAGTGAAAAGTAATTTGATAATATTTATAAATTAAAATGTAAAATTATTAATTATTGAGGACTATATTAAATAGAAGTAAGTCACATCTACATTGACTTCTATTTTTTTTCTGTTTACTACAATCCATTATGATTATAAGAAAAATCAGTATGCAATTCGGTTCTATCAGCAGGCTAAAATCGTGTGCACCACAGATATCTGAGCTATACATTAAGCAGACTACTCAAACACCTGCTTGTAAGGGCAATTCACAGCAGTACATCACTCACGGCATCACTTTAGAATAAGAGACGTATATAACTTTCTCATCCCAACAAATAGCTGTGTCCCACTCTGCCTGTCAGTCCTACTGACCGTCTTTCGACTTGTGTTTTGATTTACAAACTAACTAGGGAAAGTGCTTGGACTGCATTGGTATCCAAAGATAGTGCTTAATCCATCCCCAAAAGCTCGGGATGTGCTTTTTGTACAGTGTTAGGGATCTCAATATACAGTGCTTTTGATGAGGCAATTTTTAATAATGTTATTATTATTATTTCGTTAATTAAATAGCTTTTACTCCTGTTAAGGTGTATTTTGCCAATGTCAAGTTAATTGTAGACAATCACCATGGACTTGTTAAAGAAATACGAGTAAGTCCATTTAACACGTAAGGACAATTGTTTAGTTAGTGTGTATTTTCTCTTGATAGTTAGTTCCACGCGCTTTTGTCAAGTCTTTTTCAATACTTTACAAGTTTAGTGTTGAAATTAATGTTGCGATTGTATGAAAAGTTAAAAATTACCTCATTAGGTTCTTATTTTACCTGTACCCAAACTGTACAATTTTTTATAAAAACTGCTATCAGAAATATACAAAAACATGAGTATTTTTTAGATTCCATCGTCGTAAAATTCTATTTTTAGAAAAGAGCTTCATAAAAATATATTCCAATCGTACACTTTTTTTTATTACACACTAATCGAATGACTTACGTCAAACGTAACTTAAAATCTGATCCTTCTCAATTACATTGAACTTAAAAATATCTTTGGTAAAAAACAATTGATGTTACTAAGCTATATCATTCGGTGCTAAGAACTCCAAAACGAGTCCAATACACATAGAACTAAACAACCTCGGCACTGTGATTACAAAGTTATTTCATTCGGTGCTGAGAACTCCAAATCGAGGCCAATAAGTATAGAACCAAATAATCTTGGCACTTGAATCTAAACTTACCTCCAAACATATCAGCAAACGGATTCCCAAGTGCAAGTAAGTCATCAGAGGCCTTGCTACCGTTGGTTGTGTCGGCCGGCGCAGGCCCGAACAGGTCTACTATAGACTGGTTCTGGTTTGTCGGCGCGGACGACAAGAAGGGATTATTCGCCGCGGTGTTTGTCGGTGACTGCACTTTATTCTGTAAATGGGAAGGTTTTGGTTGGTACTTAGCGTTAATAATGGAAGATACTGTCACCTTAAGCATAAGCGATGAATTTTGATATGACGAAGCGAGATGACTTTGCGACTGCGGCAGCCGATGGAATTTGCTGTCGCGCAGTTATGGCAAGATCTTTAGGCGCCAATTCTACAACTATGATTCTAGTTTTAAGTCCCGTGTTCAAGGAATAAATGCGATCGCTTGAAATCCATTACACTCCTTGACGACATAAAAAGAGCTTCGAGTTTTGTGACGCTCTTCCGTTGCGATCGATGACACGATTGGAAACGATTTTGTTTATGTTGTGCACATCACTAAAAGACTCGCGTGACGTCAAAGTACCTACGCAAAATGTTACACGCTCGGTTCTCATATAAATCGACGAACTCTTTCCTTCTATCTCGATATAGTTCTGCGTTCGTGACAAACAGACAAACGAAAAGGAACAAAATACTGACATAGACAAAAGGCCTACGGATATTCGTTGTTGGCTTTGAACCAGTGGTGCGGATATATCAATCAATGACGTTAAAAAGATTAACAATTGATATGTACAGTTAGAAGTAGGTGGACAGTCGGAAGAGTTCAAATTTATCAACATACGCTCTTATTCTCTTGACAATAGAATCGTGTATAGATAATTTCGAGCTCTTCGACTGTCTATCTATTTTTGCTACTAACTGTACATAGATCATCGCATATTACATCAACTCCTCGGCATCAGATCAGCACCGCTTCTGCTCAAAGTGGTACATTGCATAGTGGTGGCACTAATCTGGTGCTGGGGAGTTATAGTGTGCGATGACCTTTATAGTACAAATATTGTTGGGCATTTCACGGGTTATTCTCAACTAACGATTAATCTTATAACCCGCACACAAAGTGTTTTTAAAGAGCTAAAAGTGCATTTCAATACTTGTACTAGCAGCATCACTGTTAACGGACTGCTAGAGAGCTTTTTTAAGGTTAAAAGAATCACAAATGGTCAGTTACCTGTGTTGCTGATAGTACTAAGAGAATTCGTCTAGAAGTTAGTAACTAACAGTAAAACAAGAAGGCCCGTTAACAGTGTACATGTATGAACGTCAATATGTATGTGATACTATTAAAAATCAAGCTCCTGAACTATTGGACCGATTTTTATAAATGTCGTCAAGTACAATACGGTAAGAACAGTAGTGTGATACTAGTCGGGTTTGATAATTTTACGTGTGAATTATTGAAACTAAATAAGTTTCTTCTGTAATTTTGTGAAACAAATACGATCAAGGCTGATGTGATGTTTAATGTGAAGAATGCCACACGTTAAAGTTTGCTATAGAAACAAGAAACACACTGTATAATAAAGCGGCGTTGACTCTTATTTTGCTCCGAGTTCAAATGCCACAATTTTAGTACATCGGTTTTTTTTACTATCGCGCACCCTAAGATCAATCCAATTTTAAAATTAAATAATTATAATTAACTCATGTAATGAGATCTATCGCATTGTAATATCTCTACAGCGTACTGAAATGACCAACTAACTAAAATAGATACGATCAATAATTGATCTTTAATCGAAGCTACTTCAAAAAAATTACATACTACTACTACCTACTAAAACCATCGAAAATAGTGACATCTGAACAGAGCAAAGAGAGAAAACCCTGTAGTTACCTGAGCTGAAAAGTACATATACAAAGACACACAAAAAGAATTCCCCACGTACAAAGCACCTTCATAACAAACGTCCCATAGCGTTAAAACACGAAGACAACAATAATGTACCAAGACATACTCTATGAAATAATTGTACTTTAAGGGTACGTTTCCTTGCGGACTGGAGCAGAATGGAACAAAAACGATCGATCAATCACATTGTATTAAGCACATAGTCACGCACATAAATGCTTTGAACGATTAGATTGATCATATTCGCTCCTATCCACTTCTCTTTTTTCGAGTAGAAACGCCTAAAACCTAAAACTTTAGTGGTAGAAGAGTATTCAGTGGCCTTGGTACATTTTCATTGTATGCATCCTGATATCCTTACTATGATAACGGAAACATCTTCCTCGCCTGTCCATTCTTCCCCTTGCAATAAATGCACCTGAAATGTACGTCATGCGATAAAACTACTTTTTCTATTAATGATTAAGTATGTTCTAACTTACTTAAAATGCTGGGAAACAAAATGCGCTTATGGTCTTTTAATACTTTTAATTACCTATTCGATAAGGTTCATTCACCATGTTTTCTCTTTACCAGAATGACATAAATCATGAATTCACTGACTTATACTTGGGTAATACATGTAGGCATTGTAGACCACCACGATCCCCTGACCTGTGACCAATGCCCCTAAGTTATAAATTATTATGCTGCAGACGCTCCCTAGCTTTTCTGAATTCACCCAAAAATTATAACTTGACTTTCAAACTCGTACGCGGTTAAGCAGAGTCTAATAACGACGAAAGTCGAGACATGGTGACCTAGAAACTCATAAACTTTGCAATGCATATCAAATTATAAGTTTAATAAAATTAAGTCACAAAAAAACAACAAGTAAACTAACAGCATTGGTAGTCTTCTCAACTCCCTACCTTGTACTGGTTCATGACGGCCTGCTCCTCTGCCAGCGCCTGTGCGGCGAGCGAGTCGTCGATGAAGAGCCCGGCGCCGTTGGACGCGTCGAGGCGGGACGACGACGCCACGTTGCCAAACGACGAAGACGTGGATGACAGGGCGCCCATCACGCTGGCTACGTTCTTTTGGGCGCTGGAATAAACAATAGATACGGTATAAGTATACAGAATACTTAAACTTCAGACCTTTCTATCGAACTGAGAGACTTTTTTTTGTTGAGCTTAGTAAGTAATTTAATCCACCATGTCTTATAAGATGTGCCACAGTTCCAGTGCACCTTTTCTGTTGTCTACAGTCTGATGCTAGTTCCATTGAAATAGGAGCAGAACTGAATATCAAATCATACCATCAGACGATGAACACTGATAACCAGCAAATGTATCTACTGATGCTAGCACTGTTGCAATAGGAACAGGACTTCATCAATATCAAATCATAGGATCATATGTTTAAATATAACTTTTAAAATCCTTTTCTATCTAGAAGAATACTTTAGTAAGTCTAGTAGTTACCTGGCTGTCTGGGTTGGGGTGTTAGCGGCGGAACCCTTCTTGCCCTCCAGGGTAGCGAGGTGCCCTTCTAAGGCGTCCAATAAGCTGCTAGGCGCCTTTGTGAGGTCGGGAATGTCACCTTTATCGATACCCACGTTCTCAGCCACCTGGAGATAATCATTGAAATTTGTTTCTAATTGTTTATGATAATAACTACCATATCCTTGACAAAGACTATCCATATGTAAAACTATTTTTTTTTTTCAAACATGCTTGGAAAGGATGGCCTTTCTTTTGAAAAACGAAGACGCGGAGTGCCTCATTTTCCTCTTAGGAGTAAAATAAACGTATTGAAACACTTTCCGTCCATGTCCACATTTTTTTTAAAGTGCTGTTAAGTCCATGCAGAACAGAAAGGACCAAGCAAAAATCCGATACAGCCAAGTTAACCGCTCGTTTTTTAGCACAGTCCGTATGTTTTTCTATTTTTTAATATTCTTCTAAAATGTGGTTAGAAAAAATAATTTAAAAACAAAAACTTATTGAAATTTTAAACGTAAAACTGGTTGTATGCAAAATACTTGTTAAAATGAATTCTAGTGATGAAAGTAGCGAGGAAATAGGTACCACACCGCCTATGTTGAAAGACGAAGCCGCCGCGGCTTCCTGCTAAATCAAGAGAAGAATATAATAGATCTTACAGACAATTTATGCCACGGAGGGCAAGCAAAAATGTGACTAGAATAGCTTTTCTGAAGATGTGTTTTTAGCATATTTTAGTGAGCAGTCTAAGAACAAGAGGCTGTCAACATTTTGTGTCACTGAAATATCAACATCTCAAGTTCAACAGACAAACATAAATGTTCCAGGAAAATCCATAACGTTTTCGTTTACAAATTGTCCTAATATTACAAACATCATTTCCTTACATTGTTCGAGAAAAGCATTATTATGAGGATTGCTCTCGTCAGGAAATCCATTACTTTCTGCGCCTAGCCAATAATGTACTATCCTTAAAGCCATTTTTTTATCCTACGCGCAGAAGTTGTTTAACGCTATATCCTCGAGAACTGTTAATTTTTTTGGGAATAAACAATTACCTCCGGCCTATAAACTATTCGGTACCACATGTCGCATTGATCATTTAAAACATTAAACCGTGATGAGGAAACCAACAAGCAAACTAAACCTTAAAAAATTATAATAATTGTAGAGAATTAATAAAAGAATAAACAATAACTAAGGCATATAGAAAACAAAAAATCGAGTATCATAGTTTAAGTCAAGGCTCACCTTCAGAAACTCTCCGACCCTATCCATTCTGATGAGGAACTTCTTATAGAGGTCGAGAGCGTCCCGAGCGTTCTTCTTGTTCATGTCGAAGTACTTCTCCAGCAGGTTGATAATGCCATCGTTATAACACGCGAACAATCTGAAAAGGCAATGGAGGATCCGATTATATTTTTGAAACAGTAGCACTACTAATTGGATAAGAACAGTGGA
The DNA here is from genome assembly GCA_948252455.1 of Acleris cristana. NCBI lineage: Eukaryota > Metazoa > Arthropoda > Insecta > Lepidoptera > Tortricidae > Acleris > Acleris cristana. The sequence continues at coordinate 1,425,460 of OX411791.1, read as the reverse complement.
CAATGTTGGCAAAAAAATAATTGCAAAGCATGGGCGTACAATGGGTTCAGAGAAACACGTTCACGCTGGGCAGATGCATCGCCTTTAAATCTTTGCTATCTCTAAATAAAGGAAAAGAGACCTGACCTGAGTTTGGAGGTCATGATCCAGGGCTAATTAAGATCCTGGACGTGGTCTTGTTGAAAAAGGTTTATTTTGGCAGAAGTAGTATTGTTTTCTCAAAGAACTTCTGATTATTCACTACATCCTCTCTATTTCGAGTGTTAGCACTGGACGCGTGATTTTCTCCTTTTCCCCACTACTCACTTTCCTGAATTCTGCCCCTCTCATTATTTGTCAAGGCGGGTGAACTGGCAGTGTGGGTGTTCAAAAGGCAGAAGTGGTTGTTTACCATCATATCAAATTATCTATTCTGTTCGTACATTGACCATAGAGAACTTCATTTTATTTAGGGATTTGTACTTGAAAAACTTTGTTATTAAGAACCTATGTGGCGCTTATCAGGTTTAACATCATACTGACCTGATGAGATCCCGGAAGAGCAACATAAAGCACATGTTAATGACGCCGTTAGTGAGATCATTGGCAGTGCAGTCGAACTCCAGTAGGGAGTCGAGTTGAGCCTGCAGCACTGGCAGGGTTTTGAGCAGCTTCTCTGCGTTCATCATGCGAAGGGAGCCTTCTTCCTTCCTGTAAGGAACCTTTTGTCAGATTGTGATCTATTACATGTGTGTGACTATAGAATGCACATTGTTGCATAATACAGAGGTTAAGTACCTATTGCACCTAAAGTTGCCAAAGCGTCAGTGAATGCTGTCAAAATAAGAGTGCATTATCTATTACCATTACATTCATTTCAACAACTGTTAGAATTTAAATTGGATACGACGACTTTATCAGACCAGTATCTTCAAGTACAGCGGGTCATCGGCATTCGGCAACCCCATTGGATAAACTATATTTTGTAGTGTTATAAAGCACCACGTTTTCATACAACAGACACTTGACAAAAGAGTAGTTCAAAAGAAATACTCACCCCCTTTTAACCTTGCAGAAGTCGAAAGCGACCGTTCTGTAGGACAGCGCCTTCTCATTCATGTACTTGGCGTAACGCCGGATGAACGGAGACATATCATAGCCTGCACCGAAAAAAATAAGTTACACATAGAAAAAACAAACAAATTTACCCTTTCGGCAATACATTTTAAGCATAGGTATTAGAGACATCCACAATGAAAATGCTTTCATGCAAAAGATGGCGTTGAAGTTAATACAGAAGCAACGCCATCTAGATGAGCCCAGGGAGTTGTTTTCAAATAACACGTTACTTCTGGAACGTAATACTTGCGTCACAATGACGTTTAAAAAATAAACAAAAGACTTTGCCAAAACTGTAATAGTTCACAATAATTTATTGGCAAATGTCCAGATCGATTTACGATGGAAGGAGCTTTCGCTATTTTCTCTGTAAATAAACAAATCGAATAGCTGCTGAGCAATCGATATTAGATCTCGAACAATCTGCTTTGTCAGTTAGAAATCTTTATTGATCTTATAATTTATCGGTGGAAAAGATTTTGTAAATATATCACTTTACTAGAAGTCAATCATCATCACATTAACCGCTGCATCTTTACTGAATACAAGAAATACATTGGATTTAACATTGCTAATCTTACACTATAAATTAGGACATTACTTAACATTGTAAATTGTTATTGAATAATACATTTGAACAAGTTCTATCTAAACTAGAAACACGTGTGTATCAAAGTGCAACATAGTGCATGGTGCATAGTTACGTGCAATCAGCGGAGTGTTCTTCGACCTAGCGACGCAAAACAAGGTTAATCGAATCATTTACTCTGTGCCAATGAGTATCTATCAGTGTTAATAAATAGTACTTTTAATGTCGACTATCGATTTTATGCGTTTAAATACACTGTATAGGTGTTTGTGACATTATTTTTTCACAAATTATAGACATAACAAGTCATAAAGCAAATCTAAAGTAAATGCAAAAAAGTCAGCACAAATTTTTGAAACCGTTTCTTTCTGATATTTGCATTGTTATTTTTACAAAACGAGAATTAATTGATTGTTCAACTTATGATTTATAATAACATTTCATTCTGGCTCAGTAATCGATGTGAATAATAAAGAGGAATGACTTTTTATCGTACCCATTAATTTAAAATCATGCAATGAAAAACTATAAAACAAAAGTGCATTTAAAACTACTAAAAAAAAACGTCGCACGAAAACACATCAAAAGTACGACTAAAACAGTGCAAAACGTACATAAAGCGTGATATCAAAAGCAGTGCCAAACTATCCGATGAAACTAAAGTAATATCGGCAAATAAAACAACCCAATTGGTCTGTATCGTGATTTCGCGTGATTCCGTTCCCGAGATACAACACTGCAAGGATATACATGCCTACAAACAAAAAGGAAATTAATTTGGTGCAAAAACACGAGCGTCCCCAAGCGTACCGACGGACATACACAAAGCTCTCTCTCGTGTGGAAACTCACCAATTCTTGCGCCGGCCGCGCCTTCCCGTTAGCAATAGGGAATTAAAAATATACAGTTAAACACATTGGTAATGTACAATAGGTCTATTTGGTAAGAGATGAACGAAAAGGATCTGTGAGGGAATAGGGGCTTCTTCGAAATACTAGAGGTACATAAGTCCCTGTGGACTCTTATTCATCAATCATTCACGGGGTTAGCAGATTTCTATTCTAACATTTAACATTCTGGGAAATATAGGCTCTTCAGAGTTTGCGAAAGGGAATACATATTATTTAGCATTGGTGGTCGCAAATTAAAAGTAACTACCATCTTCTCTAACATATAAAATTCTCGTGTCACAGTGTTTGTAACCAAACTCCTCCGAAACGACTCGACCCATTCTTATGAAATTTTGTGTGTATATTCAGTAGGTCTGAGAATAGGTCGTAAACTATTTTTCATAAGGTTTGTATGAAAAAAAAAAATTACTCCCGGTCGACGCCGGGTGCGGACAGCTAGTAGTTAGATATCTATAACGCATTGACTGCCGGCAACGCATTTAAGCGGTGCCCTAATTTTCGCCCAGTGCCTTAAACGTGTATGTGCTTTTTCAGCACCTTGAAAGAAATAAGGGCAAAGGGACAACAGGGAATGCTTTTAACGTATGTAAAGGATATGAGTAACTACAACAGAATCTTATTGGTTGAGAAGTTGCTTTAATTTAGCTGATCTGGAAGGCAACAAGTTACTCAAAAATATTTTATATCCTATACCTTACTTAATGCTTTAATAATTATAAATAGAGATGGCAGAGTGCTCTTTGTTTGGTGTCATTGATGCTATATTTCAATCATGCTATCTTTAAGATATCTTAACAATACAACATGCTAAATAATTAAGTATGCTTTAAGCATTGTTGAATAATATCCTTTCCAGCCAATGCGTATGACATTATATACATGTGATTTAAGATGCTAAATATAGTTGTTTAAGAACCATTCATACAGTATTTAAGATATATAATTACAGTATTCGAAGCTCTAGTAAATAAAAACAACTTATTTTAAGATTTCAAGTGAGCCAAGTGAAAGAAAATTACAAAAGTTTGTATAAGAATATTGGTGTTAACTTATAAACTGGCTCCTTATTAATAATTATACATAAACGTACAATAAACCTACATTTGATAAAGTATTCTTTGTCACTTTCTTTCAAATTCAAATGTCACAATGAAGGATAAGGACAAAGCATATTTTAAGCACACTAGCTATCGTTCGTTTATGAATAAAACGGTAGTAGGTACTTTAAGCAAAATGATATGCCTGTAAAACTTTGAACATCACTAATCCAATACGTCATTTAACCTTATAAGAAATATAGCCTAAAAATTTCTAGTTCTGCAAATAAAATGACATTTATAAAATACAGTTCCAATGCATTCTAATTTCTTCGAATAAATGTTTCATAGAGTTACAATATGACTGCAACCGTCAAGGTTATCAATGTGTGGAGCTGTTACATTGTAATATGTAATTCAGCCTGTAATAACATTATTATTCATTATCAATTATATTTGACTTATCAGTAACTGCCCATTTCGCCTATGGCAACCGACACAGATGTTTTTATTAATGTTTACTCGTATACTGAGATATTACTAGCCTGTTTACTTATATATATTTGAAAAGGTAACCGCTAAGTAGGTTGTTGACTTGACGATCTTTATCCCGAAAGTCTCATAGCATTCTCACGACTCTCACGAATTGAAAGACTACAGACCAAGGGTTAGATCCTAACGAAGAACCTTGCGTCTTCACGCATATGATCGCATGAAGGTTTTATTTAACACTAGCTTCTGCCCGCGACTTCGTCCGCGTTGAGCATCGCAGGGAAAGTGTCTTTTTCGGGATAAAAATTATACCTGTTTCATCCAAGTCCGTAAAGCCATTTCAACGTGAAGGAGTAACAAACAGACACAAACGTGATAACTTAAAGTTTACAAGTCAGCCACACTTTTTTTTAGGAAAAACACACAGTTTGATTAAATAGTAAACTTGTAAAGCTTCGCGGACACGGCAAAGGTATGTACGAATGTTAACACTGTATTGTACAAAACAAGAACAATACTATGAAGACAAATGCGAAGTTATCCCTTCAATGGAACACTTCCTGTTAACCCTTTCTCGAGGTTCATCTCTCTGCGATATCCTAACCGTCGCGGTAGCTTGAGCTATGCCTATTTCTATGTTTCCTATCTCTCTTTTATACACTCGTAGTTTGAGTCTCATGTCTCATCGAAAAAATCCAACATAGCTCTGCCAAGATGAATCGTTATGTGGGTCATATCACATTTACATAGAATACATTTAAGACAATCTTTACATCTCGTACAGTCTCGCCAATCTATAAAGAAACCTTATGCAATAATTTCGGAATGCAATACAATTCGTTTCATTTTTTATCTGCTAAACATGCATGGGCATGCTGGCAACCCTAGCCAAGTCAACAGTGAACTACGAAAGCTCTGCGATTTTTTTATTACAAAATATAGTAAATAGTGTGCTTACGAGGTGGTTGTTAAACCAAGCAGTTGAGGAACACATCGGAGCTGTGTATCTGGAATAAACCAGCAAAAGGAAGCACAAAATCACACACTGGCACACTGGTAAGATCTTTTAAATAGCCGTTACACTTTTAATATCGTTTAAACCTCAAAAACAAACCGAAATGACGAAGAAAAATAACGGTACATCAAACAGCTGATTGGATGCGCATGACACTGCCGGTTGACAACTGACATTTGCGTACTGCTGCCAACCGCAGAAAAAAAGATCCAGTGTTGCGAGAGTGAAAGCTGCGATTAGTTACAGGACCTACATAACATCAACCGGTCCGAATCGCACGCTGTGAAAATTAGTTTATTTTATTTTTAAATTATTTATAATTTAAAATGTCCCAAGACGAATTTAACAACATCACTATGCGTAGACCTAAGAAGTTGTTTAGATCAAAATCAAACGAACAACTGCATGAAAACATGAGCTTAACTTCGACAGGATCAGGATCTTTCACTAGAAGCTTAGACTTATCTACACATATTCAATTTGGTTCCGAGCTGAAGGATGAATTAGACAACCTGAAACTGCAATTAGAAAGTGCGATGGCTGAAATTGATAATCTAGTGTTAGAAAATGGGGACCTCAAAAACCAGATTCTCCGTCAACAACAACAAATCAGCTCCCTTAAAACAATATGTAGCAGTCCATCCACACCAAAAAAACACCTTCTGTCACGACGGAAAAAAAGCCGGAGACTATTAACCGATAGTTTCCGTAACATCTCAAAATGTGAACATGAATCAGGAACGGAAAATGACTCGTACATATCAAATTCAGACTCCGAGTCCGAAAAGCAAAGTACAAGTATTACAGCGTACGCAGAAATTCACGAGGAGCCTACTAATAAAAAAACGCTATCTCCTAATAAAGGAGAAAAACAGGAGTGTTATCAAAGTTCAAATGAACAAGTCGTCTTAAATAAGAATACATTACAGATTATACACGGTGAAACAGCAATAGATAAAGATGACACCAAAAAAGTAGACGATACTGGATGCAATAAAAATACTACTGAAGAAATGCATACTCAATAAAGCCACCTGTAGAATCTAAGAAGACAATGAAGAGCAGGAAAATATGGATCTATGGCACTCAACAATGTTCTGGCTTAGCCATACAATTAATAAAATCTCGGAAAAATACAGCATACGAAAACTATACAGTATTTGCTGAAACGAAACCAAATGCCTCAGCAGAAGTGGTCGCAAAGGGAATCGTTACAGCACAGTTCCAACCTGAAGACAAAGTGATATTATGTATAGGCGAAAATGACTCAAATCCTATTAAAATCACTAGTGAACTAAGTTATTTAGCTAAGATGCATAAAAATGTACCCATAATCATAATGAGTGTATCAAACTGTAAGTACCTAAATGAAAAAATGCTTAACAAAAATCTCAGGGTATTATGTAACAATCTCGAAAATTGTCATTTTATTCACATTAGCACAGCATACGGAAACAATAAGATCTTTTTTGAAGAAGCCTGTAATAGATTGAATTTGCAAATCGACTCTCTGGACTATCAACATAATTACCTCCGTCCAGAAGTAATAAAGGCTAGGTTGATTTGCTCTAAACCAAAAATTACACATCATAGCACAGATAATCATTTAAAGTCATCAAATAGGACTTCACCATCCCTTCCTAAAATATTCTTACAAAAATCAATCCTTGCATATTTTCCGCGCACGCTTCCTTCGGAAGAGAGGAATGTTCCGAAAACTAAAAATAAATCGTTTTTTCGTGAATAACGAGTTGTCTCTGCACATTATGCATCAAAATATTGCGGGATTCCTTAGCAAAAAAGAAATTGTAGAAATTACTTTACGGGAAATCAAGGGTAAAATCGGCCATATTGATATACTCTGCCTTTGTGAAACCTTCATAAAATCTGGTGATGAGGGAAACATACTCCTAAATAAATTCAGACTTGCTAGCTCATTCTCTAGAGCTGGCAAAAAACGCGGAGGTGTATGCATACTTTCTAGAGACTATATAGATCACAAAGAGCTCACTTTTTTACAGGAAATATCTAGAGAACTTGTTTTTGAGATATGTGGCATCGAAATAACAAAACTAGACTGCCTAGTCTTATGTTTATACCGCACACCAAACTCAAATCCTTTTGTCTTCTTGAGTGAATTAGAAACAGTACTGCACAAACTCCGTAACAAAACAAAAAAGAAAATCATACTTGTAGGAGACTTCAACATTGATACATTAAAAGAAACAAAGGAAACAAAAGAACTTCAGCGGATTATCCAAAATAACGGTTACATAGCACATATACACGAGCCCACTAGATTAAAAGCTTGCCTAGATCAAGCTATCAGCAACGTCCCCGATGCTCACTGTAAAAATATCCCGCTGCACTTGTCGGACCACGAAAACGCACAATTTATCTGTGTCCCCGTCAAAAGTAAATTTATACCACCTAAATATTGCTACGTATACAAAAGAGACACAAATGATGAACATAGGCAAAAATTCCTTCAGTGTTTAAGCTGTCTATCATGGTCTGAAGCTTTCAGTGAAACAGACGCAAATAAAGCTTTTAATATTTTTCATGACATGCTGACATTGTTGTTTAATTTATGCTTCCCTGTGTTAAAATTAAAAATTAACAATAACAATAAAAATAACAGATGGATAACAAATGGCATAAAATCATCTACTTCCACAAAGAGAAAGCTACGTTATTATTATTATTCACACCGAAATGACTCATCGAGACTCAAATACCTCCAATACAGTAAAATACTAAAAAAATGTATAACCACCTCAAAAAAAATACAAAATTGTTACTTTATGAGTCGCACTAAAAACCAGTGTAAAGCATCGTGGGCCTTAATTAAAAACAACACAGGGAACACGTTTAATAACCTATTAGAAAACAACATAAATGAAATAAATCACAATAATAGTAAGATGGTGGACGCTAAATCTGTAGCAAATATATTCAATGATCACTTTATAAATTTGACAAATAATTCTAATTTAAATAATACAAATCAATATCCATATCCCATTAAGACCGTAGAATCTAGCATTTTTCTTACACCAGTTACCTCAAATGAAATCTTTAAAACAATAATGTTATTGAAGAATACGAAATCTGTTGGCTTTGATCACATACCAACGTCAATCCTTAAATGCTCGGCCCACTTGATCACTCCAATCCTAACGCATTTAATCAACCTATCGCTTGTCCAAGGTATATTCCCTGAAGTAATGAAACGATCCATAATTAAACCGATTTACAAAAAAGGTGACAGACTGAATGTCGACAACTATAGACCCATTGCATTGCTGCCAGTCATATCAAAAGTCTTCGAAAAAGTAATGCAGGCTCGTATTGTTAGTTTCCTTACCAAGTTCCATATTTTAAAGACGGAACAAAATGGGTTCCAAAAAGGTAAATCCACAACCCTGGCTATCTTTAACCTGGTTCGTAAAATAACTCAATTTATAGATACAAAAGTACCAAATACCGTGATATTCTTTGATATGAGTAAGGCCTTTGACTTTGTGTCACATAACTTGCTCCTATCAAAATGTGAATCATATGGTCTACGTGGTAAAGCATATGATTGGCTACATAGCTATCTATCAAATAGATTTCAAGAGGTAGAAGTTAAAACCCTGGCACAGAGCACTGAGTTAACTTTAGTCAAATCAGAAAGCAGACACAACAGAGTAGGAGTACCGCAAGGTAGCATATTAGGACCCTTACTATTTCTATTGTATATAAACGATTTACCAGACCTATCCGACCATAAATACACTCTCTTTGCAGATGACATCTCGGTAATTATACCAAAAAAAAACAAAACATGATGAGACTGAATATAATAATGAATTAAATGTAATAACTAATAAAATTATTAAATGGCTTAAAAATAATAACTTAAATGTAAATATCGATAAAACGACATTAGTACAATTTCATAATAAATTTGGTAGGAAAAATAATATAACCATAAAATACGAAAATGACGTCGTAAAAGAAAGCAATCAGGTAACATTTCTTGGAATCATCATCGATGATAAATGTTCATGGAAACTACATATTGACAAAGTATGTGGTAAGATAAATCGTTTTGCATATGCTCTGTGGCGCCTAAGCAAAATCAGTAACAAAAAAACTGCTATTAAAGCTTATTACGGTTTCGTCGACTCAATCGTTAGGTATGGCCTGCTGGTCTGGGGAAACTCAGTGCAAATCAATAGAGTTTTTATTGCTCAGAAACAGTGCATACGCGGTATCTGTGACGTCCCACAGATTACGTCTTGTAAGCCGCTGTTCAAAGACCTGAAAATACTGACTGTACCGTCGCTTTATATCTTGGAGATGTGTCTTTTTGTTAAGTTAAATCCAGACTTGTTTAAAAAAACTAGTGATGTATGTGCATTTAACACAAGATACCCTAACAAACTTTCACTCCCTAAAATTAATACAGAGCTTTATAGCCGAAATTGTTCTGTAATGGCAATTCGTATATTTAATAAACTTCCCAAAAAATTTCAAGTTCTGACTGTCTCTGAGCTTAAGCGGAAGTTAATTTCTTGGTTGCAGGAAAAGTGTTTTTATTCAATCAAAGAATATCTAAGGGACTGACATTTCTGTTAAATCATTAATTGATATTTAAGTAAAATGCGTGACAAATTTAAATTTATTTAGCTATGAGTAAAACTGTTTTTCTTTTTGCATGTCATTCTATGACAAAACATGTGACACTCACCTACTTGCTAGTATTAAGAACTTTGTAACCATGTTTTCAAGCAAATAAATAAATTATTATATTATTATAAACAATCACGCGTCTAGTCGTTAATTAAAGTCATCGTGCTCAGGAGTTAATTGACACCAAGCACTCGGCAGTATTTAGCGGTTTTGTTAATATCAACTGTTTTCATTGAACCTAATTCGAAGTGTTACTAGTTCATTTTTAGCACGCTTAGAAACTTGCAACTTTCAAAATCAATTACAAATTTATCGGGGCGGACAACATAAGAACGTTTATCTACACTCATATCATAAGTCCTCTATAATGCGTTCAGAATCCGTAGACAATGACCAGCATTACAAGATACAATATGTTTTCTTATCTGTAGCTGTAATGAAAAGTTAAAATTACGATACAACTTTTGATAAAGTAATGTTGTTCAAATTTGGAACATCTTCCAAAACCAACACAAGTCAAACAGGGGGCCAATTCTAGTATCAATTAAACGTCGACTCTGTATAGTTTAAGTAAAGTGTCGTACGCCATTTTGATTTCGAATGACATTAGAATAGGGACTTTGTTAGTTTATCTATGATTAAAAAAAAAAAACATTCATATTCGTGACACAGGTCAATAGCTTTGCCGCCATTTTGTTTGTTTTGCCGCCTACTGAACGCATCTTAGAGTACTTATAATATGTGTGGAGATAAAGTAATGTATGCAACTGTACATAATTAGGCCTTAAAACACTCGTGTGATCTTATTATGAAACTCGCCTTCAGCTCGTTTCATAAAACCACACTCGTATTTTAAGGACCCTCTTTATGTATCAGTTACATAAAATACTATGCTAAGTGATAGAAACAGTAATGGACAAAGACCCATGATGAACACTTAATTTTTATTTTTTTGAATACAACGATTATTCATTTGTTTTGCAACAATCAAATTTTTGAATTAAGACTTACCTAAGTCTCCATTATTGGTGCCTGTCAGCTAAAAGTGTCCAACAGTGTGCCAACAAAGTAATTTAAAAAAAACTAAGGCCATTTGTTACTCCATTCTGCTTATATTATAAATGCGAAAGTGTATTTTTTAGTTCGTTCTGTTTTCACGCTTCAATACCTCAACCAACATATATTCCCTTTGCTTTCTCAACCTCGTATCTGATCGAATAGTTAGATAGGAAAAACACTCATGTCCACTAAAGAATAAAGAATACTTTCCTATCTAACTATTCGATCAGATACGAGGTTGAGAAAGTAAGGGATGATATGTGAAATTGCGTAAGGTGAGGCGGGGCTATTGCATCTGCGGGGCTATTGTAACTTTTCATACTAAAACGTGTAGTTTTAAAATTAGTATGAAAAGTTACAATAGCCCCGCAGATGCAATAGCCCCGCCTCACCTTACAGATATAGTTTACTAGAGGACGCCCGCGACTTCGTACGCGTAGAATTAGTTTCCCGCTGGGGGTCGATTTTCAGAAAATCCTTTCTTAGTGCTCTCTTACATCATGAAAGGAACCCCTGTACCAAATTTCAAGTTTCCAGGTACAGTAGTTTCAACTGTGAGTTGCTATATAAGTCAGTCAGGTTTGCCTTTTATATATTAGATAGATAGATAGCCCGTAGGCAAGCATTGGGTACTTTTTACTCTAGAAAACCGTTCAATTACTAAGGAAATAGGGAAAAACAACTATTGCGGCCAAAGATGCCAGCTAAAACTAGTTCTACCTGAGTCATGATGAACTCTACCATTGTATTAACATTAACATGACTTAATAATAATAACAGGTACACGACCGCGGATAAAAATCATCGCACTGTTTACAACGCGTGTCGAAAAAAATCAGATTCATAGACCGTACGAGGTCATACGAAGTCAACGAACCTAAGGTCGGCAATTGCAGGTATCGTAGGTCTGATCGTGGTGCAGAGTGTACTGGTAATTGACATTTGGTCGGTTTAAGTGGTCACTCGAGGACAGTGCTCGGTGATAAGATGGTTATTTATTGTATAGCTGTTGTTTAAAGACTTATTTAACAGTCGTTGGCTTGATGGCATTAACCTAGTAAGTTTGCATAATTCAAACAGGTTTCTGAACGTTATGATATTTTAGTTGTGCCTCTGCGATGGAAGAATTGGGTATTTGGGTCAATTAAGTTTTTCTACAAATTGGCATACGTAACGAAGTATGATCTATTTTCGGATTGTGATGATATTCCTTAGTGAAATAGTTAATAGATGAAATACTATGGCAGGTGTATTAAAAAATAAATTTAAGTACTTTGATTTTAGTTTGTCCCTTGTGTAATTATTTTCCATTGCTAAAACGTACTTTAACTCATTCGAGTTTTGGCTAGACAAGATTTTAGAAGACTTAAAATGTATATACTTATATAAAAATGAACCCCTACTTCTCCTGGTCACGCTAAAACTTAAGAACGGCTGAACCGATTTGGCTGATTTCTTTTTTGTTGTGTTCGTCATTGTCAGCCAAGGTTTGTATGAAAGAAAATAATTGAAAAATCCACGAGGAAAGTCAGAAATTTGCAGCGGGGCGAAGCCGCTGGCGGGCCGCTAGTAAATAATAAAATACATAGAAAACACCCAAGGCTCAGAAAAAAATACTCGCGCTAATCACACAAATATAAGAATCGAACCCGGGACCGCTAGCTTTGTAGGCAGAATCACTACCAACTAGGCTACCTACTAGTCGTCAACTACTAACAGGATTCAATGCTAATTCGTTCTTAGAAAAATGTCTAGACACAAATTGAACAGTCTTCAGGACAAGGGGGAAAATATAATTCTACGAATTACTCGTAGTGATCTATACCAAGCAGCGTTCATGCTTCAGTAATTAAGTCTAAAAGCTAGAATAACGTTTTCCTGGGTCTGAAAAGGTTTCTAATAATAGAACTGCCGTCGACGAGGCGCCGGAATGACTAGACGATAGCGAAAGAATAACCCCGCTCTACAGACGACTTAATAGGATTTCCCCCGTTTCCCTTACTATGGTAGAAAGGTTAAACTTAGAACAGAGAGTAGTTAAGTTACATCAGTAACTAACCAGATGTCACAAGTTCTAGTATTTTTTTTATTTGAGAAAAAGAAACACTGATGAAGATCAATAAAAAAAAACCCCAAATGTTTATACCTATTCGTTGTCCGTTTTGTTACCAAAATTAATAGGTACATTTTTCGGTAACAAAATAGAAATGTATTTTTTTGGATATCCAAAAAACCGGTATTATATTTAATATCCAATTAAAAATATAAACTGTCCCATGTTTTTGTAACTCCCCATTTTTGTAATAGAAATTATTAAAAAAACAACAGCCCTTGCAATAGTCGACTGTCACTTCCCACAGATAAGAAATCGACGGTAGGGGTGGCCTTCATATCCGGTGCAACAGGAAGTTGCTTGCATATAACATGCCATTTTATTTGTACGTTGTACAATCATTCTTTATTTATATTCATCAGACTCTGAACTCTCATTGAATCTAAGCATCACAAGCAATATCAAGATAAAAAGATAAATAATTAATCATATAGCATATAGCAAAAGAATTAGGGTTTTTCTTTTTATGATGAGTAAGAAACTAAAAAATATTTTTCAAGGAAAGAGACATTAATTAACCATAGGAAAACGTATTTACATAGTCATTTCATTTGCAGAACCAGAGTACCTTTGAGGCTTCTTTTATATAAAAAGAGATCGATTTTTATAGCACACTTTATTTATTTTTAGTCCATACTCTACTCATGACAGTAACAGCAGACAAGTATTTTTAATTTCAATACACGAAGACGCTCCTTTTCTCTTGTCTCTTACTGCGTCTCTATCTTAACATACTAGTTAGATAAAGTATATCCATGCGACAAACAAATCGCGGACAACTTGTATAACTGTCTATTTATAGACGCGTTTATCGCGGTGGATAAAGGAGGATAAAGCATTCGTCATTCTTGCACTTACGTACTTGTCAGAAAGTGACGGATATTTTATTTGCATTTATTCAAAGTGATCAACGCGATCATAATAGGCCTGTGGTTTAACTTAACACGTTTTTTTTTTAGGTGTAAGATATAAACCTTAATACGTATCATTACTTACTTACTTATTAAATATAATTTAAGACATACCTTGCACTCCGCTTTTATCTAGGAAATTACTTAGTTGAAATGTTGAATTACTTGATGCTAGGTATTGTGTAAACCTCTGAAACAATAAGAAAACATGATATTAATTTTATTTATAAACACTCCAGCATTCGCTCCATTGAAATAATAAGTGATGGTCAGAAAAGGCAGAGCTAGGGTGACGGCACCAATGATGGAAACTTTTAGTTGACAGGCACCAGTAATGGACGCTTCACTTTTAATTCAAATTTCATACGGTCCTAAATTGATTGTTGCAAAACAAATGAATAACTGTAAAATAAGAATCAGGTGTCCATTATTGGTGCCTTGTCCATTACAGACTGGTTCCATCACCCTGATTTACCTAAAATATCTCGTTTTTATTTAATACTACAGTTGTTTAACGTCACACTAATTAGATAGGTACAGAGACTTTTCTACTAGGCCCCTTTAGTCTCAATTCTAGTTAAGGCCCACCCCACCATACAACGACATTGTCAATGGAAACGACCTTTTGTATTTGCTTTTTTTTTCAATGACAGACATGGGAACATGCGACCAGACAGACGGACAAGATGAAATGGTAAGAGTTCTGTTTTTTTGGATCCGTAAACATAATGAAAAAAAATATTTAACCAAATTAGGTCAATCAAGATTTAATATTTTAAATAGTATGACGTCACAGCAGAGAGGCATGACAAAAACGATGGGAAGTCAAAAAGTAAAAATATTGTGATTTTATCTGACGTGCCTACAGCACAGTAAGTTTGAATCTCGTTTGAAGTAAACTGCAAATAAAACTTTTTTTATTCAAGGACACAGACAATGACAAAATAAAACAATGAACTGTTGATACAACTGCTTCCATTAGTCACACGGATAGTCATGGTCATACGTCGATGATAGCATTTGTACCTTTTCGCTTTCACTCGGTAAACGATTACGTATTGTACTTCAATCTTTGTGTTAAATCGACAAGGTTGCAAAGTGACCATCGACATGATATGACGTGAGCTGTACTGTACAAGTGTAGATTTTAATTACAACACAGTATTTATTTTGCAACGTTATCTGATAAGAGTGGATGCTTGATTTATTCCGTGATAAAAATCCGTTGGTAGCCGATTTTATGGATTTTACCGAGTAGTTCGAGAGAACTGCGATGTTTTATAAGATTTAAGACGCTACTTTGCGATGAACTACTGATTTTTAAGGCTGGTACAAAAACATACAAAATAGTTCCGCCGGTTGAGCTGGGGGGCGTTCCTCTAAAGCTCGTCTCACAGTTCAAATACCTGGGGCACTGGGTCACCGAATCGCAGAGGGATGACATGGATGTGGAGCGGGAGCGTAGAGCGCTGGCGGTTAGGAGCAATATGTTGATCCGCAGGTTTGCAAAATGTACGAAAAGTGTTAAGCTAACTCTGTTTAAAGCATACGGTCAGTCATTCTACACCTGCAGCCTGTGGTTCAACTATTCTAACAAAGCCTACAGCGCCCTACGCGTCCAGTACAACAACGCATTCAGGATGCTGTTGGGGCTGCCGCGCTACTGCAGTGCGTCAGGGATGTTCGCGGAGGCGCGCACGGATGACTTTCACGCTATCATGCGCAAGCGAGTCGCCTCCCTGATGCGGCGCGTGCGCGGCAGCGCCAACTGCCTCCTGGCCGCGGTGGCTGAAAGGTTGGATAGCCCGATCCTCGCCTTCTGGGCAGACAGGCACATGCCTAGGGCCAATTATGACGTGTTTTAGGTAATTGATTATTTATTTTGTAATTTTGTAATAGTTCGTAAGTTAACACAGTACTAATAATTATAGTTTTTAAGTTTTGTACTAACATAATATGGATTGTATTATCTGAAATAAATTATATTATTATTATTATTATTATTTGCTTTATGTCCGTGAGTGTTTTTTTTAAATTGTCAATGTATGATTAATACAGATAAATAATTGTAAGCACTGCTAATACCAGCCAGTTAAAACTAGCATTTTAGTGTCTCACTGCCACTATTTTGGAAAAAGTTATTTAAAGGCTTTTAAATGTTTTGTTCCTTAGTGACTCGTTGTGTAAAAGTTTTGTAAAGTATTTGCACGCCTTCATAAGAACAAATGTAATGCATTAAAGGTACTAGATTATCTGCATGAAAATCTTGTTTAAAAAAAACTTTATATTAAGTAGGTACAACATCAGCACCAACAATATTAGAAGCATCATATACCAAGGTTGCCTCTCATTTCATCAATGAAGCACTAATGGATGACATTTGATTGCCAGTAAATAAGCTGTCACTTCTAATACGTCTACAATAGCTGCTATTAGTTCGTTCAATAACTACTATATATTAAAACTGTTATATTGTCAATGAGGAAATAACTCTCTATACTTTAGCACGTATCTGTATTGTTTATGTTTTGGCAAATAAAATGATAGCATTAACAAGACTATGGTTCGTATGACTGACAGTTCTAATCAGCTTCGTTTTACAAAATTTCAAAACAATATGTAGAGTTTTGTGAAATGCCAAGTCGAGATGTCACGCCGTAGTACTGTATTCCGCAGGGACAGATTGTATTGCCTACAAACATTTATTGAATGTAACATTGCACCCAATGTAATTTTCCCGAAAGCATTTTTTTTGCGTTGTTTTAGGGAATCTTGTACAAGTTGTACATCGGAGACCGCTCATTCATGAATATACTAAAATCATTGACTTAAATGCCAAAACTTGTATCGTTTATTAATATCTGGTTTTATTTTTCAAAAATCTGGTATGGATATTATTTGTACGGACATTTCCTATTCTGTTACCTAACACGAACAAATTTTGATAACAAAAAAGGAACTTCACACACAAATATTTTGGGACATATTAGGACAATAGAATAGAATAGAATAAACATTTTTTAGATATTGAATAACCTATTCGATAGTTTCACGTTGCCAACCTGCCATTTTGAAATTTTGAGATATAAATAACTCAGTAGCCAAAACTTCAAGAAATTCACTTATTCCAGGAATTTGCAGATGCGAGTTGATGATTGCCTAAGAGTTAGTCATTCCTTGTAACCGATTGCGTGCGTTTATACAATGTGTTTGTAATTATCACTGGCGCTAGTCGAGTCGTTAACGTTCATGATATCAATCCATTTTGTACTGGAATCAAAAGACCGAGCATGGAATGTTAATTTATACTGCAGGAATTCTTGATTTATATGAATAGTTCAATACTTTTATTAACTCTTGACAAAAAAGGGGGGTGTTATAAGTAGGGTTAGGACTTTTGGTGGCAAACCGTGGTTTTAGGATCCATGGAGTCGCAGTTTCCTGATTATTATAATACATACCACCTTGATTTTGACCTTCAGTATTGTCATATTTCCAAATTAAATCTTTCATTAAATCGCTAAACGAGTTTAAATTAATTTTGGTACGAAGGATATCTCCGTTGTGAAAGCGTAACAAACAAACAAAATATAAGTTGGTATGGATAAACTGAACTAAAAATGTATTTAGTTTATTTAGGGCTGATTTTTCAATCACCATATAAAGGAAGGTAAATTTTAGCTCTTCTTTCGTATGACTTCAGAAAAGGATAGTAATACATTTTACTGACGGATAGTTTTATCTGGGGATTGAAAAATCAGCCCTTAGAATATATGTGTAATAATAATTAGGAAATAGAGACTTCATGGATTCTAGAACCACGTTTTGCCACCACAATCCTTACCCTAGTTATAAGTTTAGAGTGTTCTGTTTATGTTCGAGTCTGTGTGTCTGTGTGTTTTATTCCCACCTGTTACCACTCGCACACTTTTGCTGACTTATTACAGTGAAATAAAGTTCAAAATGGCCACCAAAAAACGTCCGGTGGTGGGATGGAAATAACCAGTCTGTCTGTGGCATTGTAGCTCCCAAACGGATGGACCGATTTAAACGAGTTTTTTTTTAAAGATTGCTTGTTTCATCGGGATGGTTTTTAGCTAGGTTTCATGAAAATCGGTTGGGCCGTTTAAGAGATATCAGCTCCGAAAGAAAGGGTCGCAAATATATAGGGAGATTTTATCTATTGGAATGTAGGTAAATCTTGCAGTAGAAAGGGGGCGGTTCTGTTATCGCTAACGATAGTGACATTAATAACACAAGCATTATCTATGTCAATTATATTTTTACTATCTGTTCAATACAGCTAATCGCTTTGGCCTTGCGCTTGTATACGTGTGCGTAATCATGTACAGTCACCACCAATAGTATATTATGTAACATCGGGCGCCAAAATATCCGACACAGATATTTTTGTGCCCAATGTTAGATAATATATTATTGTCTAAATATTTACTACCTTTTGCCCGCAAATCTGTCCACACTTCACACAAAAAAAAATACAATATAACGGTTTTCTCTCGTTACCTAGGCAAGCTAACTTCTGCCCGCGTCTCAGTCCGCGTAGATTTCTATTATCGTTATTCCCTCGGAAACTTTTGAAATTTCCGGGATTAAAAGTAGCCTATAATGTTAATCCAGGTTATAAGCGCCATTTCAAATCTCACCCAAATCCGTCCAGCCGTTGCAGCGTGAAGGAGTAACAAACAATCTTAACACACAAACTTTCGCATTTACCTATAATATAAGTAGAAACGAAACATGGTCTTTTGTTGTTGATCTTCTCTCGATATTAGTTCACGAGATGAAATGCTTGTCCGTTTCCAGAGTAATGTATTAATAAAATATATCCAGCTTCTAGGCGTGGCATAGTGAAAATCCTTAAATAACTACAAAGAATTTTCTGGCTCAAATCTGGTTTGTTATTGTTAAGATGACCTTGTTATGCTACTAGTTTTCAACAAAAATATTAATGTGCATCAATAATATTTAAAGTAACTTGTTCGGTTTAAAATCTGCGGTTTTAATTCGGATAAAAACCCCCGATATAATGGTGATCCCTTCTTTCAGAGTTGATATCTAAAGGGCCCAACCAATTTCCATGAAATCTAGCTAAGATTCGTCCTGATTGAAATAGCTTTTTTTTAAAAAAATCTTTCAAGAGATATCAGCTTTAAAAAAAAACCGTTTAGGAGCTATGATGCCACAGATAGACAGACAGATAAATAGATACACGCGTTAAACTTATAATTAAATAACATATTAGAACCCTATAGGGTTGTTAATGCTTTTTAGGAGTGGACGGGATTTTTGGAAGGATTCCAAAACATTCTCACCCAGGAAGCCTCTATTCCCACTAGTTCAGTTGTCCAGTTCAGTTGACTGAACTAGTGGGATTCTTTTTCTCGTTTGTTCAGTTGTGAAATCTTAGTTACAAAAGTGGACGAAAGGGGTATATCTTAGTAGTGTCGACGGAGCTCCGCTTATGCGGAGCTCCTATTTCTGTGTGTTTTTGGCCCTTCCGGCCTGCTGAACATCTAGCATAACCTAAGCCTACCTCTCTTTTATGATACATATTTCGGCCAGGTTCAGTCAACTGAACAAACGAGAAAAAGAATCCCACTAGTCCAGTAAACTGAACTGGACAACTGAACTATTGGGAATAAAGGCCAAAAGAGCCCCTGAAGGCGCATCATTTACTGCTGCGTTACAGCAATGTTTTCTCTGCGCACGATGGTGATATTGGTGATATTGGAAGAACTGGAGTTGTACAACATGAGATCGACACTGGTGGAACCATGCCTACTCGACAACGTCCTCGGCGAGTTCTAGTAGCTCGCGAAAAGGAAGTGGAAGACATGATTGAAGAGATGAAAAAGAACAGAGTTATTGAGTCAACAAGTCCTTGGTGTTCACCGGTAGTCTTGGTAAAGAAGGATGGGACCATGAGATTTTGTGTTGACTATCGAAGACTTAATAATGTAACCAAAAAGGATTGTTATCTACTGCCACGAATCGACGACACATTAGACACTTTAAATTGAATGAAATGGATTTCCACGTTGGATTTAAAAAGTGGCTGGGTACTGGCAAGTCGAAATCAAGGGCCACGATAAGGAGAAAACTGCCTTCTCGACCAATAAAGGACTGGCAGTTCAAAGTTATGCCGTTTGGATTGTGTAATGCACCAGCAACCTTTGAGAGGTTGATGGAACAAATACTTGCTGGTCTACTGGGAGATGCTTGCCTGGTTTATCTGGATGACTGGTAGAGCATTCGACGATCACCTTAGAAAATTGGAGCAAGTTTTGGCTAAGCTGCGAACTTCAAACTCAGCACGAAAAAAATGATCACTTTTCAAGCGTAAGGTGAATTATTTTCAGAACTTTAGTAGCGGTGCTCCTATTTGTTTAGCTCTAAGATTGACTTATGCTTTTTAGATTTAACTAGAGGTTAAAAATCCGTACAAAACATTATATGTGCAAAATGTAGCACGACGTAACCAAATCTTAACCGCCTTCTCAATATTGGAAACGAGATTATAATTACCTATGTCTGTTGATTGGTGTGAGGTAGGTCAGTTCACACTGCATATTATATTATCAATTATCATGCTCGTTGTCCCTTCTCATTGTAAGAACTTATGTTATGTCTAACTTTTGCTCGTGACTTCGCTCATAATTTGTCTATTACTGTCTCCACTGTAGAAATAAAGTTGTTGGAGCTAAACTAAGCTACATAATTAACTATCTAGTCATAGTGTTTCAATTCAAAGGGCGCAATAGTTCTCTTCAAGGTGCCTAACAGTCTAGCTCAAACTGGAATGCCTAGTTTCCTTATCAGGTCTTGCACCCCATCTTGGGCCCTCGGAAACGGTCTCATTTGGAATGCAGTGTTTCTACTTAGTTCCTATTATTTGTTTAAATATAACTAGATAATACCTGTGACTTTGCCCGTGGTATTTATTTGGGTACGGTTCAGTTTTCTGAAAATGGGTGAATTGACTTTTTCATCCTCTATTATCTCTCGACTATTGTCTCCTGCGTTACCGTACGATCAATTCTTACATAGGTATGTATTTTTTAAATAAGTAAAAAGTTTTGAAGAAACAATGTACCTATAAAAGGAATCCTAACTCATGCTAAGGCATAATATAAACGTAATAAAAAAAACTAACAAAACATGATCGCGTTTCCTCCTGCGTTACTGGACAATATCGTGTGGATTATAAAGTCAATTAACCCAAATTATGTATTTTATGTTATTCTTTATGTCATAACGTATCCTCATTTCTTATCTAGCCTATCAACCAATCCTAATTTTTAATTACAAGTTTTTTAACTTTACATGTATAGTTACAATCATATCAGCCAAACAATTGTTCCCGGTTTTACATATTTATATCAAATTTCTGTCCTTACAGAATCCTGTTTTCTACAATACAAAAATAATGAATACTCACCTCATTCCCATATGCAAGTAGGTGATGTACAGTGATGAGGGCCTTATACACCACCACCCAGTTGGTATTCTGTGTCCGCTCGACGAGCAAGTTGGCGAGCTGGGGTATCGATACATTCGGCTCGTTTGTGCAGTGGACTAGATCTGAAAGAAAAAAAAGTCTCAGTAAAGTCGTATAGTCATATGAATCATTAATTACACAGTCAAGATTTTTTTAATGCCATGGAGAAAGCAGAGGACCACACAGTTCACCTGCAGATTTAATTTTACAACTTTGTTGGTATAATTGAAATGTATAACTACGCCGAATTAATTACAGCTTTGTAGTACTAACTGCCGCACTCAGAGACTTCAATTAAATTTAATGCTTGTTAAGTGACGTGTTGTCATATTCTATTGCTGTAGCAAAGAAAGTGACTGCAGCAAGTTTAATCCAGCATTAAATTCAAATTGACGCCTCTGAGTGCGGCAGTTAGAACGACAAGTTAATTTCATAAAAAAATACATAAAGGAGAAATTTTAAGGCAAAAGAGGCAAATGGCGACCCACGCGATGTTACTTTGAGCAAGTAAAAGGAAAAGTAAAGGTCGTTTCGTATCAAGATGTGAATCTAGGGAAGAATAGAGAAGAATGCCGGTCACTCCAAGTGAAAAGAGCGTAGCTCTAAAGTTATGATGAGGAGACAAATCGGCCTGCTTGATTCCGTGCAGTCACGTATCTTGCGTAATTTATTTACAAATATGGTATGGTGCTGTAAACATGGTACAGTCTTTTCAATTCATGAAGTTTCGACCCATTTATTTACGTGCATTGACGTAATCGAGGTTATTTAACTGGCGGGGCCGCTTTCTGGATTCTAGACACTACATCTTCTTCCGCGGGAAATTGTAGAGTTTCGGTTTAGAGCTTCGCTTCGGTTTTCGTGAGTGTTCTGTAACACCCGTACATAATCCAGCATTTATTAAACATAAAACCCTTCCTTATGAATCACTCTATCTATTGTTGAAACCTACGTTAAATTCTGTCGCGTAGTTTGAAAGATACAGAGGGACAGACGGCGGGAAGCGACTTTATTTTATACACTATAGTACCTTGTCACTTTAATCGCTGTGACTATTCATATATGACCGTTTAAACATGACATTAAATAGACAAGGTACTAAAGTGTACACATATTTATGAACTTGACAATACATCACGACTCCGTCATTGCTTATCTTTACATTTTTGATCTTATGACGGTTCCGTGGTCTAAAAGTGGAATAATTAGCTCCTACCTAACGGGGATGTAATAGCATTCGACTAGAATGATATTCTTTGTTGATACTGGAAGTCTTTGGTATAATTCGAGCCATGTTTAATGCTTTGCTAAACGGACTGCGAAGTCTAGAAAATTCCTTGAAAAACTGGGACCGTTTAACTTTTACACTGACATTTAAACAACTCGGTTAAGTTTTTAACCAAAATAGCACATGGTAAATGATTCACGATTGTTTACATTATAGTTTACGCATGTAACTGCGTCGCTAATATCAACACTAAACCGTTGAAAATAAATTTAACAGCATCTGGTTTTCCTATTTAATCAAGAACGAAAATATACAACATTACCAAAGACGCATCTCGCCTTTTAAGTTCTGAAAGCTTAAGTTTAGTTTTACCCTAGTTTAGTGGGACCCTATTACTAAAGCTGGGTCCACATTTGTATCATTTTGCCGATCACGATCACGCGTATCGTGCTCGCGTATCCTAAGTATGGACGCTCACTTTGGGCACACCGTATCAGTACCATCGTCGCGTGAAAAAATGCGTACATACTAACCGTAGCGTAGCAGCGTATCGTATCATAACGCCGTATCATTAAGTGTGGACGCTATCCGTATCCCCTTTGATGATCGGGGAAAACTGCCTCGAGAGCGATCACGGCGTATCGCGTATCAAATCATAACTTCGTATCGTGATACAGTATCAAAACACGTCCATACTTACCGATCTTGATACGCATATCCGATCGCGAGTGTGCGGGGTATATAATAAACGCGTATCAACATCGATCCCGAGCGATCAGATACGGCGCGACGCATGATCGCGCTGTTTTTGCGTCCACACTAGCGATCTTGATACGCGTCGGGGCAACGCGACGGAGATACGATACGACGAAATGATACAAATGTGGACCCAGCTTAAGACTCCGCTGTCCGTCTCTCCGTCTGTCACCAGGCTGTATCTCATGAACCGTGATAGCTAGACAGTTGAAATTTTCACAGAAGATGTATTTCTGTTGCCGCTATAACAACAAACAACTGTTCCATACATTTCGTCTGTTTAACTCTTAAAGTTTGTATGGAAAAGGTGGTTTTTTTTCGCGATTTGGATTTTGGTCCCATAATAAAAGTTGATGAGTATGACCTACAGAGTTAGACCCTGACATTTATCCAACCTTCTGCCTAACACCCTGTATATTTTTTTCATCATTTACAGAGAGTATTATGTTGGCAATATCTATTAACCCCATAAACTGTGATAGGCATGGTATCAAAACAGATGCCAATATTCAATTTGTAATATGATAGAAACACAATCTGTTTACAACTTTGTAAACGTTTTATTGAAATAATGTTCGATTAAATAATTGTTAGAGAGATAACACAGATGGATAGTTACCACGAATCACTAACTTCGAAACTTCGGATGCCCCATTAGGCCTGGTTCCCACTAGGCCGGATCCGGCAATTTTGCCGGATCCGGTAAGGGTAGTGGCTGTACAATTTATATGAAGCTGTTCACATTATGCCGTGTGAACAGCGTCATAAGCCATAGCCTTACCGGCATCCGGCAAATTCGCCGGTCCGGCATAGTGGGAACGGGGCCTTACTTACTTACTCATCATTCGAGACGTAACCGAGAGAAAGGGAATGAGCTAACGTAACTTCGAACTTCGATTTTCAAAGTAGAGCCTATGATATCTATGAAATGGCCCAACCGATGCTCAGCAATACTGGTTTTTCATGCCAGAGCTGGGGCCTGGGGCTCTACTTTGAAATCAGTAATTCGAACTTCAGATCGCCCCATCACTTTCTTGCGAATTAGTGACGGGACGAGAGCAAAAGGGATAGCAATAGACGAAGTTCGAATAACGGATTTCAAAGTAGAGCCTCTGTTTTATAAAGCTACAAATTACAATTTACAGGTTACAAGTTTCCATTTGACACAACCTCGACCAATGACGTCCAGCCATTTGAGCAGTGTTGCCAGTTTAGACCTATAAAATTGTTACTTGTAGCTTTATAAAACAGAGGCTCTACTTTGAAATCCGTAATTCGAACTTCGTCTATTGCTATCCCTTCCGCAAGAACCATTTGGAGACACCACGGCAGGTCAGGTCACACAACCAGAACACCCAAAAAACTAAAATGAATATAAAACCTCAAATAAACCTTAAAGAACATTTTGCGCAACTGAGGCCCTACTTTGAAAATCGAAGTTCGAAGTTACGTTAGCTCCATCCCTTTCTCTCGATTTAGTCTCTAATGACGACAGGGACAGGGGAAGGGAATTAGTAATTTATATTTTTTTATAATGATCACGTCCTAAACTTCCAATTATTTAACTTTTTTCAACTATTTGCAACTTGCGACGATTCGTTTGACCTTTAAACAACTTCGGCCTTTCCAAAAATCCAACAACGAACTAGCATAATCGTCTGTTTTTAAACAGTAAAAGCGAGGCCAGTTGTTTTCAATTTCCACCACAACAAATGCATTACGTTATTGTGTTTTCGAACTTGACCTGATCAATTCGTGACACGCGTGGCGAATACCGCTGTTGTTTTTTTATAGCATTGAGAAGGGAAAAGAGCACACAGGCCACCAGGCCACCAGGCGTAAGACTAAAATCTCAAGACCACAATCTTAGTACTGGAATAGGACCAAGATGGAATGCCTCTATGCTAGTAATGTTATCGGTTAGGTACCTAATCCCCACAACGGACCACAATAGTGCGAAAACTGCTGCTTGGCGGTAGGTTAAAGAATGAGGTGTTGGCAGCAATCTGGACGGACCCTGCACAAGGTACCACCATCAAACTGAGGTAGATAGGTACTTTTTCTGCGGGAAAAATTAAAAAAATCATGCAACACGGGCAGAAGAGATAAACTGCATCCTTCTTAGATTTTTATCCTGACTTATCTTTATATATTAATCCTTACTCGTAACCTTGAGTTATATAGCTAGGTACATTTATACGAAAACAACAGCGAAGTGAAAGTTCACATAATCCAAACGATCCCCGCAAACGTGTCAAGGACGCAATTATGCGCCCGCGCACATAATTCGCGACGTGACCCGAACGCGGTATAAACTCGAGGTGACAACTAGTTGCCTTAGTTCAGAAACCTAGGCTGCCCTCATAAGCCGATTAGCAGTATCTCAGGTTCAATTTCCATAGTAGAATAAACCCTCTCCTCTTAGTAATTGGGTTGTGATTGCTACATGAGTTTTCGTTTAGCTGCTGCATGCTGCTATTTGGCTTAGCAGCCCTGATCAAAATTGCATACTTATTTATAGTTGGAATGTTTCGTGTGAAATCCCTAACCCGCAATGTGCTAACCTATACCCCCGCCTGCACCACGCTGCTACGGTAGACGACGTGGTGGAGTACGTCCGTCAGAAGGTTGGATGGACTGACGGTGTTCCAGCTGCGGGACGTGCACTTCAGTTCGTTTGTAGTGCGCGTGCCGCGGTTTATGCTGGGGACCGTCGAGTGTCCTGACTTCTGGCCGAAAGGTGTGTTCCGGCGGTTTCGGGGCAACCTACCGGCAGCGACCATGGCGCCAATTTTGGCAAAACAGGACCACGCTGTTTTGTCACCTCGGTGTTAGTTTTAAGTTTTATATTGTTATGTATGTTAGTTTATAAGGTATTTGTAACAATGGGCCTCGCTGCTCGAAATAAAAAATTCTTATTCTTATTATATCGCGGAATAGATTAACGATAAAAACTTGCAGTTTCCTACTGATATACTCCACCTCCCTCCTGTCAAAGTATAATTATAAAAAAGTCAACCCCGGTCCTTTTCGAGTTTCTGTTAGCTATTGCCGGTCGAGCGATAGAGTTGCGTTGATGCGCGTCGCTTGATATTTAATACGAATCAAACGTAGCAATGACTCGAAACCGACTAAACCGTCGAGGCACGCACACATGCAAGCCGCGCGATAAACCTTTGTTTGGAGATGAACTACTGTGCTTCTGTGCTAAAGCAAGAAGCCAATTGCTGCTGTCTTTTTCTAGCTCTAGGAGCAGTATAGCAGTAACAGTCCTTCTAAATCCGGACTAAAATATGGCTATCGACTACTTTGGATACTATGAACCATAATAAATTTATCTTAGCTTCACCAATAAATCCAGGATTGGCAGTATATGCAACCCTAAGGGCCGTATTATTAAACTGATCTCGACTATAATGCTCGTCTTAAGATACGTCAAAAATGACAGTTTTCTATGGCTTCACGTTGATTTTGAATCTTGTGACGGGCATCTCTACCAAGATGAGTTTATTAATAATGGCCGGCAAATAATGTTCTACAGCTACAAATGCTATAAACGGACTTAATTAATGACAAATCATCAAAGATATGAAAGATATGAAGAAAGGGATCATTCGCTCCAATGGTTCCTTGACTTTAGTTCTTAACAATAACTCTTGTAATACTTAAATGCGGTCAATAAACCAACACTCGTGCCAAATCTGCGTTGAATGAAGTCCATCCAAGACGATTTGGCGGCAAGGCGACCATTATTGAGTCAGCGTTATACCTAACGTAAGATGAATGAACGTAAAGACAAATTACTACATAGTATAAACGCCTAACAGACTCATTATCTCATATACCTACAATTAACGCCACACTACCAAGCGACCATCCGAATCACCAGACTTGACACCGTTATTTCAGAGGAAAAATAAAGACGTAATTACTATTTAAAAAAAATCATGTTTGTTGTATTTATTTTATTCTGTTTTTAGTATTTGTTGTTATAGCGGCAGCCGAAATACATCATCTGTGAAAATTTTAACCGTCTAGCTACCTATCACGGTTCATGAGATACGCCCTGGTGACAAACAGACGGACAGCGGAGTCTTAGTACTAGGGTCCCGTTTTTACCCTTTGGGTACGGAACCCTAAAAACAAGTGGCTATACAGTGAAAATACACTTTCAACCCTTTTGCATGCTGCTTCAAATCAGAAGTATTTCAGTTGTTACCATGTATGTATCATTAATGATAACACAGGAAGTAGGTCTGTCTGTTTATCAGCACGCTGACAATAACCACATGTCTCTGAAGGCTAACAGATTTGTTGTGCAATAATAATTTAGAAATTGTGAGATAATTAGTTTAGTGATAGGTATTATATGATTTTGGTTGCTTTAAAATCCTATCAATATTATAAAATGCGAAAGTTTGTGTGACTGTTTGTTACTGCTTCACGCTGCAACGTCTGGACGGGTTACGATGAAATTTGAAATTGAGATAGCTTATAGGTACTTACCCTGGCTGGAATAACATATAGGCTACTTTCCATCATGAAAAAAATAAAAGTTTCCGAGGGAATAACGATAATCGAAATCTATGCGAAGTCGCGGGCAGAAGCTAGTATTATAAATACGAATGTTTGTTTGTTTGTTACTCTTACACGCTGCAACGGCGCG
This sequence comes from Acleris cristana, assembly GCA_948252455.1. NCBI lineage: Eukaryota > Metazoa > Arthropoda > Insecta > Lepidoptera > Tortricidae > Acleris > Acleris cristana. Next base: position 1,397,386 of record OX411791.1, on the reverse strand, counting down.
ACGCGGCGCGGGGAGGCTTCGGATTTGAATGAAATTTGAAATGGAGATAGCTTATACCCTGGATTAACATATAACATACCTAAGCTACTTTTCATCCCGGAAAATTTAAAAGTTCCCGAAGGAATAAAGGTCATATCTACGCAGACGAGGTCGCGGGCAAAAGCTATTAAATAAATAAATATCAAGGGGCAACCGCATACAAATTGACCTAGTCCCAAACTATGCTCTAGGCTTGTGTAGTCAAGATCACCAATATGTAGGGTTGCCATCCGTCCGGGTTTCCCCGGATTTGTCCTAGTTTAAGCTAAGCATTCACGACCGCTCCAACAAGCCGAATAGAGCAGCGCTGCGCCAAAAATGACCCGTGAATGTCAAAACTGTAGCGTTTATAAGTACTTGGCGCGGTCCGTTGGATTTCCAAATAAACGGAAAGCCAGCGCGACGCGCCAACGCGCCATCCGAATGGAACTGCGGGAAGCCTGAGGCCCGTTTCACGAAGCTACAAGTTACAAACTACAAGTGGAACTCTCTTTCTAGCAAAAGGAGTTAGACAGAGACTTCCGCTTGTAATTTGTAACTTGTAGCTTCGTGAAACGGGCCTCTGGCTGCTATTTTCTAATCAATCTGGCGCGGCCGTGAATGTGGTCAAAATATTACGCCCATCCAGTTGTATGCACTCGATCTGTCGCCGAGACAAACGGCACGTCCGTGAGTGCCCAGCTTTCGAGGGCGCCCGGGGAGCGCCCGGACGGGGTTTCAATTGTAGAGCGGGTAAAAAAAAAAGTCTTGGGCGATTCGCGCGCCGCGGTGTGGACAACCGACGAACCGACACTGGCACCGGTCTGGATTCTGGGCTCCAAAATCCGGGGTTTTCACGCGTCTTGTCCTGGTTGCCAAATTTTAGAGATAGCAACCCTACAAATATGTATACACCACGTCTCAAAAATATGTACACAAACCTTATAACTATGGCAATAAGTTCTATGTACGTATTTTTGCAACTTTGTGCGGATATTTATTTTTAACCTTGACTGTACCTACTATACTATGGGTAGTTAGACAATGATAATCATACTTATAAATACATAGAAAACATCCACAACTCAGGAACAAACAGTCTCGCTGATCACACAAATATTTGCCCTTACCGGGAGTCGAACCCGGGATCGCTAGCTTCGTCGGCAGGGTCACTCACTACCTATTAAGAAAAACTCTTCGTCGCGTCTTTATTGCAGTACCTGTCGATCTATTTTTGATCATAATAAAAATGCTAATCTATAAGTAACCTTATAGGAAAAGTTTAAGGGTTAAATGGATGTCGAGCGGAAAAAATAGTTAACAGTTAGGCCGCTTCCTTACTTGTCGGTATGCTTGCAGCAAAACACGGAATCGGTAAGGGTTGCTAGGCAACTAGTGGCATCTACCAATCAACGCGCACCGTTTATGCCGACAACACGTTTTACTGCAAGCATACCGCCAAGTCAGGAAGATTGGAAGTCTTCAAACTGTCCAGCAACCATTTTAAAAGCTAAAAATCTCCAGAACACTACAATTTAAAACTAGTTTTTGGAATAGAACATGCCACTTTTTTTTTTTTCAAATCTTGTCACTTTACATCAATCTTATCAAATTATCAGGATTCTCGATTGTTGCTCATTAACTTTAACTTATGCATTAAGTGAGTGAGAAGATCACCTGACCAGAATGTAAGTGCGAGAGTGACGGATGCTTTATCCACCGCGATAAAAGCGACCATAATTCGGGCCCTGCACATTATAGTGTATCATTGGATTAATGAGCTTGAAATGTCATAATAGCATAATTGGGTCAATGCTATTATGGTAATCATTATTTAACTATGTAGGTCAGTGGTTCCTAAAGTGTGTTAACCCTTAGGTTCCGCAGAAAAGTTACCAGGGTTCCACGAAACCATCACAAAAACTACAGCTAAGATAAAACTACTCGCCTGATGAGGAAATTTCATTATTCACATTAAGGTTAATTTAATTGTTTCACTTTTAAAAATAATTGTAATGAAAGATTTTTTCTTATTTAAATTGCAGTCTTTCATTTGTAACTATGATGATGTGGGGTTCCATAAATTATAAGGGATTTAGTCAGTGTTCCGTTACCTTAAAAGTTTGGGAACCCCTGATGTATCATTGTCTCTTGTCATCATTGTTTTTTTTACTGTTATCCAGCACTTATTCTTACCATACCATACAATTTTCCACAAATATGACCTATCAAATTTTACCACATCAAGAACTGTCAGAGTAATAAAAATGGTTCGTCACATTTGGACCTTAACAGCGTTGAAATAGAGTCGAAAAGTTACGAAACTTTTCTTACCTTGACCATACTTAATTGACCAATTTTATTGCTATTTACAATTTACTTTAGATCATTAACTGAGGTCTAAACTGAAATACAAATAAAGTGTTAAAACGAAAGCTATGTGCTCAACAACTAGTAAATAATAAGTAAGTAGGTATAACTAACAGTAAAATTGGTCAATTTTTTTTTTATTGGTTATCATATTATTATAGGAAAAATACAAATGTTTCTTATTACGAGGTCACCTCTGTCTATAATTAGTAATTTAATCTTTTCCATACCTAAATAACAAGACTGTTCATGGGTTTTAATCTATTAATTTAAAAGGAAAAAAGACCTGTACATGATATTCTTACAGCAGATTAATTAGGTACATTTATTAGTTTTATTATACACAGGAATAAGGAAATAATTTTAATTAGGGTTACATGTTTAAGAAATGGCTGAATGGGTTATTCCCATATTCCAACCTATCCAACTCAGGTCTACAGCAAAATTCCCATATACCTGGGTTGGATAGGTTGGAAGATGGGAATAACCCGGCTGAATATCCTCATCACCCACCAGGGACCGTACCCAGCAGTGGGCCATGATGTGAAAGTTAGATATGTGCAGCATTTTGGGTGGGAAACTAACAGATCATATCCAGAACACATCGCGCTCTATGACTCAAATAGTCGTCATAGTTCAGAAGAAGGCCTAGTTAAAGTGGGACTGGTCTGCTCTCGCCTGCAACATGCCGAGAGAGCTGTGGGCCTAAGCCACAGAGTAGAAGCCGAACACAACAAGATGTACACAAAGCAGACCTCGTTGGCGATGGCGGGATCAGTTGTATTCCTTTTTGAAGGACAGGCCAGAGACTGCTAAGAATAGGGAAACATGGAAGAAAGGAGGCCTTTGCCCAGCAGACAGACAGCTTAATAAATAAATAATATAAAAAAAAAAATTGTGAGATATCATTACTGTAACATTTATGAGGTTATGCAGGGCAGGGTACATGATTATCATAGAAGGGCCTCAAGATAATATTAAACCATAGAAACATGAATAGAATAGAAGAGAATAGAATAGAAATCTTTATTGTCACAAGTGAGTGTAGTTACAACACGATTTTATTAAATAAGGCAAAAGCAGCGGCTCACATTCAACCGGTTTCAGGTGCTATCATATTAAGGCATTTTTTATTATATTTAGGTATTATATTACATTAACATGTTTCATGGTCAAAATAAATTTGTTATAAAAAAAAGGTTATTTTCAATTGAGATCAACAAGCAGGATTGTATTATTTTTTGTGAGAATAAGAGATGGAGGACCTCTTTACTATCACAGGTTTGCATAAATCAAAAGTAACAGTAAATAAATTCAATTCCTATAAGCAGTTAAAACATTAGCTTGTCCCCCTTGAGTTTGAGACTACTGGGTGTTGGGGGTCTGAGGCTATTACCTTCATTAGAGAAGTGGGACGCCAAATTAGGGTGAAGGGGGTCTGACGCCCACGCGGGTACGTACCTGTTGCAAAGGTTTCCCATTGCCGTTCAATGTGGTAACGCGGACGGTTTGATCAGTACAAACCTTTGGGCCAGTGGCAACTCTAGGGGGACTTTTTGACTAGGCTTAAACTAGTCGTAAGTTAAGAGTTATTAGTGTTTTACTGAATTAACATCTTATTTTTAATAAATTACAACCTTCATTGTCTTTCTGTTTTGTGTTTTAAGCTAGACTAAAACCTAGATTTTAAAATTTTAATTCTGCTAAATGGACCCAGAACCTACAATAAAGTAGGTATATTAGTATTTTTCATTCAGTAATATACCTACTTAATTTTATCATTCATATTTTATGTATTGCGCGGATTTTATGTCATTACAGCCCTAAACAACATGTGGGTACTTGTGTACTTTTAAAACAATTCAAAGTATGTTTTATGACTGTAAATGAATCTATTAGTACCTACATTAGAAAAAAAGGAAACAAGATTCACGAGCATTTAAGGTTATGTATACATACACACATACATTGATTTATATCGGCCGAGTATGCAATCACAGAGAAGGGGCTTACATAAATCAGTTGTATACAATCAAGTTTGTTTCATCAATCTAGTCATCCCCAAGTTTCTTGTGACATAATACAAGAATGTATGTCAAATTGCACATAATCCGTGGGACCGAAAATGTTTTGAAATAAATTTATGGCTAGGTACGACCACTTCGGTAATTGAGTGAGACGGTTTGATTAAAAAGGCTATTAAAAAACTATTCATACGTAGGACAAATGACCGACACGCACAATTATACGTGAAAGAAAAAAGATCATGGAATTTATCGACCAATAAGTCCGAACGTATTCAGTTTGACAAGTCAAGACTATCGAAGGCAAAGCCTTCCTATCTAAGTTCCTGGTAAGAATTAAGAAAACATTGTACTGAAACAATACTCACAATCTAAATGTTTCTTTTTGGGTGCGATCATTTCTTCGGTAGTGGCTTTGCATACCGATTTTGCTAAACCTTGCCCGGCTATACTGTGACGAGCAGCTAAAAGCCTATCGTTTATTGTCTGACCCGCCATCCTCACGTTCAGTCCTGACATAAACTATCCACACCCCGAAACGACACTGATTTTCTTTTTTTAACGAATTCACAAAATTATGGTGATGACGGGTTAAATAAAATATGTCACCACCCCCCCGACTGGCACAATACTAAATTCAAGATGGCGGTATCAGTAAAGTGTTGCCAGCTCGCAAAGCTCAAAACATTATTGAACATAGAAAAACACTGAACGCCCTGAACGGTCGGTAGTTCTATCACCGTGGTAGTTATAAAAAAAGACGTTATTCGTTCATTCATAATAATAATAATGTAGTAATAAAATCGGAAATTAAGTGACAATTTAGTATATCCCTATTTGACTCATTGACACAGCCTTAAATCCTGCTGTAATTTTGTTGAGTTTTGTTACAATACAATTTTCCTCTTTAAAAATAGATAAGTATTATACCTTCTTTTCACGTCAAAAAGTAGTAGTGATTATGATTATAATCTCTTCGGTACCTATCTAATCATGAATAGTTTGACTTAGTCATAATGAGTTGATTGAATTTAGATATCAAAAGTTAACGTACAAAGTCAAAGTCGTCATACTCGTATTATTATGTAAATATGGCAATTGGGTCTTATGTATTAATTGTTATTTCCAAAATCAAAATCAAAATCAAATCAAAATCTCATAATTATAATCAATATTTTATAATGTGAAAGTTTGTTTATTGGTTGGTCTTTCACGTCAAAAAGTATTCCAATCATGAATAGTTTGACTTTGTCATAATTAGTTGATTGAATTTAGATATCAAAAGCCAACTTACAAAGTCAAAGTCGTCATACTCGTATTATTATGTAAATATGTCACTTGGGTCTTATGTATTAATTATTATTTGCAGTTTCGTCTTTACACTGCTAACACCATACCTATTCAACGTCCAAGAATGTGAAGAATGGCGATTGGAATTTACTATCCTATACTTTAGGTTGATTACGTCATAAAGTAGTTCGATCAATACGGTCAGTAGGTAGTGATTATCACATCACTATTAGCTTAGCTGAAGCTGACTTTAGATATCTGCAAATACAAAGTCAAAGTCGTCACGATAATGACGGTTTGGTCAATCTATGTGTCAAAATGGTGTCAAAGTAATGTTTAGTGTTTATTGTCATACAATACAGCTGACAGATTTTGTCTATGGTAACTCATCGACCGACCGAAGTGAGGAGGAAGAGGAGGAATGTAATGTAGCAAGAAAAGAAATGGATGGAATAGAGCTAAATTAAGAGAGAACAACATTCGTGTCGTCCGACATTGTTTTGTTTATGATTATTGATATATTATTTCTTTTCCTTGAGCTTGAGCTGTGACCGAAAAATGTATTGATTTTTTTAACCTGGTTCTACATGTGTGCATTGTATTGTTTATTCAATTTATTGAAATGGTGTTAAAGTCTTTATATTAGGACTTCAGCCAGCATTATCGAACCACTTTCGTGAATTCGACAGACATTGTAGTGGCCAGTTGTGTTTCCTAAATCAAAATGGCAAAGAGACGAGGTAAAAAGTCAGCAAAGTCAGCAAAAGCAGTTCCAGTGGTCCAGCCACCCGCCAGCGTGGCTAATACTCCATCTGTTGTTGATTCTATTAACACTGAGGCCATCGCAGCCGCTTTGAGCAGTGTAAATCCACCAGTCCTAATGAAAGTCTGCCGACTGTGCGAGACTAAAGATGGCCCGTTCCTTAACATTTTCGATCCCGAAACACTGACTGCTAAGAAGACTCAGGACTTGATGCCATTTGTGGTAAGTAAGGAACGGTTTGTTGCATCCAAAACATCACAAACATCATGTTGCATCAACAACTTTGATGGACGATTTTCATACATATTTATTGCATCTAGTTTGTTGTCTATCTCGTAAATAAATTCAGCATGTAACCTACCATGGATGAATTGAGAACTAACATAGCTTGAAAAGACATTTATTTGGGAGCCTATCATCCTGTTTCTCTCCAAAAACCCCTCAGAAAGGGGTGGTTTACATAGTTATTCTATTTATGTTCACATCACAGCAAAGTGCTATACTACCACCTTGAGCCAATAGGCGGTATCTCAAATTCAATAGCCAAAGCAGATTTAATCCTCTCCCAGTTAGTAATAAGAATGTATTTAATAAAGGAGTGCTGTCTGAGATTGAGATACAACCACTTTTCATTGCAGAGAAGTATTATTAGACAGTGTTATTAAATTCTCACCTGTGTACAGTAAAAACAAACACCACCATCAGATCAGCTCTACTCACTATTGCATTGTCATTAAGTTGTATGACAATGCAATAGTGAGTAGAGCTGATCTGTACAAATGTATTCAAATTTCAGTCCATTTCCATTAAAACAGATAAACATGTAAAGTTAATAAAAAGTATGGTTGAGTACTGAATTGTCTATGTAGCAAAATGTCCAGCGACACAAATTAACCAAGAAGCAAACTCTCAGACGTCCCATTGGCATTTTGCTCCATTAGCATAATATCCATAACGCAGAACATCAAAATAGTAATTAGTCTGTGTAGCATAATGTCCAAATTACATATTGTCTTAAACGCTATCAACCAAAAAGCAAAAATCTTATTGAAAGCAGTTAGCCAGAGTAGCAGAATGACCAAAAAATCTTATTGAAATTCAGAAATTGACAATCTGAAACAAAGTCAATTGTTGTCATTATTGAAAGATAAGAGGTATTCGTGTTTCAAGTGACCGGTTATATTATAAAGTTAGATTTTACCTATTAAACTCAACTACTTTACATCATGACATATGTGACATTACACATTTTGGACATTTTGCGATTTTGGCGTTCAGTTTTATGGGCGACATTAAGTAATTTACGTTTTGGACATTTTACATACTTAGACTTGTTGCTATCTGGCTGTGTCCGTTCATGGACGTTATGCGAAATGGGTATTTTACGATTAATTTAGACATCTTTACACAATGGACAATTTACATAGACATGTGCTTTTTAGACAATTAATAAGAGTAATTTTTAGATTCATAGATTCGGTACTGAGGGAAAAATATTAGGAATGTTTGTATTGATTGTTTGGCAAAATGAGCTAGATATTTGGACAATGACAGAACAGACATCTAGTAGTCATGCTTGTAGTTTGAGCAAATTTATAACACGCTGTTTTCATCTTGATGTGTGGTCCTCCCAGTCCCATGGTCTATCGGAGAGAGAGGAACGCATTTAAATCAGTTGATGTCTCATCAGACATCATTGTACTGTTAAACTTACAGAAGCTCATGGAGCTAGCCCCATATGCTTCTGTTAAGTCCACAAGAGTAAATTCTCTTTAACCGAACAATTGTCCACTCGTGTGATATCCATGCGCTTGTTTCTCTAAAAAGTCCATTGTGATTTGTCTAAACCTCGATATTGTGCGATGCGACATATACCTTTGGCGAGCAACATGGCATGTTCAGATATAAAAATAGCAATTCAAAGTACATTACATAGTCATTCGTTCTGTCAAATTTTACATCTATGAGTTGACGCATTGCACCGGGAAGAAGGAACAAATCAAAAACACATTCGTATTTATTATATTTGTTAGAATATCTTAAATTTTAAATACATTTATTTGGTCGCCTACTAGGATTCATTATGTGAGTACTAGGATATTATACTAATAACAAAAAAGTTTTATAACATGGTACAAACAATATTTTATGCACGTGATTTAAACCCACAATCGGTGCAAAGAAATGTTACAGTACCCCAGGAACAAAAAATCTGTCACCATGATCCAATTTTTTTTCAATCAAAATGATATTATAAATAATACTTTTAATGCCAGTGACTTTTATTTCTACGTTTAATATTTCACACTTACTGCTTTTTTGCTCTGGACAGCAATTCTACTCACTTATCAGAACTTAATCAGACTTCCTGTTGACCTGAATTCTTGCAAATTTTGTTCAACTAAGAGTTATATCGATAAAAAAGTAAGGTATTGCTTCTCGAATGCAATGTGCTGCTGGTCTGTCCATAGTCTGTTATTCAGGCAGGATTCCAATCGAAATAGTTTATTTTCTTCGTCATCAGTCATCATCATTGGATAATCCAATCATAAAAAGCAAGTGTTTCATCAAAAACTGTTCATCATTTACCCTTAACTTAACTTTTACTTTGTGCATTAACCAAAAAGGGTTGATTTTAACAAATAAGTATACTTTTTGTGCATCAATGGCAAAAAGTAGTAAATAGTTGATCTAAATGATGCTATTGAAACTTTTTGTACGCCCCAATTCATGATCAATAAATGTATTTCAAGAAAATCAATTTTTTTTAACAAAACTATATTAAATAATTGAATAATGAATGAATGCATGAGTATACTTTTAAACACTCAGTGTTTAAGTAACACATTAAATTTGGTAGGATCCATGTTAAAACATGATAATTAATGTTTATAATATAAGGATCTATTAATTTCACCTATTTTATTTTTGAATGATTATTCGCAGTAGTTACACAAGAACAACTTACAACATTAACTATAAGGGTGGATCAACTTTTTGTTATTGTTATTCTGTCCCGTAAGCCAGGAGACAACAGTGATAGATATTCTTAGAAAAAAAATTGAAAAAATGTTATAATTTATATACTTCTAGCACAGACAGGAGAAAGGCCATAAAATAATGGGTTTGTAATTTGTAATTGCCATTAAAACTGATTTTTAGTGGACTTTTAGTATATCCTTTGAAATCATAGTTTTAAAGAGTGACCCAGGAGATGTCACCATGGCAACGAGCTACAAAGAAAAGTTGATTCACCCATAAAATGAATCGTAAATCATTGTTCCCACTTTTAATATGCTGAGACCCGTTGAACTGAATGCTTTATCCAATGAGAAAACTAAATCAAATTTAATATATCAATGGACTCATAGGAGCTTTTCAAGAATACATTTATTGATCCTAGGGATTGATGGTTTGTAGAATCGCCTAATAGAAATCCAAGCAAGATGTGAATGATAGCCATTTCATAAATTAGGGGGTTCTGAAACTGATCCTTAGTTGCTCGTCTCAAGGCTGTCAAGTCAAAGTAAATGTAAAGTCATAGAGAACTGTCATACTTGATGCTACTTGTGACGGGCATCTCGCTTAAGATTAATTAATATTGCCCTAAGCTATTTTATAAAATGTTACTTGGATTAAATTATTATTAATAATAGATAGATGGATTTTATATTGATGAATGAAAATGCTCTACAATTCAAGTAAATCGTGCTTATGAATTTTACTAGGATGAGCCTGATTGTGATTATCTATATATATAAAAGGCAAAACAGACTGACTTATATATCAACGCACAGCCGAAACTAGGGTACCTAGAAACTTGAAATTTGGTACAGTGGTTCCTTTTATGACGTAAGTGAGCACTAAGAAAGGATTTTCCGAAAATCGATCCCCAACGGGAAGAAATGGGGGGAGTAGCAGGAAACTAATTCTACGCGTACGAAGTCGCGGGCGTCCTCTAGTGTAGAATATAATACCCACTTCACTTCACTTCAGCATCTGTTATTTCTCTTTTACATAAAATTACCAAAAACAGGGGTATTCAAAATGTAGATTTTTTGCTAAACCATACATAATTAAAATAATTTTCTTATCAAAATATTTTAATTCATAGTGTTCTTCTTTCCTTAAAGAATGGTCTCAGAAACTACTTAAAAGGTAACAATGCGATTTTTCTTAATAAGTATTTTTTTCATTTTAGTTCCGCTAGTTATCGCTAGATTGCGCTGTAGGTACACTGATTATAATTACAGCGCTATCTTGTGGTCGTAATGAGTAGTGAAAGATGATTAAGAATTTTCTGTTAACTCTATACTATGAATCAAAATGCGAATGGATTCTATTTGGATGAGCCTGATTATTTAGAATATGATACACACTTCACTTCACTTCAGCATCTGTTCTTTTTCTCAGAAAATTACTAAAAACAGGGGTATTCATAATGTTTATTTCTTTGTTAACCATAAAGAATGAAAATTTGTTTCGTATCAAAATATTGCAATGCATATGGGTGTTTTTCTCTTATATCATGATCTCAAAAACTACTTAATAGGTAATAATGCAATTTTTACTAACAACTGAAGGAGCTTTTATTGCATTTAGTAAACTACATTGTAAAGTATTAATTTTGTTTAACTCATATTTTGTTTATATTAATTCCGCTAGTTACCGCTAGATAGCGCTGTACACTGATTAGGATTACAGCGCTATCTTGTGGTTGTGGTGAGCAGTGAAAGATGATTAAGAAATTCTTGCTAACAGACCCCAGATGGCAGTATAAATTAGTGTTCTTTATTTGCATACGCGTTAAAAGTTATGTTATGGTTGAGACCCAACCTTTTCAACATATTTGCTTACCGAAAACGCGTTGTGCTATTTATGAAGCCATTAGCTGAGTACTGACTGTCCGAGCAGTCTCGCGAGAGGCAAATCCTCGGTCGGTCGGGACGTGCCTCGCCCGAGGTAAACGCTCGCGCTGCCTTGCCCGAGCGTGCCGCGGCCCGAGCTGTGATGTCGGTTTTTGTCGCTGCTCAAAGGCGCCTCAGTATGTTTGCCGCGCTCACTAAAGACGGTTGTGTTTTGCCTCGCTCGCTCGCTCGGTTGGCATCATGGATAAAGAACATATGTCTGTCTGTGTGTTTTAAATGAGTGTCTTAAATTAATAGATTCTAAAAGAATCTTCTGTGGCTAAAAATATAAATGTAATCATTACTCTTTAATGCCCTTACTTATAAAAGTGGAGTAACCATGGAGTAGCTATGTCTTGCTTTGTCCTTATCCGTTGAATTCAAATGTCATAACGACAGGTAAGGACAAAACATGACATAGCTACTCCAAGGTTATTCCACGTTTATAAGTAATGGAATAAGAGTTTAGATTTTCAAATTCACTTTTACTTAGAATTACTTTTGCATCATCAGCACAACTGTTCAAAAAATTCGTTTCCAGCTTGTGATCTGTTTTCATACAATTGTTTCATCCAAAAACGTTTAGAATTCCGTATTTTTTATAAGCCGAAGATTTATTATAAATGCAGTGATAGCGATAGCTTTCCGGACATGCGTCCTCATGGCCCTCTAGTCCCAGTAGTTCGGTTGATTAGTCCGGGGCCGGACTAATGCTTTAGTTTTCTTCCCATTGGTTCCGTTATGACGTCAAACCGAACTGTTGGAAAATCTGGTTTAGTTCGGTTAATTATGTGCTGGTAATAAGTTTGTATATCTAAATACAAACAACATTAAAAAAAAAAAACTGTTAAACTTCGTGATTCCGCCCATTAGCTCACAGGCAGAAAATGTCTTAGGACGGTATGTGCACCGTTTGTACTTTTTAGGCTCCCGGAGCCAAAGTGGTAAAACGAAACCCTTATAGTTTCGTCATTGTCAAAAATGATCGAAATCAGAATAACAGTATTGCAGAAAATGGTGGTTTTCCAAGAGACAAACCACTATTTTCATAAAAAATCGAAGGGAGGGATAGAAGAAGTTCTAAAAGTTATATTTTTTTCTATTGGCTCATTGAGTTCACTATTTAATATATTTTTATTTAGCTGCAACCTTAACCGTAATTTTGGGTCGTTTTATTTATCAGCAGTTCGGTTGGACGTCATAACCGAACTAATGGAAAGAAAAGTGAGGCATTAGTCCGGCCCCGGCCTAATCAACCGAAATACTGGGACTAGAGGCTTCGCGCAGCAAATGGCCCCGCGGCAAACGCCCGAGGCGGCCTCGCGAGGCTGCTGGGCCAGTCAGTACCCAGCTATTCAAAATGTTTTTAACCCTCCGAGGATTTTTTATTAACTCTCCCCAAAAAAAACGTTTTTTTACTATGATTTTAAAATGGATCAATTAAATAAACTCTTGGTACCATAATATTGCTTGGGTAAATGATGTATTCCAAAACGCAACCAATTAGAATAAAGGAGATTTACAATTGACTTAAAATATTAAAAGTTCAAATGTGTCTGTCTATGGTTCAAATTTTGTGTACCATAATTGACAGACATACAAACAAAGCGTGGTAAATAAAAGCTTGAAAAATAATGGCACCGCTGATCGGAGTGTAATTGCTACATTACCATTTTTTTAACCAATCATTGCTGTTCATTACGGTTTACGGTTGTGTACTTTCTGCATGTGGGCTGATGCTGGTTATGTGTGTCAAATACAGTTATCTCGAACTTTGGTCGATGAGTTTAGAGCTATTGCAACAAAAAGCTTTAACCGTTTGTTTTTTTCAGATTGCTGAATACGATGAATTACCTCACAAAATATGCTTCCGTTGCTCGGCGAAGGTGGAGGAGCTACACGAGTTTGTACAAAAGTGTATTAGAACCCAAGAAAGTCTTCGCAAGGCACTAGGTAGGTCCGGCCCCAAAACTCAAAGCAGTAAACTTTGGGAAGAAAAATTGCATAAGTCAAATATATCAAATGACGACATATGTGACGCGTTGATTAAAAAGGCTATGGCAGGGATTGAAGACCTTCCTTTAAAACCCATTCCAGTCGAGGAAAAACAACCTATTCAATATAAAAATAAAAAAATAATTTCTGACGATAAAGAGCGGGAAAACGATGATGATGATGATTCTGATTCGCAATTGAAACATGTTAGCCAAGAAGTCGAGCAGAGTTATAATACAAGGGCAACGAGGCAAGAGCAGTCTAGATCTAAAAATGTCCTAGATAAGCCAGTTGAGAATGTTCCGTTGGACTCTTTGAAGAATAAAAAGGTGACACGTGCTTCTGAAATGGCCAAGGACAACATTTCTGTCTCTAGTATTCACTCAAATGCAAGTGACGATGAACCATTAAAAAGAGTGAGTAAAAGAAAGGCTGTGACAAACAAACCTGTTCACAATAAACCTACAGCTCAAACTGAAGTAGCTTCCCCTAAAACTAATGTAATAAGTAGCGAGTCTGATGATTCAGATGCGAGCATAAAAATAAAACTGCCGGAGCAAATTAACAAAGAAGCCGCTCAATTAGAAGCTAAAAAGTTAGATAAAAATTTCGATATCATGGATCATGTTAGCATGATTAAGGTAAATGGCGTCGGAGTTCTATTTCAGTGTAAGTTATGTAATAGAAACTTCCTGAAGAAAGAAGTAGTATTATCTCACGCTTGCTCTAAATCAGGTGTTCCCAAAATAGATTTTACTAAAAACTTGGCGCCCCCCGAACCGCCTAAATTAACAACCGTTAAATATATCAATACTAAAATAGACGGCGAAATCAGAAGACCAGTGGCAGCAACAGTCCAGGCTCCGGTAAAACCTCCTCCTAACCCGACACCACCACCGCAGCCTGAAGTTAGGCCCAAACCAAAAATAGGCCCTGCTAGCAAAGTCAGACGGGATAATCCTGCTCTTGGAATGGTCGTTACACCCAGAGAGTCCACCCCTCCTCAACAAAGATCCGTTTTGATCCCTGTCGCTCCATCTGTCGAATTCCCCGCGGTTCCAAATCTGAAGAGTCGTTATAAGTTAGTGCCGGGGCCAAATAATACCTTTACACTTATGGAAGATGCCGATATTACCGAGGGACCGGTACCAATCCCGCGGTTGGTTCAGAAACAACCATTGGAAATAAGATCAAAACTTACCCAAATAAAAGCCAATGAGGTACCACGCCAGATTATTAGTATGAGTTTAAATATGAATCGACAACTTCAATCACAAGTTATTGATTTGGATCATCCGGAGGAAATAACTCCTCATATTTCCAACGTTTCTAATACTCAGCCATATCCAGTTGGGTTATTTCAAACAGTTCCCCAGGCATCTAACAACGTTCCTGTACCTGTAATTGCGCAACCGGTGCCATTTACTACTCCAGCCATGAAGAAACAATCCTACACGATCGTGAAGACTGGTAATCCGAGTAAACTGTTGATATCGACAAAACCACAACCGCCCGTAGAAGAACCACCACCAAAAAAAAAGTCAAAGAAGTCTAAAATTGAAACCAGACCAGATGTTGAGGCAACTCCGCCCTTAAATGTAACACTTGAAGACTCTACCCGACAGAAAGATGGTTTTTTTACATTCATTAACGTAGATCCGCTGTTACAGCCGTCTTATGTTTTACCAACTGATAATATTATACAGGAATCACAAATTTCTACTTCCACTCCGCAAAGCAACGCAGCTAATGTGGCGAAGGATAGTTATGCGTGTAACATGTGTAATGAAAAATTCTCCAGGGAAAAGAAGTTACTAGCACATATCCAATCGCATTACTCAAAAATGGATGAAGAAGATCAATTGAGAGAAACTTATAAAAATGTGAAAAAGCGAGGTAGAAGATCTTGAATTATAATAAGTTTACCGTGGTGTCGTGTGACTTTAGAAATGAGAAAAGTGAGTTAAAGATGTGCCACATGGGCGCTGCTAGTGTGCTGCATCGTCGCCGCTGCATTGTTACGTGCGTCGCTCTATGTTGAAATCATTGCATTGCGACGAAGCAATGCATCGGCAAGGCTCGTGTGGCATCGCCGGTAGGAACTATATCTACTGCCAATACAAATGTCTATTTTTTTTTGCTTGAGCTAAGAAGTAAACGAATATGGCGTATCCATAAAGTTTGACAATTCATAGGGTTGGGAATCACAGGGTGAATGTGTGAATTTATTGAGTGAATAAAATAAGTGAAGAATGGTATCCATCCTTACTGCCAATATCGCTGGCGGAGCAGAATAGGTACGTGTTCGATTCATTTAGTCCACGACGTCGCGACGTGTCAAATCTTATTTCCGCCAATTTTCAAGCGAAGTGACGAGACGATGGTTTTACTTCACTTACCAAAGCACGCGATCATGTTAGTGTTGCGTTGTGTTTGTCACGGTTTTCGCTTGTATTGTCATAATAAAATTTAAATAAACTATATATACACATATAACACTCACTAAATAGTTTAAAAATATAAATGTATTTTTTATGTTTGGATTATTTTATAATAAAACCACCAAACGATTAAACCGTTACGAATCATTAATTCATTCACTTAATCTCATCCCTACAATGAAATTACAAAGTGCCATTTCGTTTTGATAATCTGTGACCGGGAGTTTTGTGGAAATTAAGATTTTGGCTAAAAAAAATAATTGCCTGGATAATTTAAAGCAATTTTTAGTGTAAATGAATGCGTTTGAGTTTAAAATAATGTCTATTACTTATTGTGGTAACTTAAATTGTGTGATTCTTTGGTAATGTCGTGATTTGTGATCGAGTGATGTTTGTTTACTTCTTAGATCAAGCAAGAAAAAAATGACTAGAGTAAATTTTATGTGTTGATCCTTATTACTTACTGTTTAAGGCTTAATTCAAACGTATTTTAAGTTAAATAGGTAGTAATAGGAGTAGATATGATACGGTAGGCTAATAATAATTGCACTGTTAATGTACTAAGTAATTTAGTGATGTATAAGGATAAGGACATATTGCGATTATAAAGGGTCGTCTTTATCAAGCATTTGATGTCTCTCGGTCGATATAGCGATAATGACGGGAAGATATCTAATTATATCAATGTTCTCAAATAAACAAGTAATAACAGCGTGCTCTGTTTATGTCCTTTCTCGGAAACTACAACACTTACCAAGAACACCTCAAAATCATTAATTTTGTCCCATAAAAAAAACTTACCTCCTAAAATTGTCATGCGTGATTATTGTACCTTTCTAAAGATAATTCTTTACAATATTGCTGTAGTAGCATTTTGAAAGCTTCAGGCATTTAAAAAAACCGTTTTAGTGCCTTGTTTTTTTTTACTATAAGTACCGGTATAATTTGAATCTCTGTGTAGAAGGGCTTATTCTGTATAAATCTGTCAAGCAAAGTTATTGCTAATAAAACTGATTTTTACTGGACTTATATCCTTTGAATTCATAGTTTTAAAGAGTGACCCAGGAGACGTCACCATGGCAACGAGCCACAAAGAAAATTTGATTGACCCATTGACAACTGTAACTTTTCCTTTACGTCACGATATCTATACTACTATCACGATATCTATGCAACCATTTTATTAACGTGTGAGGATCATGGCGTATGACTCATCGACAATAAGGTGCCTTTTCATAGATAACGCCACAAATGTATCACTAATTGTCGTGACGTAATGTAAAAATTTCCCTGGTTAATTTTAGTACATAAATACGTGCACTTAAACGAAAGAATAAACTGAAACTCGGTATTTTGTTATCCCAGGTTACAAAGGTTCAAATAACGATGCAACGAAGCCACTTTAACAGGTTTGACTTATTGCTTATATTCATGTTTGCTATATTTTAGTTAAGATAAATGGTTCAACTTTATAGTCTAGTAGGGCAGAATTGATAGGTTTCTTTTTTTTATTGGTCTGTGTCAGAATTCAACCGTTTATTAATATTGTGTTACAGTATTTATTTTTCGCATTCATTTAAGGAATACAATATATTATATTTGAACATGGCTATTGTATTAGTTAAGTATAACTCAAGAGTAAGACCACGCAGTATAGAGGTATTACAAGGTCTTCTGAAATGTTCAATATGCAATGTACAGACAAATGCACAAAAAAAGTCACAACGCGTTTGCTATCATACCACTCGTGGTAACATTTTACTTAGTTTTGGTAATCTACTTGCTAAGGTGTGACAGATTAGATAATCCATTGAAATTTCCGCTCAGGTTCACTTTGTCCATATTCCCGTCTCGTCCACATTCTCATCTCAGCCACATTCTCATCTCAGCCACATTCCCATCTCGTCCACATTTCCATCTCGTCCATATACCCATTTCGTCCACATTCCCATTTTGTTCACATTCCCATCTCGTCCACATTCCCATCTCGTCCACATTCCCATTTCGTTCACATTCCCAAAAACTAGTAAACAACCAAGTGATAGAATTGATATAGAACAACCCTATAGTCCTAAGTTAGGTTGCAGACGAGTTGGGAATGAGGACGAGTTGGGAATGTGAACTAATCGGGGATGCGGACGAGTTGGGAATGAGGACGAGTTGGGAATATGGACGAGATAGGGAGTGGAAAATTTGGGATTGGTATGGTATGTGGATGTGGATGTGGATTGGAGTTGGGAATGTAACCTTGATGAGAATGTGGACGAAATGGGAATATGAACAAGGTGAACCTGAGTGGAAATTTCAATGTATTTGCCTTGTTCAAACACATTTTATTTCTTAAGTGGATTCGGCCAATCCAAAACGAAAGGACATGCAAGTAATTCTTAAATTGGATGTTTTAAAGAAATGCAAACGATATATATTTTTATAGTTGATAAAAAAATTGGCCGGTAATTGGGGAACATTATAGGCGGTTAAAAAAAAACCTGTTGTCTCGAAAAATTGGTTTGTTTTAGAAAAATAATTGGAATGCGGTAACAAAACTGACACCAAGGAAAACTTATGGAGTACCTATTTTAAATTTTTCTCAGATCTGAAAAATGGAAGTTTTTTATTTAAAAAAACTAATACTGATCAGATACAGGTGCGATCCCTAATAGTTAAGTCGTTGTGAATTCGACTTTAGTCTTTAGAAGATTGTGGCGGTGGAAACACATATCGAAAAGGGTTTTTTTTTCTGACTACCCGCACTGTATGCATATTGTACCTGTTGGGTTTGTTTTTGTCTTCATTGTAAATTCTTAAGTTTATTGCGTAAAGGTGCATATATTTTTTTATCTCGAATCGTTTAGTATGTTTTTCAATCCACTCCCGCCCACTTCTTAGCCCCTCTACACGGTCGGAACAACCACGCGACTATACCAAGGTCAAGATTGTCCTTGGTCGAATTTTACAGGTCTAAACTGGCAACACTTCTGAAATGGCTAGTCGTCATTGGTCTATAAAACAGGCCCCTGATGGGCAACCAAATTCAATGAAACCTTGACCTTGGTTGAGTTGAGTGGTTGTTCCGACTATGTAGAGTAGGCTATCTGCCCTAATATCAAAAAAGGTGGCTAACTGTAATACACTACTAGCATTCTATACTCTATTGGTAAACACATTCAATTCAAAATGCCTATACCTTCTTTGATATTACGGCAGATTAGTTTTACGTACATTAACGCAACGGTCAATGTCAATTTGACTGGAGTCCTTGGGGCGCGTGCCTTCATGGATTTAAAATACTATAATATAACATTAATTGTTATGCATTTACTGTAAGATTACTTATGTGATTAAATGTAATGATGATAGATTTCATTGTGTGTCAATTATTTGTTTTGGTTAATTATAAAACACTATAGCTTGGTTAATTCGTTCGTGACACTCCTATGGTCCGCGCGGGGGGCGGGGAACGTTACTACAGTGCCCGGCCGTTGGGAAGTCAATCCTGACAGCTGTCATTTCAGTACAATTTATAACCTATTCTTGGGTTTGAGGTTATAAATTGTACTGAAATGACAGCTGTCAGGATTGACTTCCCAACGGCCGGGCACTATAGTCGATGACGTGTTACTCATCTCTACACACGATATGAATTACGTTACGGATATGTCTGGCGATATGCCTAACTACATTCTGCGTTAACGCATTCACTGCCCAACGCGTATATGTGTTTTCGTTACTTTCACACAGTACCTTGAACGCACCAACAGATGCGTTCATAATATTTAGTGTCTTTCACCCTGTGCCTCCAACGCATCTGACTTCTGAAATTCGAAATGTTCGACTAATGTGTGTGTTTAATATGTTAATTCTTGGATCAGAAGATATCTAATGCCCCAAATTATACTATAAGTAGCTGCGTAATATTATTATCACTACTATCGCTAAAAATATTTGAATTATAAACGTCTATAAAACTCATCACAAACACTGAATTGTTTTTCTGGTGATCAGTATTAATGTGATCAAATATAGTAAACTTTTTTTTTCAAAACAAGGTGTTCTTTGATGATTTCTATGTATTATTTAAGTAGGTATATTATTTCTCTATGTAGGTAAGTATTTATATCGTTGTCTAGTATCCATAGTACAGGCCTAGAGCTTAGTTTGGGACTAGGTCAATTTGTGTGAGATTGTTTGAAGATGTTTATTTATTTAGATTTTAGATGTTTGCCGATGCCACGAGACATGACAGTTGTCTATGAATTGTCAATTTACTTTTATGTACCTTCAAACTGGCTTCGAACTCAAGATTAATTTATTTACCCGTGTGATCATTAGATCAACCTAATCTCCATTATTTTAATTAAGGTGAATTACTTATTAAAAATTTCCCCATTAACGTTTTTTGCATGAAAACGACTGAGAATTAGTTTAATAACGCCATCTATAGTTAACTACTAGAACTACAAACAAACACTTTAGGTGCTACAAGTTTAGAACAAATTTCGCTAGATGTCACTATCTACTTCGACTGTCGTAATTGCAGTCACCTTAAGTTACTGCGTGCAGAGGGTGCTAAAGTCAACTTTAAGTTCATGAAGTATTGCTTGCGTGTAGCTGCAACATGTCCATATCGCGTATAGTCGAGTTCATAAATATGCGTACACTTTAGTACCTTATCACTTTAATCGCTGTGACAATTCGTGTATGGCAGTTTTTAACACGACATTACATAGACACAGTACTACAGTGTACACATATTTATGAACTCGACTGTACCTATAGTCAATCAGACATTCTAGATTAAAAAATTGATTATATGAAATTCCATATAACTGCAGTTCGAGTACGTATGTAAGAATTACTTTTCTAATGTTTTCTTCCTATCAAATTGAATAATAAAATACCTATTGCAACTAGGCGTCTTGAATTACCTACTTTGATGATATTCACTGTTTATGTTGGAAACTAACATTTTTAGCCAGAAACTCATCAAGACTTTCTCATAAGAACATACTTTAAATAGAATTGTACCCAATGGGGCGCCCTGAGGTACACCCGAAAATAAAACGCCATTTCAAGATAGTTATTTATTTCTCGTTTAAGAACAATAAGCCATTTATATTATTTAGTTTTAAAACACTAACAGAGCTCAAAGTTCGCCGTTTGTAGAATCGTACAATATAGACTAAGTTAAGAGATCTGATGCAAGTTACTATGTGAAACACAGAAGTCAAAAATCTCTTAGTTAGCTAATTATTTAGAACTTATTATAAGTGATTAAGTCTAAGAGGTTGCTAACGGAGACAGATTGGTTCTACAGGTGTGTTAGTGGAAACTTTTGGCGATTAAAAGACCTCAGTTGTTCATACAACTTCTGACAAATACAGGCATCATTTGCTCTTAACTTTCTGCACAGCTGTTTTTAATATCTAAGTTGTACGCATCTTTTGTGTCTTATGTATCATACAGCAAAACTGTTAAATTAAACTCGATGTTATTTTTAAGGCTACTAGACATACATTGCGACTAGAGCTAGTATTATGCATGCTTTATTGAAGCTATTGATTAGCCAGTGATATTTTAGTGTCAAAACCTCAGGTCCTGTAGCCCACAACTTCATATCGTAGCAGTTTCTTATCTTAGTGTCTCGATAATTTGTCTATCGCACTTTAACCGTAATTCGTTGTCTTCATAGCCCGCATTTGACAAAAGTTTTATTACTTACAAAGTTAACACTAAGGAATAGAACGTTGATATTTGACATTGATAAATATTAATTAAAGTTAATCCACAGATCAACTATTAAGTACAAGTAAAAACAATCTCACAATAGACTAGATAATGTGTAGAATAAGATGTAAAAGATGATCTATATTCTTCAACTACTTTACATCTATTGGTACTCTAAAGAACCTCCTGCCGTGTAGGCATAACACTCCATATAATTATACTCTAACATCTATTCTTACAATCACATAGTTTGATATGTTTTCGGGTTGGTGCAGCACCTTATGCTTTTCTCGAATAATATTGATATGTCTATGATGTCGAAATTCTACATAATTTCTTAACTACACGTAAGACAGTAAAATGTTTCATAAACACTACAATACCGATCATATTAAAATAATTGTACTTTATCCGCTACTAGTTAATCTATGATATGTTTTATACCTACGTCTAAGTTACAATGATATGTATCCATGGTCCTATTCTGGATTTTTCCAAAAGCCAGATATAAAGCGTATGCATTCTTTCAACGATTCTTAATATTTAATCTAAGGGCATTATCACTCGAATATAATCGACCAACGTTTAGCTTTATATCTCGCTTAGAATGGACGCTGACGTTAGTGGAGTCGCCTCTGACTCGTCGATAGAAAAGGTTAGGTTAAGAATACGAGGACGACATTCATTTTCACATGCATCCATAATATCCGCGACAAAC
This sequence comes from Acleris cristana, assembly GCA_948252455.1. NCBI lineage: Eukaryota > Metazoa > Arthropoda > Insecta > Lepidoptera > Tortricidae > Acleris > Acleris cristana. The sequence continues at coordinate 1,375,133 of OX411791.1, read as the reverse complement.
CGTACTGTTGTGATCACCTCCGAGTGTATTACCTTCGAAATTCCTACATCCACATTCAAGACGACACAGAAGTTAGTCTTTGTTGGTGTTTAATTTTTCTCACTCAGGAGTGGGGGGACGCGAGTACCAAACAAAACAACACAGCCTGTCGCGGACTTGTTCAGTTCTTGTAAAAAATAATGGACTCGCAGGTTTTAAACCTAACGAAACTACTATATAAAAATATACCTATCCTAGGGCAAACAGAATAAATTGCAATTCTTGACTATCTAAAGCTAAGCGTTCGAGAGATGGTCGTCGGGAGCAGAAACTGATCCACGTGGCCGGTTGTAGATAAAGCTTCTGCTATGATAAGCGTCTCTCTTAAAAACTGTTTCAAAACTTCATACATATCACCAATCTTACAATGAGTTAAGGAAGGAAATTACTTCCTTCGATATTTGGTAGGGTCGTAGGGAAGATAGCTGTAGAATGAAGAGCTGATGGGAGCAAATTGGACGACATGGTAGTAATCAGAGGCAGACTCCGGTGCTATTCAATCGAGGAAACCGGTGTTAACCAGTTTCTCCAGGAAGAACTTGACGTCGCCAAGCTCCGAATCCTTGATGCCCAGAGATTTCAGCATGCCAAGGTCGCCGTTTTCGACAGCCATGAAGACTGAGCGAAGGTGCTCCAAGTCCGATCGCATCAGGTGCAGAGCTGCGCCGAAGTCTTCGATGGTTTGAGATTCTGAAAAAGCAGGTATGTGTTTTTAATACACAGCAATAACTCAACTTGGAGAAAAAATGGAAATTGCTGTTAAATATCCCAGTCCCTGATTGGGCGCCACTTAAACATATTTTAGGGTTATGATTAAAATTGATTGAAACTAAACTACTTATTTTGAAATTATCTGAGTGGAAAATCGCCCAACTTTTTAACCTGATTTTTCGCAAGTCACTTCTGGTTCTGGATTAGGTGGACACTTAGTCTAAATTGTCATAAAAAGTATTTTTTATTTTTATTTTTTCTTGCACTCGTCAAATGAAGGAATTTAGGCAGTAGACCATAAGATAGCCGGGTATTACCATTATTTTAATGGAATACATACCAGAAAGAGCGATGGCGACTTTCTCCACGCCACCTAGCGGCTCGAGTGCGTCTCTAGCCTTGCTGCCAAACAGCTTCTCAAGGTAGTTGGGTCCATGTGATGCTAGCAGCGACTGGAGGAATGATGCGGTTTCCTCCACTGGTGGCCGTTTTGCTGGAAAGAAATAGTCAGTGTTAGGTAGTACTATTTATCTTTTAACCTGTCCGAAAGCAGAAGTGTTTGTATCGTTGTGCAATTTAGCGGAATCCTCGCGGGCCCTAATAAAATAACGTGATTAACTAATAAAATATATACATATACAACTCTTCCGTTGGAAACCGTTGGACCAAGGCACTTGAAATTTGAAGGAAATATGCCTTCAGTAGGTACTCTAGGGATGCACCAAGAAAGATTTTTTTCCAAATTGATCCTCAATGGGAAGAAATGGGAGAGTAGCGTGAATTTTATTCTATGAATGCATAGTCGCGGGCGGTATCTACTCCTGCTAATATAAATGCAATAGTTTGTGTGTAAGTTTGTTTCTCCTTCACGCTGCAACGGTTAGACGGAATTGGATGAAGTTTAGAATAGAGATAGCTTACCTATACCTTGGATTAACACATAGGCTACTTTTCATACCGGGAAATTTAAAAGTATCCGAGGGATAAACGAACGACGAAGTCGCGGGCAGAAGCTAGTTGATAATAAAATTAATTTCTTCGGCAGATACGCTAAAACAAGTTTACCCTTGAAATATCGAAACGCATTTCATACTTCGTCGAATTTTCATTTCATCGACTCATTCGTGCAGGAGCTTGTTTTTTTTGTGGTCACAAGTCTAACCTAACCTAACCTACGTAACGAATGCTTAAGAACCTGAGAACTATAAAGTTTCAGCAGAAATTAGCTTTCGATGAAATGAAATTCGGTGAAATGACACATTTGATGAATTTATGTTTGTCGATATTTCAAGGGGATCCCCTAAAAACAACGATCGACGTTGGTATGAAAATTTTAGAGAATTTTTCCACCTTGCAAAGCAATTTTTCCAAAGTCTTCCTATTTCCTCTTAGGTTTAAAGTTCTAACGATTATCTCTAGCCTTCACCCAATATCTCGCAGCGTCGTTTGCATATTCCGCATCGGATAAAGCCTCATCAATATTCCGCATTGTCAGCATCCAAGTTAACTTCGAAGAATTAGCATTAGCTTCAAATTGGGGAAATATTTTGGCGGCCCTTAAGGGAATATTCACGTAATATACAGGAATAAGGAATGAAGTGCCACTCCATCTATCGCCAATTGATGTAATTAGGTGTTTTGGGAAAACAATAGTTTTGCTCGCTATAAGGTTGAGTGGGTAGATTTTTGGACGTACGATTAGGTGATCGGGGCAGATACTAGGCGCTAAAAACCATATCGCCTTTGCCCTGTAGTGTCGTTTTTAACTCGGCCGCTATTACTGTCAAGTAAATAAGTGCTATCAAAACGTTGACAGTACGATAACAGGGCCTCTATTCTAGGCGGTAAAAAGATATCGTATTTGACCTGTTATGGAAATGTTTTTAACTCGGCCGCCATTACTGTCTAGTAAATAGGAGCTATCAAAACATTGACAATGCCATAACCGGTTAAAGTCGATAGTTCTAGCCTATATGAGTGTCCCACTGCTGGGCAAAGGCCTCTCCCCTTGATCTCCATGAGTCCCTCTTAGGTGCCTCTTCCGGCCAGTTGCTGAGGAATGCGTCCAAGTCGTCCCGCCATCTCTACTTTCTTTATACGTTTATTACCACTACTTTCTTAAATCAGCAAACCCGAGTTTATCGATGGCTTATAGGGCTGGGGTCCCTTATATTTTTTATACTGTGACTCCCTTTACATATTTTTTTTGCGGCTCCTTTGTAAAATATGATACCCGCCTATACTCATTACGTCGCGTGAAAGTGACGTGAGCATACCGGTTAGCGACGCCCCTGGGATAATCTAGCAACGAGACGCTCCTGGCTTGGAATTACACTACCAACCATTCGATTAATTGACAAGTGGAACTTTTTAAAAGGTGTTCTGAAAAAATCATGCTTAAATACTGCAAAAAATATATTGAATAGGTAAATAATATACTTAGGTGAAAAACTTAAGTATCTAAGAGCCGTATTAATAAACCCATCTTGACTGAGACGCTCGTCACAAGATACGTAAAAGTAAACGTCAAGCCATAGAACACTGTCATTTTTGACGCATCTTGAGACGGGGATTACAATCGAGATCGGTTTATTAATACGGCCCTAAATGACCTCTTGCATGTAGTTGTAAGACACATCTGTAAGGACGGTACGACATTCTATATTTGAATTTTGATGTAAATAGGGAATATGAATGGATTTTTAAATCGCATTTGTCAACAAAACAAAAATACCGTAAACGACATCACCAAAAGTGAAATTAAAATTAAAATCGGTCAAGAAATACGGATGATACAAGCATTTAAACTGCAATGGAGGCAGCATTGGACTAAGCGTTAAAAAGGAGGGGTAATCGTACAAAATAACCCATGGGGTCAAAGTGTATTTGTATGGACTCCACCAATAAGATAATATAATATAAGATCAAGGGACCAAAAACATTTCATACACTTAAGAAACTATAATCCTCTTACAATACAAGATGTGTAACAATTCTTCCGAGTGGCCGTAACCAGTCAGGTAATCATTGGGTCGCCTAGGGAGCCACCTTGCCGAGCTGAAGCGAGAGTAAAGTGCTGAATAGGGTTGCCAGGATGTAATACCTACGTGTTTTATTAGATCCGTTCTTTTCTAATAAAGAAAAAGTTTTTTCATGTAGGTAAGCACGGAATAGAAAAAACAGTGGAAGTGGCATGAGCTTCGCTTAGTAGGTATCAGACCAGTGCCTCTATTCCGGATGGTAAAAACGATATCGTAGTTGACCTGTTATGGTATTGTTATGACGTCAGACGTCATTACTGTCAAGTAAATAAGAGCTATCAAAACGTTGACAATACGATAACAGATCCAACACGATATGGTTTTTACCGTGTTGAATAGAGGCCCTGTTGTCGCCAATACTCGAACTATCATAAAAACAACACGCCACCATGGAAAATGTTTTGATAGTGATCATTTAGATCTACAACACATACACCTTTAAATTAAATAAAGACCGTTAAAAACCCTACTTTATTATTTTGTCATACTTATTCAACCAGTTCGATTCTCGGTTAAAGCAGAGAGAGAGAATTTTCAAAAATCCATAAATGCTGTATTTATTGTTTTCAAAAATAAAAGTAAGTCTCGTTTGCGTAGTAACTATTTGCTACTCCCAATATTTAAGGTACCTAGTTGCCAGCCATGAGGCGTTCGTTTTTTCCACCCTGTATAGTAGTTACTTGTAAATTCTGCCGTAATACCAAAGAAGGCATCTAACTGCAATGTAGTAGTCAAAGCATTCTATACTCTATTAGTAACCACATTAAGGCCCGCCATACACGGACTGCTTTAAGCAGTCGGGAACCGACTGCACTTCGTTGCTATTCGTCGGTTTGCACTTTCTAGAGCATTGGAACTGCAAATCGACCAATAGCAACGAAGTGCAGTCGGTTCCCGACTGCTTAAAGCAGTCCGTGTATGGCGGGTCTAAATTGAAAATGCTTATATCGCTATGCCGCTTTCTTTGGTTACACGGCAAAATTATAAAGTTATGTCAGTCTTGGAATATTTTCGTGAAGGAGAGTTGTTTTATGGAGTTTTTGTCTAAAGCGTTCATTAAACGCTAATGCAATGTTTGGCTTGATGAAGTTGATGACCAACGCAACGTCAGTGAAATATTCTAACCGTTAAGGTTAATTTTGGAATAAATTCAACGCAATAAATCTAAATTGCGAACTAAACCACCAATTAACCAATATTTGTAGCCCGTCTGCTGCTATGCCTGATTAAAATTTATGCCTCAGTTAATATAGCTAACAGCATTAGGGGTGTTGTGGCGAATTTACTGTTGAATGGGGGGGGTTAAGTGTTGTAAAGCTGGGATTTTACAAGGGGCTTTTAGGAAGTAATTTTGAAAGACGTACTGAGGTGGATTTTATCCGCTTGAATGAGTGAGACGGAGTCTTTATTACGAAACTTCAGAGCTTTAAATTGCAGTACCATTAAGGCTTAATCTTTTGAACGCCTTACGTCAAATACAAAATGTGTCACTCACTCTAACATGTTTGTAAGTATTATCCACGGAATAGAAAAAACAGTGGAAGTGGCATGAGCTTCGCTTAGTACCTATCAGACATGTTGTCGCCAATACTCAAACTATCATAAAAACAACACGCCACTATGGAAAATGTTTTTGGTGCGGCTATCGTTTTTACATTCCAAAATAGCACAATAAGCAATGCTTCTGGATTTATTTCCTATTTTAGAAATATCGAAATATTGAAATATCGAAATAAGCGATCGCGGCAAAAGTATGGTAGGTTATGCGGAACTTCGCATAACCGTGCCACACGTTACACGCCCACTTGACACTTCAACTGTTTTTCTGTTGTTACTTTTTGTGCAAAACTTGTATGTTTCCAACCCAATGCATTGTGCTCACTCATCTACTTCAGGGTTAGATGTAAGAGATCCCATTTAGAGATAAGTTCACCTTTGTACATCAGTTTAATAGTTATACTTTACGCGAAAGCGAATGTAATTAAAAAATAAAGAGATTATAAACGGACATTACATAAAAAATAAAAATAAATCGTGTGTTAATTGCCTGATTTAACCTAACAGGCAAAACCCAATTGACTGTTTATATTGCTTTAGTAATGTTGAATAAGCCGAGTCGGTCCGTGATAATGCGACCCGGATAAGCCAATTCTGAATAAGCCTCATTAGGCTTGACCCGGCTGACCCAGGGGAAAACGGCTGTAATATTGTCAAACATTAAAACGGACGCACATGCTCTTCGTTTCAGTAGATTACGGGATAAAATAATGATGTATTGATGCTTGCCGCTGCTGCTTTTAATATTACCAATCTAACCTAACCCTACCTAACTTATTACCTAACGCACTCGCAATCGCAATTGGCTTTAAAATTGAACAATTGTTTTCATTTTGTATGCAGACTCGCCTTCGGACTGTCAAAATGAAAACGATTTCGATTGCGAGTGCGTTAGGTAATCCCTCAGCACGGCTAGCACACGTTGCCCGCGACTTGTTTGTCGCTCGGATCTCCCTTTCTATCTAGTCAGGGCAGTGATTCTCTCAAAAGCAAAGGTGAGCGAATGCAGAAGTGAAAGTCCAAGCGGCGAGTTTAAGTAGTCCCGTCAGAGCGAGCAAAACACATTTTAGCGCGTGCATTCTCAATTAGGCAGCCTTATACGTTCGAGAAGCCATGCTGCCAAATTGAATACACGCGGTGAAATGTGTTTTGTTCGCTTTGACGGGACTACTTAAACTCGCCGCTTGGACATTCACTCCTGCGTTCGCTCACCTTTGCTTTTGAAAGAATCACTACCCAGTAACGATAGAGACGCAGTGAGCGACAAGCGAGCAAAATACAACTTGTGCTACCCGTGCTGGCCCCGTCTATCTCTCCGGCTGTCTGTCTATCTGTCTGTTTGTCCGTCTGTCAATCTATTCATCTGTCCGTCTGTCCGTCTGTCGCTCTGTCCATCTGTCCGACTTTCGTTTGTCTTTAGTCAAGCGCGTTCTATACTTGTAGGTACTACCTATTATAATATTCTGCGGTATAACACGAACTACATAATCGGATAGTCGGAGAGCTAAGAAAGATAAGCTGTTTATTCAAGAAAATTGGATCATTGCCGAGGAAGCGGCTTTGAATTCTTTGCTAATGGAGTCTCGTTTAAGATAAGTAAAAGGAGTTTTAAACCGATCCCCAAAAAGAAAAGAAAAAAACACTAAACATTTGATTTGATGTCTGACACCCGTATTCACAAACAATACTTAAGGGATCCTTCACTGAGTAAACGCACTGCGTTCAATGCAGCTTTCTGATTGGTCCTTTATAACCGACCTTTTGTTTATGAGACGATTTGAACAACCTGTGCGTTCGTGAGCACTGTGAGGCCTCATAGTGACGTTTGTGAATACGGGTTAATAAGGAGTTTTAGTCACGATGTGAAGAGCCTAAAGTAACATTTTAAGAGCATGAGAAGTGAAAAATAAATTAAGTCTCACCAGCTGTGCACAGCTTGGAGTCCTCGTCGTAGCCGTCGATGCAGTCCGGGGCTCCGTCGCAGAGGTACTGGATCGAGATGCAGTTCCCGTCCACGGGGCACTTGAACGGCTCGTATGGGTGGCAATATTCTGGAATCAGATAATTACATGAAATTAAAAAAATACGGAACAAACTGGGTGGAGATTCTAGGCGAGAAAACCATATCGTCTTTGACCTGGGCCCGCATTATGGTAGCCTTTATCGCGGTCGATAAAGCATCCGTCACTCTCGCGCTTACTAACTGCACGGCTAGCACATGTTGTCCGCGACTTGTTTGTCGCTCGGATCTCCCTTTTTATCTAAACTGTAACGATAGAGACGCACTGAGCGACAAGCGAGAAAAGACAACTTGTGCTACCCGTGTTGGTCAGAAAGTGACAGACGTTTTATCCACGCTTATCCACATCGATAAACACGACCATAATAGAGCCGCTGTTGTCAACGTTTTAGGCTCTCGTATACTTGGTAGTAATTCATGGCAGCCTAGTTAAAACAATACCATATCAGAGGGCTTATTGTCTAACGCACTCGCAATCACGATCGTTTTCATTTTGAAAATTGAAGGCTTGTCTGCGAACAAAATGAAAACAATTGCTCCGCTTTGAAGCCGGTTGCGATTACGAGTGCGTTAGACAATAAGCCTTCAGGTCAAAGATGATATGATAATACATCTTAGCTAGGGCCCCTGTACCCTTGCCATGAGTTACAATTACCCGACTTGCTAGCGAGTCGAATGCTCTGTCCCTCACACTCTATAAGAATACTGCGAGGTCTGCGAGGGACAGAGCATTCGACTCGCTAGCGAGTACGGTAATTGTAACTCATGGTAATATACTGATCTATGGAACGCTTAAATATCTACTTCATATATTTCGAGTCTATAGAAAATAGAAACGTCAGCAGCGTTCTGCCGTCCTACCAAAGAAGGCACTTACTGCAATGTAGTAGTCAAATCATTCTAATCTCTATTAGAAACGACATTAAATTTAAAATGCTTATACTACGCTATTATTACCTACGCCCAATTTTTCACAGTCGACAAACTGCTAGTAACTTAACGTGGTTGGTTTCATAAAAAAGCTTAGTTTATGATATTAGAAAAGTTAAGTTGTTTTACGAAGTTTTAGGACTGTTTGAGACGTGATAAAAAAAACGTTAGACGCTTGTTTGCCTGAAGGAGTTCACTGTTTTTAAACTTTTCTCATCATAGACCCAGTAGACTAATAGATGATATTATTTAGACGTAAAAAAACAAATAATGAGTGAAGGCGTCACAAATAGACAGACAAACTCATTTTCGCATTAAAGTTTCGGTTACCCACCGACTTAAACTGGAAGTACATAGTACAAAGTACAAAAGAAAGGTCAACGTAACCTAAGACCGTTGGAAACCGCCTTACTCGTGAAAAGCTTATTTGGTATAGCTCTTAAAGTATACTTACAACAAAGTGCCTAACTAAATTTTGGAAAAAAAAAACTGTCATCAGTTTTATTTTAGTTGTTTAAACATGTTTTTAACTTACGTATACCGACTACACCGTATCACACCATGACCGTAATAGGAACGTGTCTGACCAAAAAATTAATTTGTATTGAAAAGTATGAGACTAGACTATTCCCACTAGACCAACATTTTAATACTAATTACCTTACGAGCCTGATACGTTCATAGTACGGTCATGGTGTGGTACGGTGTAGTGGCCAGAGACCTTTAAGCTTAAAAAATATTTTTGTTTTTAAACCCACAACACTCATTTGTACGCATAATGGTATGTTTTAAAATTGTAACATCTACATCTATATTATGTAACCAATGTTTTACAAATAAATAAATGATTATGATTATAATTATAATGATTTGATGATGTCCATTGGGAGAGGCCTTTGTCCAGCAGTGGACTAATACGGGCTGACGATGATGATGATGATGATGATGATGGTGATTTATAATCACGAAAAATAAAATCGAAGTTTACTACTACTAGGTACTTTTATCAATAAAAAAATAATTTTGTACGGACATTTTCATAAATATAATAAACTTACAAAAACAGTTTTTAAATATACCTAATTCCCCAAATTATCTGTTTATAAATTTGTTTGATGTACGAGTAGGTACATATACTCTATGGGAGTCTCATAACATCTGCAGCCGCAACGTCCCTCCAGCGGGCCTATTTAACTGGGTCCACATTTGTATCATTTTGCCGATCACGATCACGCGTATCGTATCGAGCTCCCGTATCTTAAGTATGGACGCTCACTTTGGGCACATCGTATCACTACAATCGTCGCGTGAAAAAATGCGTCCATACTAACCGTAGCGTAGCAGCGTATCATATCATAACGCCGTATCATTAAGTGTGAACTCTATCCGTATCCCCTTTGATGATCGGGGAAAAACCGCCTCGAGAGCGATCACGGCGTATCGCGTATCAAATCATAACTTCGTATCGTGATACAGTATCAAAACACGTCCATACTTACCGATATTGATACGCGTATCCAGTCGCGAGTGTGCGGGGTATATAATTAACGCGTGTCAACATCGATCCCGAGTGATCAGATACGGCTCGCCGCGTGATCGCGCTGTTTTTGCGTCCACACTAGCGATCTTGATATGAGTCGGTGCAACGCGACGGAGATACCATACGACGAAATGATACAAATGTGGACCCAGCTTTATAAGCCCTCAAAACGCTCTTGACCAATTGTTCTATTCATAATCCTCAAGCAAATCAATGTTACCTTAACTTACCTTGGTAGCCCCTAGAGGCTATGCTAGACTTCCAATTAGTCGAACGATATCCCGTTTCCCGATACACTCGACTCTAGGGATGAAAGCAACTTTGCCAATCGGCCTGTCTTTGACAGACGCGTTCATGGACGAAATGGTTTATCTGTGGTAATAGGGATGAGCTTAAATTCGATGTTAGTTTATCGATATCCGTATTTTGCTTCTATTTTGTACTTATTAAGAGGCTTCTTACAAAGGTGAGCTATGAGACGTTATTTCAAGTATTTCTAGATTTTGATGTAAGTACTTATTTAAATTTTGTGTAATTCAATATTTTTACCCGACTGCGGCAAAGCCCAAAAGGAGGCTTATGTGTTTGACCTGTTTGTATATCCGACTCTATGTTCCCTCGCAGCTACTAAACGGCAAAACCGATTTTATTAAATTATACGTGATTACATTAGTCTTAACCACTAGAGTGTCATAGGCTATATTAAAATTATTGGAAATCAAAGTGGCAGATTTTTGGCGCCAAATTGTGCGGCATGAAAACTAACATTATGTTGACAACATTTTTCAAACAGCAGTCTTTATGTAATCTATCTAAATATAAAAAGCAGTACCGTGACTGACTGACACTCAGGGACTATGGACTTGATATTTGGTTGGGGTATTCCTTGGGTACCCCCCTAGAGGTGCACTAAGAAAGGATTTTCCAAAAATTTACTCCTAACAGGAAGAAATAGGGGGAGTAGCGGAATACTAATTCTACGCGTACAAAGTAGCGGGCGTCCTCTATAGGTATTTTTGATATACGCAGTATAATAAAAATGTTAAAATTTGAATTTATTTGAATAAATCTCTAATCACTTAAACATATTGCAATACTTACATGCACACATTTAAATGAACCAGTTGCGTTGCAGTTATTAGATAAAATATGGAAATTTTACTCAATTTCACCTAAATAGTCAAGAAAAACAAAAATATGCGACTTTGCCAGCACAGTTTTTGTACTAGGTATCCTAACTTCTGTCTAGTTCTGACACAAACCTAACAAAAAGCGAGCGTTGAAAACTCGTCTGCGTGCCGCATAAGTAAATAAAAACCGGCCAAGTGCGAGTTGAACTCGCGTGAAGACGGTTCCGTAGTACATACGTTTTTTTGATAGAATTCTTATAGGTTTTCCTGTAATCTACAAGCAATAATATTTTGTATTTTTACAAAATTGTAGGCTTAGTAGTTTCGGAGATCAGGGGGAATGGTCAATTTTCGTCTTCTTTCATGAATAAAATCAAAACTATTTATTTTACAACAATAACAAAAATATATTTGAGATCCTCATAATAAACCGTTTCATTTGACATATGAATATGACACAGTAAGGTTTGCAAAACTTATTTTTAATTTTCTAATTTGTCCCCCGAAAATGACCATTATTTAAAAAAAAACTTTACTTTGCACATCTGTGTTTGGGTCATAGGATTACACCATCCTACCAAATTTCACCTGATTTGGTCCAGTAGATTCGGAGCAAATTGGCCGTGACAGACGAACGGACAGACGGACAGACGCACGAGCGATCCTATAACGGTTCCGTTTTTTTTTCATTTTTTGTACGGAAGCCTAAAAAGTTGGACCATCTCACACAAATTGATAAGGAGTTCAGGCGCACGTTTTCTAAAGCTACAAGTTACAATTTTACAGGTCTAAACCGGCAACACTGCTCAAATGGCTGGTCATTGGTCGAGGTTGTGTCAGATGGAAACTTGTAACCTGTAAATTGTAATTTGTAGCTTTATAAAACGCCAGGAATGAAGAATTATCATATGAACCTTGTAAATCGTACCTGCTGTAAAGTCGTGTCATGTCTGAATACCTTATAAGAGGGATGACAGGGATGTGTTATATTTATGTATCCTAAGCCATTGGGTCACTACAGTCCATCACTAATTCACTACCCACATACTATAAGGTTTAAAAAAACGTAGACTCAACCTTCAAACGTTGCCAATAGGGACTCAATTACAATAGTTCTATGATACATATGTCCCTCTTTCCAAGGAAGACATGAGATTAACTTAAATGGACTTGAGCAACTTTTCGGATTAAGACCTTCAGTGCCTGTCTTCCAAATTCCCTTTATAAATGACCCTATTTGGAGATTCCGGCTCTGAATACTTAAAGAAAGACGCCCAAAGTTTCTAAGGGACGGATATCATTAGGTCTCCTAATGGAACATTTCCTTGAAAAACGGACGAACCGTACAAATACGGGGTCCCTAATTAAAAAGGGAATTGCGAACGTGCCCTGTTTTTTCTCTGTTTGAGTTTGTTAATGCTTGATGAATATTAATTACTAACTAATATTATATTAACTATTATTTAATTAAACGGAGAAAAAGTAGAAGAAATTATTTTTTTCTTAGAGAGAGAATCTCAGCAGTCTGAGAGGAATTTACTGTAAGAGTAGCAATTAGAGCCTATACCTAATCAGAGCTAAAATGATGAAATCACTTAAAATAAATCATTTTTTAATAAAATAAAACTGTAATCATACAGATGGCATAAATTCGCATGTTTTTTTTTAATGTGTGGGATGATAGTTGACCACGTGGTTTATCGCAACGCACGAGAATCCCATACATTCTGAGTGCCTCTGATCGGGGAACACTACCAAATTAAGCACACGAGTACCTATGTGGCACTTTAACCGACTTTGATTTCGCAAACTAGGTTATCTGATTATACACCTTTTTGTGTAACTTTACCTTTTTTATAAATTTTATATTTGTATGTATGTAAATAGCAATTTTAACAACTAAAACAACAAACAGATCAACCGTATGGAAATCGTTTTTGCATTCAATAATCGGTTTTTCACTAAATTGAAATATGCTCAGTTAACCGATTAATCGGTTAACTGGTTAACCGGTTTGCTTTTTCCAATAAAAAACCTTTCGGAATAGGCATTTCGTCCCTAGGGTTAAACAATTTGCCGTTTATAACTCTAACAAACAACCGTTATGATTTCCCAGCGGTCAAACTGTTTCAGTACAGTTTGTCAACAGTTCAACCTATTTGCATGATACCTTTGAGAGTTATCAAAATTTAGGAGCACGAAATTCCATACGGAATAGGATGAAATGCATGGTCGAAATGCTGATCTAGTTCTATATCGGAACAAGCTAATCAAAAATGCATAACCTAAAATGTTGTTATACGCTCTGACGGGTCAACATAAACTAGCCGGTTAATAATTAATCCGTAGCTGATCGTTTTGTTACTCGGTTAAACTCTTGCTATCCCATGTTGGAAAGGGAGATAGACCCAAAACAAGAAAATGATAAATCATATTGTTGATGTTATAGTAGCTCTTATTTACTTGACAGTAAGAGCTGTCATGACATCAACAGTGAGTTTAAGATATCAAAGCAAGATGGGTTTATTATATCTGCTAAACCAAAGTAGAATAGGGGTACCAGTTGTCACTCATGCTGTTCGTAACTCGTTTATCGCAAATAGGTACCTCATGCATTTTAGGAAATCATCTTTTGAACTTTTTTATCCCTGAAAATTAAGGTTTTGAGGGAATAGTAATAAAGGAGTTCTACCCGGACGGAGCGACAGCCTTAGGGTGTTACCAGACCAATCGATCGATCGCCGATCGACGGCATCGATTGACGTCGATCGAAGTCGATCGATTGGTCTGGTAGGAACTATTGATCGACGGATATCGTTCGACTAACCAATCGATCGATTGCCGGTCGATGTTGATCGACTGGTCTGATAGCTTTAATTGATGAAGGAACTATCGATCGACGTTGACTAATCCATTCTGCCATCGATCGATGATCGATCGATTGGTTTGGTAGGAACTATCGATCGACGTCGACTAATCAATTCTACCATCGATCGATACCGTCGATCGACGATCGATCGATTGGTCTGGTAAAACCCTTACGCTAGCTTCACACAAATATATATACAGTAGGTACTCTCGCATTGTGAAATAATGGACTTTTAACGTATACGGGCGACTGCGGGGTCGTGTAGCAACAAAGTAAACTAAAACTCACTACGCCATTAGGAACATAACGTAATAGATTTAGAGACATTAAGACAATTACTTTGTTTTTTATTTAAATAAACATAAAATGAAATTTTTATTCAGGATCATGGCCACCCTTAATTCTCAATTTCTTACTCGTCTGAGGTCCCTGCCAAGATGCACTACGCTAACTAGCGTTTCTATTCGTTTCGTTTTTAAACCAATCGCGTCACTGGTAGATGACGTGATACGAAAAGTCACGTGATCTACCAGTGACGCGATTGTTTAAAAACGAAAAGGAAAGGAACGCTAGTGAGCGTAGTGCATCCTGGCAGGGCCTTCTAATCGGTTCATTTTCAAATAGGTTTTAACATGTAAATGTTAGGTGACCATAATTTTAGTATTGATTACAGAAACATAACAATATTTTAATAAACTTTAATTATATCAAAAACCACTGTACTAATAAAATCTCATTTATTTACTGAGTTGGATAAATTTAGCTAAGGCCACAACCCCGCAGTCACCGTCTATAACTATTTACTACTATTTAATAATCTGTCACCGCAGGTAGACTAAAACGTTATTTAAATTTATTTTATTACACAATAAATCCACGGCACAAATAACAGTGCAGTTGACAAGATTTAGGTTTAACGGAACATTGGTCATTTACTCATTTTCATTTTGCTTAATCATTAAAAAGTATTATACATTTTATCTTTAAGTACATACAAAGGCCTTTGTTATAATTAACAAAGGCCAAAGGTAACATACGTTTTAATATTTAAATCTAGCTATTCCTACAATTACGAGTACCTAAGTACCTACCAGTAGGTAGGTAGCTTAGTAAAGCTTGCGCAAACTTCAGTATTATTTGGTCTGTTTACTAAACCTTAGAAAACAAAGGACTGAACTGCCATAAATATTTATAGTATTGTTGTGTTTGTAAGCCCTTTGGGTTTAAGTCAACTTGTTATCCTACCAAAAATATATATGTTAAAGTTCGGGCCAAGTTCTTTTGTATTTGAGGGATGAGCAAAACTATTGAAATCAAGACCGATTACAACTGCTAGCCTCTAATTTTCTTTCCCTAATCAAACTATTATATGAAT
Source organism: Acleris cristana (assembly GCA_948252455.1). Taxonomy (NCBI): domain Eukaryota; kingdom Metazoa; phylum Arthropoda; class Insecta; order Lepidoptera; family Tortricidae; genus Acleris; species Acleris cristana. The sequence goes on along the minus strand of OX411791.1, from coordinate 1,359,921 downwards.
TAAATAACAAAAATGAGGTATTTTATATTAGGGTTAAATACGCATTGTAAAATTATCTCCACTGTAATAGAGTTCTTATAATAATTGGTAGGGTGCTAACAATAGGGCAGTTAACTCTACTTAGCTGATTCTCGTAGGTGCTGAAGTATTTTTTTAAGTATATAAATTCGTTCTTTATTAATGATTTTTCATACAAAAGTTTGAAAAAGGAACGTTTAATGTCTCTGAGTACGGCGGCGGTTAGATAAAAACTTTATATCACCGTTGTTGGTGCTATAAATTAATTTTGCGATAAAGGGTAGTGTCAAACTTTACATTACACTGTAATGAAAGGGGTTCAAAATGATTGGTGCACGCTGGTTTACCCGACTGCCCAAGAAGGAAGATAATATAGACCTGTATAAACAATAAAATGTAGGATCTATTCTATTCGGTAAAACAATATTGCTTTTAATATGTTATCGCGTTTTCAACGTTATCATAATTCTTACTAACTGACATTATAGCCAGGTTAAAACTATTCGATAAAATATCAAAAGCGATATTGTAACTTGATGAACTTGGCCCGCGCACTGCCGCGTGCTTCAATCAGACAGAACCAGTTAGAGGGTAGTTAAATTTAACGGCTGTAGTTTGAGACAACATGCTGTAACTTCATCTGCGACAATTGCAGATAGTGCTTGGAGATTTGAATATTTTGACAATGCATAACGTTATACACGGGCGTCTCTTTGCTTTGTTGAAGAACATTTTGATTAAATACAAATACAAATACAAATATGTTTATTTCGCATAAAATGTGGTACATAAAGATGGCAATAAAGTTGTACAAGTTTCGCAAATCTAACCAGAAACTGGCATGCAAGATTTATATGTCAAATAAACTCTAAATTGAGGTGAGACCGCACATTCAAAGTAAAAACTGAGTAAAACAATCAATTAAATTAAGTGGTACTCTTAAATAAGTTCAGAGGAAGTTATAATAAATAATCCAAATGCATTGGCGACGACCTGGAGTTTTTGAATCGTTAAGTGATTGTTGTTTTTCTTAAAAGCTTTTGGTGAAAAGTGGTATTAAGGACCTACTTACGGAGACGCAGGGCGTCGCGCGTTGCGTTGGGCGGTCTATAAGTACACCGATTTTCGTTAGTTAATTCACTTTTTTCTACTCGAGTACCATTAACCGCTAATATTGATATTGTTAAGGGTATCAGAATACCACCTATATAGAGTAAGCAAAGCGTAAGAGTAAGAAAAGCGTGAAAACCGTTCTATAATAAGCGTTGTTATGGTAATAACAGTTTTGTAATGATTATTATAGCATTGTTATTGCCATGGTTACGCGCTAGAACAATGTCAGTGATGGTGTTTGTTGTTCAATTCACATCTTAATTTTTTTATTATACTTGTCACAAAACAACAATTTAAATGTGTTAAAATACGAAAAATATTTAATTAATTACATAACAGGAGTTGTATAAGAATTAATAATTAAGAAAAGATCAATCAAATTAATTGGATGGGCTGTTTTGCAATACGGCAAAATGGCGGCATCAGAAATGGTGTTTGTCGAATAAAATTCACATTCCAATCCATCCAATCCCAAAAGTACTCGTGCCTCTCATTAGAGCTCTAGCAAGCTCACGCTCTAACCTCGGCACTCGAACCTTAAGAAGCTTCATTGTGTACCAGTTACATAAATAACTATTATATATAGTTTACCACTTATTTAATTGAATTTTAACTTCTCAGTGCTGATGCAGAGATAGCCCAGTTTTCAAAGCATACATTTTATTCCACTTGGTCCTCAGGGTTGACAACGGATTTGCGGTCTTAGGATTGCAGTCTTAAGATTGTAGTCTTCAGAATGCAAAAGTCTCTGGGTCACAGACTCCACTTAGCATCAGGTGGCCTGTGTGTACCACACGACGACGACGTTTGTTTTGACGACGCGCTAGCCCAGTTGGTAGTGACCCTGCCTACGAAGCTAGCGGTCCTGGGTTGAAATCCCGGTAAGGCAGATATTTTTGTGTGATGAGCGCGGATATTTGTTTCTGAGTCATAGATGTTTTCTATATATTTAAGTATATATTTCTCTATATTTATATCGTTGTCTAGTACTGACTAGTATACATAGTAAAAGCCTAGAGCTTAGTTTGGGACTAGGTAGGTCAATTGGTGTGACACTGTCCTCTTAAAAGATTAAAGATTAAAGATACCATAAAGCAAACTTGTTTAATAACTTCTTTAGTCATCAACGTAACTAATTTTCCCATATAAGTGTTTATTTTGTTATTCAGCAAATAAATTACAAGTCAAATCCCGTCCAGTAACAAATTAATCAAGCTGCCGATGCCAGAACCGTGGCAATGGATTTTCTAAACAGTTTTAATTACATTTTAGTTTCGGAACTGTTTTGAGTTTCGCTTAATGAAAGGTTTTAATGAACCTTGGTTCTGTAATAGTTGCTAATTGGCTATTTTAATCAAAAGACATCATTGATATAGCTTTGGAAAGATGTCATGTAAATCCTCCTCTAATTTAGAATAAGAACTGTATTTCGAGAATGTGTAATTAGGATTAAAACCAATTCGCAAATATTAACACAAAATAATGTAATTGCTCGCTTGAATTTAAAATTACCGCGCCCTAACAGGGCCCATGAAAACCTTAATTTACTGTTACTGATTTTAAGATTTGTACAACTTATGGTTTGCAATAAATGCTATGACTATTTCTTGAAGATTTTAAAGTTTCTAAGGGGTTGGAATTTGGAATACTTTCTGGACAGTCATGTACTAGAGGGCGTACTTTGAATGTGCATTGCAAGAATAAGTCAATAACATCGTACCAAATAACCCAGTGGAAAAACCAATGCTATGTTGATTCGTTTGCTACCCAATTTTGTGGATAACATTAGGTCAAATCCTCTGTTTTGTAATAGGCTGTACAGGCAAAAAAAGCATATTGGCCGCACTGCGTGTAAAAATTTGTTTTACAGTTCATTCATATTCATAATTTTTTAATGCATTCATATGAAACTTAATTACTTACAATAAAAATAAAGTATTGCTAACACGTAAGGCCCTGAGGGAAGCGAAATGTGGAACTTTGGAAGAAGTTAAATATATATAAAAAGTTGTAAATCCACACGTGCGAAGTTGCGAGTACCTACAAGCGAGCACGTAGCTAAAAACTCATGTTCTAGCCACCTTGGTATAACGAGGGAGTCGAGGGACCCTCAGGGTACTGAGTAATGATCGGAGTCAGCCATTTTATTGTGTCCGCGCGGAAGGACTGGAATTTGTTTTGTTCCTTAATCGAGTAAATAAATGTCTAATCAGATAGCCTGGGATCGATTACCGATAAGGGCAAATATCGTCGCTTAGCTAACAATACCGCGTAAGTAAGCGATGGTTCGCGAGATAATTAAGAGTTAATTTAGCGTAAATCAAAATTCAATATTATAATTCAGCCAATTTTGACTTATGCGGTGTTGTTAGCTAAGCGACGATATGTGTGATGAGTGCGACTACATTTTTCTGAAATTTCAAAATTTTCTATGTAGGTACTTAAGTATGTAACTTTATCTATATAAGTATATTTATCTTTGTCTAGTACCCATAGTTTTCTTGTTTTTTTATATAGCATGGACATTGGCATTGAGCTATGGTAAAAAATATTGGAAATCTCAAGACAGCAATCTTAAAACTGCAAATGCGATCAGGACTAGTCACTTCTTCGGTTGATTTTATACATACATACATACATAAAATCACGCCTGTTTCCCAGAGGGGTAGGCAGAGACCACTTCTTTCCACCTGCAACGATTTTATAATAAACACTTTTCAAAGTATATGACACGGAAACCTTAAATAAATGCGTAGACGACACGCTCTTGCCTTGTTTTTGAGCTAGCAACACTAACCAGATGTGCCTCTGGGACAACGTCACGAGCCCTAAGTAATGTCTGCTGTCAGCTGTTTTATCGCCGAGAAGGACCGGCGGTGCCGTTATTCTTAATCAAATAATTCGTGGGGCTTTTGTCTCTGGTGAAGGATATTAGGCGTTGTTTTTTGCGTAGGTTGTTAGTTAAACACTGGAAAAGTGTATTTTTGACACGATTTTTGAATTTAATTACAACCTACTGTTACGGTTAGTGAGATTATCTATGGAAAATTGTACTCCACGTAAACGTTGTTATTTGTGTTTGCTATAGGAATCTATTACACTTCGTTTTAACTGTCATGTTTTTGAAACCATATTGTATTATTACTTGAGATACAATTACCAGCCATGATACACTCACGCAAGAGTATTTGGTAAGAGGAAGAAATCTAGTCAGTTCACTGCGAGTGTACCATGGCGTTTGGTGCTCTAGCACCATGCGTGGCATTAGTGTGGCAGTGGAAGATTTCTGGTATAGTAACGGTATAAAATGGTTCGTCACTTTTCGATTATATTTCAATTCTAATAAGGTCCAAAAGTGATTAACCTTTTCGTACCGTGACTATACATTCACACTAGAGTGTTTGGTAAGAGAAGAAACCTAGATAGCTCACTGCAAGTGAGTCACTAGCAATAATATATTATCCAACACTGGGCTGAAAAATATCTGACACGTCTTTATTATTAGAGGCATAAGAGCGTGTTTTGTATTGGCATCTAGACAGTTCACTGCCAGCCAAAACGGTAGCTGTAATGGTGGCATCTAGACAGTGGACTACGAGTGTGCCAGAGCGTTACCTGTAATGCTGGCTTATATATAGTTTATTGAGAGTCTACCAGAGCGTTTCATGTGGTGGTGGAATCTAGATCGTTTACTGCGAGAGTACCAGAGCGGTAGCTGTAATGGTGGGATCTAGACAGTGAACCACGAGTGTGCCAGAGCGTTACCTGTAATGCTGGCTTATAGATAGTCTATTGAGCGTGTACCAGAGCGTTTCATGTGATGGTGGAATCTAGATCGTTCACTGCGAGAGTACCACAGCGGTAGCTGTATTGGTGGCATCTAGTCAGTGGACTGCGAGTGTGCCAGAGCGTTACCTGCAATTCTGGCTTTTTTTCGAGAGTGTACCAGAGTGGTAGCTACAATGGTGGCATCTAGACAATGAACTGTGAGTGTGCCAAAGCGTTACCTGTTATGCTGGCTTATAGATAGTTTATTGAGAGTGTACCAGAGCGTTTCATGTAGTGGTATCCAGACAGTTCACTGCGAGTGTACCAGAGCGGTAGCTGTAATGGTGGCATCTAGACAGTGGACTGCGAGTATACCAGAGCGTTATTCGTAATGCTGGCTTATAGATAGTTTATTGAGAGTGTACCAGAGCGGTAGCTGTAACGGTGGCATCTAGACGGTGAATCACGAGTGTGCCAGAGTGTTACCTGTAATGCTGGCTTATAGATAATAATTATTGAGAATGTACCAGAGCGCTTGGTGTGGTGTCCGTAGAGCCGGTTCAAGTCTAGCGCCAGCACGGTCTGCGGCAGGGCGCCACAGACTGCGCCCAATAGCGCCATACACGCCCACACGCGGCATCTAGACATTTCTGGAACAAACAAAGGAATCGATAAGGAACTGGTGAAGACTTGGTAATGAGAGAAAATGGAGCTAAGGTAATTTAGGGGATTCCATTTTCAAAGTAGGGCCCAAGTAGGGTTTTGTTTACCTGTTTACGTGCACTGAGAAAAATTCCAGTAGTCGCGCTACGTAAAATACGTACAAAAATCGACCACTATTACGTGTGTAATCGGCTCCATTACGCGTATGCCGCACGCTGCCAAATACTGCATGCCGCTTAATTATAAGTATGCCTTTTATAATTTACGTGTGAAATGTAATTTATGAAATAAATAATTTTGAATTTGAATTTGATATAAATTAAGTAATATATTTAATTTATATATAAGTAAGTACGTATATTTATACTATGCTGTTAAACTTTATACTTGATCCTTTCAAAATTAAGTTACGCCGATGCTGTCTTTGGTGGTTGCCTATTAGCTCGTACGAGCAAGATGGTGCAGCGTGTTCAAAACGCTTGTGTGCGCTATTGTTTTGACGTTCCTAGTCGCTCCCATATCACACCTTTTTTGAACAGTAGCAAGCTTTTAAACATGTCAGCGCGGCGTTTCTCTCACCTAGCTACATTGCTATTTGGAGTTATAGGCGAGGGTGAACCATCTTACCTCTTCGAAACGCTCAAGTTCCCTATTTCAGGAGTCCGGGGTGCGCCACGTTTGATTTGCCCACGATACAAAACAGCTGCTTTTCGTGGCAGCTTTCGTTATGCTGCCACGAAGTGTTGGAATAATCTTCCACCGCCAATCAGAAACGCCAAGTCTCTGATCTCTTTCAAGAAAAACCTCAAAGAGTATCTGATTGGCCTACAATTATCCAATACATAGCAGCTGCATTGTGTCAGAATTGCACTGTCGCTTTCACGTTGTTTTATTTTATCTGTTAAAGTACCTCTCTGTGTATGTTTATCCTATTTATCTATACATATACCTATATGCATGTACATTTTGTTTACAGTTCCCATTATATATTCATTTACCGGCTCTACGCTATATACGCTCCGCTCCGCTACGCTACGCTCTTATTTGTACATATGAAAGGACCAGCAGCGCTTTCTCCTCCTACTATTCGTCTGGTTGCCCTGAAAATCAGCGTCACGGCATTTACATCTCTGACAATATCCTGAGTGGCACCCAATTTGGTGCAATATAAAATAGTTTTAAGTTTTTGTTCTAAATTATTTTCATACTGTATTTCGTTTTGTTATTATTGTTCTGTGTCTTGCACCAAATAAACGATTTTATTATTATTATTATTATTATTACAAATTATCTGACCTTACACTGTGTTGCAAATTAACGCTTTGCCTTAACGCCGTTACCCCGCTATCTTAGGTGAAGATAAAATGTGGGGAAAACTTGTTAGTTGTACTTAGTTTCCTACAAAATTAAGACAAATTGCTTTGCTGTAAACTTTCCAAGGAATTAACCGTTGAAAAGCCCGACGTAAGTACAAGCGAAGTCGATTATAGCTAATCGATCGGGGCCGACGAAGTTTAGCAACTTTGCTTATTCAGTAATTGAGCTGTGCCTCGTTGTAAGTCCTTTGATAAACTATATGAAATAACAGGTTTAAAAACTGGACTGCCTTTTTTTATATTTATTTGAAAATTATTCATGACAGTTATAGCCATTGACTATAACTATCCTGGGGGGAGCTCGTCGCATCGTCTAGTGATTGTTTGCCCTAAGGATCATTTGGTCGAAAATCTTTTCGCCTAACATCCTTTTAGACTGATATTACAGAATTTAATATCCATTGTGTAGTTTAGTTAAGTTAGGTAAAGTTAGTTTAAGTTGTTTTTTCCATACAAAGTGAATAGCAAACACTGGGACACCTAGTATGGAGAAACAAACTTTATGTGATCACTTAAAAAAAAACCTGTAAAACTCGTAATGATTCTATGTAACATACCACTGAAAAACTTATGAAATAAAACATGAAATTAATGTTTTTTCAAGACATGGACATGAATAAGAAACTGCGCGCAGTTCTGATGTTTCCCTGTAAACTAGTACGTTTGTTTTTCTCAATGTTGTAACTGTGAACACTACCACATTACTCGTTTTAATCCCTATAATAGTGGATAATAAGAAGACATCCGACTCTACTATTACTGTCCACTAACTAAGTAGACCAGCAAACTTGCGCTAACGACTGCTCGAAGCCAAATGGCTAATTAACTCGACTAAATTACTGGCAACTTGACTCGGCCAGTTACTGTATCTAAACCAGGCTTTACCTGTCAAGTTTACTGAAGTTAAGAGGGGGGGGGGTTGTGAAATTTGGAAGTGGTCTGAAGTTAGGATTATTTGTAAGGTTTTAGAAGGTAAATGAGCTAGGTGAAGAAAAGTTCAATTGTTCATTAGACACTTCGTAGCATATCTACCCGTAATAAAATGATACTCGATTTGACAAAAAGTTTTAAATTACTATTTCAGTAGTATTGGTACTTACTACTGAAATAGTAGGTAATTGAAAAGTTATACCAATCACAAGACTGCAATCTTACGATGACAATCTCAAGATTACAATTGCTTTGGCAACCCTAAGGCCCTAGCCAAGATGCATTACGCTAACTAGCGTTTCTATTCGTTTCGTTTTTAAACCAATCGCGTTCCGAGGGCTTATTGTCTAACGTACTCGCAATCACGATCGTTTTAAGTTTGAAAATCGAAGGCTTGTCTGCATACAAAATGAAAAGAATTGGTCCACTTTGAAGCCGGTTGCAATTGCGACCGCGTTAGACAATAAGACCTCTGGTACGTACGTGATACGAAAGAGTCACGTGATCTACCAGTGACGCGATTGGTTTAAAAACAAAACGAAAAGAAACGCTAACTAATGCATCTTGGCTAGGGCCTCTGAGGACTTAAAATGCTGTCTATCCTAGTAATTTCACCGGTTGCCTTACCCCGCATTGAAAACACAAAAATGCGAAAAATTTCATGATTAAAAAAAAAACTTTTGTGTTATTTCTATATGAAATCAGTATTTACCATTATAATAATATAACCTCGTAATTAAGGCCCAAGTTATTCTTTTCATTAACATACAAATAGAAACAATGCCTATAAATTAAAAGAAAGTACAATCTTCTGGTAGAACAAATTACTTATTCCACAATTTATGCCGGAGAAACTTGGACGAAAGTATTTATGCTTCTAATTGCCTATTATACGCTATTCGCTTGTGTTTTTCTTTGTTGTAATAAAACAGTGTTTTTCTTCGAAAACATTTATGCCCTTACTTATAAACGTGGAGTAACCATGGAGTAGCTAAGCCATGCTTTGTCCTTATCTGTCGAATTCAAATGTCACAACGACAGGGATTTGTTAGGTATATTTTCTGATATTTTAATTTTCCTGTATAAAAAAACTAATCGAGACAAATTTCCGAACGCCTTCTTTCCCTATAGATATATTTTCTGATATGTTTATTTTCTTGTGTTAAAATTTCCGAACGCCTTCTTTCCCTATATACATATTTTCTGATATTTTTATTTTCTTGTATAAAAATTTCCGAACGCCCATTCCACAAATTTAATTTGACAAAATCGACGGAGCTCCGCTCCTACTTCTGGGTGTTTTTAGTCCTCCGGGCCTGATATAAAAACGAACATAACCTAACCTACCTACGTATTACGATGTAATTACTATTGGGGGAAATTCGTTATTATGACAAAAATGTCTTCTGTGAAAATGATCTATCAAGATAAATATGAAATAGGCAGTTTTTACACAAGAAAATAATGATAACAGTAATACGTCTAATAGAGAAACAAGGCGCTCGGAAATTTTTATACAAGGAAATAAAAATATCAGAAAATACGTCTAACAAACCAATTGTTTTAATTTTTTATGCAGACTCACCTTCGGATTGTCAAAATGAAAACGATTGCGATTGCAAGTGCGTTACGCAATAAACCTGCAGGTTTTAACAGCTAGTGTTTTGTTAGACTAGCTCCCTTTTTGGTTCCCTTATACAATACTAGATTAAAAAAGGGTTTTTGTCGAGGGATGGATGAAATTATAAAGTAAAGTACTTTTAGCAATCGTGAAGTTTTTTAAAGTGGTTAAGTTATGGCGACGGCAAAGTCACAAGCAGGGAGCGATCACACCAGAGCTTAACGGTGCGTAAATTACGGTCCGTGAAAATTGACGCCATGTAATGACTATGACCCATTATTTTGTTTACGCAACGTCACCGTAATTAACGCGTCGGTGTGGGCGATCCTTTAGTCTTAACATATGCAGCATTTGTAAGACACGTGAACGCCATTTTAAAGTAGTTCTCCTTAAATTCATTCATGCTAACTTTTTAATTACGAATGGCCTTACGAGGCAAGGCTTTTGGTTAACAGCCAAGCAAGTGTTGCCCGCAATAGTGTCACGGTCTCGCCTTTTCAGGGTTGCCATCGTAGAAATACTGATGCCGGTCAATATTATCCTGAATCCTGGATATGGAAGTTTTATTAGGATTTCTTCCAGAAAGCGTGCAAAATTTTCATTTTTTTTTAAATATAACTAAGTATTTAATCGATACAAACCCCCTAATAACTAACACCCCTCTTTTTTGCCGGGAGGTTATAAATTAGGTGTGTATGTGCTTATATTCCCCTAATCTGTAGTTAGGTAGTTTTTTATTACAAATGGTGGAATATAATGTGAATATGTGTTACATAGGTTTTAGGACCTAATAAAAATCCAAGCTTCGAATGAGGCTCGAGCCGCCATATTGAATCAAAAGTACACAAAATTTGTGTTTTTTTTCAAACAACGCCTAAACGGTTAATTCTCTGTCAAAAACATTTGTAGCAAATTTGAACAAGAACAAATTTTGTATATTTCGTCTGTAAAGTTTTAAAGCGATATGCTTAAAACATATTTATTTATTTAATGCTTCATTTCAAATTCAAACCGCGGAGGGATATGACAATATAAATTGCATTGCATGTGAAAAACGAATTTACATTGAGATCGTCAACACAAATGTAAATAATAAAATAATATAAGGATAACACTCAAATAATTAAAACAACATTTAATAAACGTCTAATAAATGGTCTAATAATTTTACAAATTAAGTTCCATTTATTCATCCACATAGTATAATGGATTATCCAAAAAAACGTTAAGTAGGTACTTATCTGTGGTTTGAATATTGATAACCGATATAAATCGACATATTATCTCGGTTGACACGTGTAAAAGTTCAAGTTTAAACCATGCGGCAATTAAATAACTCCACCTCCAAATAACACTAAATCCGGGAAAACCCGGGAGAGCTGGCAACCCTATCTCTTAGCTGTAAACTAATTAAAAGTTAGTGGTTCAGTGTTACCACAAGAGCGAAGCACGTTTCCCCTTACAGAACTTCTTTAGAGTGGAGACGGATGGTTCCTAAATCAAATTAGTGCCTAGTTATTAATTGCACGTGTGTGTTAATGAGTTTTTGTTTTATTTCACATGTACGTGTGTGTTTAATTAAAATCTTGCAAATCTTACTATTTCTTTGTTCCCGGATAAAGGATAAACAGAAGAAGATAAGCCCGATTTCGGTAAACAATTGTGTCTTTAGATTTGTCTTAACGTTGCGAGTATTAGTTATGCCACTATGGAACCCTGTCGCATACATTAATCATTAATTTTGGCGTAAATTCTTTCACGTGGTTTGATGCTGTCATTATATATGACAGGGTTCCATAGTGGCATAACAATTAAAGTCCTTGACTGTACCTAAAATCAAAATATGCCGTTATGGCGTGTGTCTGTATATATGTATGTTTGCAATGATCTCAAAAACTACTAAACGGATTTTCATGTGGTTTTCACCATCAGTTTTTATGTCTAATAAATTCTGGTTTATGTATGTGTGTTACAAACAACTCACATAAACCGAAGCGAAGCGAGGGCGGATCGCTAGTACTTCATGCCTAAAGATAAATTATGTTATATTCAAATCAAAACTATTCTAACCTTCAACGCTCAACTTAACAATAATAATGTGAAATCGGAACAAAACTGAATCGCTTTTAAAACCCGCTATATTTCGTTTGAATGTAAAAAGTTCAAACATAAAGAAGTTTCACGCCGCCTTGAGTAATAAACTCTAGGAATACTGATCTCAGCAAAAATAACACATCTACATCTTAAAACACCTGCCAAATTGGACTCTTCTTGCCTATAAATATGGTTGCAAATACTTATTCTAAGAATTGTGATAGGTTTTTTATTTCTTATTCAAACCGGTGAATAATCCCGAGACGTGTCAACTTTATGTGTTTTCTGCCGTGGAATAACAGATTCATTATACATGTCTAGAGAACATGGTAAAATAAACATTTCTTAAAATAAAACAACAGTGGAATCTTCAGTTGAGAGAAAAAAGCAATTCTGAATAAGTCTGTATCAACAAGTATAACAAAAATCAAGCTTTAAAAAAACCCAACTACTGTTTGAATAATGTAGTCAATATAATGTTAGTTATCATATCATGTACGGTGAAAGTGGTCTACCAGTTTTGAAAAAGTTTCTGTGTGATCTAATTATCGCTAAGGTTGACACTTGTCACTGTCCTAATATTAGTTATTGCAAGGGAAAATCGAACTAGTTGTATCATGACGTGCAAATGAACTTCAACCGTAGGGTGGTAGACCTCATTTTTAGCCGACTGTACATATCGTCGTGCCTACATCCTTCCTTTGGAAAAGACATAAGAAACAAAGCAAACGTACACCATGTAGGCACGAGGATATTGTTTATTCGGCCAATGTCACATTTAAAAAAGGTACCCAGTGACACCTGCGACTTTAAGACGTCAAAAACAGGCTATCCATTCGTCTTTTCCAAGGGAAACAATACATTACCGTCTTCCCTCGGCAGTCGAATAAAAAATATAACGCCTTCCCTTCTTGCTCTGATTATAGGTATTTAATATCACTGGTATTTAATAACAAACTCGAAAAGGTAAGCCACACTATTCCAAACTAGATGGAATTAATATCAGTCATTGAGGAGTCATAAAGGCCAGTTTAAACTTTCATCGTAATATCAGTTCGATGGGTGTCCATATTGGGTAATCGAAAAATGTGTAGTACGAAATATGAATGTACTTTCATTAGTAATCAATGTATAATCATCGCAAGTTCTAAAGTATATTTTACAAAAACAGTTTTCTTTCGACTAACCTAATCTAATCTTACCCTATTAACTAGTTAGATATTTAAAAAACCCTGAAAAATTAACGGTTATTGCAAAAAATACTTCCGGAGTTGCGGTGATTATGGATTAATATATATTCATACTACATATTTTTTAGTGGACCATTCTGCTCCCACTCCATCTTACTATAATATTTTATTATAAGCACGATTGCATAAGTTAAATTGTGTAAAAACCAAATTAAAAGGATTCTTTAGGAGTACATAGCTCCTAATTAATAAAATATTTCTTCGACATTCCTCTCCTCCTCTTTAAACATCTTCCTTTCCCACCCAAGGGACTTAAATACAATATTATTTCATTGAGCTAAGTAAAATAATTATACCTGCTCAATGAGCCAGAACAAACTCAAGGTCACCGTCATGAAATAAAAAGCAGCCAGGTGGAACGTCATTTTAACGGTCCATTTTTACGTTATTTTCGACGGAAAGTGCTTTCGTCCAAAAAATATATTATTTCATACCTCATTAATCCGGTAAATGGTAACCTTTTGTTCGGCGACGCGGAAATTCCGCAGTTTGTTTAATGTTTAAAAGGATGTTTGTTTGTTTTGGCAAATGAAGCTGCTATTTTTTTTAATTAGTATGAAAACGGGACAATATTTGGTGTTTGTAAATTATTCTATTTATACCAGTAAACATTCCCTTTAGGTCACCTTTTTGTCGCATTCCGCATAGAATAGACGCATTTCTTCTTAATCTAAGAGTTGGCAACGCATTTGTAATCTTAGGATTGAATTCTTGAGATAATCTAGATAATACAAATGTCTATAGGTCTTAGTTTCCACTTACTATGCGGCTTGTGTGCTCGTCTACTTCTCCGTGACATAAAAGTGTTTTTATCCCGTGATTCTTTCCAAATTGGAATGTAACAACAACTAGATGCCACAAAAACATAACACATCTCTTAACAAAACAACAAAAAGCTTTCAACCACTTACAAAGCAATCAACGTGTGGGCGACACTACGTGGAAAATCTAGGGTCCGACCAAATCCAAAAGAAATAGTAAAACTACAAACCCAAAGGGAACATGTCAGTTACAATTTTCTTTTACTCATACGTGACTTAACTAACGATATCATGTGATAGCTCGATTTGAACCTTGTAGCTTCAGCACAAGGCTCATTGTTGCTTCTGTCGGCATGTTGGAAAATGGAGTAGCTATGTGAGTCACGTCGACCACTGGACCGAACTGATTGGTTGGCGACAGTTTTGCTACGGAACATGCTTTTGAATGTAATAAATAGATATAGAACAGTTACTTAAAAAAATTATATCCAACATTGCACTTCAAAATTTCTCATGCTCTCTTATGCCTCAAGTACTGTGAAGGGTACAAGGATATTATGTAAGGGATGGACGGAATCCTGGGCCAAAATTTCACTAAGTACATACACAATACAATCTTGACATAGGTATAAGTACGTCGTGAGGTCACCAAATGGTCCCTGCGGAAGACCAGCAGCGTTGGTTTCACTACCGGCAACATGCTGAGCTAGGACCATTTCATGACATCTGGCATTAGGTCAGCCATAGGTTGTCTTTTTTTGTTTAGTACTTGTTTTGTCCTTTTGTTAGGATGTCTTAATAAACGTTTATTTTCTTTTTATGTTTTCTTTCTTTTCTAAAAATAAGTAATAAAATATATTTAGATAAAATACAAATGTACTTTAACAACTTGTTTTTAGTATTATTTCATAAAGTTTTTGGGCTAGGTTGCGTTGAAATCAAAAAACTTTCCAAACCATTAAGTAGAAAATTATACTTATTTTATGCTACTTAACTAACTTAAGCAATTTCGAACAAAGGCCGATCAGGATAAGTTAAAATAAAAAAACATTAGAAATTTCAAAAGCGTGCTTTTTGTACAAGACTGCAGCTTTCGATGCCCGACACGATCCACTTTAAAGCTTTAACGACTTAGGTATCCAATTACCCGAGCTTTTGATGATACCTACTACCTAGAGATCGAACGAGGCGTTTTACGCCCTAGGGGATTAAAGTAATATTGATTCGGCCGTTAAATATCATGTCAATGACGTACTCAGCTGCTAAGAGAAGAGAATTGGTTATTCGAGAAGGTTCTTGTGATATTAATAAAAACTTATCTACACTATGTAATAGAGATGTGTAGGTACATTAAAGCCATGTATAAAAACCGTAAAAAAACATGTCGACCATGCTCAGTGTAGGGTTCCGAAGCCATTACTACCAGTACAAACACAAAAAACAAGTATAATCTAATGTTCTATTCTAGATATGGTCCCGTGTGGTTGCCGGGTTAGATTAGTGCCACTCCATGTCTTCCCGTGGATGTCGTAAGAGGTGACTAAGGGAATAAAGGCTTGTAGTACTGTTAGGCGATGGCCTTGCAACCTGTAACTAATACGCTGGTAAATATCTTAGCCTAATTGTGCAAAATGTGGTTACAGAATTATCAACAAGTTTTTAGAGTTGTTGGTAATTCTGTAGCTCTGCCTACCCCACTCTAGGAATGAAGGCATGAGTTTATGTAGATATATGGCACTATCTTGGATGTTTTTACTAGGTATAAACACTTTTGTTGCCTTTTTTCTTCTTTTTAGGGTTCCGTACCTCAAAAGGAAAAAAACGGAACCCTTATAGGATCACTTTGTTGTCCGTCTGTCCGTCTGTCTGTATGTCAAGACCCTTTATCTCGGAAACGCGTGGAGGTATCGAGTTCAAATGTAAACCATATACTCAAATCTACAGTCACTTGAAGCTGTGAAAAAATCGAAGTTCTACATTTACGTAAAAAAAAGATACGGCCGTTTATGTCGCATAAAACGTGTATTTCGACACTCTCGAGGGAATCAAAGCTCTGGACGGATATATGTGTTACAATGTTTAATTATGAGTTGAAACGTTGATTATGCATCACACAAGTTTCACAATGTAAAATAAATATACGGTGAGAGAAAGAAACGCGAACATATAAGAAAAATCAATTCCCAACGTCAGAAGTCGGATGCTAAATAATTCTGCCGCATGAAAGTTTGTCTTTCATTTCATGCACAAAGAGATTTCCCGGCTCCGGCTGGCGGTTTCCCAAACATGTTTATTACAAATAAAAAGCGATGAGTTTCGGCAGAGAATTTATTATTTCACATTTAAAATGATAAGGTGAACACCCGAGGGAGGAAAATGCAGGTAGAGCGTTGTATTGTATCGTATGATACGGTAAAAACTTATATTAATTTAAAATAAGGAGTTTTTATATTTAAAAAAATATATACATAAACATAAACTCATCCCTTCATTCCCAGAGAGGGGTAGGCAGAGCTACATAATTAAAAACAACTCTAAAAATTTGTTGATAGTTCTGTATCCTCATTTTGCACAAATAGACTAAGATGTTTACCAGCGTATTAGTGACAGGTTGCAAGCCCATCGCCTAACAGTACTACAAGCCTTTATTCCCTTAGTCGCCTCTTACGACATCCACGGGAAGAAATTGAGTGGCACTATTCTAACCCGGCAACCACACGGGACATAATCTAATCTATAAATAATATGAAATTAAATTTGTAGCATAAAATCTCATTTAATTACACTACATTTTAACTACTTAATAAAATCGCAGGTGCCTGTTTTCTTAGCGTAGACGTTTATATGAATAATAAAATATTTATAAATACCTAATCTTAAGCTGATACTACACTAAAAAGTTAATCTGAAAACCTTTTCTAGACTCGCACAACCTTTTAAAAGTAGAAACTAAAAGACAGATCTGTCTGCAACAGATTCCTAGCCCGCTTCGGTCCCCCAGGAGAGCAACTGATCTCTTTATTGCACGGGGTTCCGTAGTAAACTGTTCTTTTTATTAAAGCCGGAACGTTGGCGATTTAAGTGACCTTTGCTAGATCACTTACACTAGCTTACAATTGGTTCAGTTACTTTTGTAGATCGTTTTACTGAATTTTCTTTTCAGTTCTCTCGAAGTTTTGGCATTGCAAGCTATTTTTCTGCTTTTGACGTTTAGAAAGGTTGCCAAAATAGGGTGGGGAATTTGTTTACTGACGTGGGAGTCGTGGATAGCATTATTTGAGCTTAGCTTACAGTATCACTTTGACCCTATCAAGAGAGAAGCTATGAAGAAGATAGAAAAGTTAAAAAACTTCAATGAAAGGACAGATCTAGATTGCCTCAAGCACGGTGGAAGCCCATTCCACAATTGGACAGAGTGTACCGAGAAAGATTTAGCTCAGGTACGAGTCTTGTTGGATGGAACGGCCAGGGAAAGATAAGCACTAGACCAAAGACGGTGATTTATTGTGTATTATATTGATGATCACATTATAATACATAGTTTAAAATAAAACAAAGTAACTTCCCGCCGTCTGTCCCTCTGTATGTACGTTTAGATCTTTTAAACTACGCAACGGGTTTTAATGCGGTTTTCATGCGTAGATAGAGTAATTGAAGCGGAAAGAGAGGAGTATTTTTAATTAGAATAAGTTCTAGTTTATGTACAGAAAACACACATAAACTGAAGCGAAGCGAGGGCGGCTCGCTAGAAGCTTATAAATTAAAGCTTCATAATGAAATTAGACGATGAAAAGCGAATCAAAATGATAGATAAGAGTAAGATTGAAGATTGAAACTACACTTGGGAACAAAGAAATAGAGCCACTTAGTTAGTACTGAATTTCCATAGAAAGTGGCTCGATTTCTTTGCTCCCAAATATATTATGATTACTTAGTATTGTGCTCGTATTTTATTTTATCTTGCGGAACCCTAACTCTTCTGTCTCGAGGCGAAGTATCGCGCGGCATTAATATAAGAACGCTACTTTATTCCTGTCATCGTACCTATATTTTACCGTTTCATGCTTGTCGCGCAAAACTTTATGGAATATTTCATTTCATATTCCTTTGTCGTACTTCTGTCTTTATAATAGGCACGTGATCTATGCTGATAATACCTTTGGTTTATTTTGTTTAAAATTATTGAATAAACGTTATTAAAATCAATTCAAATCAATTTTATTTCAGATCTGAAGTAAATACAGGATTTACAATTTGAAAGATCAGAAATTTAAATTGTTTCTATAAAAAAACGTTCATAGGTTTTTGGTTAAGAGTTTTCTTTTTAAGTGTGTTGGTATTTTATCAACGTTTCACGCGATTGTTAATAGTACTTTAACAAATTATAATTAAATTGCAGAAATGTAACAGTCATCACTTTAAGTAATAGCGTAATTTTTACGCCATGTTTGTGTACAGATACTGTCAAAAGTGACAAGATACGAAGGTTTTTTATTAGTGCTAATGTAACTTCGTTTATATTTTAATTCATAATCCTCGTATCATTACTTTACTAAAGGAAGTAGAACATAATTCATTACATTAGTATGACACTTTATTGAATTTTTTCAAACCGGTTCTAAATTATGAATTTAACTTTGTGATAAAATCAACACAAATTTTAACAAAATCGACGCAAAAAACTCCTTATGTTTGTATGAGAACTAGTTTTATAATTACATAAATACTTAATGACCGCCGCCGATATAATGGCGACCCCTAGAGCTATTTTAGCATAAGTTTATGTAATTTTAACTATGTATTTATAGATGTACTTTTTTTATAAAATGTATTTTTTTATAGTTAGGTTTTATTGGTTACTTTAATTTTTATGCTCTTTTCCTAAACAAAGCTTGCCTACTCGTTGCACAACCTTTCACTTTTCTCAATCTCTCAAGGTTTAGCTGGAAGAGATCTCTTAATGGAATAAGGTCGCCTTTGAACATTCTTTTTTTTAAATCTTCATTGTATTGTTTTTGTTTTTCTTTTGTATAATATAGTGTTTACATACATACATAAACCGCTTTTCATGAAACCTCGCTAAGAACGATCCCTATAAAACTAGCCTAAAAAAACCATCAGTTTAGGAGCTATTATATCACGAACACACATACAGATATACACGTTAAATTTACAACACCCCTAATTTTGCGTTGGGAGCTAAAAACACGTTTAATTGACCTTAAAATGTAACAGACGTGACATAAAATCTCAACGTTGAAACATTTTCTTGTAACATTTTAATTATCTTTTTACAGCGCATATAAGTAAAACATATGAGCATGGTTCGACATGCTCTTGCCCGGTTTTTCATATAAATGAAACAACCATCCAAAAAAAGTTTGAATAAAAATATCATTTAATTTACATAGTAGGTAAGTAATAAAGACATTTACTAACTAACAAGTTTCAATTCCACCTAAGCGTGTAAAAAAAAGCTAGGAAACGTAAATACAAAATGTATCTCAACAGTTTCTCGTTGTAAAAACCCACGTGTTGTAATATTGCAGACCATACGTGCTTTAATTTTCTTCAGGTAGACATGCAACTCATGCATTTAAATCGGCTTTTTAAGTTGCCTCAGGAAAAAACCTAGGGATTTTCTAGACGTTAGTAAGACTACGCAGGATATTGGAGTGACCGTTACATTTAATAGGTCGATGTTGTAGTGTGAAAATAATTTACTTTTCACAACACTGCTCGGAAATATGGCCATAGATGGTCTTGTTTGGGGTCACAAAACGTCACTTATAAGGACACACCAAGAATGTTTTTGTCGGCGTTTGCTGATTGGTCGAGAACATTGTTGTCCAACTTTAAGAACCAATATAAATCAATCAATAAATTTTTGTGTCATAGCTTGAAATGAAAAATTGAAATCGACCAATCAGAACACTCCATTTTGTGTCGTAAAATATTAGGTGTATTTTTGCTAAAAGATACACAGACTAAAAACTATGTCACTGCTTTTTTTTAAAATGTAATTCAAACTTGGCCCCTAATCTCGAACCACTAGAGATGAAATTACATGGGAGATAGGTATAGCGAAACAAATACAATTTTATACGGAGTTGACATCTTCATCTCGAATGTTAGTTTATTAAACTCGAGTGACACGAGAATAGGGATCCAGTTTAAAAAAAAAGTTATCTATGGTAAAATTGGCGGTGATACAGCTTCTATACTACCTTTGAAAAACCGACGCCAATTGACTAACACTATTGAAAGTGAATTGAAAGTTTTGAATATGAATTTTTATTTTATTTCCTCTCAGTAGTTGTGAAAAGCACTATGTCTGCCTCGGTAGAAAGTGCAATTTATGGACTCGTACACTAGAGGGCCTCAACTACATTTCGGCCCTCTATATGACTCGTCCAAAAATCGCGTACTTTCTATCCTCTGCAACAATTTACTATTATACAGGTTGTCCCAGAATAAAGCGGCTTTTTTAGCGGTCTAGAATGTAGTTTTACCTTTTCTATACGGTAATTAGTTTAGGAGTTATGTTTTTTTTAATGATACCGTAAAAGAACGCTACCTTGCGGTTCTCCTTTGCCTCCATTGGCTTAAAATAGCTATAATTTTTATGTCTTTAACTATTTGTATCTGTGTATGTAAGTGTCTGTATCTGTGATATCGTAGGTCCCAAATGGACCGGCCGATTGGAACGCGGTTTTACGCAGTTTGAAACGTGTACGAACAAGTTTATCTCTTATCTTTTGTTACAAAGTACTTCTTCGAATATGTATTAAATGCGAACTGTAAATAAAATAACTGACTGCTGAGTAAAATGACTGACTGCTGAGTTTCTTGCGGCGTTTCTTCTCGGCAGTGGTCTCCTCTTGGGAAGCGCTGGTAGACTCCTGACGTGTAAAAGTGCCCGTGCGGCCTATTTACTGAATAAATGTCTTTTATCTTTTTTATCTTTTTATGACCCTTAATAATCTATTTCATCGCTTGTTTAACGTTACACGAAGTAACTTGTACAATATCGGAGGACGCCTCGTTACGCTCGTCGTTAAGATCTGATGATACCGCCCTGCTACAGCGATATACCTTTACGATCGCTTCATTGTTAATATTGTTGTTGATAACAGTTCTTGTGCAGGATATGATTTACTATACCCACGGTAAAAACTAATATTTGTGGGATAAGCGGGAGTATTTGTTCTTTTAAGTATTTATCCTTACTATAATATTATAAACGCGAAAGTTTGTATGTATGGATGTATGGATGTTTGTTACTCTTCCGGCAGAGCTTCAGAATCACCTACAACTTTAAAAACTTGTTGATAATTCAGTAACCACATCTCACCCCAGCCTAACTACAAATATTCTGATATACATCGTCCATAAATATTAACTGGACATCTCACAACAGCCCAAATAACATTACAACAGAACAACAAAATGATTTAAAACTAATCTACAACTCAAAAACTAAATCTAAAAATGAGTTTAGTTATTATTAGACTGGTCTTTTTTTATTTTGATTACTTTGTATTTAAAACAGCAGTCAAGACCACTTGGAAGTGTATACAGTACAAAACACGACGTAACATAACACTAGCGATACGCCCTCGCTTCGCTTCGGTTTATGTGAGTTTTTTGTAACACCAGTACATAAACTAGAATTTATTATACCTTAAAACCTTCCTCTTGAATACCTCTATCTATTGATGACCGCATTAAAATCCGTTGCTCAGTTTAGAAGATACTCGTATGTGTAAAGATAAGCACTGAAATAACTTCGACAAATAACATTTTAAGAACAACAGCCCTAATATGGCTGCGTATATCGCGTGACAAAATGTGGATAAAACATCCGTCACTTTCTGACACGTATATAAGTACGAGAGTGACGGATGCTTTATCCACATTTTAAACCCAATAAACTCAATCATACTAGGCCCGCTGGTTCTCACTTTAAAAACATTTTAAGTATTTGTGGTTTATTCATTAACTGTTAATGAACGCTTTCGATAACGCCTGGTGGCCGAAGCTCAGAGCCCAACTGGCCAAGAAAGGCTGCCCGAGAAATCTTTATCATACGGTCTGCTCCTACCTGGACGACCGCATGATAAGGGTACACTACGCGGGCGAAATCAGCGAAAAGCCCACCACAAAGGGATGTGTCCAAGGCTCTATAGGAGGTCCAATCTTCTGGAATGTAATTCTAGACGATCTCCTACAGATGCTCAACGACACGGACGCCCACTGTCAGGCCTTCGCTGACGACGTCACTCTGGTGTTCTCTGGCAACGACTCAGGTGCAGTAAAAGCAAAAGCCGAACGGACTCTCCAAAAAGTGGTCGAATGGGGTACCCAAAATAAGCTAAACTTCGCCGCTCACAAAACGGGAGCCATGGTGATAACGAGGAAGCTGAAATGGGACCCCATCCGAATCTCAATGGCTGGAACCGCAGTAGAGCTTGTCGACGAAATCAAACTATTGGGACTTACCATAGACCGTAAGTTGACCTTCAACGCACACGTAGAAAAAACGTGCCGAAAGGTAACGAATATCTACAGACAGTTGTCACGTGCGGCGAGGGTGTCATGGGGTCTCAATAGCGAGATAGTGAAAACCATCTACGTGGCGGTGATAGAGCCGATCGTCCTGTACGCAGCAAGCGCATGGCACGAGTCTGCCAACAAGTTGATGGTGCGAAACCAGCTAGATTCAATACAGCGTGGTTTCGCCCAGAAGATTTGCAAAGCGTACAGGACGGTCTCTCTGACATCGGCGCTGATCCTGTCGGGAACCCTCCCACTGGATTTGCGCATTCACGAAGCGGCAAGCCTCTACGAGGTCAAAAAGGGCTACAGTGAGGACCACATTCCACCAGGAAGAGAAATTGAAGAAAAAACTGACGCCCTGAAGAGACCGCACCCGTCAAGGGTTGTGTCTATCGACTACGTCTGCTTGGAGGAATTCAACCAAGACGTGGTCGATAGATACGAACTCGAAGGCCCTCAAATTTACACCGATGGGAGTAAAATTGAGGGCCAAACGGGAGCGGCACTCACATGGTGGGAGAATGGCAGAGAAATCCGTCACTCAACCTTCAAGCTAGCGCCCTATAGCACAGTGTTTCAAACCGAACTGTACGCTCTACTTAGGGCAGTGCAGATCGCAGGGAAACACAAGGCGCGGAGCGTCAGCATCCTCAGTGACTCAAGATCCTCACTGGAGCTCCTCAAATCACCGGACACGACACACCCCTTGGTTCAAGAGATCAAAAACGCCACAACCCAAACAAGAGCAATGGGGACCGATCTCAGGTTCTATTGGCTGCGAGCTCACGTTGGAACGCCAGGAAACGAGAGAGCAGATGAATTGGCAAAGCACCCCCCCCAATACGACATGGTGCCGGTGTCCTACGCCAAGAGGTCGATAAGACAAAACACGGTCGAACAGTGGCAGGTTCGCTACGGGGCATCCGGGACAGGTGCGACAACCAAGAAGTTTTTTACAACTGTGAGAGATGCGAACAGCATATTAAAGAAACTCAAACTCACAAACTTCCTGGTTCAAGCGTTTACTGGTCACGGAGGCTTCGCCGCCTATCTCCACCGTTTTAAGATCAAAGACTCACCCTCGTGTGTCTGCGACCCGACCCTTGATGAGGACATCTGGCACATTGTCTGCGAGTGCCCGCGTTTCGGCGTGGAAAGGCTTGACCTTGAGCAAAAGACCGGAGTCAAAGTTTCTCCGGATAGCTCAAGCTGGAAAGCCCTACTGGGAACAGAAGCCAACCGCGAAAGCACGAAGGGTTTTATAGAAAAGGTGGTACGCGTAGCGTGTTTAAGGAACAAATAGTTCGGTACCCTGACTATTCTGTTAAACGCTACGCTGAAATCTGACACCACGCAAACCCCTCGGCTACAAGACCCCGGCAGGATCCCACGCCGAAACCACCCCCCAAACATCTCCCAACCTTCCCCAAAAACCCTCGTACTCGTACCCCCCCCCCTCCCCCTTTCCAACTTCAACCCCCTCCCCTATCCTGTTCCCTGAACCCAAACTTTCTTCTTCCACATAAAAACTCCGCCCCCCCCCCCCCAGCCCAACCCAAACTAATCCCCAACGCACCCCTAATCTTGTAGGATGATGCAATAAATACTTATTTCTTATTTCTTTTTTAAATTGGACGATCTCTTACTTAACCCAGAACTAAACTAGCTTTAAGTTTTATATTAACAGCAACCCCTGAAGCACGCATCTCCCGAACACCTAACGGCTGTCGGTAGGACAGGGGATGGAGAATCCTGCGGACACCTAAACGGGAGAATGATTTTCTCTCCCGGCCTTTCAGCACTGGCTGGGGTAAGGCTCCGCGCGCGATTCTCTTGTCCCTCGTCAAACTGACACCTGCTCCCCCCCTTTTTCATTATAGCAGATGTATAGGCTAGGTTGCAATGGAAGAGGTCATAAAAAAGAGGGCAGCGCAAGGAGACACGCGCAAAGAAAACATTATCTCCAGGCAAAAGAGCAAGCCTCAAAAAAAGGGTAGCCCCACCCATAAAGATGGTGTCCACAGCCACACAAGCGGTCCAAAAAGATCTCCGACCCAACCCTTCCATTGTCGGGCAAAAGAAAGGAAGCCCGTAGTCTGTAAGCATGCATGCGTCAGGATTCCCACTCCGCGACTCACCTAAGTTAAGCAACCCCCTTCCCATTCCCCATTCCCCATTCCCACCCCCTTTTTTTTTAACCCCGCGGATAAATAAACGGAGGAATGAACTTCTCCTCCGGCCTTTCAGCACTGGCTGGGGTAGTATCCGCGGGAGTTTACAACTTCATTCACAACAAGGGGCATTGGTGTTTTTAGCCGGTGCGAGCCCGGCAGTACCTGGGCCCTCCATTCCCAGGTCTCCGGAAGGGATTTTCATCTCTGCCCCTTTTAAATGTAAATTTCAATATCCTGCTAACAAAAGCAAGGACTTAAGTCTTTGGCCCTTCAGGCGACAATCCAACAAAAAAAAAAAAAAAAATGAACGCTTGATAATCCTTGATGATACGTAAGCCTCTGTATTACAAATTTACTGAGTCATAGCATTGTTGTTCGGGTGTTAATGCTAAGATAACGTCAAAGGTTCTTAAGAGCTGTCTTGAGATAATCTGATCTTGGAAATGTTCACGGCTTGAGCTGGGTACTTTGTACGTAGAGGATATCAAAAGTATGCTAAACTGGAAAATAACTAATGATCAAATAGACAAAGGAAAGTAATATCGTGGGCAAAAATATTTGTGCGATGATCGGGATTGTTCGTGAGTCTGATATTAAATACCTATGAATTTAAGTATGTATTTCTATGCATAATTACATTTATCGTTGTATAGTACTCATAGTAGAAGAAGCCTAAAGCTTAGTTTCGGAGGGCAATTTGTTTGAGATTTTCGCCTGATATTTATTCATTAGGTACTTATTCATTATATTTATTGGAGGATAGAATATTATGTAAATGAGAATGGAGTGACAAGCTTAAAAAAACGCAATTTCACCCGACCGCTCTTGAAAGAGTATTGTATTTTTTGTTTTTGTACTATATGTGTCTATGTATTTTCTATTTAAATCAATTAGAATTCTTATAGGAAGATACCATTTCCCAAAATATATCATATCACAATAGCAAATCTGTAACTAAACAAGACCAATACGGCCCTAGATAGGATACCTAACGATAACGTAAACTATTTTCGAAAACTGTCAAAATAAATGGAATTGATATCAGCGCTGGACGCATCCGTCTGCTTACTATTGGTCCAGCAAAAACATCCCAGTAGAAGTACATTGACGAGTTGGTTTTCATGTTTTAGGCGAGAGCTATTGTAACGACGCAATGAATCACTGAGCTGTCCAAAGAGGATCTGTTATTTTTTTCATCAATATTCTTTTCATGTTTATCAAGAAAAATAAATTGGTAAATCTTTTATATATTTTCGTAAATTGCTTACGTCAATAAGGAGGAATGCCTTAGGACGGCCTTTAAGTTTGACGGATACCTAAACATTTCAGATTAAAAAAATAACAGTCATTTTCCAGATCGGCCAACCTCAATTTATTCTAGGTAGGCAACGGGTCGGGGGAAAAAAAGGTTCAAGACCTTCTTTAAAATAAATAATGACGATAAATCAGAATTGGCAGCAAAAGGAGAGGTTTAGTTAGTTTAGGGTGAAAATTAATAGATGGACAAAGTTTAATAAACCGGGCAAGAGCAAGTCGGAACATGCTCAGTGTAAGGTTCCGAAGCCGTTTCTACAAACCCGAACAATTATTTAAAAAAGAACCAATTTTCTATTTAAAATTATGCGTGAGCTGCTGTCTTAGATGATGATAAACACTAGTCGCCTGCATATCAAGAAGCAAACAAGTCTATTTAGTCGTGATAGTTTATCTTTTCAATTCGTTATAAATGCGTTTATTTAAGATATTGTCAAGGTTTTAGTATTTGTAGTTCTGGCTGTAGGGGAGGGGAGGGGGGGGGAGGGCACGTATCTCTTGTGGATAATTTAATATTTTTCAAGTTTAATATTTCCTAATCGGTCCCTCAAATTCAAAGATTGATAACATGTATTATAATGATTTTTAGGAGCTATCCAATGATACCTCACTTTATGTTATAATGTAAAAAAAACCTTCATTTTGCTTGTCCTAGAATGATCTTTTTTTAAGGTTTTTTGTACAATTTTTCATTGTAATTTAAATTTAAAACTAAGCTAAATTACAGCTTTGACTTAAACCGCGGACATACGAACAGACGGGCATGGCGAAACAATAAGGGTGCCTAGTTTGACTTCAGATCCCTAAAAATTGAGGTGTAATAATTTGCCAAGATAAAAATCTCGTAAATAATGGTTCCAACGGAAGACCAGCGCTTTAACGTCAGCTTAACGCTGAGTTGGAATCATTTCGTGACAACAGGTATTTTGTCTATGCCAGTACTTTCATTTTGTTTGTCTGTTTATCACGAATACGTTTTTTTTCTTTATTTATTTCTTTCTTTCTAATTATCAATTAGCATCGATTTGCATTATCTCAATCTGTATAATATCTATATACCAAAGAAATAATAACTTAGGGTACGGAACCCTAAAAAAAACCCTTAACAATAACGCAAACATAACGCCAAATATCACATTTCATTACACGGCACGAGATGTAAAGTTGGAACCCCCACCTATTCTCGGATAACTCTGGCAAAAGAGGATTGTTCTCCTCTTTTGCCTTTTACGTGGGTCGCTTTGTGTAGGCGGCAGTACGTGATCTCCTATAGCTATGTTTGCCTGGTACCTCCCACACGACCGGACTCGGTAAACGGACGCCTTCGCGTGCAGATAGACGATGGCATTTACTAGTTGCTAACTTATGCAATTGCTACTTGATGTTCACTTTATTACTTGGAAAATACAGGGGTGCATAAGTAATGGGTGGTTAAAGCTGGGTCACGATCACGCGTATCGTATCGAGTTCGCGTATCCTAAGTATGAATGCTCACTTTGGGCACACCGTATCACTACCATCGTCGCGTGAGAAAATGCGTCCATATTAACCGTAGCATAGCAGCGTATTGTACCTATATCATAACGCCGTATCATTAAGTGTGGACGCGTGTCCGTATCAAATCATAATTTCGTATCGTGATACAGTATCAAAACACGTCCGCGTCGCGTTGTTTTTGCGTCCACACTAGCGATCTTGATACGCGTCGGTGCAACGCGACGGAGATACGATACGACGAAATGATACAAATGTGGACCCAGCTTAAGGGAGCGGCCAATCCAGAGCTTGACGGTGCGTAAATTACGGTCCGTCAAAATTGGCGCCATGTAATTAGTAATTACTATGATCCATTCTTTTGTTTACGCAACGTCACCGGAATTTAAGCTTCAGTGTAGCGGATCCTTTACATTGGTCTCGCAAAAGCATGCCAGTAGAAGTACATTGCGGCGTTACAATAGCTCTCGCCTCAAACGTAAAAACTAACTCGTCAATGTACGTTTGCTGCGTTTGCGGACCAATGTAAATCAGCCATTAGAAACAATAGTTATTTGTGCAACTAAATTTTGAATGTCGAATAAGCGAAGGATTCTATAATTGAATCACGAGAATTGGGAGTAGTTCTCGGTTAGAATTTTGAGCACTGCGAGGGATTCAAAGACATGAAACGCAAAACAACTTTGGTCTCGAGTTGCACATACAACTTTTGACTAATGTTTATCTACCCACCCAACCACAAACCTATTTACCCAGCACCCAGCACTGTTCTTGGCATTTTTTATTTATTAAAAAGTTACTTTGTCTCACGCTCGCAGAAAAATCGAATTTTCCTTACTGTCTTTCGTTTGCAGCAAAATCAAATTTAGCGAAACCTGTTTTTTTAAAGTGCTAAGGTGACAATTTCATTTTGTATTGTTGCTTTATTTTGTGATCCACGACACGGCGCGCCCCGCCAGCTAAATTGACTCTGCACATTATGCAGCAATAATATGTGATTTCCTGTGGCATTATGGTCGCCTGGTACCTCCCACACAACTTAACTTGGTATAAACGTATGTAAATGTTACTTGATGTTTCATTACCTTGTTGTGTTTGTTTTGTATTGTTGCCACTCGCTTAGAAGCCCACATATCCTCACATTACAGGTGGCTCTCCGTGATCCCCCTCTAAATTTATGTTTGCCTAGTACCTCCCTCACGACTAGACTAAGTTAAGACGCCTACGCGTGCGTGTACAGACAGACAATAGATTTTACTAGTTGCTACGTATGTAATTCTAGTTGTTAAGCTGTGAGCACACCGCTGCTTAAAATACGGCGACGGTACGGAATCGCAGTGACGCGTCGTTTGCTTACCGTTTTTGACGCACGCTCCCCACACCACTACTGCTTAAAAAACGGTGTCGTTGCGTAAACAAAAGACGGGGTCATAGTAACAACATGGCGCCATTTTTGACGCACCGTAATATACGCACCGTTAAGCAGCGATGTGGAGGGCACTCTCTTTCTTAGTTCACTCTCTTTCTTGGAAAATACAGGGTTGTTTAACTTATTTTATCTATCATATCATCCCCCCTATAATATGTTCGTTCAGGGGCCCTAATATGGCTGCGTTTATCGCGTGACAAAGTTTGCATAAGGCATCCGTCACCTTCTGACACGTAATATAAGTACGAGAGTGACGGATGCTTTATCCACATTTGAAGCGCGATATAGACGCAGCCATACTAGGCCCACAGAATCGATAAGCAAATAGCCTATATTAAGAAAGCTGTATCTTTGGGTGTACTTCAATATTAACATTAAAGTATCCGTAGTTGCATTTTAATGTTCACTTTAAAGTATCGGTGACCGATATATTCATGTCAACTTTAAGATACAGGTACATTAAGATACAGGAAATAAAAACAGAAAACAGCAATAAACAAAGGAGTGAGTGTCTTCGCGGCAGTGAATCAGACACTAGCTCAGCGTAATGCTGAGCTGGTGTTAAACATATAACATATACTTTATTACAGCCTAGTGTGTCAGTCACATGATCACCTTTAACTTTATGTTTGCCTGGTACTTCCAACACGGCTTGACTCGGTAAACAGTCGCCTACACGTTCAAACAGACAATATAGGTTCGTATACAATGTAATGCGACACTTTAGTATAGTTTAGCCCTCATAATCAGAACAGAATTGACGCAAATGTCATGGTCTTTGTGTGGGATTGAATGTGAGTAACGATAGTCATACATATGGATTGTATAGTGTTGGTTTGTAACTGTATTTATCTACACTCATATCATAAGTCCTCTATAATGCATTCAGAATCCGTAGACAATGACCAGCATTACAAGATACAATTTACAAACCAACAATCACAATTCAAACAGGGGGCCAATTCTAGTATCAATTAACCTTCGACTCGGTATATTTTAAGTAAAATGTCGTACGCCATTTTGATTTCGAATGACATTAGAATAGGGACTTTGTTAGTTTGTTCTGCCGCCTACTGAACGCATCTTAGAGTACTTATAATATGTGTGTAGGTAAAGTAATGTATGCAACTGTACATAATAAGGCCTTAAAACACTCGTGTGATCTTATTATGAAACTCGCCTTCGGCTCGTTTCATAGAACCACACTCGTATTTTAAGGACCCTCTTTATGTATCAGTTAAATAAAATACTAATGTCCCTGGTAACATAGGATAGGTACCTAAA
The DNA here is from genome assembly GCA_948252455.1 of Acleris cristana. Lineage (NCBI taxonomy): Eukaryota > Metazoa > Arthropoda > Insecta > Lepidoptera > Tortricidae > Acleris > Acleris cristana. The sequence goes on along the minus strand of OX411791.1, from coordinate 1,330,073 downwards.
CTATTAAAATTGTTATAACAACAATGGCAAAATGACAATTATTTATGTAAAAATAAAATCTTCTAATAATTACAATAAATAAATAATAAATAAATAATAATAATAATAAATAATATGTATAGGTATCATTTGAAAGGTCTTAATGTGAACATCTCAAATTCATACGAACTTAGTAGCATTAATATACGGGTTTACAGGTAAAACGTGATAGATACTAGAAAATACATTGATTACTTCAAGCACATAATTAAAGCACATAAAAAAACAATTTGAAATGTTTGCTTACGGCAGTCATGTTTTTTAATTTTTAATTATTAGGTTATCTTTATTTGTCGGTGGTTAAAAATGTACTTACGTGCCAAACGCACTTGTTTATCGCGAAGCCATTTTCTGCCCTTGGGTGAAAAATAACACTTTCCCTTGATGAAGCACATTTACATTCAGATTGTTTGCCCGAACCCGCGCGTAAATCAATTAGGGACGAGCCTTCCTTTACACAGCCAACAGAGTTCAAACAGTATGCAAAAACGACTAAATTTGAAAAAATACGGTCTTTTATCATTGAATTTTACGAAGCCGAATATTTGCTGATTTTTTTATGTTTTCTTTTGTATTCATTTATCTATTGGCCAATTGCACAAACGTTTATTAAATTTAATATCGCCCTAAGGCACTTGCTGTCTCGCTCTACCATGGCAAATAGAAAATAGCAGAAGGTGTTCTAACGAAACACTAGCGCTTATTAACATTTGTGTAACTGGGTGAACAGAAGTGTATGGTTATTGTCACATAGTATCCACTGTGCGAGCCTATAAAATAGTTTCAGATTAGTTCAACTTGTATGAAATCGTCACATAGTAATTCATTTATTTATTCATTAAATCACCATATCAAATCAATCACGTCCATGTATTGTTATGTTTTGTCCCTACTACTTGTGGGCCTAGTATGGTTGCGTTTATCGCGTGACAAAATGTGGATAAAGCATCCGTCACCCTCTCGTTGTTATATATGTGTCAAAAAGTGACGGATGTTTTATCCACATTTTGTCACGCGATAAACGCAGCCATATTAGGCCCCCTACACCCTTTTCTTAACAAAAGTTTTTGTTATCCTTTAAGGAAAAACTTAACCTATAGCACCATATCGTACTTCTTCCTCTTAATTTATCGACGGCGTTTAAAATGAAGCTGATCAACACTCAAATAGCATTGTTAGTGGGCCTCGTGGCATTACAAAGGTTCTGCCACGTACAACCTTAAATTATCTCGGTAAAGTACTCACATATCTGGGCGTTGGTACTAACATCGCTTCACAAGTATAATCCCAAAGGCACAGTAATTGATTAGTTCTCGTACTGTTTCAAAGATGGCGGCTGTGGTCCCGTTATTGGCTCCTATTTCCGCTTCCGCCGGATCGCTGGGAGACTTTGATTTATTTCCCGGCGTGGTTGCCTGTGCGGTCGGCAAAGGGTTACTTTCCTTAAGGGATGTTTACGGGAAAAATGAGAGGAAATGTGTGACTTGCGTTTTGTTTTTGGGAAAATCCCACTGTAATTAATTATACATACAGAAAGGTGAATCTTGTATACATAGTATAGTCCAAAGGCATCATTCAAGGTTCTTTATTCCAATTTGACTTTAAATATATCGTTGTAATATTGTTAACGTTTTCGTAACCTTTATTTTACTTTACAGAGGCTCTATTCTACTTGGTTAAACCATATTGCTTTTGATTTGTTACGGTATTGTTTTTTACTCAACTGCCATTACTGTCAATGTCAAGTAAATAAGAAAGTATCGAATAAATGCCCAGGAAGATTGAATTAGACTATTCCAAGGCAACTATAGATTCAGTAAGCAAAAAATATAATTGAGAACACTGAAATATTTTTTCTCAACCAGACCCCAAAAAAGCCGTTATAAATAACTATTTTTTAAACAAGAAAATCTTATTACTCTAGAGCACTAAAATAACTTTTGCGCATCGTAGAATATTGCAGAATATAATCAAAATATTCTCGTAGCGCTACGCCGTAGAGGGTCGTACCCGTAGCGCTCCGTAGCGCGTAGTCTTGTTCAATCTATGTTAAATGGATGCAAACAATTTTGATTAAATTTTCTAGTAGTCTAAGAGCCCACGACACTAAACCTAGTTCGATTAGAGTACCTGCGCCTCTATTCCCGACGGTAAAAACGATATCGTAGTTGACCTGTTATGGTAAGTTATGACGTCAGACGCCATTACTGTCAAGTAAATAAGAGCTATCAAAACGGTGACAATACGATAACAGATCAAAAACGATATTGTTTTTACCGTGTTGAATAGAGGCCCAGATGATATACGAGTATATACAGGATGGAAAAAATGAACGCCACATGGACGTCAACTACCTAAAATATTGGAAATAGCGAGTTCTACGCAAAGGAGACTTATTTTTATTTTTGAAGACACATAAATGACGTGAGTAATATCAACTGGCAGTCTTATCGAACTGGGTTTAGTGTCGTGGGCTCCCCTACTATAGGCTTTAGGTAAGTCTAGACTTAATAAGTTATTACGAGATAATGTTTTAATAACGAGATTTTAAATTAACCTTAGCCCTTTGGGTAATTGGTAAAGTCATGTTAAGTTAGTAAGTGTTTAACATTCAATATTAGCTTACACAAATGGCGTACTGATTATATTTATGTTCATTTTCTTAAAGAGATTTAACTTATGTTGAAGTTTGAAGGGTTCTAGTATTTACTATTGAGAAAATTACTAGCATAAAGTATTCCATCATAGGGTAGAAGTACCGTTTGTGACCACTGTACCCTTTTTGGCTACTTAAGGTTGAAAAGAGTATCATAAATACTGTAAAATTAAAAATAGTATTCATAAATAGTTAAGACTGAAGATTAATATTAAGATAAAACATATATAAATATTTTTGTAATTTCATAATGCTTTAGATATTAGTTAAAATTTAGACAGGTCAAAAACGGTTTTAAGATGGTCAAAACCGGCGTACTTCTACCCTAGTCCTCAGGGTTGGCAACATATTGGCAGTCTTAGGATTGCAGTCTTAAGATTGTAGTTATAAGAATTTAAATGTCTATGAGTCTCAGATTTTACTTACAATCAGGTGGCCTGGCGAAAGCACACAGGCCACCTGATTGTAAGTGGCATCTGATACCCATTCTCAAGATCACAATCTCAAGACTGAAATCCTAAGACACCAAACGCGTTGCCGACCCTAAGGTCGAACATTGTATGCTTCTATGCTAGACATTTCACTGGTTGTCTTATCCCCACATTGGAACACAACAATGCGAACACTGCTGGTTGTAGCTTAAGGGACATGATATCTCAATCTCAATTATTGTAAAATTTAATTACATTCTATGAAGTTCTAGTCTACTTCATTCATTTGAATTTTTAAGTCACGTATTGCAAAAACATCAAAGCTGTAAAAATGGCAGACTAAAAGCAAAAAGCGATTTCTTTGTCCGTCCAGCGATCGCAACATTGAAAGGCTTTTAGCAAATAAACCTGTACGTGAGTCACTTTTTACTGGGCTCTATTCTAATCGGTAAAACCATATGGCTTATCACACATCGTATCGTCAATTTTTATGGATAACAACTTTAATACTTATCATTGCTATGACAAGTAATATTAACCTTTAATAATATGAAATGTAACATTATGACATTTAAAGTTATAAATATATTTCTTATGACTTTGCGCAAATTGGAATTACAAATTATAATTTCAATATTATTATGAGTAACGCTAATTATGATGAAAAACCTTATGAACAGTAATTAACGGAACTTTAATTTTATTGCAGATAGTAGGGTGACTGCGGGGTCGTGATCTCAACTTAATTTTCCCAATTCAGTAAATGATTGAAATCCTATTAGTATAGTGATTTTTGTATATTATAAAAATAATGTTATGTTTCCCTAATTATTACTAAAATTATGGGCACGTAACGTTTTCATGTTAAAAACTTAAAACCTATTTGAAATTCAAACGATCAGACGAGTAAGATATTGAATATGTGGGTGGCCATGATTCCGAATAAAAATAATTCATTCAATTTTTTTCAATTAAAACAAAGTAATTGTCTTAACGTCTCTAAGTCTATTATGTTATGTTCCTAATGATGTAGTGGGTTTTAGTTTACTTTGTTGCTACACGAACCGGCAGTAACCATGTGTAGACTCATTTACTTATTCTTGTATAGTTTTTACACCTGTTGGCTCATAAAACTGTAAGGTTTATTCTATTATTAGTAGACAACTTCCTCAACATTGTTTTAGCTTTATTTAAATATAGGAAATACTGGGAAAGGGCCGAATTTTAAGTACCCAAAACCGACGTGCGTGCATGACTCGATGTATGAATGTGGAAGAAGCGAAAGAGATTTGTCAAGATCGTAGCAGGTGAAAAGAAGTGGTCTCTGCCTACCCCTCTGGGAAACAGGCGTGAGTTAATGTATGTATGTATGTAAATATAGGAAACTAAAGACCTGTTCTAAAAAAGGTATAAGCATAAGCTTAACTATAATATTATTTTTCATGACTGTTTGTTCTCGGAATTATTGCAAACTTGTAGATAGGTAATAAATATAAAGTGGATAATACCATAAAATACTTCGTATGGTAAACAGAATCAGTTTCACACGATATATTATCACAAGATACCCAAAACACAGAATATGAAATAGAACAACGTACCTCAAGTCTAGAATCACAAATCCATACAAGCCCTCCATTCATTTCCATACATTATGATGTAACATCACAGACTGACGTATTCTGCAGCCACTAAACCAAATATTACTCATGCATATTCATTAAGTTTCAGGTCCAATATGGCTGACTAACATATGGTTCAGAAATTCAATGTTAATTCTACATAAAGAGCTACTGATATATATACAGTGTGTGGCCTAGAATAGGGGATAATATTGAAATCGAAAACTCTCTAGAGTATCAGTATTTTTTCTGAAAAGATCCCAGTTAACCAAAACCCATACATTACACACAATAAGAACTTAAAGTTACGATCTCATAATCTGTGTGTTATTGCAAAACGATATTATCGCTAACGTTGTCAATGTCGTGGTACAGGGGCATTGTCAAAGAGACGTTCCGAGTAGCTCCGAATAAGTACGATGCATTGAGTTGAGCGGAACTGTTGTATTGTTTGCATTACATTGAATTTACGATCAAGTTTGTTAGAAAAAAACAAAAAGTAAAGTTTTGCTTTTAATTATTTGGGACCATAATGATTCAATTACTAGTGATCTATAGAGCCACCGTTTTCAATATTATCCCCTATTCTAGGCCACACACTGTATATGTTAACCGAGTTGATAGATCACATGGAGCTATGTCAAATTGAGGTTATAATCAAACAATAACAGATCCATCATGTCAATTGAGTCGGTTGACAGACTAGATGGTTAATAAAGGTTCATTAATGTTAACAAGGTTCTATGCATCCTGGAAATGCAATTAGTTCACTGTGCGCATATATTAATAATTAAGATCAGTATTAGCAGTGAAGAGTAATTATTTAATAACCAATTTCCAATTCATATTGCATTAGCTACTGCCCGCGACTTCGCGTAAATTTCGATTATCGTCATTCCCTCGGGAACTTTTTAATTTTGCGGAATGAAAAGTAGCCTATGTGTTTATCCGGGGTAAAAGCTATCTCCGTTTCAAACTTCATCCAAATCCGTCCAGCCGTTGCAGCGTGAAGGAGTAACAAACTAACACACAAACCTTCGCATTTATAATATTAGTAGGATTTAAATCGATCACTTAACTTATTTTTTATTTCTGGCTAGAATAAAACCTTATCTATTCTGTTTGGCCTATTGATTAACTGGTAGAGAATACCTGAAGGCATTAAGTACGCCATTTATACTTACTGTACCTACCGTGCAATATAGTCAAAATAAAATAAATAAATGGATGACAATGAAACTGGTGAACAATCTCATATTACCACTTAAAATAATGGAAAGGAAGTAACGATGCGAATGAAATTTTATACCCTTTTTACAGAAATGGAGGGGAAGTGTAAAAATATCAAGTTACTCCCAGAAAAATATTTTTATTCCTAATATAATGGACTGAAATTTTTTAGGCAACCTATTCGCCACATATTATTTAGCGTATCAAATTTGATATAAAATACTTTTGATCGAATAAGCAGCCTCCTTCACGCTGCAATGACAAAGCAGATTTAGATGAAATTTGGCATACTAATAGTTCATATCCTCAATTAACGCTTTTGATATTTATTATCTCGTTATATTTGCTAGTTTCCTAAGTAAAAGCAAACAAACACGTTGAAGGCGAAGTCGAGGGCAAAGGCTTCTCTAACAAACTAGTTCTCACATATCCAAGTAATCCGACACTGGCAACCCTCCAAGACCTCTACCCTTTGGCGTGTAACGCGAGTCTTGAGGTCACGCTGGTTGCCAAAACTTAGTGTACGTTTAATAGTTTGTAAAAATGTTTTTACCGAGATGAATAGAGCAGTCTGTAGGGATACATACCAAAGCTTTGCAAAGGTGGAGAACAACGGTTTTGATATTGTGTTGTTATGGTTGGGATGTTGGATGCTGTAGATTTTGTTGTTTCAATCCAAGTTCCCCTTGGATCCATCTATACCCTTGGATCGTGTAACACGAGCCTTGAGGTCACGCTGGTAGCCAAAACTTATCTAAGTTTAAAATTTGGTTATAAGTTATAAGGGTACTTTGACGGGTTGAATACTGCTAGATAATGATTGATTATTTCTGTGAAACCGCCTGGTAGATTATTTATGTTATTATTAAAAGCAACTCGATTTTCAAGTTTATCAAGAAGCGTTTCGTCAGCAAAAGGTGTTAAGTGGTAAGAAAAGAATGTAGATTTATCTACCATAACATAGTTAAGTGAATGCGGTAATTTTAGTGTTGGTAGGGTAGGGTGATTTTTTCATGTTATTTCCTACAGTAAAAATCTTTCTGTGTGTGCTCATTCACAGTCGTTACGTCCACAGTTGTGATGTGGCACAACACGCGTCGTTTTTTGGGTAGTGCATGAGGTTGAGGTTACCCTAAAGCTTTTGCTGTGACACTAGTGTCTTGTCATGTGCGTGATACGGCACAAGACTTCACTGTAATCCTATGAGAATATTTCGGCTATGGACGAAGTAGCAGTTCTGTCACGGTAAATCAAATCAATCAATCATCGGCTACAGTCGTGGCGTCATAACTTGAGGATTTTCATTTACGTCTGTGGCCGGAGTGGCCGTAAACGTGTTAAATCCTCTCACCACACTTTAATTTAATTTACATGTAAATATTAGTTCTAACGTTTCGCAATTCAGCGTTAATTATGTGTGGTTGGAAAGAGACAATAGTGTAAAATAGGTTTACCCAGTCTAGGGTTGTGCCATGTTGTTCATTTCTAAGAAAATTAAGTTAAAAAACTTTTATCCTCTAGCAGACTCAGGCCGAGCAGCCTCGACTAGAGGCAAACAGCCTCAGTTTGAGGCTGCTTGATCTGAGGCAAAGGCTCGAGGCACATTGCGGTTCACCTCGAAGCGAGTCGCCTCAACTTGATCCGCAATGTGCGCTGTTTACACGCCCGCCTCCATCAAATGCACAGCTCGGACTGAGGATCCTTTAAGCACGGCAAAAAAACCAACAAAAATATGGCTCGGCTCGCGGCGACGAATTTGCCTCGTGTCGCGGCGTGCCTCAGTTTAAGGCAGCAACTCCACTTGCGCGGCCTCGGAGCGAGGCAGCCGCTCGACCCGAGGCTGCCTCTAGTGGATACGCGGCTATTGACTAAGCAAAGTTAACGTAGGGTGATGGAACCAGTAATAAACAAGGACTAGTAATGGACACTTGATTCTTATGGAATAGAAAATAAGGGTTATTCATTGATTTTGAGACAGACAATTTATAATCTTATGATCTTTGAATAAAGAGTTAAGTGTCCATTATTGGTGCCTTCAGCTAAACTGTCCAACATTGGTGCCGCCACCGTAATGACATCAAGAATATGGCGATTGACATCAGCGCCCTCTAGTATGTATTTAGTACTAACTTTGATAGCAAATCGATAACGTCATGTTAATTACTTTAACGTTGACGTTTGTATTGTCATCGAGTAAAATAATGAATGAAAACGTGATTGTTTTTTAGGGGTTCGTTCTACGGTTAGATTAATAACAATCAAAACACGTTTTCGAAAACCGTAAAACCATATAAATTTGGTCCTAGCCTGCAACAACAGTCCAATGTGTATCGTTACATTGCTCTAAAATATGATGTATGTATTGTATGGTTTAAAGGCATTGGCTCTAAACTCTAACTATAGCTGTAGCTATCATATTTTTAGAATAATGTAATAAGGAAAATTGGACTACAGTTGCAAACACTATCCACAATCTACAGCCTGATGGAATATATTCTATGCTAGTAAATTCACCGGTTGTATTATCCTAACACCAGAACACAACAATCTGAATATAGCTGCTATCGGCGAAATCGCAGCAAAACTTAGTAAATAAGTATTGGTATTAAATCTCGACCATCCCTATAGATTCCAAGCTACAACACGAGCTAGGCTGGAACTGTACAGACTGATTAAATGGTCCACAAACACGCGGTCTGAGTATTAAGCGAGTTCGATGCAAATGTTTGCGCTAGCTCGCCAATGTTTGATCAATCGAAACAATGGATGGTTAAACTCGATTTGGGGTATATTGTGATGCGGCATCTAATATGTACGTCACCGAGGATGTCGGAAGTTTAGAGAAGTCCATATCTATAACGTTACCGCTATTCGAAAATTAATAAAATGTCGGTAATTGACATAAGTGGCCGACGCGGTAGATTTTCAGCTTAAGTCATTCCTATACATTTTGTCAGTTTTTGCAAATCGATCGCGCTAGCTCTCTGCATATTTTCTAGGTCCCCAGTGCAGTTTTTACAAGATATCAGTAAGTCTTAAAAAGCAAGATAACAAATCAGTTGGGTAAAAATACTTCTTTTTTTTACATATCTCAGACCCCGGGTTTAGAATTCCTGTCGTGAACTAATGAAACAAAAAGGTTTTATATTCATGTCCGGTCGCTGATTTACTTATCATCACTGTTAAATTACAATATTATAATTGTGTATAAGTATAGGCAGGTATTTACTTAGACAGAACTAGTATTATAGTTAAAACCATAAAAATGGCACAAACAAATTAATAGGGTGATTTCATTCATTAGTGACTAGGTTATTGTAAAACTAAAAGGTGCGAACATCTAACATAAACTAATACATTTCAAAAATGATTTCAATGAAGACTGATTTGGTTATGAAACTTCGCAGAATTCTGTGATTAAATGAAACAGACTTAAATGAAATAAACTTAAATGAAGTTAGTTAATTGCGTCATTTGTTTTCCAAACAAATTTGACAACCTGTCACCTTGGTAGGTAAATTAAATCTGAATCATTTTGCCTCAGTTTTTTAACTTTATTACTGGCTGTTGGAGAATAATGCTCATGACCTTTACGAAAGTGTATAATGTTTGTTTGTATGTTATGTTAATTTATAGATTGCGATAATTAAATGAAACATAACGAATTGATTGGCTTAGGCTTAGGATAAATGTTAAAAATATTCTTTTAATTTTAGTATTTATGTTGACGATCTCATTGTTATTCCGTATTTTTTGACATGCAATGCAATCTGTATCGTGACCTTATATTGATGACTAAGGGCTGATTTTTCAATCCCCAGATAAAGCTATCCGGAAGGTAAATTTTAGTTCGGTCCTTTTCTTTCATATGACTTTAGAAAAGGATAGTAATACATTTAACTGACGGATAGTTTTATCTGGGGATTGAAACATCAGCCCTAAATCAACTAAACTATATAGCATTTGACGTTTATATGCTTACATGATTCCAACAGAATCAACACTGCTTATAGAAAACGTCGAATAAAATCCTATTTGATAATAAGGGGTAATTTTTTTAGAGGTTTCATTGTAAATTCAGGAGCTTTATAATTTATTTTAAATTTGTATGCATTTAACAAACTCCTCTTATACAAGACATTAATCGAGAAGCTTGTAATAACATTAGCGAGTGAAAGTTTGTTCTCAGAATAGGTACTTAGTTAAGCCAGAGGCTTTTCTTACTGTTTCAAACTTAACTGTTCTTGTATACACGCTAGGAAAGGTACAAGAGAAGAGGGAAGAATGAAGTGTTTTTAAATATAAAATTTGCGTTGAAATACCAATTGACAATGGCGGATTTAAATCCAAAACATTTAAAAAAACTGAACCCCAGTGTGAACAATCTCAAAACTGCAATCCTAAGACTCCAAAAGCATTGCAAACCCTGAGGACTAAGATGGAGTGCCTCCATGCTAGAAATTTCACCGGTTTCCTTAACACCATACCGGAACACAACAATGCGAACACTGCTGCTTGGCTTGGTTAAAAGATGCTGGTAGCGATCTGAGGGGCTAGACAAGATGCATTACGCTAATCAGCGTTTCTATTCGTTACGTTTTTAAACCAATCGCATCACTTGTAGATGACGTGATACGAAAAGTTACGTGATCTACCAGTGCAGCAGTGACGTGATTGGTTTAAAAACGAAGCGATTAGAAACGATAGTTAGCGTAGTGCATCTTGTCTAGCCTCTCTGGACGGACACTGCAAAAGGTCATTACTAAACTGTAGAGCGTGGTCAACTCTGTTTGCACAATTAAGCTACTTCAGTAGTCTTAATAACACACAATAAACGCAGTATATACGTGGTAACAAAGCGGCATTCGCCACCAAAGTTCATTCATCCACTGTTGATACAAATTGTACTGTTGGAGCTTTCCGGAAACGCCACAAAGCTCGTTTAATCATTGAAAGCCGGAGCTTATAAGCTCCCTTTGTTTGCAAAGCTGTTGTGTAGTTTGTAGTTGCCGGAGGGATGTGAATATTAAATGTTCATTTCCTGAACCAATTATTAAGTTAATTAATAAAAGGGGTTATTAGTTAATAAAATATTCTCGTGGGTTTAATAGGGGTTAATAGTTAACGAGAAAAACTTCGATAAAATTAAATTTTGTTATGTAATTAAAAATTAGAATAAATAAGGAAAATATGTAATAATTTATTGATCTAAAGTTGTTTGTTAAGTACATATATAAGACTTCGCTAATTTATCTTTGTTCTTACTGTTTTGCTCCATGTTTCTCGGTGGTCAACTTACCTGCAAAAAAATAGTTTCGTTAGTGAAAAATAACTAATAAAAAAAAGATCACCTATGTATCGTTAGAATCTTCATAAAATAAATAACTAAATATCTGAAGACGATCTTACACAAAACATGAAAAAGATAAAAAAGATAAAAGACATTTATTTAGTAAGTAGGCGGCACTTTTACACGTCAAAAGTCTTTCATCGCTTCCCAAGAGGAGACCATTTTTAGGGTTCCGTACCCAAAGGGTAAAAACGGGACCCTATTACTAAGACTCCGCTGTCCGTCTGTCTGTCACCAGGCTGTATCTCATGAAACGTGATAGCTAGACAGTTGAAATTTTCACAGAAGATGTATTTCTGTTGCCGCTAAAACAAATTCTAAAAACAGAATAAAAGAATTATTTAAGGGGGCTCCCATACAACAAACGTGAATTTTTTGCCATTTTTTGCCAGTGTTGTATAGATAATGGTACGGAACTCTTCGTGCGCGAGTCCGACTCGCACTTGGCTGGTTATTAAACATATTTCTTATTAAAATGATACGACTTAGTCTAGCATTATATTAAGTCATAATATAAATATTAAATTAAATATAATATCAAATATCATGCGTATTTCAGCAGGAAAACGGAGGAGAATCCCTGCTGAAATACACATGATATTTGATATTATATTGTACAAGTACATTGTCTGATGCTCTTAATACCCGCTTCTGAATCACTATCTACATTACACGTTCAATCCACTTTCAGGCTTTTAATGTGCAATAAAACCACCCCTTGTAGCGTTGGAGGTTAAAAACACTGAACAGATACAAAGTTCAAAGGCAACGAGTTCATTGCCAGCCAAAAAACATGGCGGCGCGAATTATTCTAATGACTAAACGCACTCCGAAATTTATTTCATGACCGGACTAAAAAGTAAAATGGACTCCTCAATTCAACTCTCTCTGTTGCTCACCAGTTGAAATAAATTGAGGGAAAGAGCTGGCTAATGAAATTTTAGGTTTCAAAGTATATTTCAAATTGGGATGTGTTTTAATATTCAAAATTCGTTTCGGATTCGGCATTTTATTTGCATATTCAGATTGTGAACAGTTATTGGTTAAGTTTATGTAGATGTTTTTTTCGTTAGGTTTTAAATTAGTTCATTTGAGCTATTTAAAAAAGGAACGAAATCAAATCTGTGTTTTTCCTTCATATCGGGTCTATATTGTCTGCCATGATTATTTTTAGTCATAATATGTTTTAGGTTATAATCATCGCAAGTCATAATGTATTTTTTCAAGATACTGTAACTTTATCAGGATTTTTATAAATCAAACCTAACTTAACCTAGCCTTGTTTACGGGTTACCTATGTTTTATCAAATTATGTTTGACAAATTATCACTTCCCAAGTAATTTTTCGTAAAATTTCATTTGCCAAATAATCATTTGCCAAATTAACTGTTCACAAATAATTGTTAGGCAAACCTAATGTTTGGCACTTGAATGTTTAGGCATTGACTCGCTTACCAACTGGTAGTTTGACCAAATTTCATTTAGTCAAATGTTTTAGTTGGTATAACATATTTTACGCAAAATAAAATAATAATGATTTGTATCGTCAATATTCAATTTACCATTTCTATTCAGTCTGTTTTTCATTGAGTCGAATGAATGACAAATAATTTCCATCTTTATTTCAATGGTGCAGAAGATACAAATTAAATTATTTTATGTTATAAGGGTAAGAAGTAAATCATAAATGACGCTCAATGTAGTCTGATCGTGGATCATACTGTAACACTATATTGTAGTATGAGTGGTTACTGATGTGTGAGGTGACTTGACAGATCTCTGTCCACACTTGATGTTAGGCCGTGGCTGATTGACTCAATTTAGGGTCGTGGATTCTTGAGCTCAGTCCGGTATGAAAACAACTTATCACAAAATGTGGCACAAAATTGGTGCAGCGTTTAGTAGAAATTAGAAAGAAAAGGGCGCCATCTGTTTTAATCTAAACCAACAGAAAGATAGGGATAGAAGTTTAAACTAGAGAGAGATTAAAAGTAAACAAACATGAACCTTGTCAACAGAGTTTATTATCTGTTTTGTTTAGAAAAGAAACCCAGTACAAGTTAGATAGTACCTTCGTACTAGTACCTTCTAAAGTCTTTTACATAAAAATTCCACTGTACAATAACAGGGTTGCTTAAATCATACCTCTCTACGTTGTCATGCGTTTTCTTACATACTATTCCTCTGTAACAGTGACAGGGCAAGTTAAATCCTACTTCTCTACGTTTATCGAGCGTTCTTAAAAGCTATTCCGCTGTAACAGTGACAGGGCAAGTTAAATCCTACTTCTCTACGTTATCATGTGTTTTCTTACATACTATTCCACTGTAACAGTGACAGGGCAAGTTAAATCCTACTTCTTTACGTTTATCGAGCGTTCTTGTTTATGTCTGCAAGTGTAGTAAGAAACGAGTTCACCTTATGATTAGACGTGGATCACCAAATGACGCCTCTCGGTGTCTCACTCGTCACCAGCCACAAGATGAAGAAGAAGTGTAGATGAAGGAGAAATGCAGCGCGTGGATCCACAGAGAAGCATGGACCGCAGCAGCACCACGTAGAAAGGAAGACAGCGTGGCAAGAGCGTAGAAGTAGATTTCACACAGATAGGTGTGACCAGAGGGACACACTCGCACACACAGAGACACACAGAGACCCACACCGGCTGTTTGTAGCTGCAAAGATTGTTGGCATTAGCACTTTGTATAAACATAAGTTTTATTCCTGCGAATAGAAACTTTAAGCAAACGAAAGTCACAATATAAACAACACGTTTCATAAAACAAGACAGGCTCTTTAGCTAGGAAAATACACTTACCCGGTTAAATAAATATCAAGGCAGCGGCGACTTTACCATGTTCTAGACGATGTTCGCCTTAAATTTAGAAATATTGTGTCCTCCTTACATCTTCATTCTACAACAAGAAAATCCCGTCAATTCACAAAAATAAAAGCACCTGACGACAATGTCGACCAAGTTCTAGCACACACGAGATACTTACGTAGAAACACTTAGTATTTAACAAGGATGCATTGAGCTTGTTAAATTTCTATGAAGCTAAATTACAAAATGGCCATACGGCCGTAGCGAGACTCTCCAGTAATCGTGACGGACGTGCTCACATAATGGTAGCGGCTGCGAGAGTGACAAGCCTATTCCCAAACTATCCTACCGTAGACAAGCGTCTATGATCAAACCTAGAGTTAAACGTATCGATTGACACTTCGATCAGATATTTCGATTTAAATAAATTAGCAGAAACCGATCCTAACAATATCTAATAATAAATAGAACCTACCAGAAGGGTTTTCCTAAAATAAAACAAACATCTATTTGAATGCAGAAGAAATTAGTTACGAATTAAACCAAGCGGCAACACCGAGCCATCGGCGAGTCGAAGTTTTATCTCTTGTTGTCCAGAGATGTCGCCACCGGTTCTAAAATAGCAGCATTATAGATTAATCTGTAACATTACCTCTCTGCTTGAAGAAAAAAAAAAAAATTTTTTTTTTTTTTTTTTTACTACTGTCACTCTATCCTACCCTAGACCATAAAGATCATCTGCCACCTAAGCAACGCAGAATTTTCACAACAACACTACAGTTTAACTAATATTGTCTGTGCCATCTGGGCAGACATGTGAAATCATGTGTCGTGGAGTAGGCTTCCTAACGTTCCACGGATAACCTAAACCTCTTCACACTACAACTTAACTAATTGACGAACTATGCTTACGACAATATTTTGGACAACACAAGAGAAGTCCAAAAAAAAAAAATACTGGATTGTCTGTGCCATCTGGGCAGACATGTGAAATCATGTGTCGTGGAGTAGGCTTCCTAACGTTCCACGGACAACCTAAACCTCTTCACACTACAACTTAACTAACTAACGAACTATGCTTACGACAATATTTTGGACAACACAAGAGAAGTCCAAAAAAAAAAAATACTGGATTGTCTGTGCCATCTGGGCAGACATGTGAAATCATGTGTCGTGGAGTAGGCTTCCTAACGTTCCACGGATAACCTAAACCTCTTCACACTACAACTTAACTAATTAACGACTATGTTTTGGACAGCTACCCTAAAGAAAAATTACACGGTATTTGTTAACTTATGATTTACTAGCAATGAATTAGTGAGTCGACTCCATATTACGCTATTTCAACTTTATTAAACTAAATTGCATTAGACGTTGACTTTATTAACAATGCATCTTGGAATAGGACTGGAAGGCAGACTATGCTGACGATTTCTGCAATACCTAGAATTCAACGAAAATGAGGCTGGAAAACACCATGTGACTCTATGCAACGTTACATTTACCTATTACGTATTTACCCAAAAAAAAATTTGCTATCCAGATCAAATGCTACACAGAAAAAGAAGTGAAGCATCATCTGTTCTCTTGTAAAGAGAATCAGAATAACAAGACACAAAGTTAGCAAGAAGTATCTTCTACACCAAACGATAGTCTCAGAGTTAAATTATTTAAGTTCAAAGTATATTCAGCCACCTTGTGATCAAAAGAGAAATAAGAATACAGGAAAAGAAGGAACCCTACACCCTTAGTGCGTCCTATAGTACTAACCCTATAAATTCATAGATTGTAGTTTTAGAATGTCTTTGACATGCCAAATACCTAGCGACTTCTTAGATTCGATATCTTGCAACTCATACGTCACAGGAGAGTATTTTTTTCGTATAACACACTTTTTAAATTTAGGAGCTAACTTCTTTGTAAAGAATTTGTCAGCGTCTGACAACGGATATTCCTTTTTCCAGACAACCTGACCCTCGTTATACTCTATAAATCTTCTATTACGATTGTAGTAAATTCTACTACGCTGATAAGATTTCTGAAGGCGGTCATTCACCTTCTGAAAGATAGGCTTCAGATGTGTTAGCGTGGAAGTATATAAATTTCTATCAGTGAATTGCAATTCATCACTTTGCAGAGGCGCTGATGGATACCATTCGCCAGAAAGAATAGCCTCCCGTCCATTATTCATAAAATATGGACTATATCCAGTCACTTCATGCACAGCGGTGTTAATTGCAAATTCAATTGCACTCAGTTCGTCAGACCACGTACGATGATTCTTGCCGACATAAGATGCAACGGCAGTCACCACCACACGATTAACTCGTTCAGCAGGGTTATTCTGAGGAGTGAATCTACAGTTATAGAAAAGTTTGGGTATCTTATATTTTTCTCTCAGTGCTTGCATATTTTTAGATATATACTGTGGACCATTATCCATTATTATACACTGAGGGATACCGTGTTTTAACAAGATATTATTTTCTATTAGTTCTACTACAGTTTTAGCCAAAGAATTTCTCATAGGAAATAGACAAGTATACTTCGTAAAACAATCACACACAACCAAGATAAATTTGTAACCTTTTGGGCTACGTGGAAGGGGTCCTAATATATCTGTACATATAACCTGCCAGGGTCGTTGAACCTTTTTCGGGTTCTCCATTAAACCTGGAGGAGCCTCATTCGTGCTCTTATAAGCTAAACAAACTTGACAGGTTTTTATGTACCGTTTTATATCTCCCAGCATTTTAGGCCAAAAGTAGCTTTGAGCAACACGTTTGAGTGTTTTGAAAACGCCTAAATGAGCGGCGTCTGATCTATCATGACATAGCTTCAGTACCTCCTGTCGCAGCTCCTGTGGAACAACTCTCTTCCATTCACAGTCCCTAGCTAAAGGATTTTTAGATCTAACACGCTTAAACAAGTTTTCATTTAGTATCTTAAGATCAGGAAATTTATGAGGAGCACTTTTAACCCTAGCAAATAAATTTGTGTACCACGTATCAGTGACTGAGTCTACAGGAGAAATGAAATCTACCGTTTCGATTGGAATGGGTGCCCTAGAAAGTGCGTCAGCAAGCTTATTTTCAGAACCTTTCTTATATTGAATATCAAAATTGAATTGTGACAACCGAAGTGCCCACCTAGCTAAGCGTCCTGTTGGTGACTTCAGACTAACCAACCATTTTAAGCTACTGTGATCAGTGAACACTTGTGTCCTGAAAGGAGAACCATCAATATAACCTCTAAATTTTTCTAAAGCGAAGATTAAAGCATTTAGCTCTTTCTCAGTTGTAGAGTGATTTTTCTCAGAGCCAGTAAGAGTTCTGCTGGCATAAGCAACAGCATGCTCATGACCTTGATCGTCCAGCTGTGATATGGCACAACCAAGTCCAACATCAGAAGCGTCCGTCGAAATAATGAATGGTCTGTCAAACTTAGGTACACACAAGATAGGTGCAGAAACCAAGAGTTCCTTGACAGCCCTAAAAGCTGTATCAGCTTCAGAAGTAAACTGAAAACATGATCCCTTAGGCAGTTTTTTAGTTAATTTGTTAAGAGGAGCACAAACAGTAGAGTAGTTATCGATGAAACGACGGTACCAAGACACCATGCCAAGAAATCTTCTAAGTTCCTTTTGAGAAGATGGGGTAGGGAACTCAGTTATAGCTTTAACTTTATCCTTGTCCGTCCTCAGACCTCTGCGATCAACAACATAACCCAAGAACTTTAAAGATGAGCGACAGAAAACTGACTTGTCAAGATTAATGGTTAAACCAGCTTGCCGTAGCTTTTCACAAGCTCTTTTTAACAATATGATATGTTCATCAAAAGTTTCAGAGATAAGTATAATGTCATCGACATAGTAAAAGATATTATTAGCAAATTCCGGACCAAATACCTTGTCCATTAGTCTCATCATTCGAGCAGTTGAATTTACCAAGCCAAATGGTAACCTTCTAAACTGAAAGGCTCCCAAGCCTGGCACAGAAAAACAAGTCTTTTCTCGCGACTCAACAGACAACATAATTTGAAAGAAAGCAGACCTTAAGTCTAAAGAGCTCATAAACTTAGCATTATTGAGAGAGTCCAGTATTTCTTGTACCCTAGGCATTGGATAAGTATCCACTTTGGTTAAGCTATTCAACTTTCTACTATCCAAGCACATTCTAAGTTCGCCATTGGCCTTTGGAACTAGCAAAATAGGACTATTCCATGGAGAAGTACTCCTCTCGATTATGCCCAATCTCAACATATCATCAATCTCCCCACGAACATACTCTCGATGGTGAAAAGGTATCGGGTAATATTTTTGTTTAACTGGAGCATTATCTCCGGTATCAATGACATGTTCTTCCAGAGTGGTACAACCTAACGTGTCCTTAGTAGCCGCAATACATTCAAAATCTAGAACCACGCTATTCAACCGTGACCTTTGTTCAGGATTGAGATCTTCCAAGTCATGTAAATGGATATTAGGATCCTTCAATAAGCTAAGAACAGAGTATTGTTCAATCGACCGTTTGATATTAAGAATATCTGAGCAGAGATGAAATTTAGTTAAGAAATCTACCCCTAATATAATTGGAGTATTAATATCACGACAAACATAAAAATTTATATAATGTAGAATATGTTTATATGAAACAGGTATTTCTATCTTTCCTAAGACTTCCAGAGATGCCCCATTTCCAACAGCAAGTTCAGTATCACATGTCTGCAAGGGAAAGTCTAAACCTTCACTTTGCAATAAGGAGTAGGCACACTCACTTATTAATGACACGGCAGCTCCACTGTCAGCCAATGCATTGCACTCTAGTCCTAAAATACCTACAGAAAGAAATGGTCTGGGATCGCCCACATTTTCTTTAAATAAAAGAGAACAATTATTGTTGTCATCAAAATTAGTCATTGTCAAATTTGTTTGAGTGTACCGGTCAGAGGTACTAGAAAAATTAGAAGTAATATTTTTATCTATAGTAGTAATAGGATCCTCCGACCTACTATTTAGTTTTTTGAACAAGGACAATATTTAGTAATAACACCAGGTCGCTTACACTTTAAGCATATTGGTGTTTTGTGTACATCGCACCGAGAGTGATGATGTGCACCTCCACATTTCAAGCATAAAACAGTAGTATTCTTCTGTTCAAGATTAGTGACACGAATCCTAGCATTAGAAGTTGATGAATTGAAATTTTCACCCCCGCTACAGAAATTTGGCAAAATAGACTCTTTGCCAGTGTTTAAGAACCCTCTATTCTCACACTTAAATTTAGAGATCTCTAAACGTGAACAGATATCCTTCAAACCCCTAATCGAGTTAACCTCCGTTAAAGCTAAACGAGATATGAAGAAAGGACTCATATTAGTCATAATAATTTCCAGCTGTTCTGATTCACTCAACGGTTTAGACAGACGTAAGAACAAACTTTCCATAATGTTAATGTAAGATTTTATATTCTCACTTTTATCTTGTAAGCGGGTCCTAATTTGATTCAACAAACAACGTTCATATTCGATGGGTTGAAATTCAGCTTTAAGTGATTCAATCAAATTTTCAAAAGACTCAAAGTGAGACCTATTAGTCCTAAACCATATCAGCGCTTCACCAGAAAAAAGATGAACAGAGTTCCTTAAAAGCTCCATGTCAGTGATCTCTGAGGAGTGTTTCAACTCACGCAACCGAAATATAAAATCATGAACAGGTGTTCGACCATCATAAATAAGATTCCACTTAAGAACTTGAGAAGCACGTTTGTAACAAGAATTTGAAGGAGCTACCTCAACAGATTCTCTCACAACAGCTTGAGAAGATTGACCGGGAGATTGATTACACTTGAGAGTTTCCACTGCGTGATACGCCTGTGAGACAAGAGCTATCTTTGCAAGCTGCTGTTCAGATGTCAAATAGTTAAGTTTCTCCAACCTTAATATGACGTGTGACAACTTCGATAGACACCTGCGACGACACGACGATGAAGAGTGATCAGCCTGAAGCACCATCTCAACTTTCTCTTTGCAGATCTGAAATTCGTTGTCAAAAGACAAGCTTAAGATGTATGTATTGACTTTGTCAGTGTCGAGTGTTATACCCCTAGTAGCTCTCAAACGACGTTTTAAATCGTCTACAGTATCCTCCTCATCAGGTTCCAATCCCCGGGATCTTAGTTCAAACAATAGCTCATCCTTATTCAAACAGTCAACATCTACATGTAATGCCATGGCTAAATATGTCAGTTAAAATTATAAAAACAAAAATAGTTATGCAGTATAAGACTTTAGGTACAAAATATATTTTTTTTTTTTTTTTTAAATTCAGTTAATGTACATTTAGATAAAAAATTTAATTTTTTAAGACCAAATTCAATTCACTGTTATGTTTTTAAAAGTTTAAAGTAAAAGTTAATAGTAAAAGCAGAATATTTATCAGATCCACAAAGAAGTCAAAAGAGAGCCATACAGTCTGTTAACACATAGTATAAATTAAAATACAGAAAGAGAACTTCTGTTGTTAAGGTTCATAAAATAGTTATTTAAAGAAACCGGTATAATAAGTTGCTTTCACCGACACTGTTAGTAAAACTAAGCTTTGCCCCTAGCGTTGGGCCGCCAAAATGTAACACTATATTGTAGTATGAGTGGTTACTGATGTGTGAGGTGACTTGACAGATCTCTGTCCACACTTGATGTTAGGCCGTGGCTGATTGACTCAATTTAGGGTCGTGGATTCTTGAGCTCAGTCCGGTATGAAAACAACTTATCACAAAATGTGGCACAAAATTGGTGCAGCGTTTAGTAGAAATTAGAAAGAAAAGGGCGCCATCTGTTTTAATCTAAACCAACAGAAAGATAGGGATAGAAGTTTAAACTAGAGAGAGATTAAAAGTAAACAAACATGAACCTTGTCAACAGAGTTTATTATCTGTTTTGTTTAGAAAAGAAACCCAGTACAAGTTAGATAGTACCTTCGTACTAGTACCTTCTAAAGTCTTTTACATAAAAATTCCACTGTACAATAACAGGGTTGCTTAAATCATACCTCTCTACGTTGTCATGCGTTTTCTTACATACTATTCCTCTGTAACAGTGACAGGGCAAGTTAAATCCTACTTCTCTACGTTTATCGAGCGTTCTTAAAAGCTATTCCGCTGTAACAGTGACAGGGCAAGTTAAATCCTACTTCTCTACGTTATCATGTGTTTTCTTACATACTATTCCACTGTAACAGTGACAGGGCAAGTTAAATCCTACTTCTTTACGTTTATCGAGCGTTCTTGTTTATGTCTGCAAGTGTAGTAAGAAACGAGTTCACCTTATGATTAGACGTGGATCACCAAATGACGCCTCTCGGTGTCTCACTCGTCACCAGCCACAAGATGAAGAAGAAGTGTAGATGAAGGAGAAATGCAGCGCGTGGATCCACAGAGAAGCATGGACCGCAGCAGCACCACGTAGAAAGGAAGACAGCGTGGCAAGAGCGTAGAAGTAGATTTCACACAGATAGGTGTGACCAGAGGGACACACTCGCACACACAGAGACACACAGAGACCCACACCGGCTGTTTGTAGCTGCAAAGATTGTTGGCATTAGCACTTTGTATAAACATAAGTTTTATTCCTGCGAATAGAAACTTTAAGCAAACGAAAGTCACAATATAAACAACACGTTTCATAAAACAAGACAGGCTCTTTAGCTAGGAAAATACACTTACCCGGTTAAATAAATATCAAGGCAGCGGCGACTTTACCATGTTCTAGACGATGTTCGCCTTAAATTTAGAAATATTGTGTCCTCCTTACATCTTCATTCTACAACAAGAAAATCCCGTCAATTCACAAAAATAAAAGCACCTGACGACAATGTCGACCAAGTTCTAGCACACACGAGATACTTACGTAGAAACACTTAGTATTTAACAAGGATGCATTGAGCTTGTTAAATTTCTATGAAGCTAAATTACAAAATGGCCATACGGCCGTAGCGAGACTCTC
Organism: Acleris cristana; assembly: GCA_948252455.1. Classification (NCBI taxonomy): domain Eukaryota; kingdom Metazoa; phylum Arthropoda; class Insecta; order Lepidoptera; family Tortricidae; genus Acleris; species Acleris cristana. Next base: position 1,307,920 of record OX411791.1, on the reverse strand, counting down.
CAGTAATCGTGACGGACGTGCTCACATAATGGTAGCGGCTGCGAGAGTGACAAGCCTATTCCCAAACTATCCTACCGTAGACAAGCGTCTATGATCAAACCTAGAGTTAAACGTATCGATTGACACTTCGATCAGATATTTCGATTTAAATAAATTAGCAGAAACCGATCCTAACAATATCTAATAATAAATAGAACCTACCAGAAGGGTTTTCCTAAAATAAAACAAACATCTATTTGAATGCAGAAGAAATTAGTTACGAATTAAACCAAGCGGCAACACCGAGCCATCGGCGAGTCGAAGTTTTATCTCTTGTTGTCCAGAGATGTCGCCACCGGTTCTAAAATAGCAGCATTATAGATTAATCTGTAACAATACTGTCATTGAGTGTTGTTTTGATTTCTCTTTATAATTATTATAAAAGTATTTTTTTTTTGTTGGTCACAGTTCTAACCTAACTTAACTTAACCTACTTTATTGGTAGAATTTCTAACCTGTAACTTATTTACCTGGCAACAGTTCGGTTCTGCGGTTGTTATTGTCGCAGTTCTAACCTAACCTAACTAACCTGGCAGCACTTCGGTAATAAATTCTGACTGTAAACAAACTCCGATATTTGTCTTTATATGTTTCGTCATATCAATTAATTTGACTAAATGTTTATTACCAATGTTTTTTTGCCTTAATAAAGCATTTGCTAAAAGACCAAATGCCTAAATGTCAGTTTCCGTAGTAAAACTCTGCTAAATGAAAATTTGACCAATTGAAAATTTGCGTATTATAATTATGCCAAACATTGCATTGGCAAAAAAAACACTTGCTAAAATTTGTTTTGGGTAATGAAATTTGACCAAAATAATTTTGGCAAAACGGCAGGATCCCCTTGTTTACACGTTAGATGTTTCAGAAATTCTGAAAAGTTAATAGTTTCAGCGATTTAAAAAAATATGACTATCAATAATTATGTCAACAATAACATTATGACCAATAAAATTATGGGAAACAAAGGGCTCCACCTTCATATCATCATAGAGGACGCCCGCGACTTCGTACGCGTAGAATTAGTTTCCCGCTACTCCCCCCATTTCTTCCCGTTGGGGGTCGTTTTTCGGAAAATCCTTTCTTAGTGCTCATTTACATCATGAAAGGAACCCCTGTACCAAATTTCAAGTTTCTAGGTACAGTAGTTTCGGCTGTGCGTTGATATATAAGTCAGTTAGGTTTGCCTTTTATATATATAGATAATCATATCAGCTAAAAGACGTCCACTGCTGGACATAGTCCTTCCCCAAGGATGTCCACGACGGCCGGTTTTGCCGCTTCTCGCATTCATCGGCTTCCCACAATCTTCACCAGATCATCGGTCCACCTTGTGGAACGCCTACCAACGCTCCGCTTTCCTGTCCGCGGCCGCCACTCTAGAACTTTTTCGCCCCAACGGCCATCAGTTCTACGAGCAATGTACCTACCACTACTGCCACTTAAGGTTCTCAATTCGCTGGTCTATGTCGGTCCTTCGTATAGGTACTACATTATATATTTTTATTTTTCTTCATATATTTGTAGCTCTAGATAGCCAGCAGATTACTTGTTATAAAGCTACGCCTCTCATGTTGATCTAATCGAGTTTACTCGAACCAGAAAGACTTGCGCTGTAGGTACTTAATTTGAAATACTACTTATCACATGTGGATGAAAACGATTTTTGTATTTTTATCTAAACCAAATTAAATACATTTATATTATTATTAAAAGCCTGACATAATGGTGACCTTTTTTTTACTAAAGTTCGGTTGTCCACGTCGAAAAATTAAAGCACAGTTTTAAAACACCAATCAACCAAATAACAAGTTTTTTCATATTGGAGCCGATTGCAAAATTGAAAGCACGACAAAATCAAATTGAAGCTGCTGACAAAGAAACAAATATGTGCCAATTAAGACAGCCCAATAACTCCGAAATAAATACAACGTGAAATGCTAGTGAATTTTGCACGAGTTGAAAATATTGCCAGGCATCAAAACGACGCGATAGAGCGTTAAGAGGCAACATAATATTATATGCTGCAACGCCCAGATAAGAATAAAAAGGGATGGCTTTATATTCTTCCGCGCGAAGAACGTGGGATAGAGATAGTTCACGCGCGCCTTGATGGCAGATTCCAATTCAAATAATTGGTGTTAACATTAAAACCACAACATTTATCAAAAAAAGGGTTTACCAGAATTAAGAAATTATAAATACTCAAATATTAAATCAAAAATCATCGTTACAATCATCGGAATTCGGAGATTCAATCATAAACATCCAAAAAAGTGACATAATCGTGTTTTCATGTTTAACCAGTCTCGAAAGAAATATTATCAAACTATATTAAAGCGAAAAAAATTCGTTGCTCTTAGGCAGGATTCGAACCTACATCTCCTCTGGCAATCCGGGCCAATGCAGGCGCATTACCACTTATGCCACCAAGACCCTACTTAAGATCCACGAAATTAGTGATCCCTTGTTTTTCCATACTCGGAGGGTATGCTGACGCCATCTATCGTTGTTTATTAACAAACGACACCCATGTTTTAAGTTCGTTGAAATTAGCATGAGTATAATGTGCCATCTTATTCTAAACATTTTTTTAATTTAAAACAGAAACATCTGTTACGAAATTCAAACTAAATTAATTAGTTTGAATTTCGTAACAGACGTTTCTGTTTGAATTTATAAAAATATTATCAAGTTTAATATATCCAAAGAACAAGCAGGCGTTATGGTTATTCAGAACCAGATCGCAGAACACTACAGACTTTATCATATATATGTGGCCTCTTAAACCTATTTGGTAGTGACCCTACCTACTGTCCCGGGTTCGACTCCCACTAAAGGCCAATAATATGTTTAATAAGCGCGATTATTCGTTCCTGAGTTCTGGATGTTAACTAAGATTTTATCTATATCTATTCTATGTATTTACTATACATATTTAATCGTATGGCAACAAGAAAGAAGAAGTACAACTAATCAGAGATTGAATTTGGTAGCTTTGCGCCACTTGGTAGCTTCGTCATTAACGCAACACTGAAAAAACAAATGGGTTGATTTTACGGGTTTTTTTATGGGTTAGTTTCGGTTTTTTAGTGAAGTAGATCCTCGGGGCGGCCACTGGCGTATCGTTTGGACAATCGAGAAGGAAGTGATCGATGTCTTGCAACTCAGCGCCGCACTCGCAGGCGGGAGGGTCGATCCACCCGCATGTATGTATCGGGCGCAGCGCCCGTGACCAGTTCTAAGTCGGTTGGGGTAGCACCAGTCTCGTCAGAGATGTGTACACCTTACAATGCAATAAAGTGAATATGTGGACACATCTCTTTGTAGTCAGCTGTACAGTCAGCCTTATAAGACGCTGAACACTTTTGTACCTTGTCGCTTTAACGCCTTTGACAGATTAGTGCAGAAGTTCAAACATGGCGTTAAAGTGACAAAACACTAAAGTGTGCAGCTTCTTATAAGGCTGACCGTACAAGCCTAGAGATGCCTAGAACTTTGGGACAAGATAAATTGGTGTGAGATTTTCCTCCGGTATTTATTTTTAAAATATCGTCTAGCATCAAAGTTCTTATCTCGTTTACTCTGGTAAAGTGTAATAAGGACGGATGTTCAACATATTGAATAATCTATACAAGATTGGAAACCCGACGCTTGTGGAATTTGATACGAATCCAATTTGCGCGGACAAATTGAAACGCAAGAGGATATTTTTAAGTTACAATATAATAAATGTTGAGGTCGACCTCTTGTAAAATAAGAATAATAATAAATTAACCTTTTAACTACCTACTATTACTGACTACCTAACCTAACCACTACTTATTACTATTATGTATATTGATGTATAAAATATCAAGCGGCAAGAAAGCTATAGTTAGTTTAAATTTGAATTTTGAGTTAATGTCTTAAAGTATAAATTGTTTTTTGACAGCAGCCGTTATACGGTTGCTTGCCACTCGAAGGGCTTTTTGTGTAGGTATTAAATAAGTGTTTGAAAGTAATATTTCTTCATACGTTTAATTGGATAGCTTTTTATTGTTTCTGTTCTTCTAAATAAAGTACATTTGCTGACTCGACTTCGAACAACCTTTCACTTTTCTTAATCTCTAAAGGGTTAGCTAAAAGAGATCTCTTAAAGGGATAAGTTCGCCTTTGTACATCCTTTTTAGGGTTCTGAAGGAACTAGGAACCCTTATAGTTTCTCTGTGTCCAATAAGGGCATATATAATTAAAAATAATTTTGTTAGACAATTTTGGTGGACCCATCTTTCGCCTAAGTTCTATCTTAACATTACAATAGTCATATTATAAAAGTCATCCCGCCGTCTGTATGTACGCTTGGATCTTTCAAACTACGCAACGAATTTTAATGAGGAAGGTTCTTATCTATATATATAAAAGGCAAACCTGACTGACTTATATATCAACGCACAGCCGAAACTACTAAACCTAGAAACTTGAAATTTGGTACAGGGGTTCCTTTCATGATGTAAGTGAGCACTAAGAAAGGATTTTCCGAAAATCGACCCCCAACGGGAAGAAATGGGGGGAGTAGCGGGAAACTAATTTTACGCGTGCGAAGTCGTGGGCGTCCTCTAGTCTATAATGAATTCTAGATTAAGTACGGGTGTGACAGAAAACTCACATAGACCGAAGCGAAGCGAGGGCGTGCCGCTAGTAAAGTATATGCCTTTTCTTCTTTTTACATTGCTGTAAGGGTTATTAATGGCCCAAGCTCTGTGAACACGGCTTTGTGTTTTATTATTAAAGGAGCTTGGTCGACTTTTGCTTAAACGAGCGATGCGTTTTGCTGTGTGGCGTCAGTAACGACTCTTTATGCTGTTCTTTGATACAGCGAATGAGATTCTATGTAGAAAGGGATTCATTAAGACTTTTAGATCCTGGGTTTTTTATTATTAGATTATACTAGCTGTTCTTGGTGTTTTTTTTCTACTATTGTAACGCTGTCACACAACTAAAAAGAAACAAATCAATCGAGACCCTTTTTAGTTAAGTTGTAACATGGATCCGGATATATTTTTTTTATAAAAAGAAGATAAGTAATAAACACTAGTTTCTAAATGCATAAAATTTTTGTTTGAGAATAGTTTGTTTGTTTAATCCTTTTTATTTGAGTTATTTTAGCTCTAATAATTGTATTTTGTTTCATGTAATACTCAAATGTTATTACTAGAAAATAATATTAATATACCATGACAAAATCATAAAAAAACCAGACAGAGAACATTTTTTTTTTGGAAAATGTTTTTACCTTTATCCTAAATCTCTGCTGATGTTAAGTGACACGCTTACCCAAAGAAAACCCTATCCCCTTTTGCCATAAAAATATATACGCAGGGAGAGCATTCTACTTCTAAATGTTTTATAACTAAATGTTTTAAAATAGTTTTCAAGTTTGAATCTGTTGGCTAAATATGCAAGCATTTGAAGCGTCATTTTACAAAAAAACACAACCGCGGAACAAATTTGGAAGAAACTTTGTTATAATAAATTAAATATTGTAATTTTGTATAGAACGTAGTTTTTTTCCTCGCATTCAATGTGAAAACTAGTGTTTAACGCGAGACTAAACAACAATAACGACACTCGAACTATAGCCACCCTCGCTCAGCTCGCGTGGCTAAACATCTCGTGTCATTATGGCTCGTTTTAGTCCCTTGTTGAACAATATTCTCTCTTATTTTAAATATGATTGCTCCCACAAATCATATTCACCTGACCGCCATAACAAAACGGCGCAAAGTAAAACTCTTCGGAATTTCCCCCGGGACATGACGAACATAAAATATGCAACAAGTATGAAATGGCAGGTCACTTACACGCCTAGTTTTACGGCGAACTACTTTACGTTTATAGTTATATAATGCAATCATTGGGTACCCTTAAGCCCCTAGGGAACTTAGGGAATTTGACAAGATGGCATACGTATATACGTATCTTGTTAACCTAACCTCCAACTAATCCTACTATTACTACTCAAATTATATCATAAGTAAAATATATTTAGATGGTTAAAAGCATGGAATAGAAAAAACAGTGGAAGTGGCATGAGCTTCGCTTAGTATTAGACCTGTTGTCGTCAATACTCAAACTATCATAAAAACAATACGCCACCATGGAAAATGTTTTTGGTGCGGCTATCGTTTTTAAATTCCAAAATAGCACAATAAGGCATGCTTCTGGATTTATTTCCTATTTTAGAAATATCGAAATATCGAAATATTGAAATAAGCGATCGCGGCAAAAGTATGGTAGGTTATGCGGAACTCCGCATAACTATGCCACACGTTACACGCCCACTTGACACTTCTACTGTTTTTTCTGTTCTGTGGTTAAAAGGTTCTCCTTCAATTATGCATAATCGGTTGAACTCATGATTGAAATGGTACAAAAAAAGACAACATCCTAGATTAACACTTAAAATACTTATGTGCTGTTCTTTTTTTTTAAAGGTACGTAAAAAGCTTCTACGCGGATGAAAAAGATTAGTTATATTATCTATATTATAAATTAGACTAGAGGACGCCCGCGACTTCGTACGCGTAGAATTAGTTTCCCGCTACTCCCCCCCATTTCTTCCCGTTGGAGGTCGATTTTCGGAAAATCCTTTCTTAGTGCTCACTTACATCATGAAAGGAACTCCTGTACCAAATTTCAAGTTTCTAGGTACAGTAGTTTCGGCTGTGCGTTGATATATAAGTCAGTCAGTTTTGCCTATTAGATAGTTTGGTTGTTGGTGGTTTGAAGTTTGTGTTTATATCGTGCACGGAAAAAGAAGTTTAAATGTTCTGGATTAGTAAACAGAACACTTTTTGTTCCGGAAAATTTCAAAGATCCCGAGAATAAATAAACAAACACACAGAGAGATAAAAGTGATCATTCAAGGGTTCCGTTGTCTTTTAAAGAACGCAACTCTAAAACGCAGAATAACATACTCAATGATAAAAAGCAGTACATATCGAACCGTTTAAACTAAAATAGTTTTCATTGCCTACGTCACAGCTGTCTTTTCTAACGCTAAATAGCCGTTAAAACGTTCCATTTCATGTCAACTACGTTAAAAGGTTCTCCGTTGCGAAATTATATTTTTTTACAGCCAACCGAATGGACCACTTTGTTTAATGAAAAATAAATACAATTCCCGCCATTACTTAGAGTGGTATAATAATTAAGTTTGCTGGCAACACTGGCAACGTATCGTGCAATATTTTAGTGTGGCAACTTGACATGGATAAACGAATTGACAGCCGTAAAGCTGTGAAAATATCAATTATGGTAAAAGGCTCATCGACATGAAATTACGTCTCTTGAATTACACTATATTCATACTTTTTATCTACGCACATATCATTAGTACTCTAAAATGCGTTCAGAAACGGTAGGAAATGACCAGCATTATTACAACAGATTTTACAATGAGAACTTTCTTGTCTGTGGTAGTAGGTAAAATCTGTACTGTAATGTTATTACAGTATACATTTTTGAAAGGTTATGATTTTGGAACAGCGGTCAAAACTCAAGAGGGTCTCTATTCTAGTATCCATAGATATTAAAACTGTTACTGATACGAAATGTCAATTCAGTATGTTTTTTTTATATAAACCGCATGACATTTGATCTCGAGTGACATGAGAACTTCATTCGTTTGTCTATAATAAAAAAAACCCTTCATATTCGTGACATTGACATAGCACAAGTTTGTTTTGCCGCCATTTTTGTCGTCAAGTCGTCGGCTTCTGAACCCATCTTAGAGTACATGATATGTGTGTATATAAAGTAGTGTATGCAACTGTTCATAATTAGACCTTATAACACTCGTGTGATCCTATTATGAAACTCGCCGAAGCTCGTTTCATAAAACCACACTCGTATTTTAAGGCCTCTCATTATGCATCAGTTGCATAAACTACTATTGTAGTGGTGGTGACAGAAGCGCGTAGAGCTAACCCCATGTGCTTCTGTTTAGTCCAACAGAGTAAATAATCGTTACCCGAACAATTGTCCTCGCGTGTGACATCCATGGACTTATTTCTCTTGTTATGTAATTTATGGTGATTTTCTAGGACACGACATTGGTGAAATACACATTGTGAAAACAAGGAATGAAAGCTATAATAAAGAAAAAAAGTACTTATTAAGTAAATAAACATAACGTTGGTTTAAAAACCTCATAAAATGATACTAAAATCTTTTCTGAGCAGGATTTTAAGATAAAAGCGACTTTAATTTACAGAACGTACAAAACATAAAATAAATTACCTTTTCCGACATGATGTCAAGGAGAATAATTATACGCTCAAATTAATTAAATATGCTGTTTTTAAGAAAATATGTAACTTTGATGTTGAAATGAAACTCGTCGTATGTTTTATGAACTGTACGGTATTTGTTTTAAGTATATGGTTATGTTATGTTAAAAGCCTTATGTTTAGAGTATGGTACCCAAAGGGAGCCAACGGGAACCTATTACTAAGCTTCAACTGTCCGTCTGTTTGACTGTCTCCTTGTATATCTCTCTGTTTGTGTGCTAGTCCCATGCCCGGTGTACGATGATCGATGGGGCCGAAGAGTTCTTTATCCAGAGCATTTTGTAGTTTTCAATAAGTTAACCGGTAATCCATAGATATCAATGTTTCAGGAAGGACCTAAAATTAGAACTAAAAACTCTAAAAAGACCAAAAAAGAAACCAGGATATTAGAAAATCATATACGATTGAACTGACTAGCGAAGGGACAAACAAACTCGGACGAAATACACTAAATCGTCCTCAATAGTTATTTAACTTACGAACTTTTTAGATTACTTTTCCACCCTAGCGGATAAAGTGGACAATTTTTCACGCAAATTCTAAGCGAGAAACAATGCTTTTTAAGCTTGTGAGGAAAATACATTTGCATATTCTACGTCCACAAAGACCTAAATCAAGACAAAAGGTTAAAAAACAATAGCTCGGGCATTAGTCAGACCCTTGTCTCCTTTGATGGCGCGCCTCGACGATGGCAATATGTTTCGCAAAATACCAGCGATCTGTCTTCTTGCTGACAGTTTGGACGTTAATGTTTAGAAAATGTTTAGAATAACACGACTCCTAAGTGTACACTATCATTAGGTTGTTTTACAAAGATTAGTACTTAAAAGGGAACGAGGGCTGTCCTGAAAGTTTCAGGAGTTTAATAGTTATTTTTGACACATTTACCTTTTTACCTTTATAATCTCTAAAGTTTCATTATCTACACACTGGCCACATAGAAAAAAAGTCGTTGAGTCGCTGTTGAAAATGGAATTATCTCGTTATTTAAGGGCTGTGATTTATCACGACTTTAAAAGTGGATTAACACCAAAACTATGTTGAGACCGGATGATTGCTGCTTTTAGTAATGACGACAATATACATGAGATTCAGAATTTCAACGTGGCCTTGTATCCAACACACGCAAGAAATCATCAGTCATCACCATACAGCCCCGAGTTAAGCCTCAATCACTTTTTCACGTTTCTTCAAATTCGAGGATAATTTGCGTGGTCCGCGGTTTCAGACGCTTGAAAAAGCAGTTGAGGCCTTTAAAATTACCATTTTTTCTATCCCCATTTCAGCATTTAAATTGAATTAGTGCTCGACTGGTGTTATTCAAAGAGGTGCACAAAATATAAAGGCGGATACTATTAAACTTTAGGTGCAGTTTTGTCTGCCAGCTTTATTTGTCCAAATATTCAAAAGTTAGGTTATTATTATTATTATTATTATTATTATTATTATTATTATTATTTATTCATGAACAATACAGGATTGTGTTTGAAATATACAATTATATGAGGTGCTTAAAATACTACGATACCTCAATAGGTATAATATTGTAACTTATATTATATGTAATCACTTACAACATATTTGACTCAACAAAATTTACAATATAGATAATATATATAAATAACACTGGAAAGGTTTACAATTTACAGTTGTGGTCATATAATTAAGAACGATTTGAAGTTCCAGAATTCATTTATTTAAATCATGTCATGTGTAGTTATGTGTTCCTTCTTAGAAGTAACTAGTTATGTTATGAAATAGCCACATGAATAGAGCAAACGGGATTAGGAATATAGAATAAAATTTCTAACTATTTCTTTTACAATTTCTTTTTATTCTCTATAGTAACAAATGCAAATAGTAATGAAGCTGGACAAATAATTAAGAACGATTTATTAAATTGCTCGAGAGTTGTTTTATATGAAACTTAGAATAAACAAATCACATTAATGTGAAGTGCGTAAAGGAAAAAAGCTATTTAATACATTTTAAACAAAAATTAATAGTTAGTAGCATGTCCACGGCTTTTAATTACTGCTTTACACCGGCGAGGCATTGACTCTATCAATTTTTGACATTTCGCAAGAGAGATAGACTTCCATTCTTCTAAGAAAACGTCATACAGCTCTCTTAAATTGCCACACTGTCGATTTGAAACCTTTTTCTTGACTTCGCACCAAAGATGCTCTATTGGGTTTAGATCTGGGCTGTTAGCTGGCCAATCTAAGACAGAAACTGATTGCGATGTGAGAAATTCCTTAACGGTGCGTGCAGTATGCTTTGGATCATTGTCGTGCTGGAATGTCCAAATAACCGGAAGCACGTCTTCAGCATAAGGTAACATTGTTTCTTCCAGTATATTTTTGTATTGGAATTGATCCATGTTTCCTTCTATCAACTTAACAGGTCCAACACCATGTCCAGAAAAACACCCCCAAATTTTCACATTTCCCCCACCATGCTTTAATGTCACTTTTGTGTACTTAGGGTCGAATGCTTTATTCGGAGGGCGTCGTACATATCGTTTTCCATCAGAACATACCCTGTTTATTTTTGTCTCGTCAGAAAAAAGAACATTTTTCCACTGTCTAACTGTCCAGTTTTCATACTTTCTTGCAAATGCAAGCCTGGCTTGCCTATGACACTGTTTCAACATGGGCACCTTCCTTGCTATCCTTCCGTGCAACTTTTCTTCTACCAAACGCCTTCGAATAGTGCGTGCCGAGATTGCTGAAGGGTTGTTTTCACCAAAATATTCTTTTCTCAGCTCATTGGATCCTTTAAAAGGATTTTGTTTTGCCAAACGAATGATATTTCGATCATCTCGACGACATGACTTTCTCCGTTTAGGTAAACGCGGAACATTTGAAGTAGTTTGATACGTGGCAAAGTGCTTCACAGCGTGGAAAACCATCGTTTTTGAGCATTGCAGATGGTCGGCTATCTTTTTATACGACCAATTCTTCTCGCGAAGTTTTATTATTACTTGCCTTGTAGATTTATCACAACTTTTATTTTTCCCCATTGTTTTCATATAAAGCAATCACCTTATAGACTCTTACAGCACTAAATGGCGCCAAAATCATAAGAATAGTGACTTACAACCACAGAACTACAGAGTGTTCTCTATTTAAATTTGATTAAAAAAATAAACTATTCAGCGTTCTTAATTATGTGACCAGCCAGTAAGTAGTAATACTAGGTTCAGATCTAATGTATAAAGTTTATCTATTTATTTTTTTGCCAATCATGTGTATCAACGAACGTACCGGTAGTATGGAAAAGTTTTGCGATACCGAGAGAAATACAAAAAAATACATGCAATTAGTTATACTTGTTAGTTGGAAAAAATCTTCCCTATAAATAAGCGTTCTTAATTATATGACCACCACGTATACTAATGACACTGTTCAAAAATTTCATCAATACTATAAAAACAACCTCTTAACAGGAAGGCTTTTATTTTATTTTTAAATAATGCAAGGTTCGTGATCATTTTTAGCTGAGTAGGCAATTTATTAAATATTTTGACAGCCTGATATCTGGCACAATGCTTTGCTACTTTAAGTCTAGGGCAAAAACTACTTTTAAGGTTTTTAGAACGAGAAAGCAACCTAGACTCTTAGGTATTATATGCATTTTTTACGATCCATTTTTTAGCCTGTGTTTGTGTCCCTTTAGAATGTTTAAAGATATATTAATCCATCTTTGCTAGGGCCTCAGAATAGGCCGCCGGAATCACTCCGTTTATAGCACTGCAGTGCTCAGGCTAAGTTAAACAATCGAACCACACGGCAAACATTTTTCACGTGAAACCCGAATTCCGTTTTCTATCCGAACATTTGTAACGGTTGTGCTTTGTTGCTATACGTGGATAGGTTAAGTTAGTTCTATAAGAAAAAATAAAGTCTTAAATCGAAAAACTACGTTTGTAATTATGAAAGAAATTTTGATCTATTTGTAATAATTATGTAGTGCCCGTTCTTTACATAGATGGTCGATACATTACGTACGTCATTAGGTACAAAATTAAATTAGGCAATGCTATTATCGTTTCAATCAATCAATCTTATTTTAAGTCTACGAGCTCCTTTGTCTCCTTATGTGATTTTAACGTTAGCAATAAAAATACTGCTTTCAATTGTTAAGTTGAAATGGCTCTCCTTTCTGTTTGTAAAGAAAGTTCAGAGTTACAATCAATACTTACATTGTCAGCCATTGCTTTAGGCGATTTATAAATAACATTGATTAACAATATCATACTTTGCTCGTTAATATTTAAGGTTATAATGAACTTACAGTCATATTGAACTTACAGTCAACCAATTTAATTCCTAGAGCTGAATCCACATTTGTATCATTTTGCCGATCACGTTCACGCGTATCGTATCGTGCTCGCGTATCCTAAGTATGGACGCTCACGTCGGGCACACAGTATCACTAAAATCGTCGCGTGAGAAAATGCGTACATACTAACCGTAGCATAGCAGCGTATCGTATCATAACGCCGTATCATTAAGTGTGGACGCTAACCGTATCCCCTTTGATGATCGGGGAAAAATCGCCTCGAGAGCGATCACGGCGTATCGCGTATCAAATCATAACTTCGTATCGTGATACAGTATCAAAACACGTCGATACTTACCGATCTTGATACGCGTATCCGGTCGCGAGTGTGCGGGGTATATTATAAACACGTATCAACATCGATCCCGAGCGATCAGATACGGCGCGCCGCATGATCGCGCTGTTTTTGCGTCTACACTAGCGATCTTGATACGCGTCGGTGCAACGCGACGGAGATACGATACGACGAAATGATACAAATGTGGACCCAGCTTAGGCCACTATGGTCTATTTCAAAGTGACGGTTGTAAACCAAACGTAAGAGACTTCTTATGATTTGGTTGACGACGTCAGGTTGACAAAGTCCATAGTGGATTAGGAAACAAGTTGGTTGACTGTACAACTGTGTAATTTTTTAATAAACATTAAACTCTTTGTTAGGTACAGTCAACGACTTTAATTGTTATGCCACTATGGAACCCTGTCGCATAACGTTAATCATTAATTATGGCGTAATTTCTTTCATGTGGTTTAACGCTGCCATTATGACAGGGTTCCATAGTGGCATAACAATGAATGTCTTTGACTGTACCAATTTTATTATATTTACAGGTTTGTCCTTGGAATATAATTTTACATGGATAATGCAAAATTATGTTGGAAATTGCGTTGGGTTAAGTTTATTATAAAGCTAGGTTGATCTCGAAAAGCCTGGATTATTTAAAGGCGTATAATGGACGCTTAAAGGATTACGTTTCCAGAGCAGAGTCAAACGAGTAATTGGTGATTATAGATTAACTGCCGCACTCAGAGACGTCAATTTAATTTAATGCTTGTTTAAAGTTGCTGCTGTTACTTTCTTTGCTACAGCAATAGAATAAGACAACACGTCACTTAACAAGCATTAAATTTAATTGACGTCTCTGAGTGCGGCAGTTAACCTGTTTGTTATTATTGTTCGCAAAATATTTCATAATTGCTTAATTTGGTTTGCAGATATACTTAATTTTTTTAAATATTTTGTTAACTAAAGTGTACACGGAAAGAACATGTCTAGTAGCCTAAGTATCTTTTTCAGGGGTGTCCCTCAGAATCACTAACAATGTTTGTCCTAATACATCGTTTGTCCGAATTTTCATTTGCCCGAAACGAAGTTTTCAAACAGCGAAAATGGCTTTAGGATAAACGAAAATTCGGACAAAAAATGAGGATTATATGTCGGATTCCATAGGGGAACCCTTTTTCAGATATCGGCAATTGAATGTTGGAACGAAAGTTTAGGACCCATTTCAATAAAAAATGTGCTTGTTCATCATCATTAGAGAAGCCAAGTCATTTGTAACTTATAGGAAACTCAACCATATTGTTGTAGAATGTCAGATTTACTTTGGACTTAAGGTTAAATAAAAAATTAGAAAATATTAAATAAAAAATTATGTATGTACTAATCATAGCTTTTAAGTGTGTGTATACTAAAAATAATATGAGTCCTGTTACTCGAAATAAATGATTTATTATTATTATTATTATTATTATTATTATTAAGGTGGGTCACAAATTTAAGTTTTTGATTGCACCTACCAATTTATATTTATCAAGACTTACAGGTATCTGTAACTAGGTGGTATGTAGATCATGGCGTAGGTACCCTATATTTCGAGATTAAAACATCATTTATTAAAAGTGACTTAGCATATTACGTTCTTTCAGTGTACTCTTCAACTGATTCATTCTATTTAATCCTATAATCTATTTCGTTACTTAAACCCTTTGCTAAATCTGTTTAATTATTCTAATCGTGATTTACAAATTCCAACAGTAATAATTAATAATTTTAAAGGAAAACTAATTAGTTTGCTGAAACCTTTGAGGGCATTAGTCAGTCGCTTTCTGAATACTAAACTGGACTTAAATAATTGATGGCTGGGCTGTGCCTGAATTTAGTCTGGATATATCGTGACCTTTCATATAACATTTAGTGACCTGTCCATGACTCTGTCAGTTTAGAAGTTATATCGTTATTCTCTCAGGAACTATTCGATTTTCCCTGGGTAAAAAGTACCCAAATTATTTCTTTTGCGGGTTGAAGGATTGAAGCTTAACTTTAGGACTAAGGCATTTCCATTAAATAATTAACAAGGCACAATCATACACAAATTGGGATTGTTCATATTTTTACAATTATTCTTATTCGAAAACCATTTCGAGGAATGAGGTTTTAAAGCCGTTCTGCATTATTAAGTTTTTGAAATATTTATCTATTTCGGATATTTCGACAAAAGTATATTTAACCTTTGTTTGACTTTCGTTTTTGGCTTGAAGCCCTCCTAGGCGTATCTTACGGGTTAGGCGAAAACCGCTTGAAATTGTATGTTTTAATACATTATTACAATCACTTTTTAACATTAGATATCATTTAATTGTTGTAATATATTAGAAAATGCCAGCCCAAAATAAAAATAATCATGTCATCCATAAAATGTCTGTTAAATAAATAAAGATATTCAAACAAAACTATTGGGTCAAATACACAATTAATGAACTTGGTCTCTTATAAAAAAACAAAAAAACCGCCTTCAAAAAGAAAAAAATAACTTCATTTAAAATGGTAGGTAAGGTCAGTCCAACTGAAGTCTGCTTTTGGTTAAAATATTGTTGGACGCCGACTTCAGTTGGACTGACCTATTACCTACCATTTTAAATGAAGTTATTTTTTGCTTTTTGAAGGCGGTTTTTTTGTTTTTTTAAACTTTTATTTTATTTTATACTTTTTAGTGATCATAATTATGCTGTTATGTAGTCCCACTTTAATTAATAAGAATTAATAAGAAACTATAGAACATTGAAATTCAATCTCGCCGCAAGCAACGCCGGGGGAAAGTCATAGTCATATACTTAAACATACATATGCTTCGTCATAGTCGCTCAACTATCTTAATCGAAATATCTTGTCGCCACCCTTGAAATATATACCGTTTAGGAGTTCCGGTGGCCATCTGTGGTTTTCATCATCTGTTCCACTTTACCAAATAGTGTTTTCCAAGAGCAAATACACGAGTTACAATGAAAAATACCAAAATCGCTATAGGTGTGCCTATAAATTTTGAAGAGTTCCGTCGATTCCTCATAGACTCCATCATCAAATCTTCATTTTGATAAGAATGGGACCAAATGGGAAGCACCAGGTTTCAAACAAAAAAGAATCTTCAAAATCGGTTCAACCAGGCGAAAGTTCTGAGGTAACAAACATTAAAAAAAAAACATACAGTTGAATTGAGAACCTCCTCCTTTTTTGAAGTCGGTTAAAAATTACCCATTCTTTCGAATTAGAATGTAAAAACAGTGAGTTATTTTTTTTGGTCTATCCCAATTAATCTAGTCGCATGGTCAGAGAAAAAATACTTATTTATTATTAATTAATTTATTTAATCTTTATATCTACCCTTACCGGGATTTGAACCCAGGAACGCTAGCTTCATAGGCAGGGTCACTACCAACTAGACCAGCGCGTAGTATGGTTGCGTTTATCTTGTGTCAAAATGTGGATAAAGCATCCGTCACTCTCGTACTTACATACGTGTTAGAAAGTGACGGATGTTTAATCCACATTTTGTCACGGGATAAACGCAGCCATATTAGACGACAAGACCTGTCTTATTTGTCTTCCCTATGATTTAACCAAAGAGAGTCAAACTATGTTAATGAATCATAGACAATAAAGCTTAGACAATTACTGTTTTAATTAAAACAAATAGTAATCATTCCGACTAGCAAATACTTTCACCATTCTCGACGAAAATACAATATAACGAAATACCCTAGAAGAATTCGGAGTTTCATTGTTTAACTAATGAAGACATTAATTAGTTTTTCTTTATTATCTGAACAATAAATGCCTGTGACCTTTCTCAACATGAGGTTATTAGGAATTCCTTTGTTTAGCTTTTCTTTCTTGTAGAACTTTTATCTTGTTGAAGTGTTTTTTCGCAAACTACTTCAATGCTTATTGTGTTACGACTAAGGTTTAGTTTCTGTGTGTTGTTGGATTAAGTTTGTAATTATTTTGAGTATCCATAGTTTCCTTTTTTTTGTCATAACGTCATTGAAGACATAATTATTGATAGTTATAATTTTTATATCGCTGCAAACATAAGGCTAGGTTAGGTTAAATTCGATCTACAAAAATCCTGAAAAGTGACAGTTTAAAAAAATACGTGATGACTTGCGTTTCTTTACAGTACACGTAAAAAATTAAATTCCTTTCAAACTAATGATGAGACCTTGTGCAAGCTACTAAATACAACAAATAAATTAAATTTCATTGATAGTTTTATCCGTTTCAAAGAATTTATTGATCGACAGATGAGCAGACAGACGTACACAAAGTCATCTAACTCTTATTAAGATTATTAAATATTAAATTGTATTAAATTGTTCTGAATTAAGCAAAAACCCCAAGAAATTGACGGACAGACTACTTGACAAAGTAAAATCCCGACTACTACGTAGTTAAGTGTAAAATACCTAATGGTGCATAGCCCTAAACATGTAAAAATGGTGTCATAGCGGAGAACGAATTTTATACATACGAATGTAATATCTTTATTAATTATATTCAGTTACTAGTGGCCCGCCAGCGGCTTCACCCCGCAGCAAATTTCTGACATTGCCGGTGGATTTTATAAATTTTTCTCTCCGTAAAAACCATCCTGGTACTTCAAGGAATATTCTAAAAAAAGAATTAGCGAAATCGGTTCAGCTGCTCTCGAGATTTGCGCTTAGAAACACATTCAGCGATTCATTTTTATATTATAGATATCCTTTGTATTTACAGAGAACATAAAGACGGACAAACATCGCAGTCTCAAAGGGCTTCCAAATAAAATTCAAGTACACAATTCTAAACAAGTCCTCTAGCAATCTCTGGGTATCCGAAAGGCAATTGGAAAAAGGCGAAATTGTTATCAATACACACTGTAGCAGTCCCAATACTACCATCCAAAAGAAAAAGACAGTATACTTGTATTTAAGTCCATAAACACATACGACCTTTTTCCTTTGAATGGCTTGGACCTTACAGTGTTAACGCGGTCTTTAAGCGTCGCACAATACCCTTACCATGAGTTACAATTACCGTACTCGCTAGCGAGTCGAATGCTCTGTCCCTTGCACTCTATAAGAATACTGGGAGGTCTGCGAGGGACAGAGCATTCAACTCGCTAGTGAGTACGTCATGGTAAGGGCACAGTTGTTCGTTCGCCATAACAAGGGTGTTCTGCAATAACGAACGGCACGGAACTTGAGCGGAAAATTGGGCGTAATGACGTCACACTGAGCAAGCCGTAGCATCTATCGAATCAAGAACAAATAAGTTATGCCAATCATTTCGTTTGACATTACCTATTCTTGCTTACTTAATCTCTTAAATTCTGCCCTTCTTAACAAAAAAGACGCATGCGCAAATATAGTCGAAGAAAATTTAACCTCTCTCTCTCTCTAATACATACGCGGCTTTATGCGTATGAGTCATACGCCCTTTTTTCTAAAAGGGCAGAATTCTCCTCTTCATATTTGATAACGAATTAGTTCGGTTTAAGTGGTTTCGTATGAGCGTTTTCATAATATTTTAATTTAAGCTTGCTAGACTTTGATTGCAGAAGTCTTCGATTCTGAGTCTCTGATGCCGCGCTCCGTAACTGAAACTGACATGAATTTAAAGAAGCGTGGTTTTAATAAAGAAAAACACCCCTTACCTAACTTAGCGGGTGTACTTTTTTTTGCTTTCTCCACCGTGTGAACACTCGCTTCGCCTTAAAAAAACATTACTCAAAAGCAGTGTTAAACTTTGGAACTTTATTCGACTAACCCAAACCCGGGGAAATATGAACGAACGTATGTCAGCAGTGCGCTCATGCATTTTGCACGAGTCGTCCCGGGATTTGTAGCGGAGTTATAACGAGATCGGAAAATGTGCTTTTGTTCGCGATTTATACGTAGGCAGGCGCATAAATATGGGTAGATTTATGAATCATATTATGAGGCTTGGCTGGGGTTGTTTTCTTGCTATATTGTAACCAGTACTTTTTAAAATATTTAAAACTTGCTTTAGCTCTTGATTTGGAGAATTGAGAATTGCAAATGCCTTTTAGACTGTCTACTTGGAAAGCCATAATTTCTTTGACATGTGTTTGTATTGTCAACGTTCTTATTTACTCGACAGTTATGGCGGCCTAAAAACAATACGCTAACATGTCTAAAGCCATATGGTTTTACCGAGCTGAATAGATTCCCAGGTGATCGTTTGCCTTTTCCATACCACAAAATACAAAATACAAAATATAGGGACAAAAGGTACGGTCGTGGATTTTAATTGATGAACCATTATAGAACGTTATCGCATAAAGTCAACGATTAATTCCTATGTAAAGTCTATCTTGTCACTTGACGCTGTCATTATGACAAGGTTTTATGGTAGATCACCATTTAAAGTCCTAGATGGTACAGAACATATTGGGGCTAGGGGTGTTGATTTAATTTTCTTTTTTAGTTTCGTACAAGTTGACAAACGACTCGAACTTGTTGCTGATCACAAGGAGTTTCCAGAATACAGGATGTTTAATTTAAATATACTTTGACACGGCTTTTATCGGTCATAACAAATGTATGAACAGCAAAAAAGCGTCATCATTTCGATATTTACTGAATAAATATTTTGATTTTGCTAATTTTCTTCATAAAACAGAAGTTTGTACCGAAATGAAATCACAGCGTAACTATTTTTTTATTTACACATTATTAATTTGTGAGATCCGAAATCGAAGTTTTATTTAGCCGCTGGGCTTTAGCTTTAGCTTTAAAGTGAGCTTAATATGTGTATCGACTTGTATCTACTACAACAGTTGTCTCCAAAGTTATTTCAATTTTTGATGACACCGAGACCGTCTTCGATTTAAAATAAATTATGATAAATTGGGTCACCATACATTTCTAGGAAGGTTAAAAGTATGTCGTACCGTAAAATGTGCCTACTTTGCTCCCCCACGGGTAATTATGCTCCATGGTTATATTGAGGTAATCTGTATTGTAAATCATTCTATTACTTTCATTCACTGCGTAGCTGGATGTAGTCGATTCTTTTTAGAAAATTTGTCATCAACCTTAACTTATAAGTAACAAACGAAATAGTTACTATGGAGCTTAGTTACCGATGGGGGAGCAAAGTAGGCACATTTTACGGTATGACTCATCAAAAAACTCATCTTTATTGCGTTACAAAATAACCCGTGTCATTAAAATATCCATCGATATAGGGTGTGTTTTATTTATTAGACGCGCGCTCGATATCAATAATTTCATGTTCTAAAACAAGAACACCTTTTCATTAATAATTCATATGTATTCGAATTGTGTATGCATTGATTTAAGCATAATGTATAGCATGTTTCATGTATTGGTGATCAAATTTTAGATTGATAATCTCAGCGTTATTTCTCATTCATTTATACAATAAGTATTATGTGATTTTTTAAAGGCAAGATTTTCTTTACAGTATCCGTACTCTTGGGCAAAAGTTAGCAATAACAAATATACATCATGCCTAATTAAATAAACACGTTTTGTGTCTTTGCATTTACCTTAGGTTGTAAATCCTAAAATCACGTTCCCCTTTGATCATGAGAAAGTTAAATTTTCAATTTCATCTGTAAACAGGGTGATTTTTCCAAAAATACCTTTTATCTCTTAATAAGACCGTTTCATTGAAAAACAATTTCCTTTTCAATAGAACTTTCTCGAACATGGTAATGATTCTTCGAACTTCTGTAATAGCTTGAGATGGATTGGGGTTTGGTTTTTGTTTTCCGGTAGAATAAATAATGAGGTTAATCTCTTATTAAGTTACCAAAGTACGAATAATGGGATTTGCCAACTTTGTCGGCGTAAATGTTGTTTGAAATAATGTCAATTGGCGTTGATTTAAAAAACGTTTGTTCTTTTCTCAATTTTTCTAACCAACTGAGTGATTTTAACATGTCTTTTTTTTTATCGAACTTTGCCAAGTTGGCAAGGCATTCTGCAGTCTTGAGGTTGTCATCTAATGTCTTAGGGCTTAAAAGTCCACTTGCCATCAGGTTTGCTAGGCTTCCTTCCCTATTCCCTAAAAATAAGCGATTGACCAACAGATAAATCTCCGTACATTTGGGAAACCGCCATATTTTCTAAAAAGGCTTTCGTTGCGAGATTACCAGTGAGCCTAAATAGATCCGTCAGTGCATGTAAACCACGCAATTATGCATATTTCTAACCCTAGTCTAACCAAATCAAATGCATAAACGTTGTATAGACGGAATATCAATCCTACCCCTTTTACAAAAATCTCTAGAGTTTAATTTCTCCCATATCGTTCGACCGGCAAGGGTCCAGTTTACAAAGGACGGGTAATTTAATACACAAACCCTTCGCAACGAGCAGAGCATATAAAGAAGAAAAAAGTATAAAGAGAAAACGTTTGCGCCGCGAGTAAAACCGTTGGTGGAGTTATTCTGAGAAATTTCCTAAATTCAAGATGGAATAAAACAACATGCTGTATATCGTAGTACTATAATGCGTCAATTACGACTGTTGCATTATGAGTCTTGACTTCTTGAAGAAGACTGATGATAGTTCAGGAAATAAGCAAAAGTATACTGCAGAGCAATGTATTACAAAAAAAAAAACTTGGTCTGTTTGCTCATCTTGCGAATCTTGTGATGAGGTGTAAAACATTTTTCTCTAGCTACAACTTAATACCAAACATTAATTTAATTTAGTTTCTTTTTTTTCTGCCGTCCAAAAGAACAAAGTAGTATACAGATAAAACTTTTTCACCTCAGTACCTGAAAAAGGTAGTTGGCAAAATTCAATTTTGATGCGAACGAAAGAAGTAAGCAAATTAGATTTTGGTGCGAGCGTGAGACAAAGTAACTTTTTAATATAATACAAAAATGCCGAGAACAGTGCGAGTCGATATAAATGGGTGGGTAGCACGGTGGGTAGGTACGTTTAATTTTTACCAAAATTTTTTTTTTTTTACCTTTAGGTATTATGTTCTCGCTGCTGAGGTGAAAAGTTGTATGTGCTACTACACGACTGCGTATTTTTCGAATACGGACATTTTCCCCGATATAGGTAAATGCCAGAGTTTTTCACTTTACCCGCTTTGCGAACCGTAAATTATTTCGGCGTTTCGTTCAAGTTTTCTTATTTCATTTGGAACTTTACTTCAAATATTTTATATAAAACGCTTTCTAGTTGTATTACGAGAACACTCTGTAGATGCATTTACAGGTTGCTCTTAAATGTGTACTAAAATAACTGGTTTCAACTGAAATTTCGGATTTACGGCAAAATCGTGTGGAGTCGTAACGTTTTATGTTTTTCACGATAATAATTTATCCTTTTACGACCCTAGATAGGAGCACAAACGATAAAATAGTGTTTCTGCTTAACAATATCATAAATAATTGGTCGAATATATACCTGCATCTAAGGCATGAATAAAAAACCTAAAAAAATATTTATTCGTATTTTATACACTTTCGCAGAAAGTCGACGGGGTATTTCTGGGTGGTTTGGCCCTCCGGTCCAGGTGACTTCCTCATATTTAGGATACTAAGGGGTACCTTGGGTCCGGAATTGAAATTTTTCATGAGTATAAAAACTGCAAAAGTGTATAAAATGCAAACAAACCAAAAAAAATGCTTATTGTAACATTGCCAATTACTTGCTTAAAATAACATTGCATGCATGCATACTTCATACGTGTTGACGTGTGAATTACACCATATATAGAAAACGATCGTGACAAGAAGTAATTGTTAAAAATTCCAAGATTCATTAAAATATAAAAACCTACACAAAGAAGAATTGAAATGTGAAATATGATTTGTGTATTGAAATATTCTCTCGTTACGAAGAGCACTCCGGCATGAATAGCATGCTGGTTAAAAAGTTTTTTTTTACGGATCAATTTTCCATTGTAAAATAATTATGATATTGTTTGTGTATGTTTTAATGGCGTTGTTTTTTTATCTAACCGGTTTTTTTTTAGCCCTTACTAGTGTCCCACAGTTGGGCAAAGGCCTCTCCTCTTTTCCTCCATTCCTCCCTATTAATTGGATTCTTTCACCACTCGCTTCGAAAGGTATTCAAGGTATAGAAATATCGTTATTAGGGTAACGTCACCAAAATTGGACACTTAAAGTGAAACCAATCATGGACACTTGACTCCTAATCCAAAGATCGTAAGGTTATAAATTGATTGTCTCAAAAAAAAAACATATTCTTCTGTAACATAAGAATCAAGTGTCCATTTTTGGTCCTTGCTCATTACTGGTTCCATCACCTTACTCAAATATTATATCATGGTCGTGTTTATCGATGTGGATAAAACGTCTGTCACTCTCTGACGAGTATGTAAGTGCGAGAGGAACGAATGCTTTATCCACCGCGATAAAGGTGACCATAATATGGGCCCTGACTGTCATATCTGTCTGTCAAAGTCAGCTATGTAAAAACTTATGTAAAACAAAGAAAACCGCTCTGTTACTCCATTTACACACTTTACTTTACAAAATACCTTTACCTTTACCTTTTCATATACATATAAGCTTAAAATAATAAATAGGTAATAAATAAGGTAATCTAAGTTGGTTTCAAGTGAGATTACGGTTAAGTACTTGCCAATTCTGCATTAAGAAAATACAATATATTTGTGCCACTACAATTCACACACCCTGTAAACTCTATCATCTCTCTGAATACAATTGTATCAAGTCGTATATCAAATCTATTTCAAATAAAATACCCACAAAATCGATTTCTCTGAGCCTAAAGTCGCATTGAATAGATTTATTCAATAGTTATGAGTACGAAAGTTAAGCCTAGTGGTTTTGTTGAATGTGAAAACCATTATTTCTTGGTGGTTATCGTCATAGCACCTACTAGAAGTGTGCGCCCAAAATACGTTGGTTTTTATGCCTAAGACCAGTATTATTGGTCTCCACACAGAGATAGTTATTACAGACCTAAGGGTCATGATATAATGGCTATTGTAAAGTTACTTATAGCACAGAATAATACTTGAATCATGGAATCTAAGCCTCGATATTTTTATATTGGAAAGCGATATAACGCTAACCTTATTTTAGTATCATTCTTGGAGGCTTATTCTTACTCTTTATTTTTTATTTTATACTGCCAAATATTTTCGTATTGAACCTAAAACGTCCTGGGAATCCTGGGATTGAAATATATAATATTAAATGAGAAGTACATTTCATTAAGACATTTATTATTCGTATTTTAAGCGATAAAAAAGGTTATTTATTCGATTGGACTGAGTTAACAAAACGGGCAGTTACTGCGGCAAGATATGCGATATAATTACGAAAAATGCAATAGAAGAAAGAAAGTAAAGAATCGTATTATTTTATAACATCGTTTTCATACTGTATATGTCCGATCGTAAGTTCGGTTGCGACAGCCTCACAGGGTGACAGATGTTGGGGGAGGAAAAGTCATCTGCCTGTATATGGTATACAATTGGTAAACAAAAATACTATTAATATTTTCTACAGTGTTATTTAAGGAATATTAAATTTTAAGATACCAATTTTGTTAATTTTGCATTTGATTAGTAGTTTTTTAAGTGACTATTTGTTTTTAATGTATTATATGGATGACTTATTAATTTGATTTTTACTTACTAGAGCTTCGCTTCGGTTTAAACAATATAAAATGTACACCAATTACCCCCAAACTAACAATCATACAATTTTGTCTCTTCATAATATAATATTAGTAGATAAAGATAAATTAAGCTTCATAATATTTAAAGATATATAACTAGTCAAAATAACTATCCAGAAACACTAGTCAAGATGCATGTCGCTAACGTAAACGATTTTCGAAAACTGTCAATACGAATGAAATTGACTTAAGCGCTCGACCCCACCGTCTGACAGCTTACGTCAATCTTACACATTATCGATATAGATAACTTTCGTAGAATGCATCTGGGTCATTATTTGGGCGTTTGTTCCGAATCACTTCCGTGGTCACATTTCTGGAGAAGTGGCTGCAGATTTCGATTTCGTGTTTGGCTAGGTTTCTAAGTTTACCGGACATCTAACAAATATCCAAAAACGGTATCAAACTATACGCCCAATTCTTTAAAACTACGTCCACAAAAGTGAGGCGGTTGAAACGCTCGAATAATGACCCATCTCGTCAAGAACTGATGGTCGATGTTATGGTTCCGTTTTAAGGAACCCTAAAAGCTCAAGCATAAATGTAATCACTGCAAAATCTCTTAAAATATATTCCCCGAAAAATTCCGCTACAACGATAACTGTATTAATTATACAATTTCCTTTGAAAACGAGTGCAGTAATTAAATGATAATTAACCGCACGAGCATCATGGAGGCTCTTAATTTGTTCCCGGGGGAAGTTCCCTTTCGGTACATTCCCGGAATTCCCGGAATTCCCGGAATTCCCGGAATTCCCGGAATTGCGATTGTAACGAGGCTTTGTATTCCCTATCTCGAGGGAACATCAAATAATAATGTTTGTTTGGCGTAAAAAGTCAGAAGTCAAAGTGGGAAAATGTATTTTTCTAAGCTCTCCAGCGGACCTGTATGGTTGCGTTTATCGCGTGACAAAATGTGGACAAAGCATCCGTCACTCTCATACTTATAGACGTGTCAAAAAGTGACGGATGTGACATACATACATACATTAAATCACGCCTGTTTCCATATACTTAAATACACAGAAAACATGCATGACTCAGGAACAAATATTCGCACTCATCACACAAATATCTGCCCTTACCGGGATTTGAACCCAGGACCGCTAGCTTCGTAGGCAGGCTTACTACCAACTAGCCAGTGCGTGGTCACTATATATATTTGCTAAAGTTCAAGTTTTATTAGACTTACTTTTAATGCTCGTTTAAAACTATAACGGTATAAGTCAGCAAATTTAATAACGTATATATGATATACCACGGCAATATTGCCGCGTGCAGAACCCCGTGGCTTCGGTTAAGCCTGAGAATGAGTAATATGGTCTACGAGGTTACAATATTATAGTCGCGACATATTCGCCAGATTTGTCACATATTTCATTCTAGTTTTTAGGTTTTTTTTTATTAATTACTTTACTACAAGCTTGGTTTGTACGTTTAGTTTCTTGCATGATAATTTTGAATTAGTTTGCGTTATTAGAATGAGCTAAAATTTGGACACACAGGTGCGTAAACCTAGGATATTACTAAGCTAGTCTGATGAGGATGACAAGAGCTCTGCCATACTTAAAGTAGAAACGCTGTTTTTGTTTTCTTTTCTGTCACTTAAAATGTATGGGTTGACAGTTGAACACGTCGTTTATCGTAAAGCACGAGAATGTCATCCACATACATTTTGAGTGATAGAAAAGGAAAACGTAAGTATCGTTTGCATCTTCAAAGATTGGTTGAAGATCTAATTTATGGTTTGCTCGGAAGGAAAAACACAATAATTGAAAATAAGACTTATGGTAAAAACTATATTCGCATTAATGTAAAAATTACATCCTGTAGTTACCTATATGACTGAAAAGTCTTGCGTCAACTTACAAAACACCCTGTATTCAACAACACGTACGTTGAAGTACAAGCAAGCTTTCCACGAACATGTTGAAAAAGCTTAGTGCCTGAGTGGATTAGTCAACTTTCGGTAAAGTTTTTCATTTACGTTAAAAGCTTTTGTTAGTAAGTACGGAGGTAGCTGTCGGGAGTTTAAAACAAGAATTAATCTGATATACACATTTTGTTCACGAGTAGTGACAAAGTGTGATTGAATAAGTCACAGATGGGCATTTCAACCGCAATCAGTCCCTAGTATTAGTATATTAAAAAAACCTGCCACAATATGGTTAAAATTCGATCAATTGTGACAAGAAATACGGTTACAGTATAGGTACATCTTATGCCAGGTCTACACACTCGCGCGAGTCGACGCGAGGTCGAGATACATTGATGTTATTATAAAAGTTTTACAGTCCGTCTCGTATTTAAAGGCGGCAGTGTATCTCGGCCTCGCGTGGACTCACGCAATATTGTAGACCTGGCATTAGTATGAAAGTCTGCTGCTTGGTGTAGGTCATTATTTCAATATTTATGACTAGGGACTGACGACGGTTGAAACGCCCGTGGAATCACCCAGATATAATTTATTAATTTAAATTTTTACATACAAACATACATAAACTCACGCCTTCGTTCCCAGAGTGGGGTAGGCAGAGCTACAGAATAACCTACAACTCTAAATTCTTGTTGACAATTTCGCAACCACATTTTGCACAATCGGCCAAGATGTTTACCAGCGAATTAGTGACAGGTTGCAAGCCCATCGCCTAACAGTACTACAAGCCTTTATTCCCTTAGTCGCCTCTTATAACATCCACGGGAAGACACGGAGTGGCACTATTCTAATCCAGCAACCACTCGGGGTTTTAAATTTTACAGTTTGTATATATATATAGGTAGGTAATTTTCACGGCATGGTCAACTTAAACATTAAACCGATATGATAACTCAATTTATTCTACTGCTTTACCAATTTAGAAGCTTATTCTCTTTTACAATTCTGTTACTACTTAGATGCAACTCGACCAAGGTTACGACACACACGAACATGTCATTTGTACACTCTGATAAGTCAATCAGTGTAAGGCCATAGCGCAATGTAGCCTAACTTTATCGAAAACTTGCAAGCGAGTTTTATAAAAGAATAACCCTATATACAGGATGTGTAAAACTATGCGTTAATGAAATGTCCCATTTTGTTTGCAATTTTCCTTTTTGTTGACGAAATTATTTTGGTAACGAAAAAGGAAGTATCCATATATTTTATGAGTACATCTTTGTTACTTGTTGATGAGTTAATCAAAAAATTCGATTAACCTTCGTAAGAACAATTACTGTGCCGCAACGGAGACAAAAGGGACAAAAGAGAGCCTGTCGCCTGTCACCTGTCTTCCTCCAGACGCTTTTCCCAATTTTCTTATTGTTACTGCTTTTATTCCTAATTATTTTTATAATTCCGCAGTTATGTTTCCAAGATGGATCTATCTCATGTCTAAAAACTGTTTCATTAAATAGGCTACTTGTTTCAATGTTACTGTCAGGAATGTTACTTTTTCACGTGAAATGAGAGCAGTGGGATATTTTTTTGTTTGGAGCTATTTCACTTGAGTTCTGATAACTAACAAAGGCTGAATATGGAAAAAGATACACAAAATAAGTCACCAGTACAATTTTGTTACCTGACACGAAATTTAAAAACCAACTATGCTAAAAAATTGCATCATTATTTTTAACAAAGCAAACGTAACCGAATATTTTGCCGCAACGCCTGGTAACAAAACCGTATAAGTAACTTATTCCTTTTAAAATGTTACCGTTATTTGGGGTAAAATATGGCCCAATCCGTTTTCATGCGGACAAAGAATTCGGTTGAAGCAACTGAAATCGTTTATAGTACCTATAAATCTCAGGTCCCATTCGTTACCTCTAGGGCATAATTCACAAAAAATATGTACGAGCTACAGTGAAATCATTTTTAAAGTAGTAACGCGCCCAGCCGGATTTTTTTTTTGTCTTGAATTGGGCAAACGAATCCATATGCCACCTAATAGTCAGTGAGATCTGAGACCCATAAACATCTGCAATCTCAAGACTGCAAATGCGTTGCCAAGCCTGAGGATAACGAACAGAGCCACTTATGGTAGGCTAAAGTATAAAATGGTGGTAGAGATCCGGACGAACCCTGCACGATCTTACGTGAGAATTATCCTACTAATATTATAAATGCGAAAGTGCGTGCGTGTGTGTGTGTGTGTGTGTGTGTGTGTGTGTGTGTGTGTGTGTGTGTGTGTGTTTGCGTTAGTATGTTACGCCTTTACGATGCAAAGGGTGGACGGATTTAGATATAATTTTAAATGGAGATAGCTTATACCATGGATAACCACATAGGCTACATTTCATGTCAGAAAATTTTAAAGTTGCCGAGGGAATAACGATAATCTAAATCTACGCGGACGAAATCGCGGGCAGAAGCTAGTTGAATATAAATTATTTTGTTCCGCTTTTGTTACTTATTCGTTTTGTTACTAACCCTTGTCACTTGTCACAGCTCAGTATTAACCGCATACTGTCAAGATTAATCCATGTAAACCAAAAGGGTGTTTCTTCACACGTTAAGACGTAGATTAAGCAACCGTTAACGAAACACACCGTAAGTTACGGTTACGACGGCTGTTAAACGCTCAATTTGTTTAACGGCTTGAGGAGCAGTAGTTTAAATCGCCAGTGCGCTCACGCCACTACTCCCTCTAGTGCAAACACAACTTCGTTTTCTTTTTTAAACAGCTTAGTCTTTGCTTTTAATATAATGTTTAATGAAAAGAAGTCAGTTATTTGTGACAAACAACCACAAAGAACAGAGAAATACGCACGATAAGAATGTAGTCACGAAATGGTGCTCAACTGCTCACTCGGCGTAATGTTGGCATTAAAATCAGCGCTGGTCTTCCGTTGGAACCATCAGGTGAAACCACGGAAAGTAACACACACCTATAATCATTAGAACACAAAAACAAATAAATATACCTAAGAAAGAAATGGGTATTATCAAATCTCTAGCCCTTAACTGTGAAAATGTTGTATTAGTTTCAACCACTATCAGGTTGAACTTTGGAATTCATAGTTATTATTATAGTTCTTAAGTAAATAATTATTGCTGGTAACTGGACAAAACAAAAAAAGTCACGGCCGATATAATTCTGTAACACTTTTTCAACAAACCCTGATTAGTTGTTAAAACGCCATAACTCTGTACAACGAATAAGCTACTTATTTGAACTTCAACAAAAATGAAAAGGAAAAACAAAACACGCCATTTTCCGCACAAACTTTGATATGATTCTGTTTCCCCAAACAAATAACATAAAGTGGAGTTGAGAGAGTTTTTAATGGAGGTGCATAGTATATGCCAGGGGTCGAAGGTTGGTCTCTCGAGACGTATGCCTTTTTGTGAGAATTAGGGAATTGTTTGGGCTCTCAGTGTAGGTAAACATTTTATACTCTATCTGTAACCACATTAGACTAAAATACTTATACTTTAACCCCCTTACTAATAAACGTTGAGTAACGGTGGTATAGCTATACAATGTTTTGTGCTTATCTGTCAAATCCAAATGTGACAATGACAGATAAGGACAAAACATTGTATAGCTATACCACCGTTACTCAACGTTTATTAGTAAGGGGGTTACTATGCAACTAGCCGCCTTTTTGGTGCAACGAATAGGCATCTTAAATTGTTGTAGGAAGGTTGAGGTTGCTTTAACATTAGGAGACTTAAGGCGCGTACAGATTATGCGCGGTAAACGCACGACCATTGGCTCGCGCCTTTATGGTGGAGACAGAGTAGATCTGTGCTTTACTGGTGGCAATACTGACAGTAAGTGGTGGTCGAGACCATTTAAGACTACGCCAAGCATCCAGTGGCGCCCTCATTAATATTATTGTGATTTCTAACAAACTATAGTATTTTCTTAAAATCGAAGGATGGTTTTTGTTTTTGTCGAATACATAAATGCAAGATTTATTTTTTTCAAAAATAAAAGTTAGTCTAATTTGCGGAGAATTTGCTATTCCCAATATTTAAGGTGGTTGCCGTCCATGTGGCGTTCGTTTTTTCCACGCTGTATATTCTATTTGTGTCTGCCACTTGCCTACAGTAGTAGGGGTTGGATTTCAAATTAAGTTTAAAACTGTATTTAAATATAAAACTTCGTGCCTTTCGGCGTCGAGACCCTCGGTCTGTAGGTCCTTGTGTTGTTGACCTTTCTAACCTTTCTAAAAGGCAAATAGAAACAAACGGGTATCATAGAGTTAGTAGCTTATGTAACAAAGAAAAAGTGCCAGCATCTGTGGTAATTTGCTACGCGGCAAAACTTCCCTTTTTAATTCTTATTAACATTAAAGCAAACTACTTTATTTTTAGTTTAATTTAATTGAATCTGAACTTAATTTTAATGAAGGTATTTTTTGCTTTAATTATTGTTTGTTCTTTTGTGTTGTTATTAAAAAATACATTATACTTGTTAAGGGTCAATTCACACCGAGGCGCGACGCGACGCGACGAAGCGCACATGCGACTCAATATTAACTTTATTTACTACACGAAAAGGTACACATTTCATTGTGAGAATTCAACGTTGCGTTGTGCAACGTATTCTGAATTCTCACAATGAAATGTGTACCTTTTCGTGTAGTAAATAGAGAATTTTTCGAGTCGCATATGCGCGCAGCGTCGCGTCTCGGTGTGAGTTGACCCTAAGTAGGTAGATTTTTTTGTGTTGCATCGGAAGTAACAAGAACTTAGTAAAAGAAGTTCAGTACGGACATTTTATGACTTCTTTTTTTCTTGCCAAAGTTTATATGATACGGGCTGAAGTCTCTCAGGGTTCCAGACTGTGCGAAACTTAAGCGAGCCTCATACATTGCTTACGAGATTCATACGGAAGTTTTGTTCTAAAAAGTAATGTATTTTTGTAACCTACAAGGTTGGTTTTTATTTGGTGCGCACAGATTTGTTGGAAAATCTTACACAAATTGACCCAGTCCCAAACTAAGGTCTAGTCTTGTACTAGGCAATATGGTAAAAATAATTAGATAGAGAAATAATTTGTTGTCTTCTTCCTCGCACCTAAACGTTTTTCGAGGCCGTAGTTACTGTATCTTAGTCACCGACTGGCTACTATCAATGTTTACTTTCCATAAAAAAGTTGTATTTTTTTGTTATTGTATTGTTAGCTTATAATAATAAATATATACCAAATTAGTGAACAAAGTCTGCATAAAATAGGTTAATCATATTTTTTATTAAAGCAGAAAAAAATGTGGTATTTTTGGGATACATTTAAAAACAAGATATGAAAGAATAACCACTTTCTCATCCATTTCATAGAAAGCTACAACCACCTAAGCGGCTCCTCTTGTTACAAATGGTGAATATTTACTTCACAACGAGCAAAGAGATAGATAGCTCACTTCAACATATTCTCTAAAGGGTGATTATTCCCAGAACAACTGTATCCTGCTCTAACATACAAGAGAGTAACATAACAGACAGAACCGACTAAATATTGTATGCATCGCAAAAGTAACATAGTATTCACAAAAACCACTCTATTCTGACCTCTAACTTTACAGTGAATGCTTAAATTCGAAGGTCAAGTTAAAGAAGTCCCTGTTCTCCAACTCATAAGGTATATTTATCTCAGAGTTAGAACAGTTGTTAGAAATTTAGAGATCAACATTAAATAATTTGAGGTTGCGGTGAAGAATAATACAGGCCTTTGGGAATAAACACGAGCAAAAGACGCAAAAGGCTTGAAGCACGAGCGTTCGCGAGTGAAATGTACTATGTGTTTCTAAAATTCATAGGAGTATAGTGCCTTTTAGTTTATTTTTCGTGTATTTGGGCGCCCAACGTGGGGCCTGTTTGATTTTAAAGTCATCTTGTTTCGGTTGTTGTTTATTGTCTGTTTATTTGGGGTGCTACGAGCGCGTATATGTGTGTCTGCGTGTGTGTGAGTTTTTGATTTTGTACATTAATAGATGGTTTTTGAAAACCATTCAGCTTTAAAACTTTTATAATCTTTTATCGATTAGGTACTACACTAATTTCAGTCGCAATTTAATCGAGTTAAACTAATTAGAACTTATCGCCTATCGCTTATACTTGGACAACATCGCGTGTTAAGTAATGTTCATCTATTCGGCGCCACACGATGTCGTAAATATGCATATTATGACACGGGGTTAGTTTACAGTTCGTACGAAACAGCACTGTAATGTTTATATGTATGACTTCATAGAAGACCGAAGGTTAAGGTCAGGGGAGTTAGCATGACATAGCAGTGCAGTTCAGTTTAAGCTGAACAAAAAGGACAGAGCTATATAACTGCTATAGCTCTGTCCTTTACGCTCACCGTAATATAAATTGCACAGCCACGTCATGGTAACCCCCCAAGGGCTTACATATGTTAATGATATCGCAGCGGAAGTGGCTTAGTGTCAACTTAAAGGTATCGTGTTCAAACCCCAGCCGTCGCCATCTAAAGCTGTGTTCAGATTTGTGTGATTTTATCGTAACAACCGGTTTTGAGGACGGTATTTGTCATGTTACGACGTACTGTCGTGATGTGGCCCTTCCCGAGCGCATCATTTACACTGTCCACATTTAGCGTAACCAGTTTTGTAGATTTACTACGCAGTTAGATCCGATGGAGCCCTACAGTGGACTCACCTTTACCATAAAATAAAAAGGTCATTGTAACAGGCATAAGACAGACAGGCATTGTTTTCAGGCAACTAAGATTGTAAAAAGTAAGTACGAGTATATCTGAAAGAGCCTTTCTGCATAAGATAAGATAAATAGTGACAGTTCTTTAGAACAAGTGAGTCATTATACGAACAAAATAAACACTGCCACGGCTTACTCATTACTCACGTATTACTGTCAGGAAATAGCCTGACATGTTCCGGACTCGTCCTTTATCCCCCAGACAAAGCAAGCCGTGTTTATTTTTTTCTTTATTTAGCTTCAGTTGTATATTGACAACAAAGTTTTCATCAATGTAAACCTCTGGCTTCCTCTGTTTTCAATGTTTTAATCCCCACAAACGCGACCATGTTGGTTATTGAAAAAACTATTTTCCTTAGATGGTATTTTACATTTAAGTATGTTATTATTCAGTACGCATTTGTAAAACTTTGCCCTAAAATACTTACTCCAGCATATTTATATAAGTTCATCCCAAATTTTCCAGACGTAAGAAAATAGAACGACGCTTGAATAATTTTCTATCCTGATTACCAATGCCTCAGGGCACTTGAAAAATATTTACCCAATTTACAATTCTTATTCATTCTTAGTTTTATTTTCTAGAATTATTTTCTATATTCGACTGTACTGAGAATCGAGAGTTTGAGCTTCTTTAATATTATTTTTCGATTGAATGACTTTATTAAAGACTATAAGTTTAAGGCGATAACTCTCTTTAATAATCTTAGGGACTTGTTGACTGAAATTTTTACTGCTCAGTCACCATTAATAATATATTTTCCAACGTTGCGATAAATAAACTGACTTCTTATGCCTCTAGTATTAAAAACGTGTCTGATATATGTTCAAAGTAACGTAATTTATTTCGTGTGTAGACGTGAGCAACACGTCATCGACTCAGTAACGTCCCTCACCCCTCGCGCGGATCATGGGAGTGTCGCTAATGAATTTGCCAAGCTATAACAACCGTCTGTCGTCGTCGTTAACAAAAACTCAACTTAGAAAGAGACAGATAAGGAACCGAAACATCAACATTTTATTATAAATTTTAATAGCGAAATTAATTCATCGTTCTAGTTATTTTAGCTAACAATGTTATTCCCGCATAAATTAATTAGCAAAGTAATAGCATATAGGTGTCTACGTAATTGTGTTTCAATATTCACTGAGCAATTGTTCAGCACTTCGAGCAAATTACGCAATTAAAATACAAAGAGCTTCATGGCGACGATGAGCAAAAAGGTTGGTGAGGACTTATTGTTGCAGGAATGCAAATTACTTGGAAAGTGGTTGTGCTGTTAGACTTTTAAAATTGTGTATGAAAAGGCAGTGAAGAAAATGTCAGCTTTAAAAATGGTTATAAACTTGAAACTTTATTTATAATTTGAAATACTATATTGTGATATTCATGTTGTAAATAATCAACTGAAACCACATTCTTTTCTAAACAGTGTAAAAATCTTTGGGCCAGTTTGCAGTGCTTGCTAGGTTTAATTTTAGATTTACCTTAGTTTTTTTTTTAGTTAAGTTTTTTAATTTGATACTTATTTAAAAATTTGATATGTATTAGGTAGTGAAATAAATACAAACAAATTTAAAAAAAAAACGATCTGCAGTCGTAACATTTTACTTTCAGAATTGTGAAAATTCATAATCCCGAATCTGATCAATTCGGCATTATATATTATTTAATTATGTTTTGGTGTCGAAATTTCTAATTAAGAGCATAAGTTTAATTGTTACTATCAAACTATTGATTTAAAGTATCTGATAATCAATGTTTCTTTTTAATATTATGCCTGTTCAGAATTATGTTGCGTAGTATACATATAAACCAGTCTAGTTATAGACTTCTATATAACCAAAAGGTTAGTTATTCTAACAAAGGTTTTATACCCACCCACTCCTGCTATAAAACCGTATGTTTGCAAACTAATAAAAGGCAATTGAACTCACAATGCTCTCAGGGAGCACCGTGACTAAGCGCCGTTTTAATGTCTCCCTTATTTTAATTTAACATTTAATTGCTAGAATTACAATGAAGCAGGTAATTCTCGAGTTAATGACACGAATGTATTCACAATGTTGTTAAAGTTAAAGCGAAGTATTAGGGTCTCCCCACACTTATCGACGCGGAATCGGCGTTAGCTGCTCAAAAAACTCTTTATGTCTACGCAATAGGCTGTGGCTCCACTGAGGCAGAGACGAGCGGAGCTATGCTAATATTAACCAATAGAAGGCGCATGCGGTCACGTCGAGCGCGCTTTGCGCACGTTAGCTAGAATCTAAGCTAATATTGGCACAGCTCCGCTCCACTCCGCTCATCTCCGCCTCAGTAGAGCCGCAGCCATAAGAGCGAAACAAACGTCAATCGGCTCGGCGCGGCTCGCTTCGGCGTTGCGAACGGAACGACGACGTTTTCGCTCTTATTGCATGGACATAAAACTTTTTCTTACCGGCTCAAGCCGATTCCGCGTCGATAGGTTTGGGGAGACCCTTAAGAGACCTTACACGGCGTTCTGTGGCGTTCTGCGTTCTGCGGCATACTGCGTTCTGCGGTCCAGTCAATTTTCTTATGTCTCTATTGGTTTGCAAGACTACCTAGACAGATAATTATTATGCTGTACCGGACCGCAGAACGCAGAACGCTTCCAGTGTGAAGGGTCACTTAAACTTGCGACAGCTGTACGTACTTAGGTGAACCATTCTGAATCCACAATCCACAAAACGGTTCTAAAACTAGCTAATTACAACAACCTGAGGGGCTATTGTCTAACGCACTCGCAATCGCAACCGGCCTCAAAGTGGGGCAATTGTTTTCATTTTGTATGCAGACAAGCCTTCGATTTTCAAAATGAAAACGATCGTGATTGCGAGTGCGTTAGACAATAAGCCCTCTGCTCCTTAAATGCACATTTATAGTCCCCCTACCAAATGTGAAATCTAAATATGCACAGAGACTTGCGGACATCTGTGTATCTACAGGAAAGTTGACA
Organism: Acleris cristana; assembly: GCA_948252455.1. Classification (NCBI taxonomy): domain Eukaryota; kingdom Metazoa; phylum Arthropoda; class Insecta; order Lepidoptera; family Tortricidae; genus Acleris; species Acleris cristana. The sequence continues at coordinate 1,271,546 of OX411791.1, read as the reverse complement.
AAGTTTGCGACATCAAAATTTGTTCTCAGAGGGAAGTTAAAACCAAAGTTAAAAGATGGTTGACCACTTTAAAATATAACGATGCGAAAAAACACTTACGGTGCTTTAAATCAGTTAAAACTTAATAAAAAAGGAACAGTTTCTTAAAGAATTACGTTACTTGCGATAAGTATGACCTAAAACTCATTATGGAAAATAATTATGGCAGATGACATTATAGACCCAGCTTAGATAATTGTTACTATGTTATTATTGTCACTGCAACTAATTACAAATGTCTCCATGTAAAGCCAATGTTTTAATAGACTTGGCCCAAACTTGGTAGTCGGGCAGTGGGCCAAGGTCGCCCACGCTTGTCTATGGCATAACGATCAATAACGTCTGCTTTAACACCTTTACAATCCCTTTCCGAACTGAAGTGACATACAAATTGACAGAAGTAATCTTTATGATATGATTAGAGCAAATATTTTTTGTAATGAGCGCAAGCAAGTTCCTAGATGTTCTCTATTTATTACTCTAAAAAAAACCGGAGAGATTTTGTTTAAGTTGACAAAAATGTAATAAAATAGTTATAATATTAGTTATATCAACCTAAGCTGATAGTAACAACAGCAAGTTCTTAAGTGATTTAACTAACATCTTGGTTGATGTATCTAACGTCTTATTAGGCTCGTATGGGATCAAGATGTGTTATTTACAAAAATCACAATCTTATTAGAAGTAACAATGTTTTTTTTGTGATATAAATAATTATGTTTATCGTTTTAGTACGTATAGAACAAGTATAAGATGGTCCCTTCATATTTAAATGCATTTTAGGTATTAATTTTGGGAAGCAGATTAGGTGGAATTATGTACGAATACGTTCCTACTTTTAAAATTTACTCAGTAAATTAAAAAAAACTACAAGTTCGATCCTGAACTGGCATATAAAAAAAATAAACTTGACACTGTTCTCCGAATAGCTATTCCAAAGTTCAATACATCTATGTTTTTCGATTTGACGCGTGCTTCATAAATAAATGCTTGATGAATTGAAATGTTTTTTTTAATTTGAACGTGTTTCGTTAAAGTCAGCAACTTTCAACGAGGTATGTTGTCGGGTGGTTATTCCATGTACTGCGGCAGTAGTTAACCCCCAGCGACGAATAGAGGGGAGGTATAAGGACTTAATTCTAGGGGCACGTCAGTCTTATTTATGGGTACCTATTATTTTATCGAAACACTTTTCAACGAACGTATCATTACGCAGAATTTTTATTTAATCGAAAGGCATTTCTCACCGCATGCGTTGCTTTTTTTTGGTAATGACAATTGTAACCCAACCTAACCTACGTAATTAATGTTTAAGACATCCTGAAAACATTTTGGTTTCAGCAGAAAATAGCGTTCGACAAAATGAAATTCGATGAAATGATATAATCGATGAAGTGAAATTCGATAAAATGATGGGTTACCCTTATTTATATATAGAAAAACAAACTAAAATACTTTATTTTTAGGGTACTTCTTTAATATTTTCGAGGGTTAGTTGGAATAAGTTTGCCACTGTAGGTACTCGATATCGCTATCGATATTTTGAATTCATTTTTTTATATTGTACAGTGTAATAAATAGGTAAACATACATACACACATAAAATACTTTACTAATACCACCGACTAAAAAAAAATCTTTATAATTTCCGTCTGACTTCATCAAAAATACATCGTGGACGTTGCTTTATGTTGATGTTTTACTTATTTGCCTCTAATTTAAATGTCATTTGCAGTAAATTATTCGAGACTCGTCTTTAATGTTTTGTGGTACTTAGCTCCGTATAAACTCCGTCTGCTCGCGAGTTTACTAAGTAATTATAATACTACTAGCTTTTCTCGTGACTCCTTGTCGGCCAATTAGGGAAATAGAATACTGTTGTAGTACTAAGTTTAACCCGAGGAAGCTGCCAGCTCTGTGGTCTCCGGTTGTTTCTATGAATAGTTCGTTTATTTGCGAAAAATACGTGATTCGTGAATACTTGATTTCTCGTCGACGTTCCACATCTCATTTGTGTCGTTTCCAATTCAAATGTAGTTTATACCAAATAATTCGAAACTTGCCTTTGACTCGCTTCGAGACATTAAGCAACGAGCGAGAAAAGTGGAAATGGCATCTATTATAAAATATTCCGAGAAATTGTAAAACGTTCTCTCTTTACCTTGAAATTATTTTAAAAGATGCAAATTCTCGTTTAATTTTGTGCCAAGGTGAGTTTGAATTGCATTTTATTCCGTGAATTTCAAAGGGTTTATTTCAGTTCGTATTATGTACAGTTTTGTACGAGGTACGAGGCGGAGACGAGCGGAGCTGAGTGGAGCAGAGCTGTGAAAAGGGCTAAGTGATTCCACTGAGGCGGAGACTAGCGGAGCTGAGTGGAGTGATTACAATGTAGTAGGTAATGCAGTTACGTTTCCTCTCCGCTCCGCTCGTCTCCGCTTGACTGTTTCCACTGAAGCGGAGCGGGGACGAGATGTGGATTTCAACTAATATGATTGGTCGATTCCTACACGTCTCCTCTTCGCTCCGCTCATCTCCGCGTGACTATTTCCATTGAAGCGGAGTGGAGACGACATGTGAATTTCAATAAATATGATTGATCAATCATATTTGTTGCTCCGCTCCGCTCGTCTCCGCCTCAGTGGAGCCGCACTCATAAGCTGTAATAAATTTTACATCCACCGGGTGAGGAGTGACGCCGTAAGGACAGAAGTAAACACCAGGACAACTTCACACAGATTGACCTAGATCCAAACTAAGCTCTAAGCTAGTAGGGTAGAAGTACCGGAGGGCTTATTGTCTAACGCACTCCCAATCACGATCGTTTTCATTTTGAAAATCGAAGGCTTGTCTGGATACAAAATGAAAATAATTGCTCCGCTTTGAAGCCGGTTGCGATTGCGTGTGCGTTAGACAATAAGCCCTCGGGTTTGGCCATCTTTACATCGTTTTTGGCCACTCTAAGTCCCGCCCACACGGACTGCTTTAAGCAGTCGGGAACCAACTGCACTACGTTGCTATTGGTCGATTTGCAGTTTCATTGCTCTAGAAAGTGCAAACCGACCAATAGCAATGAAGTGCAGTCGGTTGCCGTCTGCTTAAAGCAGTCCGAGTATGGCGGGTCTAAATATATCTAAAGAATTATGAAATTACTCAAATATTTTTATATTTTATACATACACATGCATACATACATACCTTTACGCCTTCATTCCCAAAGTGAGGTAGGGTAGGCAGAGCTACAGAATTACAAACAACTCTTAAAACTTGTTGGTAATTCTGTGACCACATTTTCACAAACAGGCTTGAGTAGGGGTCTCAACACCGGTTTTACCGAAAACAAAACCGGTTTAACCATTTCATGTGATTATTAAGAATAACAATGGCTGTGCAATAAAGTGTACATTAAAATATAGTTTTTTTTTTTAATCCTAAATACCCGGAATACCGGTTTTGACATAACTTGAGAACTGGTTTTGTGACCCCTAGGCTTGAGATGATTACCATAAATCAAACATTTTTATTTTTTATGTTTATATTAATATGTTTTAAATCTTATTTTTAATTTTACAGTATTTTTGATACTCATTTCGACCTAAATTGGCCAAAAAGGGTAGAGTGGCCACAAATGGTACTTCTACCCTACTATGGTTACTAGACAAGGATAAACTTACGTATATAGAGAAATACGAATATGCGAAGTGTATTTCGAACAATAAATATTCTACCAGACACCGGTAATTCAATTCGAACCTTTAGTTCAGTAGTAAATTGAATGTATTTCTGGATGTCGCATCACAGAACAGTCGAGACAACAGTGACACGTCGTAAGTGGATCCTCGGAATACCTATTGAGCGTGCTCGTCTAATATTCATAAGTTCTAACGTAAAACGGTGTCTTGTTGGAGCGAAGTTTCTACGATCTCATTTGTTGTATTATGTATTACTAGCTTCTGCCCGCGTCTTCGTGCACGTATATTTCAATTATTGTTATTCCCCCGGAAACTTTTAAATTTTCCTGGATCAAAAGTAGCCTTTGTGTTAGTGTATCTATTCCAAATTGCAGCCTTCCGTCCAGCCGTCGCAGCGTGAAGGCGTAACAACGTACGTTCATTTTCGATTCTATAGTTGAGTATATGTAACTTCTTAATCCTGGTAAAACATTTTTTCAATAAATGTTGTGGTTTTAAAGTAAACAGCAATTAATTGAATTTGATGCTGTCATCAAGGCTCGCGCGAACTATCTTCATCTCACATTCTTCACGCGGAAGCACATAAAGCCATCCCTTTTCATTCTTGTGGGGGCGTAGCACCATAGGTGGCCTCCTAAGCCAACTTCATACATTATTATGCTTTCTATTTCCGACCACATGTCGCCGATAGACTGTTTCAACGAAAATATCCACCGAGCTCGATGATCCAGTATTCATAAGGTATCTATTATTGTATCGCTATTCGGAACGAGACATGCAAGTTTAACGACCAATCGATAATCGTCTGCGTCAATACTCTATTTGTGACTTTTGGCTTAAGTTCTACTGTCTGTCTATTCCATTTTTTTTAGCTTAATTTGCTTCTATAACGTTATTCTGTGGCCGTCTATTCTAGGCGGTATAAACCATACTTTCTTGTCAATGTTTTGATAGCTCTTATTTACTTAACAGTAATGGCGGCCGTGTAAAAACAATACGATAACATGTCAAAAGCAATATCATTTTAGGAAGTAGAATAAAGCCTCTGACCTTATCCATTCAGTATAATTAGTGCAATACAAAGCCCACCCAATCAATGCTAATTGTGGTCGACAAAAGCAATTATCATGCAATTATTATGCATGTATGCATTATTACTAACATTATCATAATTATGATCAAATCTGTTTAATTTGCAAGCATACGTATATATCGAACAAAGCTTGTATTACCAGACGCTGATTAACGTGCTGATTGAGCAGAATATAATATGTTTTGTTCACAAAGCAATGTGATGAGATGATGTGGCTTATAGTTAAACCATAGCTGGATGTGTATTTGTACAAAATTGATGTGGCTGATTTCTTTCTTCAATGTAAAATTTGCTTTTAACCCTTAATTTGACAATGTATGTATGTCACAGTCAACATACCATAATGTTCACTTTTTATGTTTGGAATGCGTTTTTATTTTTTTCTGATTCAAAATCAAAAAGGGTTTGAATTCCCGACTTTTTTCATTTTTGTCAAATTAAGGGCTAAAGTAAAAAAAAGTTCATTTAGCAAATAGGTGTTTCCAAATTATGTGGTCTTTTATATCCTATCCTATTTACTATTAAACAAGCAATAAGTACCCTAAGGGGATAAAATAGAGAAAGTGGCTGAAACTAATTCCTTTAGTTTTAAAAATAAACAAAACAATTTGATTAGAAAAAGTTAAACTTAAATTTATTTTTATTTGTAATTATTATGATTAGAAAATTTGTGCTTAACCTTTTGAGATTGACAATATATCAGCCACCAAAATTGTAACACGATTAGAGCGTTGCCACACGAGCATTGCTGGTGCATTGCGTCATCACAACGCTATGATGTCAACATACAGCGACGCATCGCATGGCATGTCGTTCTAATTTATATATAGAACAACGCAGCGGCGACCACTCAACGCACGAGCAACGGTCGTGTGGCATCCCTCTTATAGTATTTTAATCCACGACGGCGATACTACTTCGTTAAATTAAATAAAGTTTGATTCAAAAAAATATATACAATAAGTGCTTTTGCGGCGTGTGGTATATTATGCGGTAACTTGTTAGTTATTAGTTATGACTTAATATAGGTAGATGTTCGGTAAACTGTATTTGTTTAATTAATTAAACTACATTGATATTTCAAATAACGAATTAACGGGTGTCCCTCGGAATCCCTAACAACGTTTGTCCTAACACATCGTTTGTCCGAATTTTCATTTGCCCTAAACTGGTTTTCAGATGAGTCAGGCAATTTTTTAAGTTTTCCAATTAAATCTGCAGTTCGGTTTGGATGGGGTTGTATTATAACAACACTAAAAAGTTATAAAATTTAAGCGGAAATGGCTTTAGAATAAACGAAAATTCGGACAAACGATGCATTAGGACAAATGACAATTCCAAAGGGGACCCCGAATCAATAATGATTAGATAGGTACATAAATATACATAATTATAAAATAAATATGCAGAAAAGACAAATAATTTGTTTTGTACCAATGAAACACCTGAACCTCAATTCAGATTTTCACATTTATTTGCTAATAATTTCACCGATTGCTTTATCTCCACACCGGAACACAACAATGCAAATCCTGTTGCTTGGCGTTAGGTTAAAGAATAAAAGGAAGGCTTAAACTGGACTGTAACATGTAGCCAGTGCTACGTGCTACATGCTACGCGGTGTAGCCCTCGGCGTAGCTTCGTTAAATGAGTTTTTGAACGAGTTTACGTAATCTGTTAACCGTTACGGCCAGCGGTTAATTATAACATAGTGCTTTTAGTTTAAAGTTTTAATGTAATATTTAATATTTATTCTTTAGAAAGTGCCGTAAATATGCTTTCCTAAATGAAAATTAGGTTTTTGCGGCACTTGTAATGGAAACATTGCGTCCGTGGTCTTCCGACACCAAGAAGTTTGTAAAAGAGGTGTTGTAAAGACTTGTTTTGGCGGCGGGTGATCCCAGAGCAGGGCCCCGTTTCTCAAACAGTATTAGTCTAATTATATTAGTGTTTTTTCTAATTTTTTAGTTTTATTCATTAGACAAAAAACTAATATTATTATACTAATACTGTTTTAGAAACGGGCCCCAGGCTCGTTCTGTGCGCAGCGGCTCAGTCTGGCTGTGCAAAGGGGGAACGCGGCCACCATTTTAGGGACCAGGTTACAAGCGGGTGAACTACAAGGTTATTGTATTTATAGGTAGTTTTTGAAGATGTTTTGTAATTTTTTATTTTATTTTATTCGAATAAAACATCTTCTATCATCACAGTTAAAAATAAGTTTCTATGACAATCCAAAAATGAACAAATGTTTGTCTAACATTATTTTACCAACCCGTATATTTGATGGCTTATGTAAAGACTTACGTTTTTGTTTGAAAGAAAGAAAGTTAGAAAAAACATTTATTCGTGACAAACAGACAAACAAAACTCAACAAAATACTTACATCTAGAAAAAATACCTGTTGTCACGAAATGGTTGCAAATAAAAAAAAACTAATCTCAACTAATTTGTTTCTGTTTAATTTTGTTTTACCTTGAAAAGGACAGAAACACAGTGATAAAGTAAGACAATTTAGAACCAAAAAAAAAAGAAATAATGTCAAATAAAGTGTTTCATTAATGTCAATAAAAAATAAATTAATTTTGACAATATTTTGTGGAATGACAATTAACTAATCAATATAGTCTTCGATCGTCTACATACATTACTATTTTCTTTCTTATTCTCTCTTATCTTTCTTAGCTAAATCAAATTTAGACAAACCTATACCGAAAACGATCATAAACCATATTTTTTATCAATACCTAATATTAATAATAAATAAATATCAGGGGACAATGTCACACCAATTGACCTAGTCCCAAACTAAGCACTAGGCTTGTACTATATAGGTATTAGACAACGATTTAAATACTTACATAGAGAAATATATAGAAAACATCAATGACTCAGGAACAAATATTCGCGCTCATCACACAAATATCTGCCTTTACCGGGATTTAAACCCAGGACCGCTAGCTTCGTAGGCAGCGTCACTACTAACTAGGCCAGGGCGTCGTTGTATAGATCTTATAATATTAATATCTCCTATCTTCTATTTTATTATACTACAACAATATTTTATTTCAACAGTGCCTTGTTTCACTTGTATTTGGGCTCCCATACATTTGAAACAAAACAAGAAAACATATAAATCTAAATTTCCCGCCCATAACTTCGGCCCGCGGGGAACCGAACGAGACAGGTATCTACTGTACCTTTACCACGAGTTACAATTACCGTACTCGCACAGCTGTAAAAATTACCCAAAAATTATTCAAAATTTGTAAATTCTTAGCAGGAATCAAACAAAATTATCTCTTAGCAGTCAATAGCCATGGCAATCAGGAGCACACGCGTCTCGCCACTCATTGTCATAAGAGAGCAATATCTGCTGGTAACTTAGCAGTTCCTAGAGTGTCCAATCACTACGGAGACAGGACACTTAAAAAACGTCTACCTCATCTCCTAACAGATAACCAGCCGATATTGTTCTCGAAACCAACGAACGTAGATTTAAAGCTAGGTTACATAGGCATCTCCCGCTCCTGAGGGGCTATTGTCTAACGCACTCGCAATCACAACCGGCTTCAAAGTGGAGCAATTGTTTTCATTTTGTATGCAGACAAGCCTTCGATTTTCAAAATGAAAACGATCGTGATTGCGAGTGCGTTAGACAATAAGCCCTCTGGATTCATTGTGAATACGATGCTCACTTATTTACTTTTTAAAGATTTTTTTACAGACTGTTCTGTGTCGGGGTTTTTTTAATTTTTAATGTGTAGTGATCAACAAGCTGGTACGAAGATTCCGCAGTCAAACTGTGTAAACAGTTTTGTGGAACAATGCATAATATGTAAACTTTGTGTTTGTTATAATAAATAAATAATAATAATAATAATATAAGAATACTGCGAGGTTGCAAGGGACAGAGCATTCGACTCGCTAGCCAGTACTGTAATTGTAACTCATGGTAAGGGTAAAGATTAATATTGTGACCGAATAAATGGTAACAGATCAATTTGAGAGCGAAATAACAGTTGTTAAAAGAATAAGTATTATTCAACATAAAGGCCACTTTAGGAAAACGAAACAACAATAATTTACGACCTCTATTCTGCCCTGCTGAGGGTGGGTTTAGACTAAGTGAACGAACAAGAATTCTATGGCATTATCTCTTACGTTTACTTTATAAAAATAAAGACATTGCCTTCATCATGTTATGTTGTTGTTTTTAACTCAGCCGCCATTACTGTGAAGGAAATAAGAGCTATGAAAACGTTGACGATAGCAGAGGGCTTATTGTCTAACGCACTCGCAATCGCAACCGGCTTCAAAGCGGAGAAATTATTTTCATTTTGTGTGCATTGAAGCCTTCCATTTTCAAAATGAAAACGATCGTGATTGCGAGGGCGTTAAACAATAAGCCCTCTGGTCAAAGACGATATGGTTTTTATCTATCACCTAGAATCTTGGCCCAGATATTAGAAGTGAAATGGGTTAGAACAAGGTATAATAGAAGTACTAAAAAAACATTCATGTTCTCTCTCAATCTGAACGTTCCGTTTATTAAATTACATGGGTATGTTTTTGCAATGTTATTAGATATGAAATCCATTATATGAAGCACTAACTTAATAAGATAATAAGAATTCAAAGGCAATTTCAGGTTTCTACCTTTTTAGTTCTTCGGCGATGATATTAATTTTTCGCTGAATATATGGGGCATAACGTTTTTTGTTTTTCGTCTATATTTATTGGATTAGTGTAGGATTATTGAATGTTTTAATACCTTTGTATTTGTAGTAGTTAAGCGGTCTGACCTCTCTATTAAATTCGGTAAAACCATAATTATTGTATTTCACGTGTTACGGTATTGTTTGTAACTATGCCTTACGATACGAGCTTACCAATACGATAACACGTCGAAAGCAATAAGGTTTTATCGCGTAGAATCTCGGCTATATGTTTATTTTTTCCGACAATTTTTGTAACCTATTCAACGCCTATTCACCCGTCGGTTTACTTTTATTATTTAAACAGTCACAAATGTTAACTAAACTCGTTCATTAGAGCAACGACGACGCCTTGATTAGAGGGTAATCAAATGCCCATTGATTGCGAGTTGCGACGTCGACGTCTAATCGAGTTGACGACTGACGTACCATCACTAACATTGTTATTTACTTTGCTAGTGAAGGAGGGAATGTCGGTGACATTCCAATGGCAATGACTTAAAAAAAATAGGACGCGATAATAATCGTCTCTATTTTATTAATTCCTTTAAAAAAACTGCGTTTGACTCGTATGTATGTATTTTTGTATGTATTTATTACAAGTATATTTAGTGTATGTAGGTAGGTGTATGTATGTTGGTATCGCTGGTATGTCTAATTAGAGGGTATAATCAAATGCCTATTGATTGCGAGCTGCGACGTCGACGTCTAATCGAGTTGACGACTGACGTACCATCACTAACATTGTTATGTATTTACTTTGCTATCTTTGAAGGGGGGAATGTTGGTGCCATCCCAATACAAACACTTTTGCAAGTTTACTTTCTCTATCTACGGCAATTGTTTAAAAAAAGATCCCGATAACAATAGTGCCTCTATTTTTTAACCGACTTAAAACAACTGCGCTTCAATTTTGTTTTTGAGTTCATATAGTTATATGTGTAACCTTCCGTGGTTTCACCTGACGGTTCCAACGGAAAACCAGCGCTGACTTAAATGTCAGTAAGACGCTGAGCACTTGTGCGTATTTCTCTGTTCTGTATTGTTTGTCACGAATAAATGTTTTTTTTCTTTCTTTTTATAGAATTTATTTATTCAGTCTGGTCCCTAAGCCAGCTTGTTATGTTTCAAATGTTTATATTCGTGCACTAATTCAGCCTTTCCGCATGGCCCCAACAATTAGTTATAAGTCCATCAACAGTCACGACATTTCTGGGAACCCATTAAAATGTATTAACCGCGGTGTTTGAACTTCATCAAGGTGAAATGTTTTAAATATTAACCAAGATGGCGGCTTAAGCACACAGTCGAAATAAAGGGATCAAATTAAATTATTCAAATGGTGAGATATCATATCAAGTACTAATTGGGATTTTATGTGGCTTTGGTGAATTTATTTGAGGAATCTTATTTGAGTTTTTAAGGTTATGAATAATACATTAATAGAGTCGTTATTTATCAATTGCCACAGAAGCAGGGTTTTTTTATAGCAAGAAGAAGGCACACAAGCACACAGAAAAGACATGCTAAGAGGAATCTAAAATCCATTAGACATTTCAATTCTCAAGATTACAATCTCAAGAATGCAATCCTAAGACTTCGAATTCTTTATGCACTTAATAGTAGTTTATGTAACTGATACATAATGAGAGTCTTAAAACACGAGTGTGGTTCACACGAGGACTGGATCAGACGAGAACAGGATCACACGAGTGTTTTAAGGCTTAATTATATGACAGTTGCTTACATTAAGTTTTTTATCTACACACATATTATAAGTACCTAATCTAAGATGGGTTCAGAAGCCGACGAGTTGACGACAAAAATGGCGGCAAAACAAACTTGTGCTGTGTTAGTGTCACGAATATGAATGTTTTTTTTAAATCATTGACAAACCAATAAAGTTCTTATTCTCATGTCTAAAAATATACCAAGTTGACCTTTCAATTACTATTACAAATACTAGAATTGGGCCTATTTGGAAGATGTTTCAATTTTGAAACTCATTACTTTATAATATTCGATATCGTAATTTCAAAATTACGTTACAGCTGTCATTGCCGTCACCTACTACCTCAGGTAATGCTGGTCATTGCCAACGGGTTTTGAACGCATAGTATAGGACTTGTAATTATGTGTGTAGATAATAGTTATTTATTGATTGCTTAGCTCATCTCACAGTGAACTGGCAAGTCCAGACTACCCTCTGAGATTGCCACGTCGACAACAAAGGCCGCTAATTCGTATCATCGCTTGACGAGGGTGGCTGGGCTGAGGTTGTATGTTATTTATCGCAGGCTAACAATATTTATTTTTATGCGCGAAGGCTTTTAAGGTTATTTATGGGCTGATAATAAAATTGATCATGTAATGGTCTTTTTTCTTTGCTGGTTTTAGTTTTTGCAAGCATTTTTATCATCGTTTTCTTTATCTACTTTATATAGTACTAATATTATAAAGAGGTAAAGTTTGTGACGTTGTAGGGGGTAATCTCTGGATCTACTAAACCGATTTTTTTTTTACAAATATAAAGCCACGTTATTTGTAAGTGTCATAGGCTATATATTAACCCAAAAAGTATGATTATTGCCCAACGAAGTGGGCACGGGAACAGCTAGTATAGTAACTATAAAAAAAGTCGCTTCCCACCGTCTGTCCCTCTGTATGTACGCTTAGATCTTACAAACTACGCAACGGATTTTACGTAACACCTGGCCGTAATGTGAGTTTTATCGCACGCTGCGCGCACGGTAAAACTCGCATTGTGGCCAAGTGAAGACGTAAAATTGTGTACTCATCACGGGCAGTAAAAAAGAAAGCCCTCTATCGCATATTTACAACCCTCGCCTACGGCTCGGGTCTCAAATACCTGCGATTTCGGGCTTTCTTTCTTTTACAGCCCTTGTTAAGTAATGTACTATTAATGCGGTTTTCATTAACAGACAGAGTGGTTTACGAAATAGGTTATTATGTGTAACAAATTCTGGTTTATGTACGGGTGTTACGGAAAACTCAAATAAACCGAAGCGAAGCGAGGGCAGGTCGCTAGTGCAATATAAAACTACTTTTTTATTTTTTTGTTAAACACTTCTAAGGTCTACGCTTGTACAGTAAACAGAATAAATAAGTGATCATTTATGTACCTTGTCACTTTAACGTCGTGTTTGAAATGTTATACAAAATTGTGAAACGATTGAAAGCGACAAAGTACATAAATGATCACTTATTTATGCTGTTGACTGTACTATAAACTTACTTAAACACATAGAAAACATCTAATACTCAGGAACAAGCTAGCTGGAAGAGATCCCTTAAAGGGATAAGTTGGCATTTGTACATTCCTTTTCTGTAAATATTGAATTTGAATTTCTGTTTTTTATACAATAAAGAGTTTAAATACATACATACATACAAATACTCGCGCTCACCACACCAATATCTTACCGGGTTTTGAAATTATGTAGGTATTCAATATTTGATGAAAGTGGTATAGGCATACAGGCCACTGGGTTTGAAATGACCTTTAAGAAGACCACGTAGCTTTACCCTTAGATTACCCTTTCGATAATATTTTTATACGTCCTTTCAATAGCCATAAGTTAAAATTATCCTTTATGACGTATTTTGGTTAATGCGACCTAAATGTTACAATAAAGAGAAAAGGTCATCCTCGTTAATGAAAAAACAATTATAAAAAACAAACACGGTGTGACAAAACCAGTTAAACTGAGGTAATTTAATTTATTTCTTATTACCAAGTTCTCACTCATTAAGACTGGCATATATCAGCTTAGGTTCAGTGCAGTCACCAGCAATAATATAATATCCACCATTGGGCGCAAAAATATCTGACACGTCTTTATTCCTAGAGGTATAAGAGTGTGTCAGATATTTTGGCGCCTAATGTAGGATTATACACCGTGCCCGGGACGTATCTGAAGGATTTTAACCATCGATTCTAGACCCTATTTGGAGTATAAAATGTGATATAACATGTAGTCCAATAACGCATAATTTCCGAGATTTATATTAGTTAAAAAACAATTCCATAGTTAATTTAATTTGAACTCTGTCACCTTAACTAAAAGCATTATTTACTAAGAAATTGATTAAATTAATTTTGTTGTACGTTGATGATATTTCTACTTACAACATGAATCTTTCTTAGTAAATAATGCTTTAGTTTAAGGTGACAGAGTTCAAATTAAATTAACTATGGAATTGTTTTTTAAATAAAAAAAATCTCGGATATTATGCGTTATTGGACTACATGTTATACCATATTATGTACTCCAAATAGGGTCTAGAATTGATGGTTAAAATCCTTTGGGTACGTCCCGGGCACGGTGTTTATAATGCTGGTGACTGTATATATCACTTCAAATACAAGGAAACACCCTAAAAATATGCCGAATCTTCAATGCACTATTTTTCTTTCGCAGATATTTTGATAATCTTATATGTGTTTACGTTATTTTATTGTTATACACAGGTTAGGTTGTGCTCTAATCGTGTGTTATACTACTCCTGAACCTAAAAAATAATTTGTCAATTTTAAAATTATGTAATTATAATATTTCAATTACATTTATAACGGTAACTCAAAATTGACCATAATTATGTTTGTGAAGGTTAACATTTTTTTTAAATAATTATTATCTTTCTTTTAACGTTTAATACGAATGTCACAATGTTCAGAATTATATGCAAAAATTAAAACATGTTATATTCAAATCTATAAAAAGAACGCAAATAATAATTAAATTGTTATTATTACCTATTGTTTTTAAGCAGGTATTAAAAGGAATGAACATGAAAAGATTAACGCAGCTCAAACAGTCTTGAGAGCAAGTAATCTACGGATTAAATCATGTAATCTGGGTTTCCTTAAAACTTTAAATAAAACGCTTCGAATTTTGTTTACAATAATTTTAACCTTATTCATAAACGCACAATTAACCTATTTTAGTCAAAGTATTCTTAATTCAAATGTCATGATGACAAATAAGGATAAAGCATATTTAAAGCACTCTTTAGCTATTGCGCGTTTATAAATACTAGGGTTAGTCTATTAATTTCCTTAAAATGTTGAACTTTTTAAGGTACGGAAATGACCTAAAAGAATTTTTCACTTCTCATGCTCTTAAAATGTTACTTTAGTCTCTGCACATCGGGACTAAAGTTCCTTTTTAATCTCTAGGGATTAAAGTAAAATTGTTTTAATTTACTTTGGAATCCCCATTTACATCCAATCACGGTGTTTGTGAATGGAGGATTTATTGCTATTTTCAGTCTTTTTGTATAGACCACAGAAAAAAGACTAAAGGCAAAGAAGCCGTGCAATAAGATGAACGTTGCACCAGCTACTTGTCTCTACTTTATAGATTACATTTTGATAAGAGAAAAAGAAACAAAAACTAGGTGTCTTTTCTTCTTTAATCTGTCATGATCAGAAGGTGAAGAAACGTCAAATCAACGACCGGTCTTCTTTGGCGTTACTTTCTTCCACACTGGTGCTTAAAGGTCCAAATCACGCCTTGTGACGATCTCTTTCCAACTCACTATGAAAACTATAAGTAAAAGGAAGTCAACCATAATGTATTTTCTGCCTATTTAGTACGGTTTCTATGCCTCTAGTTCTTATTCTGTGGTATAGACAATTTTTAGCGCGTGGAAATAACCTCAAAATGACAACTGTGAAAAAATACAAATAAAAATGATTTAATTTCGTGAAACACGATTAATGATTACGAATATGAATATATTTAATTATATTAAGGATGAATTCATTTAATTATGCTTGGTCCAATTAGTTTTAAAATAGTTTTCAAGTTTGAACCTGTTCGCTAAATATGCAAGCATTTAAAGCGGCACTTAACAAAAAAATAATAAAAGAAAAGAAAAAAACCGCGGAACAAATTTGTAAGAAACTTTCTTATAATCAATATTGTAAATGTGTATAGAACTTCGTCAGTGCTGGATTGAGCAAGCCCGTCGGGGTCCGTAGCAAATTCTATAAAGAGACCCCTGGGTTTGTTTTAGGTTACAGGTTGTGGCGGTCTTTTTTCCGCAACTGAGCGACTTAGATATGCACCTATTTTGCGTGGGTCTTTGTTTTAGGTTATTCTGGTGGAGAATATCGACTGGATGCATATGCGTAGGTACACGCATACGCATACTGATGTAAGTACTAGCATTTTAGAGGTTAGATGTGGATGCGCGGGGCCCGTAGCATTTCCTACTCTTGCTAGGTACGTGGCTAATCCGGCACTGAACGTTGTTTTTTTTCCTCGCATTCAAAGTGAAAAGTAGAGTGTTTAACGCGAGACTAAACAACCATAATGACACTCGAACTATAGCCACTCTCGCTCGCTGGCTCGCTCGCGTGGCTAAACATCTCGTGTCATCATGGCTTGTTTTAGTCCCTTGTTGAACAATCTACTATTAGAAGGGTCGTACTTGGAAAATAAAACTGACAATTTTTTTACAAAAAGAGTTACTGTTTGAGAGTTTGAATAATATTTTTAAGAAGTCGTTGCCTTAATATTGATTTTGTAACTTCTTCCTTTTTTATTTAATAACGGTAAAAGGATCAAATCCTACAGTTTTGACGAATTATTTTAAAATCTAACTTAATGTGTAATTAAAAATATTCCCATATTGACTAATTCCGAATATGACTTATTTCCCAATTAGTCCAATTCCCAGTTTATCCAATTCTTAACAAGACTATTTTCCGAATCGACCTCAATATAAACAATATCAATATGAGCAATTCGAATTTTGACCAATTGTCCCAATATAACCAATTCGAATTTTGACCAATTGTCCCAATATGACCAATTCCCAAATTGTCCAATCGTCATTAACAATGATAAATTTTAAATGATTGATAATATTCATATTGTTTATCTTATTCTGTCTCTGCTTTTCTACTTAAGCCAAAGAATAAACAAAGAGCGATAAAAAATACCCGGTTGTTTAATGGCACAATACTAAAATGGAATTAAAACAGTTTTTTTTTAAAGGTTACATTTTAACTGATAGGAGACCGTGTGTTTAAAAAAATACCCATATTTTGCAAGAATTCATAAATCATTAAAAATAAGTAGAAATGAAATTAAGACGTTATTTAAGTAATTTACAAATCTACATATTACGTAATTTTTGGGAAAAATATACAATGTGTTCTTTGATCAAACCATGTTACTTTTAATATTTTAAGTAGTTTTCCTTTATAACGCATCAATTATGTCCAACCTCCCTTAAATTTAAATACTCCCTTTTACCTCTTAAACTTGTAGTAAAATAAAAAAGCGATAAATTCACAGGTTTACCTTAATGAATCCATTAACAGTTAAATTGAAAAGCAGTTTTAATGGCGTGTAATTACATTTAATTTATTTATATACGGTCATTAATTTCCTTTTAGATTTAACTACTAAATAAGCGTATACTTATTTATTTTTAAACTGTCCAAAAAAAAGGTGTTTTTACGATTTTTTAACCCCCGACGCAAAAGGAGGAATGTTATAGGTATAAGTTATATATCTATTTATGCGTATCCTATGTGTCTGTTTATCGGTTTGTTGGTCCGTGGCATCGTATCTTCCAAACGGACGGACGGGGACGGTATTCTAGGCGCTAAAACCATATCGTGTTTGATCTGTTATCGTATTGTCAACGTTTTCATAGCTCTTATTTAGTTGACAGTAATGGCGGCTTACGTCAAAACAATACCGTAATAGGTCAAATATGATATGGTTTTTACCGCCGGGAATAGAGGCCCAGAGGAGCTAGACAAGATGCATTACGCTAACCAGCGTTTCTATTAGTTTCGTTTTTAAACCAATCGCGTCACTGCTAGATCACGTGACTTTTCGTATCACGTCATCTACCAGTGACACGATTGGTTAAAAAACGAAACGAATAGAAACGCTAGTTAGCGAAGTGCATCTTGGCAGGGCCCTCAGATTCGGACACGGGCTTTTACAAAGAAAGCTAATTTAATGTATAATCAGTGTATTTACCAAATATTGGGTCCTTACCAATGAAATTGGCGTTATTTTTACGTGTTTTATTTCGTACGGAATTTATTCATTTCAATTTCAACTTCCAAATTATTTTTAAATTTCATTAATACAGTATGTTACAAAGGTTTTAGATACAAATAATATGGTTCAATTTCTTACTTAGTGTTTAAAATTAAAGTGTGAACTCAACTCTTTTCATGTGCTGTGAGTTCAAGTGTTTCAATTACGCAGAGTTTTATGAAGCTAAATATTTTTAAGTAATTAAGATATGTATAATATAGCTTAGAAGTGTCCAATATTCCTGACAGAATTTTGTTTGGTTTGCATTTGACGTTACTAAATAATCCGCAAAAATAAATGTATGAAAATAAAATTCTCCATATAAAACGCCAATTTCATAGGTAAGGACCTAATAGTTTCATTATTTAATACAAGTTCTTATATCCTAAGTTTACTTGACAAAAATGGCGGCCGAGTTATAAAACAAAAACCAAAGGCAAAAACCGCAATAACCGTATAGGTTTTACCCAATAGAAAATATATGTTCTGCTGGTAAGTGGGTATGAGACTTACAGAAATTTCCAATCTCAAGAATACAAACTCAAGATCATTGTGTTTTATTATCCGTTCCGTTTTCCCTCGTAGCGGACAAGGTTCCCCAAGAACTATAATTGCCGCGATAGTTATGGGGTTCTTTGAAGCAGGTGATTTTTTATAACTGTCATTTTGATAAATAGATAGATAAGACCAGTTTTTCACATTTTTCTTTGTGCCATAGATAAGCTAGACGGACATTAATATGCGTGTTGTTACTATAATTAATGAATGTGCCTTCACATAAATCAATATGGTGGACGCTAGGTACGGAATAATTATAATTGCTGTTCGTTCAAAGACTTTGATCGATTTAGAATAGAATAGACTAGAAAAATGTTTATTCAACAAACAAATCAACGAAAGGGTACATAATGGAAAAAAATTAGTAAATAAGCTAGTTCTTAACTTCTGACAAGCGACACTTCTAGATAAAAAAACTACAATGATGATGATAAAGTAGTCACTCGGAAAAATTGTTGGATTTCCCGTCAAAATTATGAGATTTTTCAAAAAACTACTAGCGCTTCGGACAAGACCATAGATTGCGGAGAGGAAGCGCCGCAAGAAACTCATTTTTTCAATCATAAAAAACAATAATACTTACCATATCTGAATAAAGAAAGTACCCTAAACCGACGTAACGTGTATGAAGAGACCAATGAGTGTGGAAGAAGTGAGGGAACTTTGTCTGATCGTAGCAAGTGGAAGGAAGTAGTCTCTGCCTACCCCTACGGGAAAGTCTTATCTTATCACAATTGCGTAACTAATTCATCAACATCTTTTAATTTTCATTAATGAACTAGAAAACGCCCGCGCTGCGTACGCTTAAAATAAATTTTCTAATACTTCCCCTATTTCTTCCCGTCGGGGGTCAATTTTCCAAAAAATCTTTTTTACCCACACCTAGGGTATCTAAGAAAGAACCATTCCCTACCTATTTCAAGTCCCTAGGTTTACAAGTTTAGGCTGGGCGTAGTCTGTCAATTAGTCATCGAGGAATTATATATGTGTAACATATTTAATACGCAAATTAAGCTTATAACGTCATCAAAACCCACAAGGCCTTGATAAAAAAGGGTGAACGGCCCGCACTCCTGCTTCAAGCCGTAAAATAAGCCCACGGGGAGCCATCGTAATTTATCCCTTTGTTTTGTTGCGACGCAATTGTTTGAAAGGGCTCATACAACGTTGAGTCGAGAGAGAATTATTTATTTAGCGCTGAAGTACACCTCAGCATTATGCTGAGCCAGTGTCCGATTCACTGCCGCGAAGACACACTCACTACTTATTTATTGCTGTTTTCTGTTTTCTCTATTTTCCTGTGTGTCTTGTGTGTGTAGTGAATAAATGTATTTTCCCTTTTCTTTCTTTAAGTATAAAATAATGAACCAAATTGTAATATGAGTGGTACGTTTTGTCGTTAAAAATGCCTAATTCAATAATGCTACTACATATCGTTACCCCCATACTAAACTAACATAACTATAAAAAACACATTTTTGAGGATAGAGGTACTTCTCCGTGCCATAAAAAGAGTAAAATGAAAACAAATTAATCCTCAAGAATGTATTTTTTTACAGTTATGTTAGTTTAGCATAGGGGGACGATATTATGCTAGAGTTTTTTAGGAAACCGCCCCTTATAATTTGAAATGTAACCCTATCAAATAAAAAAGTTGACATTCAATGACAACTGAAAACAACACTTATTTCAGTTTCACCAAACTACGCAGTTTATTAAGACGGGACGGTGACATCCGTCGTTACCGTTTAATATGTTACGGATGGTCGGATATCCGTCATTGCCGTCACAAACGTTAAATCTATACTCAATAAAGGATCAAAGTAATGCTGTAACCGTGTAGCCTTCGCAAGCGGTCCATTGTAAGACAACTTGTTGAGCAGAGCAACAGTCCCATTGTTCCCTTTGAAACTTGAGATGGAAAAAGGTTGAAAGGAATAGAAAAATCGAGAGGAAATTTGTAAGAGGGTTGAGTAGAATAAACAGGATTAACAATCATTTTGATGCTGTAAAAAGGAGACGGAAAAAATCCTGTTAATAATCTATGTGTAACATGAACTCAACTTTTATTTTGCGCCGAACGCAATATATTATTAAGCAACATTAATAAAAACGTTTGAAAACAAAATATAATGCTCCGTTTTCAGTTACTCAATAAATACGATTCAAAAATAATTTCCAAATAAATTTATCTTACCTTTCCGCCGCCATTATTTAAGCCAAGACCATAAAGTACAATTAATGCTAAACTTACCTCTGTTTTTCGCCGAAACTCACCAGTACAAGCCACAGACTATGAACTGTTTTTTCTGCCCGCACGACCGTTCGCTGGGGCTAGGGAGCGTGACTGCAACAGCCAGCTACCTTTACCTGTTACTTTGTGGCCCTAGGGACAGGGCAGGGCGGAACGGGGATTTTAAGTATTTTGTAAGTCACGTGCGACTGTGTAAAGCAGGTAGATTTAATTTTCAAATTAGAACTTATGGAGTCTTGCAAACGTCAGGTTTATTTTCAAGTTTCACTTGTCTTTATCAAAGTGATATAATACTCTTAACGGAAAAGATGTAAATAGCTATGGAGCCACTATTTTTCATTTATTTATTTGGTTATAAGAATGGACAGTATCAGTTACATTTATTATATGTAAACATCGGTATCAACGTTCAACTTTCATGGCAAAGTACGGTTTGCAGAAAAACAAATACAAACAAATGCATCTAGTATTTAGAACCTTTATTTTTTATAAATAAAAAGAAAGACGCTAAATATGTATTAAAGGTTTGAATAAATTAATAAAATTTGTTCCATGGATTTTTCTGTCAACATTTGACGTCTGTTATAATATATCCATTTTTTTATGACCAAATGACCTTTTCACACTTACTAATATTTATTTGGTTTGACAATTAAATTGACATTTGTTTCCTATTTGGCATATATTACTTTTCGAATGTAAAATGAGTATTAAAGTTATATGACGTTATTTAGATAATAAAGCTCTTTACGTATAAGTACAGTATTTATATAGGTACAGTTAACTGCAGCATAATAAATTTAAAAATGACACCGAATATAAACGTTATTATTCATCAAATATTCGAATGTATTTTTTTTTTTTTGCTATCCTTACCGGGTGCCATGAAATTTGAACGTTGATACCGATGTATAATTATATGGTATAATATGTACCTATAGGAAATTATCCTTAAAACATGATATCATCGTCACGTCATCTTGAAATTACTAGCATAGATGCATTTCATTATAGTCTTCAGGGTTTGGCAACGCATTCGCAAAGGCATCGAATGCTTTTTAACAACAGAAGGCCTATTTGCTCGTTTGCCTTTTTCATTGAATAAAATAAACTGACGGTAAATTATTTATTTTATATTATGTCAACTAAGGTACTTTAGGTAATTAGAGTGCTGTTTGAAATAAATTAAATATTTTTCAAGTTTGCGTTGGATTTTTTTTAATTATGTTCCAACGCGCTTTGATAATTATTAAATATAATATTTTACAATTTAAGGTGTGTGGAGGTTCGATAGGGTTAGGAATACCGACTGCGTTCTTGGACTGGTATGCTACGAAGGACGCTAAATTGTAGTGGGACTGGGCGGGTTTTGCAGGATCCCGTTTAGTAGTATACAAGTTTTAATACTAGCAGTAGCATGAGCATCCTGTAAGCCGGATACTGTAAACAGGATGCTCGTGTGCTGCTAGGATTAAAACACCTACACGATTAAACGGCATCCTGCAAAAAACCTGTACCTGCAAAAAACGGAATGTTGCTGTGGAAAAGGGCCCTAAGCCAAAAATACCACCGATTGGCATCCACATGACGGGCATCATAGCAGAGCTAGACCTATGCTATGGTGGAGTGAACCGGACGCATTTCAGAGGGTTTGGCAGGAGCACTCTCTCCTTATAGACCAGTGGACAAACAGAAGGAAGGCCTTTGCCCAGCTGTGGGACACAAGAACAGACTAATAACAAAATACAGAATAGCGTGATGTAAACAACCCTAATCTACAAGTAAATACAAAAATCCGTACATTAAAATGTTCTTATTAGTATCACAAAGGTTAAAGAAACGTATAAAATAAGTAATACTTACTTATTTGCCATTGACATTTCATATCTTTGCGCGGGAAACCCATTGCATAATCCATGATAACAATCAAATATATTTTGAAAGAAAGAAAGAAAGAAAGAAAAATGCTTTATTGCTCAAACAGCTTTACAATTTTGTTCTTAACTAAAAATTACACTTTTTTTTTCAAAATTACTTGTTCCAAAATACTCCCAAAAATACCTGTTCCAAAACCACCCTGCTGTAATTCCCACTTATTCAGACACGCCATCTGCTTCCATCGCGCTATACTTTATTCCGAACACGTCACGCTTCCCGCCCTGTTTACCGTCATCCGTCTCTCTCCCACTCACCGCCTACGTCAAATTTATGAATGTGGGCGACAATGACGGCTATATGTTTCAGCATTAATGAGTTCACTTTGTTTTCGGACATGTTAGTAATGTTATATTATTTCTCGGCCTTTTGGGGATTGAGGACGTATAATTAAATTGTACGTATTTCTGTGAAAAGGTTCAAGTTTGGTTGATATTTTGTTAAATATTTACGTTGGTACAAGTTATTATGGTAATAAATTTTCCATTTTTAGGGTTCCGTACCAAAATGGTACAAAAGGAACCCTTATGGTGAGACTTCGTTGTCTGTCTGTCTGTCTGTCTGTATGTCACAGCAGGTTTTCTCAGCAACTACAAATGCTATCAACTTGAAATTTGGCACAGTTGTACTGCTTGTTTGCCCGCATCTATTTGTAGTAAAAAAAAAAAGAAATTAATTTTATTAATAATTAAAAAGGGGTCTAGACTGGGGGGTTCAAAAATGAAAGTGGTTCGATTATAGCAAATGGGGTGTCATATGAAAGGTCTTAATCTGCACATTTCAAAAAAAATTTTTTGAGAAATTTCTGTGGTGTACTTTTTGATTTATAGCCAAAAATGTACAAAAAATTACCGTTCCCCCCCCCTTATCTCCGAAGTTTATTAATCAAAAATTCTGAAAAAAATCCTGACGTATAGATAATTACTTATATTTTCTGGGAAAAATAAAATAAAGGGTTCATTATTTACAGTTTTTGAGAAATAACAAAAAAACTAAGAAAATCTGTATTAAAATTTAGGCTAGTCAAAATCGACCTTATTGCCTGGAAAATAAAGCTTATAACAAAATGCGTATTTTCTTTTGCGGTTACCAAGCATATTATCTTCAATATGGAACCCTCGGTGCGCGAGTCCGAATCGCACATGACCGGTTTTTTTAAATACGTCTGTGTTGTTGGCCTCATTATACGAGCGAACGCGAAGCGTCTCCGTTTCGGCTTGGGCAAACATGCTTCCGTATGTCCGTCTGTTCGTTCGCTCGCATGTTCTCTACCGGTTGCATTTCTCAACCGATTCTCGTGAAATTTTGTGAGCAGGTTCGATAATTATATTGTTTTTTTTTTCGATTAAGTTTTTCGAAATTTTTCAAAATGGCGGATATATGAAAACTTCTTTGCGGTGTTGGTAAACTGACCGCGACCTATGTCAATGTATGGGGATGACAGTTTTCCAACATCCGAGTTAAGTTTGTCGCGAGTTCTACGGCTCATAGAGCCACTAGTTTAGGGTGTTCGGCGTAAGTGTTAGGGTGGGTTTAGACCAAACGAGCTAATGCTCTAGAACATGTTTTGTCTTTATTTTTACAAAGAAAACGTAAGAGATAATGCCATAGAATTCTTGCTAGTTTGATTGGTCTAAACTCACCCTAAGGCGGTGTAAGATCTCGTGTAAGATAAATAAATAAATAAATAAATAGTAAGGCGGATTTGCGCTCTAACTTTTTTATTAATACCAAACAATTGTAAACGATGTATAAGATATCATAGCAATATGTAATTCGTTAAAAAATATCCATATTCTAAAGTTAATTGTGAAATCTAAAACATGACCTCACATAAACAATATATAACACTATTTTTAAAATTAAAGGCAAAATCAGTACAAGAATATAAAAAATGCCATATTGTATTGTAAATGAGGCCAAAAAATTGTGTGAGTGGCCTTAATTACATGACAAGAAAGTTTTGGCACTTGCCCACTAAACATCCTGAGATTAATTTGAGACACATTATAAAGTTGAGACACATAATACACACACAGAAGCGCTATAAAAGGGGCTTTTTGCTTTAATTTTGACTATTTTGTATATTTTAATTTCAGGCCTCTATTCTATTTTGTAAAACAATATTGCTCTTGACCTGTTATCTTATTTTCAACGTTATGATAGCTCTTATTTACTTGACAGTAATGGTGATTGAGTTGATAACAAAATCAAAACACGGTTTTTACCTTTTTACTATTTACGTCAAAGCCAGTTTTACAGAGTTGAATAGAGGCAGCAGAGCTATAATCTACAAAAGTTTTCTCTCTGTGTTGAGTGAGTCACGAATATACGGGTCAAAATTAAATGACAGCTAAGGGATCGCCGATATCGATAACCTGAGTTATCGATGCTTTTTCATATACTAGTGATCGCTCCAAGTTTTGTTTGTAAAAATAAAATTTTATTGAAAGCATCAAAATGAAATAAAATAGCAACATCAATTTGGTTATTCTTTATTTTAAAAGGATTTTTGAACCTTTACTCATCATAATCATATTTTTTTTCCTCTTTTTTATGTTTCTAATAAATTATTTTTCATTTATTTTTCATTTCATTCATTTCATTTCATTCATTCATTAAAAGTAATAGGGTGTGCCCGCGCGTATCAGATTCACATACATACATACATACATACATACGTACATACCTTCACGCCTGTCTCCCGATGGGGTAGGCAGAGACTAAGGGCCACCAGGTGCGCCACATATTTTCTCTAAAACATTACTTCTAGCGACTACATCTTAGAACCAGGTAGCTTTAAAAATGTTATACCAGAACCTAAGTACTACCGTTTTGAGTCCAGGCAATTCCATACTCCCTATAATAACAGACCCATACAACTTCAAATTCAGCTGAAACCCCAAACTCATAACAAAACCAACCCAAATTCATAAACCTAAAGTTCAAATTCCAAGTAAACTTAGAAAATATAATAATGCAACAGCTGTTCGCGAAATTAGACCGTAAGGTGTAGAGACAGGGTAGGCTTTGTACTGTCGCGTTTAAAAGCAAAGCTGAGGGAGACTCTGCATAATGCAGTTTGCAAATTGCTCTAAACGCGCTCACTGCGTTTTGTTCGAGGAAACGTGCGCTTAGATGACACGAAATGGGGATTTGAAAGATATTATTTCGGCTTGCTTTTACTGAAGACTGGAATTTAAAAGAAGCTCGGCCAGACGACTTATAGGCAAGCCC
Organism: Acleris cristana; assembly: GCA_948252455.1. NCBI lineage: Eukaryota > Metazoa > Arthropoda > Insecta > Lepidoptera > Tortricidae > Acleris > Acleris cristana. The sequence goes on along the minus strand of OX411791.1, from coordinate 1,245,926 downwards.
CAGTTAGACGGGAGCAAAAATGCACTTTTGCTAGTGCTTTATTAAATATCGACTCGTCTATCGATATCCATATGAAGCGATTTTTGAATGATCTTTTCTATACAGGGTGTTAGGCAGAAGGTTGGACAAACTTCAGGGACTAACTCTGTAGGTCATACAAATATTTTTTTATTATGGGACCAACATCCAAATCGCGAAAAAGAAAACAGCTGTTCCATACATTTTGGCTGTTTAGCTCTCAAAGTTTGTATGGAACAGCTGTTTTTTTTCGCGATTTGGATGTTGGTCCCATAATGAAAGTTGATACTTAACCTTAACCTTCTGCCTAACACCCTGTATAGGTACTTTTCCCAATACTTGCAAACCTCTTTCATTTATGCTTATCGCAATTATAAACGAACTTATCTGACATTGACTCAAGTCATTATGTCAATCTTTGAAATTACTTAAGACGTTTATTAATTTACTATCATTATCGAGGAGAAATGCCACGCAAGAAGAAAATTACGTAGATATAGAGAATAGAAGATCAAGGTGAAAATTTATTATGCAAAGAATATAAAACCAAAATGTAAGCCTGGAAGCCAGTTTGAATACCGTCCAAAAGTTGAAAGTGCACTGAAATGGATGGAGATTTAAAGAAGTTTAAAATCGGTAAATTTAGAAAAAATGATAATTGTGTACTACGAAAATTATATAAAATATTAAAAAATAGGTACATCATACTTTTTTATCGATATCGATTTATAAATGTGTCCTCGCACTATTGAGATGTAAGTACATAATTGCTCTCGTCAAACCGGGCTTAGCTTACAGAGGGATTATTGTACTCGCAACCACGATCGTTTTCATTTTGAAAATCGAAGGCTTGTCTGCATACAAAATGAGAACAATTGGTTCACTTTGAAGCCGGTTGCGATTGCGAGTGCGTTAGACAATAAGCCCTCCGGTTATTATAGGTTAGAGCGGGCTTGTTTTCCGCAACTCGACGACTTAATTTATGCGCCTTTTTTGCTGGGTTGCTGGCACTACTCTTGCCAACCCAGTTCCACCAGGAAGCCTAGCAGACCCTTAATGTTGCCGACGGCTTCTGGTAGCGACCTCGGTGTTCCGAGGCGACGTGCCCGGTATGTTGCCACCTCAGGGCATTCCATGATGACGTGGGCTGTGGTTTCCTCCGCCATCATACAGGCTCTGCACAGGGGCTGTCTGTAACACTTAATGTGAACGTAAGTGTTTGTTAAACAAGGCATGGCCAGTTATGGCTCCAGTTAGTAGTCGGAGTTAGGCCCTTTGTAGTAGCCGTAGCTTACGCGACAATCCGGGATTGACTATCAGAAGCGCTTCTTTAGTTTGCCTGCAGGTGTTTAGGTTGCAACTCCGTGTGGTGTGGCTTGAAAGGAACTTCTTCAGCACAGCAAGGTACAGGTTATAGAAGCCGTACACTGATACGCTGAGGATGACCACCAGTGACCCTAAGTTCCCATCATGTTGGTGCCTTGAAAATATACATGGGCACTATGCCGACAATCATCAGTTAGAGTCTAAATTGCCCAGAGTATAATGGAGGAAAATTGGTAAGCAGACACCTACAAAGACCTAATACAAACAGTCAAAACCTGATAAGTTCCAGTGAAAGAGTCAAAGATTGTGACTCCTATAGCTTTCTTATTTTCACTGAATTGAGCTTGGCAGATTCAATTACTTTGTAAAAAGCCCGTGCAAGCATGGCACGATCCGTCAAAAGTGAGCTTTGGAAAATGCTTTACCAAACCTCAGTAGGTACAGTCAGCAGTAGAAGTAGGTGGACAGTCGAAGAGATCAAAAATTTTATACACGCTCTTATTCTCTTGACAATAGAACCGTGTGTAGATGATATTGAGCTCTTCGACTGTCCTCTTACTTCTACTGCTGAGTGTACTGAGATGGAATGGCTCTATGCTAGGAGTATTTTAGAGGTAGAAAACCAACAACAAAATTCAAAAGTAATTTATTGAAGAAACCTTACTCTACACCCTCACATCTCAACCTATATCTCCACAACTCCTGGTCCTCTTACAGCTCCGTGTGGCTTGAGGGGAACTTCTTCAGCACAGCATGGTACAGGTTATAGAAGGCGTACACAGACACGCTGAGGATGACCACCAGTGACCCTCCAAAGACGAAACTCAGGAAGTTTCCATCAATCATGTTGGTGCCCCGAAGACTGGGAGCGTGACCTTGGAACAGGTCCTTGGTGCCTGCTCCTGCTGCCTTCCGTTCTTCCATCAGCCTCTTCATGGAGGAGAGGCGTTCTTTCAGCTCGTCTATGGATTCTAGCATGTCTTCTGACGCTGGAAAAGATGGATTCATTGTTATTAATGAGCAGTAAAAAGTGGAAGAGTTTCCTATGAAGAGGAAGGGGAGCGCTTTGTTTCATATAAGAAAATGTAGTCCGAATGTATTGTTATTTGCGACTTGCGATGATTATAAATAACTATACATTCAGACTACAAATTTTTATATGAGCCAAAATGGACCCAAGAGGAAGGTAGGTATGTTTAAAATATTGTTCATGTTACCTCCTATAAAAATATCATACGAAACTCGACGATAAAGCTTTAAGTACCTATATATAAACAAAAAAATATAACCTCACTCATAGTTTACAGAAAAAATGTAAATAAAAATCCTAACCATTATTATTGATCTCACATCGATCTAAAACGAGACTTTCACGTCGTGCCCCCATCGCACTTGACCGCTTTTCTTCAAACAGGTGTCAAATAGGTACAATATAATAATCATCACTGACTTATAATAGATACTTACACTTATCATTTAAATCAGGTCTTAGCGCGATAAAAACTAACAATATAACATGTTTAATTCGAGTTAATAATCGTCAAAACGCCTACTAATTTCGTTACCTAAGGATGTTTGTTTTTGTAAATAAAGAACCTTCGAGCCCAAAAATATACCGAAATAAAATAATTATCAGACAAAAAAAAAACGACAGTAAACTCATTGCATATCTACTGACTTTAAAACCTAATTTCTGGTCTTGAATAGCATAATGTTCAAAATATAACCTCACTTTCAATATCTATTTACTACCAACTTATCTTTACACACAAACACAGCGCCACCGTCAAACAATCCGAACAAAGCACACTCAAGAACGTTAGTTCCACAGTTCACCACCGGCAAAGATAACTTGGTATTGCAACAGACATTACAAAAACGCAGAATTTGTTAAGAAAATTGATATTTTACCTTCGTTTTCCGGGTCTGGACTCATCGTAATATGGTAATTAAACTTTTTGCCTGATATTTCTTAGTTTTGGTTGGGTAATTCAAGTTTTTTCCCAGGAGTTGAACGTTTTTATGCCGTCAGTTGAAAATGTCTTGTGCCGAATTCCCGGTTGTGGTCCCAACTTAGTACGCATGCGCGGGAATGGTGGGATATTGATCGGCCCGGGATAGCCTGGTCTAGACCACATTTAGGCTAGAACTAAATATAATAGCTGAAATAAGCTGTCAGTTAGGTTTAATATTGAAATGGTCTTAATTTTATTTTTTGTACCTAATGTATTTTTAAATGGTAATGTCCGTAGTATAAGTTGTATTTATATACTTAGATATAATTAATGTTTAAATACTAGTGTATTTCTTAGAGGTGCAGTTTTTTTTACTACGCAGAAAAACTTGTTAAATTTGAATAGGTATAAAACAATTGTAGAACTATTGGTCAACATAAGGTGCAACCGAAAACCTGATTTTTAGACTATTTCAATCATCTGGTCTTTAATGAGTCAGATATCAGTTATCATATCAGTGGACACAAGTACATTTGGCAACAAAAAGCGTTTCATATATTATTTTACTGTATTTTCAAATATATATTTAGACAGTTGTTAAAAACTTTAGTTGAAATCGTTTACTGCTGTAAGATACTTAGGTATTATTTTTAAAGACATTTACCATTTATTTAAAAAAATGTGTATTAAATATTTAATAGCACGAAAAAACTTTTAGTTAAGTACTTATTAGCTTAGCTTATTACAAATTGAGAACACACTAGTACAGAGTAAAAGGAATTTATAATCTTAAAAGCAAATATCAAAGTCAAGATAGAATTGTAAATGAACGAGCAATTTTTTAAGATTCTTAATGAACATCATTAAAATAAGTCATTTCGTATAAATATTATGTTATACATTAGGAATCACAAAATATAACAACCTTAAGAAAATAAAAACGTTCTAAATTTTCCACACAAAAAGAATAAAATATGAAAGCCTACAATAAAAAAACAGAGAGGTTTTTATTTAATAAAACTCCTGTTAATGTTTCCCGCGCTCCTCCAAATTAAAGCATTTGCATAAAAACTGAACGTAATTAGCAAAATGAGCGTAATTTGTTTACCGCTCTTAATTATTAAAATATTCAACAATGATTTTGTAAGCAAGTACACTAAGCTAAGCTTTAGGTGCTTCGAGTTTGTACCTGTCTCTCACTCACTCTCATACGCTCTTATTAAGAGTGAGTGAGAGGAAAGTAAAAAACCGAATAACCTTCTAAGTTCTCACAGACTATATTTGTGGCGTTATCTATGAAAAGGTACCTTGTTGTCGATGGCGCTTCCGCCATTATTAACGATGCTCCGATATAAATACAACGTCGCGTGACGCAGTGCGGCGTAAGCGCCATCGACAATGAGGTCCCTTTTCATAGATAACGCCACATTTTATGATATGAACCCTAAAAAGCGTGTAACTAGGTAATATAGTTTTTTAAAGTTGAGGAATCTCAATGAAGAACCCTTATTAGTTTGAGCATGTTCATTCATTCATTTGACATACATACATGTATGTCATGTCATGGTAACGTTTTATCAGCAACTATAAAAGTCTCAATGCTAAACCAGAAACTAAGTAAATTGTGCGTGCTCGCACCTATGGGGACTGGTTGCGATAAAAAACAACTGAAGATTGTTGAAACTTGGGTTCTTGAGCACAGAGGTGGAGGGGGGCGGTAGTTGTTGCCGGAGCGCTGTCGAATTGTGAATGCGTGCGGCGCGCCGTGCGCCGCCATATTTATAGTCTCCCGGCGCGAACTATCGCCCTCTCGCTCTATGCCCCGTCTCCCTCACTCTTTATTTGTAAACAAAACCTATTTTTATACAATACCAGTTAAATTCTAATTAGGATCCAATAGGTCTGTTTCTGACTATTCTTGTTAGACTATTTTACTGTTACACTAATATGAGACCTATTGGGTCCTATCTAATAAAATACTCTCAATAAATATCTTTATTAAAACGGTGACTAAGTTACTTATCATTAACAAACAAATATCAAATTACGAATTATTATAACAACATTAAAAACTATTTATGGCATTTTAGTTATATTTGTCCCGTGCTGCACATCTCTCCCGCCGTGCATCGAGTGCGTTGCAGTAGTCGTCGTGCAGGTAGGTAGCAGTACCAGCTTCTTGGTCGGTCGTCTTAGTACTCCTCCTTTCGTCATCACGTCCACTGCTCGGGTAACGCCGTCCGGGCCGGGGTAAGTGGCTATAATTTTCCCCCGCGGCCATGTGTTGCGGGGCAATGACCCGTCCGCGATAAGCACGAGGTCGTCGACTTTAAGTGTGGGGCCACGACCGTAAGGCTCCCGCCGGTTTTGGAGTGATGGCAAGTATTCTTTTATCCATCGGCTCCAGAAGTGGTCCGCCAGGCGCTGACTCGTCCGCCAGGTGGCGCGACCGACGAGTGTGGTGTCATCAAAGGTCCCGGGTGTTGGTACTCGGGCTGACCCGCCGAGCAGGAAGTGATTTGGTGTCATCGCTTCGGGGTCGTGTGGGTCGACGGACACGTAAGTGAGTGGGCGGCTATTCACCGTATATTCCGCCTCAGCCAGGAGCGTAGCGAGGGTCTCGTCGTTTGGATGTCGCTCGGCGAGGACCGCATTCAGGGCTGTCTTAACGGCCCGAACCATGCGTTCCCACGCCCCCCCCATGAATGGTGCACTAGGGGGGATGAAGCGCCACTCTATCGTCCTCTTCGCAGCTTCTTCCTGTGTGGCTTCGTCGAAGGCTCCTCGTAGTTCTTTATCCGCGGCGTGAAAATTGGTCCCGTTATCCGACCATATTTCTGTGGGGCACCCTCGGCGCGCTATCATGCGGCGGAGCGCCATAACTGCGGAGTCTCCACTTAGGCTTGGCACTACTTCCAGGTGTACGGCGCGCACTGTCAAACAGGTGAACAGCGCGACATACCTTTTTTGTGTACCCCTACCGACAGTTACGGTAAGGGGTCCGAAGTAATCCAACCCCGTAAACGTGAACGGGCGTTCGTGGTGGGCCAGTCGACTTCGCGGGTGATTTCCGGTGGATGGGACCGGAGGTACAGCTCTTCTAATGCGGCATGGTAGGCATCTGTGTAATATCATCCTTGTAACTGGGCGCAGGCGTAGAATGCAATAGTGTTGTTTGCACTCGTTTATAGTCGCTTCGACGCCGCAGTGGTTCATTTGACGGTGCACGTAATCTATATATAGCTTGACGGCGGGGTGGTTGCCGTCAAGTACCGGCGGCCGCTTTTCTATTGCTTCCAAGTTTGCGGCGGCGTCTATGCGGGTTTTCAACACTATAATTCCGTTTATCAGTTCGACCGCTAGGGGTCGCAGTCGGCTTTGTACAGCGGGGGCTCTGTCGTTTTCTAGGTTCTTAATATCTTCCTTAAAGGCCTCTCGCTGGCTGTCACGCACTATTATTCTCTCCGCTTCGCGTAAGTATTTCACTTCGAGCACTTTGAACTTTTTACTTACGTGCGGGTTTCTTAGCGTTGTTTTTGGCACTTCACGCTTTTTTCGTTTGTTCCATTCTGGGTCTTCTTGTGGGTTTTTTCGTGTTTTCTTGTAGTGCGCCCTCGCTCGGTGCGGTCGGCAAAGGTCAACGAACTGTAACACTCGCGCTATTGTTCGCACTAACCGCTCCCACTTTGAGAAACGTTCCGGCGGCGGTAAACACTTATTTTGTCTATTGTCACTGTTCACTTTCACTGAGTTCACTTTTTGTTCGTTCGTACTGTCACTATGGGGTTGCGACGGCTCTACGGGCCACGTAGAGGGGTCACTGTACAGGAACTCGGGGCCGTTGAACCATCGGTGTCGACTATTAAAGTCGGGCGGCACTTCGCGGGTCGCTTCGTCGGCCGGGTTGTGTTTGGTGGGTACCCACCGCCATTCGTTTATGTGCGAGTTTTCTTCTATCGCCGCTATTCTGTGTGCGACGAATGGGCGGTAAGTCCGTGCGCCCGTCCTCAGCCACGATAACACCGTTCGGCTGTCTGTCCAAAATGTTTTCTTATCGGGGGCAGCGTCGTGTTCTTCTATGGTGGCGGTTGCCATCCGGCTACCCATCACTGCTGCCTGTAGTTCAAGTCTCGGTATTGATGTGACCTTTAGGGGCGCGACCTTCGCCTTGGCGGTTATAAGCGACACGTACACTTGTGCGTCGGTGGTTGTCACGCGCCAGTATAGAGCGCACGTGTAAGCCGTCTCACTGGCATCCACAAACACGTGCAACTCGCGGGTCAATGCCCCGGTGTATTGTGTGTAGCACCGGGGTATCGCTGCGTGTCGTAGCGCTTGCAGGTGCACTGTCCACTCGATCCATCGCTGCGCCAGGTCGTCGTCGAGCTCGTCGTCCCACTCGGTCCCGCGTCGCCACACCTCTTGTAGGATCTTTTTTGCGTTTATTGTGACGGGTGCAGCGAGGCCGAGCGGGTCAAACACCGACATCATTATCTTGAGTACTTGTCGTTTGGTAGGTCTTCTCTTCTCGAGTAGGCCCGGCGGTAGGCGGGTGAGGTCTAGGTTGAACGATATTTCGTCCGTTGAAGGCCTCCAGACTTGACCTAGCACGCGCTCGTTCTTTTGTTCGGTCTTGTTGAGTTCAACGTCGGTTGGGCGTGTAGGTTTTCTTTCTATGGATTCTAGCACTTGAGGGGAGTTTGACGTCCACTGTCGTAGGTCGTAGTGGGCCTCGCTATGTATGCGGCGGACGTCCTCGGCTACTCGTATTGCCTCTTCTTCGTTCTTGAAGCTTTGAAGGAAGTCGTCAACATAATGGTTGCGAATTATTGATGTAACCGCATCAGGATGAGTGTTGTTGTGTTTCATAGCGTTTTTGTTCTTTATGTATATCGCTATTGATGGCGAACACGTAGCTCCAAATATTAAAGAGGTCATCCGATATTCTTTGGGTTCCTCTTCGGTACGGTCCCTCCAAAGGTACCGTAGGGTATCTCTGTCTTCTGGCTTGATTTTAATTTGCATGAACATTTCCCGGATGTCGGCGCCGACCGCTACCGGGTGTTGACGGAACCTCATTAGTACCCCGGGTAGCGACTGGAGTAGGTCGGGGCCGGTCAATAACCGGTCGTTAAGGGACACCCCTCGTGTCCTGGCGGCTGCGTCATACACTATCCGCACTTTGTCTGGCTTCATGGGATTCAGTACGGCGAAATGCGGCAAGTACCATACTCGCTTTTCTTTCTGTGGCGGCGCGAGCTCGGCGTAGCCCTTAGTTATTAGGGCGTTCATTTCTTCGTGGTACCTTTGTTTGAATTTTCCGTCCTTTTCTATCTTCTTTTCTATGTTGTGTAGTCTTTTTAACGTATTTTCGTAGTTATCGGGAAATAACGAGTCTTCGTTCTTCCACGGCAAGGCGGTTTGGTAGTAACCGTCGCTGTTAACTGTTGTCGATTCTTCTAGTTTTCTAAGCGCCTTCGTCTCCGGGTCAGATTGCGGGCGTTTGGGTTCGATTAGTAGGTTTTCCAAGGCGAAATATTCGGTTAGCTGCCGGTTCATGTCGTCGTTGACGTTACTGTTGACGTGTGTGACCGTGTGCACCCGTCGGCCGATAGTGCGGGTGTGGGTACCATGTAGCACCCAGCCGAGCGGCGTTAAGGATGCCACCGGCTGGTGTCGTTGACCTCTTCTTATCTCGTTCGCGACTAACAGGTGCCAGTTGTCTTGGCCGATAAGCACCCGCGGCTTCGCTGCTTGGCATTTGAGATGTGTCTCGATTTCACGCAGGTGTTCACAGCTGATCAAGTCTTCATGGTTGATGGTCTGCGGCGACAGACGTAGGTTGTCTATGGTGCGAGCGTAAATCTCGTGAGTTTGATCTACGCCACGTAGTTTTAACTTCACCCGACGGGACTTGGATGCGTCGATCTTTTCGTCGGTGATTGCTTCTATTAATAACGGTTCTATGGGGCCGTCCAGGCCCGCCTGCTTCGCGATGTCTTCGTCCACTAATGTCACTGTGGATCCGTCGTCTAACAGTGCGTGCGTGTTTATCACTCCCGCCGGTCCCGATATCTGTATAGGCAGTATTTTCAGATATGCGCGTGTTTCTTGCGGCGGCACCCACGTAGTTGTCACGGATTCGCTTCTATCTTCCTTTTTCTTGTAATGTAAAAGGTGGTGGTGGAAGTGTTCGCAGCCGTCTCGCTCGCACTTGGTGCGCCGACAGTTGTGCGTCTTGCTTCGGTAACGCAAACACCGGAAGCATAGCCTTTGCGTCTTTGCCGTCTCCCAACGTGCGTTGCTGTCTTGCTGCATGAATTTCTTGCAATTTTCTATAGTGTGTCCTGTCTCACTGCACACTGGGCACTTCACTGGTTTTTCTGTGGTCACGAAGGCTTTTTGTGTTTTTCTTACATGTGGTGTTCCGTGGATATCGATGTTTTCGAGTTGCGCGTAAGCGGCACAATTGTCGGCTTCCCTTTGTAAGAATGCTGCTAGCTTGATGAGTTCGGGTTCTTCATTTTGTTGCGTTGCTACGTAGTCGAACCATCTGTAGCGTAGAGCGGGTGTGAGTTTATCCATCATTGCTTTTGTTGTTTCGGGGCTATGTAGGTAGCGGATGCGATCTAGCGCTTTCAGTGTGGCCATCGTGTTGTTCAATCGGCAGGCGAAAATGCATATGTCTTGCGGTGCATCGGTGAGTCGGGGCAATGTTCGGAGACGTTCTAGTTCGGCGCGTGCAATAGAGTCGGTTCTTCCAAATCGCGACTCGAGTGTTTTCATTATTTCTTCTGAGTTCACGTTGTAGATGAGAAGATTTTCTACTGCTTCCCTGGCTTTTCCTTTCAGGCATTTCCTCAGCCTCGCCACGTTGTCGGCATCTGCGTAGGTTGTGGCGGACCCGGTGTAAGCCGCTTTGAATGATAACCATTCCTGGAAAGCTCCGTTGTACTGTGGTAGATCGATATTTCTATGACCGGACTGGGCGGCGATCGCTATGGCCGTAGCCAACTCTTTGATGCTGACGTTCTGTTGAGTTGAGTTGAGTGCGATTATCGAGTTATTCTTCGTTTCTTCATTTCGGTGAACTGGTCGGGCAGGAGAATACGTAGTTTCGGCAGCAAGAGGTACATAGTTCCCGTTGGCGGGAAAATGGGCGACCCCCCGACGCGCGGCAGTGGCATCGGGGGGGGGGATAGCGTTCCCTAACGGGCGCGCGGCAGTGGCGCCCGTGGTGGGGATAGCGTCCCTCAACGGACGCGCGGCAGTGGCGTCGGTGGAGGGGATAGCGTCCCTCAACGGTCGCGCGGCGGTTGCGACGGTGGAGGGGATAGCGTCGTTCCCCCGGCGCTCGGCAGTGGCGTCGGCGGGAAAATGCCCGGCTCTATGTTGTGCTTGAAGCGGCGAATGTTGCTGTGGTGGTGCTTCAAGCTCCTCTTCGTTGTGGGGTGCGTCGGCGATGGCGAGTACGTGTCGAGTACTCGCCTCCAACCATTCTCCGACGCGTTGATCTCCATTTCCTATTGACAACACGGTTGTGTCATCGTCTTCCTCGCTCTCTTCTGCTTCTATGGCTGCGATTCGTGCTTGAGCGAGTTCCAGTTTCACTTTGAGGGCTTCTTCCCGCGCTTGTGCTAAACGAAGCGCGCGGCGGCTCGATGTTGTCTTCATTGATTTTGACCTCGATGTTCTCGTCACAGGGTGTTGAATAGGCTGTGGGGTGTCCTGTGACGATGTCTGTGGGGGGTCCCGGGGCGGCGACCGTGGAGGGTCCCGCCGTTGTTGCTGTGAGGACTCCCGTGATGGTGTCGTATCGGTCAATTCTGTGGTTTCTGTTGCTGTGCTTGTGGTCGCGCTCTGATCGCCGGACGAGGCTTCGCCCGACGATGTAGGCTCCGCTGTAGATGTACTTCTCGTATTCATCGGCATCTTCAATTATTTTTCCCGATCCGGCTCGAAGGACCAACATGTGCGTGCTCGCACCTATGGGGACTGGTTGCGATAAAAAACAACTGAAGATTGTTGAAACTTGGGTTCTTGAGCACAGAGGTGGAGGGGGGCGGTAGTTGTTGCCGGAGCGCTGTCGAATTGTGAATGCGTGCGGCGCGCCGTGCGCCGCCATATTTATAGTCTCCCGGCGCGAACTATCGCCCTCTCGCTCTATGCCCCGTCTCCCTCACTCTTTATTTGTAAACAAAACCTATTTTTATACAATACCAGTTAAATTCTAATTAGGATCCAATAGGTCTGTTTCTGACTATTCTTGTTAGACTATTTTACTGTTACACTAATATGAGACCTATTGGGTCCTATCTAATAAAATACTCTCAATAAATATCTTTATTAAAACGGTGACTAAGTTACTTATCATTAACAAACAAATATCAAATTACGAATTATTATAACAACATTAAAAACTATTTATGGCATTTTAGTTATATTTGTCCCGTGCTGCACATAAATAAAACAATATAGTTTTAGGATACACCCTATACTATCCCGGTTTTTTTAAAAGAGATAGTTAAGTAGGTAAATAAAGAACCGGCGGGAGAAAAAAGTAGGCACATTTTTGTGGCAAAACAATACAGTTGAGGCCAAAATAGTGATTAAAATCAGTGGACGTAAGTAAATAATAACCCCCTTACTAATAAACGTTGAGTAACGCTGGTATAGCTACACAATGTTTTGTCCTTATCTGTCAAATTCAAATGTCACAATGATAGATGAGGACAAAACATTGTACCAATAGCTATACCACCGTTACTCAACGTTTATTAGTAAAGGGGTAACAAAGCAAAGCCGTGTATACAAACTTCACCAAGTAAATCAAGTTAGTTAATCACTAACTCCCGTTCTCCGCAGTTGCGAGACTAACAAGCGCGTGCATAATGCAGCGTGCAATACCGAGGGCTGCATCTTACGCCTCATTTACACTATAGACGAAGAGCTAGCCACGGAAAAAGTGTTGCAATATGCATATTTTAAATCGCATTTCTCAACAAAATATGAAAATACCATATCACATAACATAAACTCACGCCTTCATTCCCAGAGTGGGGTAGGCAGAGTCACAGACTCACCAACAAATCCAAAAACTTGTTGATAATTCTGTGACCACATTTTGCACGACCAGGCTAAGATGTTATCCAGTGTATTAGTGACAGGTTGCAAACCCATCGCCTAACAGCACTACACATCCTTTAGTCCCTTAGTCGTCTCTTTACGACATCCACGGGAAGACATGGAGTGGCAACATTCTAAACCCGGCACCACACGGCAAAATACCAAATGTCTTAAAATTTAAATCGGTCAAGAAATACGGATGATACAAGCACTTTAAACAGCTTATTAGCATTAACAGCGATTACCCCGAGAGATCCGATATCGTCGGTGATAGTGCATTACCGCGTAACTAACAAATTCAACAAGTTGCAAAATGCACCTTACTGTCTACTTGCTTAGATGTATTTTAGACCTTATTGAATTTGTTAGATGCGCGGTATTGCACTATCCCCGCGTGCACTGTAACGTCATGTAACAGGTCGGCCATATAAACTCCAGTCTAGATTCTGTTTTGATAGAAAGAGATAAGAACAAATCTTTACTTCACTTCCAAAAGGCCGAGAAGCGATCGAGCGTGGGAACAAATCTTTGTTGGCTTATATATCTTGGCTACTTTTATAGCTATTCAAAAAATGTTTTTTTTCAACTGTTTGTTTCATTGAACCTGTGAAATAAATCACGAAAACTCCCTATTTTAGATTTTGGTTTTATTCTTATTACCACGCCTACCTTAACTGCTGAAAAGCTGCCAGGCTGCCGAAAAAATATATGATAGTATGGCATGCTGATTAACCCATTTTGCTGATTAGCCGACTACCAGCTAAGTGTTTAGTTCTCCAGTGGAGGTACAAGTGCAGTAGCAAGTGACAAGTAGCAAATTACCTACAACTGTATATATTCCCCCCCACCTTACTCTAGGTAATAGAAATATACACTCTAAGGAAAATTACCGCCCCCCCCCTTACTATACTGACTTTACTTCGGAACGTGTAGGTATTATATGTATGACTTTGAATGTACATAATATTTTGTTAAACGTTAAGCTATTATCAATTCAAAGCCATAAAAAATTCAAATTGAATCCAGAATTTATTAAACAGTAGCGAATTCCTAATTTGAACATTAATTTTTTTTAATTGGATTCGGGATTTAAGCGAGACCCAATTCAATAACCGTAATAAATACCGTTTTTTTTTCTTTTTACCGAACACAGAAGGGGTTAGGTTTAGTGAATTATAGGAGTGGATTAAGGAAGTTATTTTAAAAAGGTTTGACAAAGGCCAGCCTGAGGTAATAAAGGGGTTTCACTTGCCTTATCTGAAGAGGCAGTGAAGCTTGAAAAATAGCGGAGGTGACAGTGTTGTTTTTTAATTTAACACGCTTGAATTAAAACTAATAAATTAAACTAAATAATGTGCAAAAATACATAATTATATCACACCAAACTCAGAGCTCTATAAATTGCACACCTTCAATTGATTTTACAACCCCCAACAGTGACAGTGGTTGGGCAAGGTTGTTGCCCAACCACTGTCACACCCAGCGCTAAACAGCTGCTAGGCTCCCGAATTAATTAATAATGATATGATAGTATGGCACACTAACTAGAGGGATTTCGTTGCTCTATAAATTGCAAACCAATTTCTGTAGCTAGCTCTCCGTCTATGCTTAAATATTACTATGGTAGACAATATAAACCCATAGGAAACGTACTTCCCAATGTTCCACGCTCCATGGTATCTAAGAGAATTAATTTCTCTTATCCTATCTTTCTTTTTGTTTAATATCTGTCCGTTGGCATTGTCTGCCGCGACAGCATAATTAGCTTTCACTTCAAAGGGTTCTTGGATCTCTTTAATGTACAAAGGCTTCCTGATATTGTGTATATTTGGTTATGGAAAACCATTAAACAGCTATGGTTGCGAAGTTTAATTGTTGATTTGGCATAGAACCTTAAGCGAACTAAACCTTCACTACGAGTACATAGTATAAAACAAAGTCGCTTCCCGCCGTCTGTCTGTCCCTATATATGCTTAGATCTTTAAAACTACGCATCGGATTTTGATGGGGTTTTTTTTTAATAGATAGAGTGATTCAAGAGGAAGGTTTTAATGTATAATAAATGCTGGTTTATTGTACGGGTGTTACAGAAAACTCAAATAAGCGAAGCGAGGGGTCGCTAGTATTAAATAAATAATTATACAATAAATACCGAGGACAATTTCACACGACCTAGTCCGAAACTAAACTGTAGGCTTGTACTAGGGTGACGGCACCAACGACAGACACTTTTAGCTGACAGGCACCAGTATATGGACACTTCGCTCTGAATTAAAATTTCATACGGTCATAAATAGATTGTTGCAAAACAAATGAATAACCCTTATCTTCTATAAAATAAGAATCAAGTGTCCATCATTGGGTTCTTGTCCATTACTGGTTCCTCCTCCCTATGTGTCATAGGCAACGATAAGCATACTTACATTCATATGTAAAGAAAGTAAATCTTACTATATCCTACTTAATATTATAAATACGAAAGTTTGTTTGAGTGTATTAGTTTGTTACTCCTTCACGCTGCAACGGCTGGACGGATTTGGATGAAATTTGGAAAGGAAATAGCTTATACCCTGGATTAACACATAGGGCTACGTTTCATCCCGGAAAATTTTAAAGATCCCGAGGGAATAACGATAATTGAAATCTACGCGGACGAAGTCAATGTCGAAGACAATTCAAATAATCGTTATGAGAGTAAGAGTCGAGTTATGTTGGTCGATCGAAACGAGCGCCGAAATTCAAGTAGCAATAGATACCCGTTATCGATTATATTTTTACTTGGCAGTGAATGTATTAATCCAGGAAAACTATAAAAAGTGATAATAATTTATATCTAGAGCGATTATTTTTATGGCTATTTATGACACAGTTGTTACAACGATATGTTATTAATAACAAGTTATGACGTTAGTTAGGTTATCCATACAGTAGCCACACAGTAGGCATTCAGTAATAGGCGATCAATAAAGCAGCGATGTCGTACTGCAAGTAAGACTCTAGTGCCCTTACTTATAAACGTGGAATAACCTTGGAGTAACTATGCCATGTTTTGTCCTTACCCGTCGTTGTGACATTTGAATTCGACGGATAAGGACAAAGCATGGCCTAGCTACTCCATGGTTACTCCACGTTTATAAGTTAAGGCATAGAACTCTTGTTTCGAAAAAGACGCTTTTAAGGTTTTTACCATTCACGATTTGAATCCCTAATTATTTAATGCCCCTAAAGGCTATGATTTTTATACGAGTAGTCTTTAGGTAATTAAAAATAATCTAATTAGCCGGCTTATTAATTAGTGACTAACAATCATCATTTCACTTATGAGCCAGGCTCTTGTCGGTGGAGTAATTAAATAAATAAATGTCAGGGGTGGCCTCACAGAATCTGACCTAGTCCCAAACTAAGCTCTTGTACTATATGCTTGCTATGCTTGTACTAAGTACTAGAGAACCATAAACATACAGAGAAATATATACTTAAATACAACATAAAACATCCAGGACTAAGGAATTCGGGATGGATTGGATTTTTCTCTATTCTCTGCCACCTCTTTCACCTCCTGGGGGCTTAGTAAGCTACGCGAGATTTACTGTCATATTTTACGTCATTCATATGAAAATAAGAAAATATGACATAACGTCACACTTTAAGATTCTTAGTAATAAAAGGACTCAACTCACACAAAATACACTTTTATTTAAAATCTTAAATGTTTACAAGTACTTACGTTAGAATATGGAATAGACATATTTGACACTAAATCGCGTTTGACGAGGTTTGACGTATTCTCCTCGCCTCGCATGCTAAGCCCACTGATATGACACGACATTGGTCTTTTGTCTTATTTGACTAATAATACAACATACTTCAGCAAATAAATGTTTTGTCACTTAAGAAATTAACAAGGCAGTAATTCTGGTGGGCATTTTCATCTTAGTTTATCATAGGCACATAGTTTATATTTCTAAGTACAATTTATTTTTATTTGTCGACCAGACAGTTTTGTCACCTCGGTGTTAGTTGGAAGTTATTTATTGCACGTGAGACTGACGATTTTCTGCTTCCTAAACGGATATATAGATTTAAGATATAGGTATAAATAGAAAAAAAAAGAAATCTACTATCATATCTATTATTTATCTAACCATAAAAATTTATAACGCTTTAAAGATAATTGATAAATAACATTATATAAACTTGTGATACATGGTTTAGTAGTTTCTGGTGTAAAAATGGCGTCGCGCGTGGTTTTAGCTCTAGCACTGTTCGTGGGTATGTACTAATTAAATAATATTCCTTTAACACTAGAAAAGTCACTTAACGCTTACGTAAACAATTTTCGATAACTGGCGCTCGACGTGGCCGTCTGATAGCTTACGTTAATCCTATACATTTTGGACAACGGTAACGAAAATCTTGTCTAGGGCTTCTTGACCTTTAATCTAGCTAAGAATAACACGAATAACCTATGTAATGACGAAAATATAATCGTGTACGGTAGCGTTTGAGATGTGGTGCTGGAGATAGATAGAAATAATTAACTGGATTGAAAAGAAGACGAAAGACTTAACATAGTGAAGGAAAAGAGAAGTCTATTGTAGACAGTAGAGAATAGACGGAAGATGTTTGGTAACCTGTTATGGCAAGACGATTACATTAATATGATAATTAAAAGAAATATAGAAGGAAAATAAGGAAAAGAGGCTGACTAAGAAGAACTTCCTAGACCAATTAAAATAAAAAGTAGTCGTCTGGATTTTTTTACTGTGGGAATTGGGCTGCGACTTCAAAAATCAAATGTGTCACATATCCGACTTACCATCAGATGGCCTGTTTTTCATGCTTCTGTCTGTGTGCCTTCTACATGGTATAAAAAAAACCTTCTATCACCCATCCTTTAATATGAAGTAGCACTACCATTTGTTCACGATGCGAAATCTTCATATCTCCTGGGGAAGATCATAATGTGGGATCCTAACATCAACCTAAATTTTCCCTTTTAATGAAAAACATGCTCAGTCACAGTTGATACTAAAATTTCTTCATGCCTCGCCAGATGAAAGACGCGCCTATTTCTGGTGTCACCATCTTACCAGCTTACCTACCACCAATCAGGAATGTTCGTATTGTAAAAGTGGTAGACCTTAATGCATCCTTTTTAATAGCTGCGGCGTCGGCCGAGAGGATCGTAGGCGGGCAAGAGACTACCATAGACAGGTACCCTGGGATCGTCCAGTCAGAGTCCCTGGGCACCTTCACTGGGGCCTGGAGCCAGTCCTGCGCTGCTAACATCCTCACGAGCTACTACGTTTTGTCTGCTGCACATTGTTACCGTGGAGCGTAAGTGCACATCCTGTAATCGCTATAATGGTTCTATTCTACGAGGTAAACCCATATTGCTTGGGACTTGTTATCGTATTATGAACATTACGTACTTAACAGTAATGGCGGCCGAACTCAAATGGTAAAAGAATTCTTTGAATTGGTTACGTGGATCTGGAAATTACTTGTCGGCTAGTTACAAACCTTACAAAATTCAAATTCCAAATTCAGCCCAAACAGCTTGTTCTAGAGATTCCAAATTTGGCACGTAGGTTCCTTATGAGGTCTAGGGGTGTACTAAGAAAGGATTTTACGAAAGTCGACCCCCAACGGAAAGAAATAGGGGGAGTAGCGGGAAACTAATTCTACGCGTACGAATATAATAATATGTCTTTCAGCTTGTACCGTCCTGAAAACCGTCGCATCCGAGCTGGTTCTAGCTACCGCAACACAGGAGGCGTCATCAGCTACGTCGAGACTGAATTCGTCCACCCCTCATACGGATCCCTGGGTTATGATGGGGACATCGTCGTGGTCCGCCTCGTGGAGCCTCTGGTATACACACCGGTTGTTCAGCCTTCAACAATTGTTGCTTCTGGAACAGAGTTGCCTGATAACTTCCTGGTGGTGCATGCTGGATGGGGTACTACCTCGGTAAGACTTATGGGAAAATCAATTGAAAGATAAGGTGTTAAGGTGTATTAACGAACCTGGTGGCCTGAGGCACTACTTTGAAATCCGTAATTCGAACTTCGTCTATTGTTATCCCTTTTGCTCTCGACGCGTCACTGATTCGCAAGAAAGTGACGGGGCGATCCGAAGTTCGAATTACTGATTTCAAAGTAGAGCCCCTGGTGGTTAGTGGTGGTAGGAACGCAGGGTTCGTCTGGATCGCTACCACCATTGTATTCTTACGCAATGCACGTATTGTTTATCTTCAGTTCTTTCCAACATATTTATATCGGAATTAAAGAAGTAAGTCTGTATTTTGCAATCTGTATTCTGTCTGTATCTGCAAATTTGGACAACCCGCGACCACTTTAAAAAAAACAGTAACCGTTATGAGTATCAAAGTCAAAGTCAAAGTCAAAGTTCTTTATTCTTCAATTTAGGTATAATAAATGCATCTATGTGACATTCAAAAGCAAAAAATAAAATCTTTGCCCCGAGAAGAACCGGCGTTGAGGCGGCGGCGTGGTGATCGTTGATCGTGTTTTTAACCTTGCTTAAACAGCCCCTTTGAGGCTTCTACACTTCTACAGCAACCTATATTGTAGCTAAATTATGTGTTTTTAATACTAAATTAATTGAGGTTTGGATGAATGGACAGGTTTACAAAAATTTTTTTTTTTTTAAATCTCAGTGACAGAACTTATGGGCCGACTAGGTATTGCCACTTAAGCGTCTGATGAGAGAAGTCAATCAAACACCTCTCATTTAATAATAGTAATCACAAAGATAATGAAGATTTTCTGTAGTACAAGCCTAAGTTAGTGTTGTTTGGTATTACGACAGTATAGCTAAAATGATGATGATCTTTTACAGCAAGGAGGCACTCCCTCCTCAGTCCTCCTCGACGTGGAAATCTTCACCGTCAACAACGATCTCTGCCGTGAGCGTTACCTGACCCTCCCGAACCCTGGCATCGTGACTGAGAACATGATCTGTGCGGGCCTCCTGGACGTGGGGGGGAGGGACGCCTGCCAGGGCGACTCCGGGGGCCCTCTGTACGCCGGGAACATCCTGGTCGGAGTCGTGTCCTGGGGCCACGGCTGTGCCAACGCTACGTTCCCAGGTGTGAGCACTGCTGTGTCGCCTTACACGGACTGGATTGTCGCGACCGCTGTTTAGGTTTGATGATGGATTAAATTATTGCTGAGATTTTATGAAGTTTTTATGGCTATTCCTTAAGTGAAACTGTAGAACGAACTCCCTTCGGCGATATTTCCAACCAGAGGCGCTAGACAAGACGCATTACGCTAACCAGCGTCACTGGTAGATGACGTGATACGAAAAGTCACGTGATCTACCAGTGACGCGATTGGTTAGGTAGGAATAGAAACGCTGGTTAGCGTAATGCATCTTGTCTAGCGCCTCAGTTATGATATGAGTTCAAGAAAAGAGCTTACATTTCCCTAAATAGCCGGCAACCCACCGACAACTCTTCTTGAGTTGCTGGTGTAGGCCGGTGGTGATTACTTCCCATCAGGGAACATGCTCGCTTGTGTCACTCTGTTATAAAAAAAAGTTCAGTAGTGAGGAACGTAATAATATTTTTTACACAAGCGATGTTACAACGTCCATTTTTGCAGATACTTTTTTCAGAGCCTCCATTTGACTATTTCAATGTAGGTGGTCTGCTATCGAAAAGATTTCTAGTTTTTAGTAAAAGTTAGAAATTATGAACTATCTACGTAAATCGCGCTTAAACTCTAACTTTATGGGACGGTAGTCAATAAATAAGCATGAAAAGGAAAAATAGAGCCCTTATTAAAATCACTTTTGTGTCCGTCCATCACAGAGTTTCTTTATCAACGAACTGTGTCCAATTATAGTGCATTTTGATAGCGGTTCATTTTTTTAAAATACATTAACTTGATTTTTATTTCATACTTTTAAGTGATTAAGTGATCATAATATGCTGTTATACATATAGTCCCACTTCTCAATTAAGTGTTAGTGCTTCGTCATAGTCGATCATTTATCTTAATCGAATATCCTATCGCCATCCTTAAAATAGGTGCGGTTAAGGAGTTCCAGTAGCCACCTGTGGTCTGCATCATCGGTCCTATTTCACCATATGATACTTTCTGAATGCAAATGCTGGACTTGTTACTGAAAATACCGAAAATGTGTATGCCTATAACATTTGGGGGTTTCTCTGGATTCGTCCCGGTTTCCTTCATCAGATTCTGACTTTGGAGACTATGGGATCACCTCGAGAGTATACCTTACCAAACAAAGAAGAATCAACAAAATCTACTCATAATTTGGCGGAGTAATCACGTAACAAACATACAAAAAGACATACAGTCGAATTCAGAACGTCCTCCTTTTTTTGAGGTCTGTGAGGCTATACAAGTTACTTAACGCTAACGTAAGCGATATTCGAAAACCGACAAAATGACTGTATGGAATTGACGTAGGTGATCGACGCGACCGTCTGACAGCTTACGTCACTCCTGTACATTAACGATCGCCAAATACATCTTGTCTAGGGCTACAAATCGGTAGTAGACCATTATCCAATTTTGTCCGATTGCCCGTTTTTTTCTCATAGCTCCTTGTGTTTAAAGGCAAAGGAACTAAAGAAACAACAACCAGGGATTATATTTTAATACTTTATTCAATTTTTTCTCTTTGGGATTTTACTAGAACGGTGGGAAGCTACCGCTGGTTTTTAGCAGATAGTCTAACAGTCGCCAGGGTCCCACAAATCCATTTACATGCCTCGGGTTCATGTGGAATGCTTAAAAGCAACTTCCAAGAAAAAACATCCAAAAATATTTTGATACGATTTAATCTATGATCTTAGATAGCGTTCGCAACGATCCAGTCCGTGTAAGACGACACAGCAGTGCTCACGCCAGGGAAAGTCTCGTTGGCACAGCCGTGACCCCACGACACGATTCCGACCAGGATGTTCCCGGCGTACAGAGGGCCTCCGGAGTCCCCTTGGCAGGCGTCCCTCCCCCCCACGTCCAGTAGGCCGGCACAGATCATGTTGTCAGTCACGATGCCAGGGATAGGACGGAGGGTCAGGTAACGCTCACGACAGAGCGTGTTGTTGACGGTGAAGATTTCAACGTCGCGGAGGACCGGTGAAGCAGGGCCTCCTTGCTGTAAAAAAACAAGGTTTAGGTACATTATCATCATCCTTTCATCATCGGACCACACTAGCACACAGGCCACGTGATGATAAGTAAGATCTGAGACGCATAGTAATTTGAATGTATAAGACTGCAACTGTAATACTCCAAATGCGTTGCCAACCCTGAGGACTAAGATGGAATGCGGAGCTAGTAATTTCATCATATTTTGATTTGATTATTTGTTGAAAGACAGTCAAATACGTTGAGGAATTTGTCAAGATTGTTCAGGATCTGAGTCATGACGATAATTAATATTAAGTAGACTGTACTCATTTACCTTCGGGTGTTCCCTGCTTGGAATCCCTATTAACGTTTGTCCAAAACTTTTTTCAGCTGAATTAGACCACATTTTTAGTTTTTGAAGAATGTCTGCGGTTAGGTTAGGTTAGAGTTATTATTAATAGTTATATAAATATATACACTAAAAAGTAAAATTCAGGCGGAAATGGCTTTAGGATAAAAGAAAATTTGGACAAACGGTGCATTATTAATGATTATCGAAAAGGTCTTACCGCAGTAGCTCCCCAGCCAGCGTGAACAACAGCAAAGTTGTCAGGCAACACTGTTCCATGAGCCACGATGGTACCAGCCTGGATCACGTCCGAGTATGTCAACGGGCTGACCAAGCGAAGCAAGGAGATATCACCGTCGTTGCCCCTTAGCAGGCTAGTGCCGTAGGACGGGTGGTTAATCGCAGCCTCGACGTTGACGATGTCGCCCCCAGTGTTGCGATCGGTGGATCCAGCTCTGACGCGGCGAAGCTCGGGAAAGAATAGGCTGGAATACAGATGGTGAAATCGTAAAGATTAGACCACTCAAGTGCGAGTCGTACATCGATTTATTATTACATTCCAAGTTGGATTCGTATTCGAAACCGGTAATTCTTTGTATGGAAATTACCGGTAATTTATCGTTACCGAGGTAATTCCCATACAAAAAATTACCGGTGTGCATTCCCTATTAATATGCCTTAGGTGTCAAAGGCAGGTCTCATGATTATGGGTTGGGCCGCTTAAGAGATATCAGTTCATTATATCTTATCTATCTAATAGATACTGTCTTCAAAAAGGAGGAGGTTATGTGTTAGTACTTTTTTATGTATGTTTACCGATTTCTCTGTCAATTGTGGACCGATTTTGAAAATTCATTTTTGTTTGATAGGGTATACTTTCGAGGTGGTCCCACTGTCGCCAATTCCATATAGTGAATTATAAAAAAATCTGGTTATACGGGCAGTATTTAGCCTACCAGGATTTAAAATGGCACACATAGAAACCGTTCCTAATTGAAATTAGAAGCAATTTTGAAGACCAAGGTAGCGTGCGGACAGGCTACGGTAATTGGAGAATAGGGTTTTGAAAAATAAAATAAGTATGATAATTAAATAACAAAGCTAATATATTTCTAATACCTTTAGATAAAACTATATTCTATATAAGAAAAATATATGCAGTTATTTCGGGCCACGTTTAGGGATAAATATTGGGCCGGACATGCAAAAATTCGCTATTCTGAGAATGGCCGATCTGATGAGGGGTTTCGTAAGGAATTGAGGAAAGTCTTCAAATATTACAGCATACATACTTATAGCGGTTTCAGTATTTTCAGTAACAAATTTCAGCATTTGTATTCAGAAAATATCATTTGGTAAAGTGGAACTACAGATGGCCGCTGGAACTCTTCAACGGTACCGATTTCAAGGGTGGCGATAAGATATCTCGATTAAGATAGTTGAGCGACTATGACGAAGCTCACTTGAATGGGTTAAATATTTGCACTATTTATTTATTTAATCTTAATTGCACAAAAAAACAAAGGGTACAAAAGGTGAACTTAATGCCTAATGGCATCCTCTACCCGTTGACCTGGCACTATCACTATGACTTTCCCGCGGCGCTGCTTGCGGCGAGCATCCAATGTTCTGTAGTTACTAATCAATTGAGAAGTGGGACTACTTAACAGCATAATATTATGATCACTAAAAAGCATAACATAAAATGTTTTATTAAATAAAAAAGCGCCATCAAAAACGCAAAAATTACTTCTTTTGAAATGGTAGTAGGGAATGCAATTTAACCGGTTATTCACCGATTTTGTATGAAAATAACCGGTTAAAACCGGTTATAACCGGTTATTTGCATTCCCTAAATGGTAGGTAATAAGCCAGTCACGGGCGGTTTTTTTGTTTTTCAAAACATTTATTTTGAACCTAACATTACTAAGACAAACATGGCGATCGCAGGTTAACAACTTACGGTCCAGAAGTGCAATGAGCAGCAGTCAACACGTATCTCGTGGTAAGGATGTTGGCAGCACAGGACTGGCCCCAGGTCCCGATGATGGGTGTTCGCGATTCCAGTTGAACAATCCATGGGTACTTTTCTATGGTAGTCTCTTCGCCACCCACAATTCTGGTGGCTGACGCCGCAGCTATAACATAATCATTTAGATAAAAATTCAAACATATTATAGAAAAATCTCACGTGAGATAAGCGCAGGTCGTGCCAAATCTCGCAAAATCTCACCAAGGGGTAAAGGAGTCGAAAAATCGTTGCACGTAATTAACAGATATCCCCCAAGGTATTACATTGAATTGATACATACCCACGAACAGTGCTAGAGCTACTACCACACGTAACGCCATTTTTTCTCACCAGAAATAACATAATCGAGTGTCACAAGTTTATATAACGTTATTTATCAATTATCTTTAAAGTGCCATAAAAGTTAATTATTATAGGCTTATGGATTTAATTTTTGTTTTAGATATAATGTAACTACGTGTTGTGTAACATACGTATTTGAAGGACTAGATAGTCTCGCTCCGGGATAGCCGTGGTTAAGCATCTAAAATTTTCATGTTGGGCATTTGTTTCTATCATAAATTACCAACACGACGTCGATTTAAAGTAGACCTATTTTAATTACTTGAAAAAGTCGTTGATATCTAACATACTATAGGCCCAAGGACTATCTAACAGGCAAAAATGTTTGGCTTAAACCAGAAACTAATACATTAATAATAACTTTGCCATAAAAACGCCAAGAGCTGCTGCTGCTGAGTTTCTTGCGGTGTTTCTTCTAAGCAGTGGTCTCCTCTTGGGAAGCGCTGGTAGACTCTTGACGTGTAAAAATGCCCGTGCGGCCTACTTAGGTACTGAATAAGTCTTTTATCTTTTTTTTATCTTAACGTGTAAATGTTGTATCTTGTCTAGGCGACGCAGTTTATCTAGGAAAACATATCAAATGAATAAATAAATAATCAATATCAAGGGACAATCTCACACAAATTGACCTAGTCCCAAACTAAGCTCTAGGCTTTTACTATGGGTACTAGACAACGATATAAATACTGATATAGAGAAATAAATGCTTAAATACATAGAAAACATCCAAGACTCAGAAACAAATACTCGTGCTCATCACACAAATATCTACCCCCTTACCGGGATTTGAACCCAGGACCGCTAGCTTCGTAGGCAGGGACATTTACTAAGTACACACAAGATACACAAATAGACAAAAAATATAGAAAACAATCAATGTGACAGGGACAGCACCGAGTGTCCTCGCGGTAGCGAATCGGAGACTGGCTCAGCATTGCGACCACACCGCTGCTTAAAATACGGCGACGGTACGGAAACGCAGTGACGCGTCGTATCCGTACCGTTTTTGACGCACGCTCCCCACACCGCTGCTTAAAAAACGGTGTCGTTGCGTAAACAAAAGACGGGGTCATAGTAACAACATGGCGTCGTTTTTGACGCTCCCTTAAGCAGCGGTGTGGTAGGCATGCGATAAAAACGGTACGGATACAACGCGTCACTGCGATTCCGTACCGTCACCGTTTTTTAAGCATTGGTGTGGGCGTAACTTTATGCTGAGGTGGCAGACCCCTACAGCGCTGATTTTCAGCCAGTACCGTCTGATAAACGCTAAAATGTGTGGGAATGGGGAAAAACGCGATTAGAGAAATTGTTATGCAGGATTATCGACTTAAACGAAAAAGCCTAACTACTCCCGTCCGGCAGCTGGTAGCTTACGTCAATTCTACATATTTTCGATAACGATAACTCGATAACGTTTGCCGAATGCATTTTGTTTTGGCAACAGGGTTCCATTTAAATTACGTAGTTGCTTTTGATAACGCTGCTAATACTCGTATGATAGTTCCGTACTTTCGTTTCAACTTGTGCATCGTCAAGGGCACGGGTTGTCATGGTCTTGACTGAGCTATCGAGTCTTGTTCCAACTTACCTACGGAGTTAGGAGTATTTGGAGGTTCAAAACCAACCTGTACATGGATGATCCATTAATCTATCTTAACAACCTAATATCGGTAAAGTCTTGCGGTTTTTACGATAGCCATGACTTTTTACGTTTATAAATTAATTTGGTTCCCCTTTTTTTGCTATTTTTTTCCATAAAATGTAGTAGATTTTAGGGCTTCAAAGTGAGTGAGATTACTAAGCAAAAAAACACAGATTCAAAGTATGATCAGGTTTTTTGTCTAGTTCTAGGTTGAAACTTTAACATTTATTAACGAGGAAACTGATCAGATTGGTGGAAAATTGTTTTGTACTTTTTTTTTATAGCGTACCTAACTAATCAGCATTAACAATTCATTAAAATAAATTTTCAAGTTTTAGAAAAAGGATTAAAAAAAACCGAAACCAGTTTCGAAATCGGAGTGAATACAAAGTAAAACAAGGTCTATCGCAAACTGGCTTTAGGTATTTGATGGAGGTTAGGAAAGTCTCTGGTTATCTCCTAAAATCAAAATTGTACATAAACCTTACATAAACCTATTACAAATAACCTTGCAGGCTTACCATCAATTTACTTTCGCGGTGTTGGTTACGGCGGCCACACAATCACCAAAATATGTCTAGAATTCCTCCTTTAGAAAGGTCGACAAATCTTTGGCCGTTACTCGTACCTCAAAGAATATAAAATTCACTCGACCCTCAGGGTAACTCCAGTCTTAACTCTTACATACTCGTGCAAAATAGCGTCATTTACATGCGTTCATGAAACTACGACGCAGGTCCCAAATGAATCGCTAGATGGCGCTAAGCGTCTTTTACCTCGCGCAAAACGTTGCGTTCCCCAAAAAGTTAGAAGTGAAAAGAAATACTCCGTTTACCCTTGTCTTCCAAATGAGCAAAGTGGAGATTAATATCGTCTTGAGCGCTTACTTAACTATTCATTTTTTGGATCCTCCCTGAGCTGTATTACAGTATCAAGGGGTTAAAAAAATGTATTATAGGTATTTATACCTCGGAAGTATAGGTACAGTATCAAACCAAAAAAGAATTTTCAAAATCGGCCCATAATTGACGGAGTAATCAGTGAATATGCATAAAAAAAACATACAGTGGAGCATATAACCTCCTCCTTTTTTGAAGTCGGTTAAAAATTAATAAAAACGCCCTAGATTAAAACAGAAAAATATAAAATCTGTGCATTTTTAGGAACACCTACATAAACATTGCACTGAATTTGACAAAAGACATTTTCAAAAATATCCATTAAACCCATGTTCTTAAAGCAAAATTTTTAACTCTTAGCTCTACGGGATATATCCTTTATTTTAATATTAATGCAAAGATATGAGTACAGCTGACGTCATATGGGCCTTTTGTGTAACTAAGGTCTAAAAGTTTATTTTAGGATCTTCTTGCTGCCAATGTATAAGTGCCCAATACGTATATTTATTCTATGTTTTAAAATGTAGAGGATCGATGCCTTTGCTATGCAAAAATTCAAGACGAATCAACGAGAAATACCATTACAATGTTTCCTCTTGCCTTCAACCTTTTCCAATGTTCAAGTATAAATACATTGGTCTTACAATTTCCTAGAGATTATAGAGCCTGAGTTTCGCTTTTCTGTTGAGAATTTTATCTATCATAAAAATATTGTATTGGTTTAAACCAGAAACGGCGTAGCGTACAGTTACGCCATCTAGTTTACTTATTCTAAAGTTCTTACCTCATTACACCGACCATCCTAATGCGTCGCTGAGACTCAGGTCACCGATGCAGTTCACACGTTACCCAAAAGAGGACGCTACTAGTATCTAAATGAAGAAATGAACTCACTTGACAAAAATATACTTACTGCCGTACTCGGAGACGTCAAATAAATTTAATGCTTCATTAAAGTAGCTGCTGTCACTTTCTTTGCTATAGCAATAGAATAAGAAAAAACGTCACTAAACAATCATCAAATTTAATTGACGTCTCTGAGTGCGGTACTTAATATTTTGTAATTCTTTTATTAAATTAAGTAATGAAATGTTTTATTGACAATAAATAAACTAGGTCTGCAAGCAAATTTAATATAAATCAGTACACCCAATTTTAATTAAATGTAAAAATTTTTTTTTTTAAAACGTACTGACTGCTGAGTTTCTTGCGGCGCGTTTCTTCTCAGCAGTGGTGTCCTCTTGGGAAGCGCTGGTAGATTCTTGACGTGTAAAAGTGCCCGCGAGGTCTACTTACTGAG
Organism: Acleris cristana; assembly: GCA_948252455.1. Classification (NCBI taxonomy): domain Eukaryota; kingdom Metazoa; phylum Arthropoda; class Insecta; order Lepidoptera; family Tortricidae; genus Acleris; species Acleris cristana. The sequence goes on along the minus strand of OX411791.1, from coordinate 1,217,797 downwards.
TAAATGTCTTTTATCTTTTTAATCTTTTGTAACCCAATAACATAGTTCGACGCTGGAATGGTTAATTTGACTAAAACGTCCATATAAGCCAACAAAGATTTGTTCCTATCTCTTTCTAGCAAGAATTTAACACAAGCTTATGTCCGGCCACCGATCTGTTACATGACGTCACAGTGCATATCGGATCCCTCTGTCTAATCGCTGTCTAAAATCAGTCAGTCAGTCAGTTTAAAATATCATCCGTATTTCTTGGACGATTTTAACTTTTATTTCACTTTAGGTGATCTCTTTACGGTATTAACACATTTTGTTGAGAAATTTGATTTAAAAAATCCATGCATATTCACGGATTTTAACTATAAACAAACTGAACATCCTGTATTTAAAGTCCTAAATAAACCTGTAGGTATATTATGAACGAGCCTTTGCGCTATCAAAACAACCTAACGTGGGTCCAGTAAAAGTGTTACCTACCTACGATTTTCGAGATAATCGTAACGTTACTGAATTTCGATATTTCGCAGTTTGTTTCAGAGATTTAACCTTATTTTGTTAATAATCACTATTGCTGATTAATTGCGCTATAAGACATGTGTGTCACAATCTTTAACAAAAGTTTTTGTAGTTTTATTTACAATCAATATTAAAGTTTGCATTTTGGACTTAACAAAAGCAAGGTTAAACTTTGAAACATCGCGGTGAAAAAAAATTGTAAGGTAACCTCGTGGTCCACTAACTGATCACTACTACTTACATTTAATGCACAGTCAAACGCAGAAAAAACAACAAGAACACAAAAGTTCGATAAAATTGGTGATACACATCTTATAGCGCAACTAATCAGCTATAGCAATTCATAAATTAATTAAGTTCAATCCCCAAGTTCTGGAAAAGGGATTAAGAAAACTGAATAACGATACAAGATATCGATATTTTAGCAAGTTGTGATTATCTCAAAAACTGGATTACTTGTAAAAGAACCATGTTAGAGTGTTTAGATAGAACAAAGGCTTCTTCTATAATAATAATATACAGGTTGAGTGTGGACCTACGAAAAATTAGAAATATGGGACACCCTGTATGCCTTATAATATAGGGTGAATGAAAATTAATTATGTCAATTGAGTTGCCTATGATTCTAGTTCGGGACGTATTTATTTATTTATACGCGCACTAAAGATGGCGCGTCTCGTTGCGTACGCGCTGCTATTTGCGCCCGCGCATGATTCACGGCGCATCCACTATTTATAGGTCATGATTACACGCTAATAAGTTTAAATTAGGAGCGGAACTACATAAAATAATGGTTTAATAAAGTATTATCACACTGGTGTCTTAACAACATGTGACAGGCACCATAGAGTAACAATATACCCACAGACCTTAGTCTTTTAGGTAGACTGACATTCCAAAATCTGTGAAGAAATCTATGAAACCGTAAGATATACTGTCAGTGGTAGTACAGTCAACGTCAAAAGTAAGTGATCAAAATCAACATTTCAAAACATGTTCTAGCATGACGCCCCATATATAAGAGATTATACTTAAGTGTCATTTTCAACTGAATATTTAATTAGTCAAAAGAAAATGATTATAAACGATGTCATAACTGTGTCTTTACAGAAAATTTCAATAAAGAATGATGAAATAATTTTTTTACCCAAGTGTCATGTGTCAAACAAGAGAAAGTCAAGATTTCAAAATCTCCAAATGAAAACTAGGGTAATCACGGCACTTAAAAAGGATTTATTTAAAATGTTGCAAAAAAAACAAAGCGAAGTAATAGGAACTTATTTCAACCCTTGACGGAAATGAGAGGTGTTACAGTTGTTTCGCGTGTTTGTCTAACGAATATAACCGACATTAACCGAACGTCTGACTTGTATTCCGAGGTGGTCTTGAGAGGTCATGAAGCCCCAAAAATTCATATATTCACTTACATATGATAGTTTGGTAGTATTACTGACTATTGCTATATTAGAGAATCAGTTTAATTTGAAACGCTTAGTAATGACTTTAACTGTTTGAATGGCATGTCACTTACTTATGACACATTACGAGTTAATTTACTTATGCTTAACTACAATAATCAGTGACATCTGACTTAATTCATTGTATATACTATTTTGAGACCCTATTTCATCAGTTTATTTTGCTGTTGACTGTACCTACCTAGTGCAGGGTTCGTCCAGATCGCTACCACCGTCTTATTCTTTAACCTACCACCCAGCAGCAGTGTTCGCACTGTTTTGTTCCGGTGTGTGGAGATAAGACAACTGGTGAAATAACTAGCATAGAGGCATTCCATATTGGTCATTAGGGATGGCAAAGCATTTGCGGTCTTAGGATTGCAGACTTAAGATCTCACTTATCATAAGGTGCGCTAGTTTGCCTTATCCGTGACATAAAAAAGACTATTCGAGAACTCAGTGGCTCCATCGTGCATCTTTCCATCTGTTTTATGAGAGGTAGGTAGAGTAAACCACATTAATTTTTTAGCCTCTATCTGCCTGTCGCAGAAAAGCGTTGCTCAATTTTGACGTAATTTTCTTCTTGTGACTGTGCTATCGTTACGGCAGAGTTCTATAGGTTACAACAATTACAGTTAAACACTGATACTATCTATCCGAGACCATGGTAGTGATTCTTTTAATTAGCAAAGGTGAGCGAACGCAGGAGTGAATGACCACGCGGTGATTTTAAGTAGTCCCGTCAGAGCGAGCAAAACACATTTTAGCGCGTGCATTCTCAATTAGGCAGCCTTATACGTTCGAGAAGCCATGCTGACATTCACTCCTGCATTCGCTCACCTTTGCTTTTGAGGGAATCACTACCCATGGCTGATGCAAGCCGCAACGTCGAAATAAAATAAAATAAATAAATAGCAAGGTTTAAAAACCGACTGCATTTTTTTGATATTGTCGTCGATATACAGGGTGTTTGGCAGTCGGGTGTAGGGGTTTTAATTGATGATAGTTAAGGTCATTTTGAAACTGTATACTTACCACATTTATTATTTGTATTACAATACAATACAATACAAATACTCTTTATTGAACACCAGAAAACAAAACAAGGAACAGTACATTTGAATAACATATATGTATACAACAGGCGGTCTTACCGCTAAATAGCGATCTCTTCCAGACAACCTTGGACAGAGAAATAATAAGACAAAAATACATGGCAGGCGGTGTAAACTAATTCCTTCAGAACTCAAACTAAACTACAAGAAACACTTTTGTTATAATAAAATCTACTTATACATATTTATATAAACTACATATAAATACACACATACCTCATGTAAATGAGGTAAACTACATACCAAATACACACTAAATACCTACATATTATAATATATACAATAATATATATCTATATAATATACACATACATAAATTCCAGAAATCAGCCAAACAAAGATAACACACAAGGTCATAGGATAGTAAAAATAAAAGTAAGTATTATGCAAAGTTGCACGATTTTTTATTTTAAGATATTAAAAAAAGTTTATGTGTCTAAAGAAAATTACAACTTATGAGTTCCCGGTGGGACCCAAACAAGCCGGACGGTATCTAACAAGTATTTTTTTTATTTTTTTACCGAATACTTACCTATGACGGTGCAAGACAACCGTATTATTAGGTAAGTCAAGGTAGCCCCCCTGACATTGCGACAGGGTTTTACGTTGTTTGGACGATAATACATTTCCTTAACTGTACACACTCGAAAAACATAACCCTCCTATACGCAGTCGGTTAAAAAGGTAAATATTGACCTTTTTATTTGTGTTACCGCGTTGACCCTTTTAACGTAAGATATAATTACGGTTAAAGATAAGATAAAAAATATAAACTCGGTAAATACTTAGGCTGCACTGGCACCTTTATGCTTAAAAATTTAAAGCATTAAAAAAAAAGAATGCTATTACAGGCTACCTGGTTGTAAGTGGGTTCAGACACCTAGACTGCAATCTCAAGACTGCTCCTAAGACTGGGAAAACGTTGCCAACCTGTTGATACTTCAGGGGGGGGGTATTATGAGATGGTTAAGCAGTTCAATTTACGGCGAGCCTAAAGGACAGAGCTATAGTAGTTATATAGTTCTGTCCTTTTCTCCCAGCGTAAATTAAACTGCATAGCTATATCATAATAATCCTCCAGTAGACACATATTATGTAGTTGAAATGTACTGTTCCGTGTTTTGTTTTCTGGTGTTCAATAAAGAGTATTTGTATTGTAGACCTTTTACATTTGAAAATATTTGTTGTGGTGCTGAATCGTTTTATTCGAATAAAATAAAATAAAAATTACAAAACATCTTAAAAACAGGTTTGTGGTGCTAGTTTTAATACTTATTATTATTTACTAGCTGTTCGTGCCCAGCGTCGCCCGGGTATTGTTTTTATATAAACCTATGTTCAGAAATTTATAAACAAAAAAATGTTTTAAGTGGTCGAGCCATTCTCTTGTTCTTGCGAAAGAAGAAAAAAGGAGAAGAATAAAAGATTACTTTATTACCTTGTGATGTAACTTTTTTTTAATATTATGGGACAATCTCACATAAATTGACCTAGTCCCAAACTAAGCTCTAGGCTTGTACTATGGGTACTACTTAGACAACGATAAACATACTTACATATATAGAGAAATACAAACTTAAATATATAGTAAACATCCAAGACTCAGTAACAAATATTCACGCTCATCACACAAATATCTGCCCTTACCGGAATTTGAACCCAAGACCGCTAAGCATCGTAGGCAGGGTCACTAATTTCAATTTTATTTTAAGATTGAATAAAACATTTAAAATTTCTTATGGCGCTTCTTCTTCTTTAATTACATTAAATTAATAAAAAAGATAAAATTTATTCAGTAAGTAGGCAGCACGGCCACTTTTACTCTTCAAAAATCTACCATCCCTTCCCGAGCGAGAGGAGACCGCTGCTGAGAAGAAACGCCGCAAGAAACTCAAGTCAGTCTTATTTTTTTTTTAATTATATTCCCTCCATATTACCGACGTGTAAAAGACCCTCATGTGGCCAATTTACTGATTTTTTTAAACTTTTCAACCCCGAGGACGAATGCCTCTATGCTAGTAATTTCTACCAGCTGCTTCCCAACAGGAAACCACTGCTGAAGACGCCTCGAAAAATATTGATAAACATACCTATAACCTGAAAATTAGCCACATGTAAGCCGAGAGGTTATATTTACCGCATTCCACTCGTGGAATCCAGTGTGGGACATCAAATACTTTATGCAGGTGGTGATTAAATTGTGCGTTTGCGTGATTGATGTCCGTGGGCCGGACCGGAATAGACCGGCGCAGGCGCCGGGTGCGTTATGAGTCGTTAGGGTTTGAGACCTCGTCGTGTTGTTCTCATAGTCTTTATTATTAGTTTAAGGTTTATTGACCTTACATTTGTAATAATTTTATTTTTGCTAGTTTTAAGAATTTATTGTTTATTACTTTATTACCTTATTATTACTTAATGTAACTTACTTTTAAGTATTATTTTGTTATTATTATTGAAAAAATGACCTTCTGCTGGAGTTTCTTGCGGCGCTTCTTCTCCGCAATGATGGTCTTGTCCGAAGCGCTGGTAGATTCACTCATGTTACCGACGTGTAAAAGAGCCCTCATGTGGCCTATTTACTGAATAAATATTTTGAATTTTGAATTTTGAATTTGAATTTTGTTTTTTGGCAAAATAATTAGTAGAAGCTAACACACGATGCGGTTTGTAATTCCAAGGATTTCACGTGATCACGTGTGCTTATATTAAATATCAATATTATTAGTAAAATAACCTAATTAAGGATTTGGTGTTTACAACCAATTTATTTTTCAAAATCACTTTTTAAACAAAAAACCGGCCAAGTGCGAGTCAGACTTGCACACGAAGGGTTCTGTACTATTCTTGATTAGGGGCCACCTATTATTGTTATTTAAATTTTAACATTATTACTATTGTGTTTTTACAGCGGCAAAAGTTTCAACAGTTCACGAGATACAACCCTTGTTAAGGACGAGCAAAAAACGCCAATAGGAGTACGGTGTATCCCTGTATTATATTTACACCATATTATTTTTATTACTTTAATCTGCAAAAATTTCAAGTGTCTAGAGATAACGGTTTATGAAATACAACCCGCTTACAATTTATTTTTGTAATAAAGAGTTTACTAACTTATTTACTTACAGACAGACGGACAACGGAGGCTTATATGTTGAGATACAGTCGAGTTCATGAATATGTGTAAGTACACTTTACAATACAATGTCTTGTCTTGTTTAAACTGCCATATATGCATTGTCACAGCGATTAAAGTGACAAGGTATTAAAGTACACTGATCTCATGAACTCAACTGTTCGAAACCCTCAAAATTATTTTCATTTAGAATCATGTCGTGTTTGCCATCTTGGTGATACTATAAGAGATAAAACATTTATTTTATTTTTACCCGACCGTTAGCGTTGCGTGCAATGCTCACGCGCAACTAGTTTTAAAATCCGAACACCTGTCCTCCAATCAAAACTCATCAATCGCAATACAAATTTATCGTTACCGTTCAATGTGGCGCTATTTGCAATCAACCTAGTGCTATTTATACGACAAATAGAAGTTACTTTTTTTACCAACTGCAAAATTAAGTTGGTAGTACCATGATTAATCAACTATCGGTTAATAAAATCAATTTTGAGCTTGCATTTTAAATGAGCAAGCTTTTAAACAGTATAGATGATAAGAATTTGACGGATTGCACAGTTAATTAAAATAATAAGATATACATTTAAGTACATATAACGTTGCGTAAAGAAGTTGATATCAACATAGCGAAGATGCTACACACATTACAGACTTTAAACTAGAATAATAAAGCCCATTTTGTAATGACAAAAAGGCAACCGTTTAAAAAGTTATCTAAAGACATTTGTCTTGTTAATGAAATGCGGCAGTTAAGACCCGAATTAGTTGTAATCTTTCCTCAGATAAAAACATAAGGAAAACAAACATTATCGTTATAAAATACTTTATTTATCACACTGCGTACTTTACGAAATAAAATAACTTATAAGTATGTTACCCTGCTATTATATAATTATACTAAGCTATTGACAAAATCGTTATAATAGTCATAGGAAATTTTAAACATCGATATCAATTCGCTGGATGACATTAAAACTAAAAATCATTTTCTTTATCCAACCGAGTCCTAACAAAGCTTTAAACACAGTCGTTTAAAGACGACTAGGAATCTTACTGTTACCAGAATCTGCCTAACAGTAGATATTTCATCAAAAAATAATCCACAACAAGCTAGTTCAAATATGTATCAAGATTCATTCGCAACATGCTTCATCAAAAGTTTACATTTCATTGCTTCTCGGGAGTATTAGAAAAGAACACAGGCGATTCCGGATACGCAGTGGAAGCTGTATAGCAAGATACCGCTCTATCTGAATTCTTGCACAAGTTCTGCAATAGCGTGTGTTGTTCCAACAAGAGAATGTTCAGATGTCTCATCTCCTGGTCTATCTTCTTCAAGTTAAACGTCGTCTGATCAATCTTCTCTTGCATACCTTTGATTTCCAAGTTCACGTTTTGATCTGCTATTTCTGGACCCTTCTTGAACTTTGATGAGTACTTGTTTTTGTATAGAACCTCTTGAACAGATTTACCTGTTTTCATTTTGTTCAGCTGTGCCAGTTCATACGCTGCCATCATTATGTCTGTGGGAAGTCGATTCTCGCGAGGGTTTAAAGGTTTTACACTGAGTATAACCTTGCCAGCTTCGGGAGACACCAGAGCTGTTCTATACACGTATTTGTGTAGACATCTTGGTAACCAGCAACTAAACATACCCATTTCGACGAACAGAATCAGTTTGGTCTGACGAACGAGCTTGGACAAACCAGCAGTTTTCCTAAGACCTTGAATATCGTGGACTGCTATACCTACCAACAAGTTCATTAGAATAATTGTGACAAACATGAGAAACAGAATGAAAATGATTTGAGAAGACAGTTCGAAAACTAGAGGAGGATCATCACGCATTGGGTCGTTGATAAGTATACCCAAATTTAGCTCTCCAACCATCATAGATAAAGTACTGATGAAGCTCATTAAAGGGTTCGAAAACATTTCTTCATTAGGGAATACAACGCAGAAACAGATTGTGAACCCTAGTAGTAGACAAAGGTAAGCCATAAGCAACTTCAAAAACTCCTTTAAAACCTTCTGGTACATCGCCACGTAATCACCAAACATTGGAAGTTGACCCATCATTAGCATAAGATTCGTCCACGCACCCAAACAGGCGTATCCACCAACATGGTTCTGCCAACTATAGTCGTTATGGATGTTGTACAGAGAAAACACAGACAATAGGACAAACCATTCCATTAGGTTCTCGAATGTTGTGAAATACTGCCAAATACTGGAGTAACCTGTTATGCCCGTCAATTTTCGAAGAATTTCAAAAGCAGTGATACCCATCAGCACCCATCTCTCGAATTCTATTGGATTTCCCTGCAAAAAGACTCCCAGGAGCGACTGTTTCTGGCAAAGTTCGTTCGGTATACCATATTTCTGAGAATGTTTCCCCGTGCAAGCCTTCACTACCGCAGTTAAAACGTAAATTGATAAAAACGACACAAACAGGAAACAGAAGATGAGTCTAGCCAAATAGAATTTTCTTATCTTTCCCCACTTCATAAACAAAAACGCAGAGCACAGCGGGTGTTGCAGAATATCTTTTTGACCTTCATCGATCAAGCTGTTTAAGTACGTAATCTCGCGCGGGTAGGAAAACTTCAACAATCGCCCGAAGTCAAATTCAATTTGCACTTCTTCATTTGCTGCTGTGGATGGGCTAAGCGATATCCCACAATCTAAATTGTGCCTCAATATTGCCAAAGACTTTGGAGTTTTTCTCGCGATGACGCTTAATGCTGTGTGTCCCTTTTTCGATTTGGAAGTGACGTCAGCTCCTAGGAAGATCAGCGTTTCAACGCACGGAGTAAGACCGTCCATTGCCGAGACATGAAGCGGAGAGTACCCGTACTCATCTTTTTTATTGATCTGAGCGCCCCAGCTCAGAAGCATTTCGATAATGTCGCACGCGCGCTCTGAGTGGGTGACTGCAGCGTGCAGTGGCGTACGTTTATCATAATCTTCGGCGTTTGAATCAGCGTTATCTCTGAGTAGCACTTCTACGCATTCGACACTTGCGCATCTAGCGGCAAGATGCAGCGCAGTAGATCCCCTATAGTTCTTTGTATTCGCTTTTGCACCTTCAGACAGTAGAAGTTCTACGCATTCGGCGTAACCTCTAGCTGCGGCCAAATGTAGAGCGGTGCATTCCTTATCTCTTTGTTTCGTCACACCGTTTACAGGTATCTTGGTTTCTTTCAACAAGAAAGCGAGACAGCGTTGCGCACCGAGCTCCGCCGCTAAATGCAAAGCGTTCAATCCTCCTGACGTAGCGTATCCCGGATCCACTCCTTTCTCTATAAACAGCTCCATACACTCAACTGCGTCACATCTAACTGCACAGTGGACGAGGTTATCTTCGCAGCCGGCTCTCTGCACAACTGCATGCAAAGAAGCGCCATGAGCAATCAATAGTTCAGCCATTTCAAGTGAATTTCCAAACGCAGCACAGTGAAGAGGCGCGAAGTATTTAGGAGCGAAATCTGGATCAGCACCTCTGGATAACAGGAATATTCCAGCTCTTCCAGCACCGCTGAATGCAGCCATGTGTATAGCTGTGAGTCCCATCGGTTCTGCTGAGTGGATGTCAGCCCCGACATCCAAAATGGACGGCAATAACTCATCTCTGGTTAGAAACGTTGCCCACAACAATGTCAGATTGAGAACGCCTTCCGGGGCAGAAACAATGTGTTCCTCTATGTTATCCACTGTAATGAGCCCACATTCTACATCGTCGAAAAATCTAGCAGCGCCTAGCGTGTATGCACGTTCAAACAAGCCTCTCCTCACTGCGTCTTCAGTCAGCCTGGCTTCAGGATCAGGTGCAAGGATGTCGATACTCTGGTACATGTTGGGTGCATCTTCAGCGGGTGGGGATGGCCCCACAAACAGATACTCCTTAGCTTTCCCTGGTTCTCGCGCGCTTTCGACCAGATCAAGACTTCTGAGGTATCTATAGGTAGTGTTTAGTGGGAATTCTTCAGTTTCTCGAACCCTGGAGCTGTAGCTGCTTGTTTGGCGGGAGCGGTAGGAGGGGGGAGGGGATCCCGGAGACACGGTCGACTGGGATGGCCAAGCCATCTCGCGGTAACCGAAGTTGTCCATAGCCCGAGAGCGACTGGCGCGAAGGCATCCGCCTTATCTCTTATCTTAGTTTGTTTTACTGCTCAAGTTGTCTCTTTGACGAGATGATTTATTAAGCTATTTTTATACAATGTGTTATGAGTTTTAATTAGTGCGAAACTATTTGATAACACTTCTGCGAATTAGTAGATTGTTTTGTTGCAAATAAAATGATTTGCTTAAAAAACATCACGTAAAAATATATAAGTATACCTAAGTAGTTAACTAGCCAGCCAGATACTACTTATTGTATTTTTATAGATAAAATATGCAAGTTTCTAATCCAAGAAACTGTCTATGTGTTTGCAAAATTTTATACAAATTCGTCCAGCAGTCCTTACAAACTTCCAGATTTATATATATTTTTTTAAATAATAATTAAAATGTAAGTATAAGAAATAAGCCTGTTATGCAGTAATTATGTCTTTGCAGAGCAATAAATTTCGTTCTGCAAATATTAAAAATATAAATCAAAACAAATAGAGTGTACGTTATTTCTTGACTTTTTTTCTCTAAACTAAGTACATATCATCTTTAAAGCTGATAAGTCCCTTGCTGACATAATAAAATAAGCATACCTACAAGTAATTTTACGTCTATCTAAGTAAAAATACAATAATAGTTCTAAGGTGCCTTTTCACCGAGACGAGAATTGAAATTTCGTCGACCTATATCTTATTTACATTCAAAAACGTGGATTATACTTTTACGGAATCGATCCGTAGCACAGACCCCCAAAACGAACTCGCGTTTCTATTTTACGTGTAGGTACTATCACGAACGTTAAATTGTCACCCATTTCAAGAAAAATATGCTTGAAGTCCTCAATGTCATTAGACATGTCAAGTCACTTGTAACTTTTAGGAAACTCAACCTTATTGTTGTAGAATGTCAGATTGACTTTGGACCTAAGGTGGGGAACAATTTATAGTTCGCGACTGTACGTCATCTTTGCTACTCGATGGCGATACGAAAGACAACGTCAATGTCAACGAGCTAGAGGCCCTTGTCAAGATGCATTCGGCGTTCGTTATCGCTACCCAAAATTTAAATATAGGATTGATGTAGCCGTGTGGTGCCGGGTTTAGAATGTTGCCACTCCATGTCTTCCATTGGATGTCGTAAGAGACGACTAAGGGACTTAAGGCTGTGTAGTGCTGTTAGGCGATGAGTTTGCAACCTGACACTAATACACTGGATAACATCTTAGCCTGGTTGTGCAAAATGTGGTCACAGAATTATCAACAAGTTTTTGGAGTTGTTGGTGAGTCTGTGGCTCTGCCTACCCCACTCTGGGAGTGAAGGCGTGAGTTTATGTATGTATGTAGGATTGATGTAAGCTGTCTACCTGAATTCCATACATTTTGTCAGTTTTCGATAATCGTTTATGTTAGCGTTAAGCAACTTGTCTAGCCAGAGGGCTTATTGTCTAACGCACTCGCAATCACGATCGTTTTCATTTTGAAAATCGAAGGCTTGTCTGCATACAAAATGAAAACAATTGCTCCACTTTGAAGCCGGTTGCTATTGCGAGTGCGTTAGACAATAAGCCCTCTGAATCAGAAGCAGTGGCTTCCAATAGCCATAAAAACAATCTCGATGAAGTAACGTGAAAAGGAAAAAGTGCTGTGTACTTACTGACATTTTCCAACAAAGATGCTCTAGAAGAGAAATTATATTATGCCATGCAAACAATTCACTTGAATCTAGCCTTCACTTTGCCTCGCTGGTGGAAAAGCACCTTTAGAACTAGAAGTGTTTAAATATAAATAAGCGATCACTTTAGTACTTTGTCGCTATAACGTGAGGTTGAGGACATTGTCAAAGTGTTACCAATTTAGCAACTCTGTAGCTAAATTTAGCAAATTTCTTGATGACTTACATAAGTCATCAAGAAATATGCTAGATGCTGATTGAAGTTAAGCATCTAGCACATTATTTAGTTTCTTATGAAAGATTTAAATTGTACGAAACAAGATTTTTTATTTAATGAGACAAATATGTTTTAGGTACCTGTTATTTATTTATTTTATGCATTGGCAATATATAAAGTTATAATTGGTCTGCTTTTCATATATTTTATTAAGAGTTCTGGCTATTAATGTTCTTAATTACAGCAAAAAATTACATTTATGTGTATAAAAAGATGTTTATTCAGAAAGTGGGCAGCACGGGGACGGCGGTTACATATCAAAAATCTACCAGCGCTTCCCAACCAACCCCCGCTGAGAAGAAACGCCGTAAGTAACTCAACAATCAGTAATTTTTGAAAATGTTACTTATTATAACAATTACAATACTTAACCTATCGTTATTTAAAACAATTAATACAAAATAAAAATATCATGCGTAGTTGAGCAGGAAAACGTGTGTATTTTTACAAAAAAAACTTCGTAAACATTTAGCAACCATTTCAAGCAACTTGGCACATTTTACTAACTTTAGCACATTTTAAATTTAGAAGATGGCAACACTTCTCAACCGCATCAAACCGACAAGGCTTCAGGTATACTACGTTCATTATAAACTGGCACGTGACGTTGACAGAACATCAACCTCTTGTCTATGTGTCCTGATTATACACACCAGCAAATATTTACACAGACTGACTTGACAGTACACTCGAGCGCAGTTCTCGAGAAATGTTTATTGAATATTTTATCAGATTTTTATAGATATAATAGATACGGTTAGTCTAACACGTTTTGTCTTTATTATGCGACTTTGTAATGCTACCGTAATAGATAAATAAATATCAGGGGACAATCTCACATAAATTAATCTAGAGTGCTCAACTACGCTCTAGGCTTGTACTATGGGTACAATACAACGATAAACTTAGGTATTTATATGGAGAAATACATACATAAATACATAGAAAACATTGACTCGAGCTCATTTGGACCTGAGACCGCTAGCTTAGTAGGCAGGGTCACTACCAACTAGGCTAACGCGTAGTCTAAAATCCCTTGATATTTATTAATACATAACTTACTTACTTAGGGTTCCATGCATGCTTTACTACTAACCTAACCTCGTAAGGCCCAACGTCCTAAATTTAGGACATTTGTCAAAGCGACTTTTGACTTTGGTTGACCGACACAAGATTATTTTTCGAACTAACGAAATTTGACGTGGGCCTTACGAGGAACCGCAAACCTTTCGTTTTACACTTTCCATTTATAACGCATATGCCTGTACGTACTAGACGCATATGCGCAGTGACAGGGCTCAATGTCACGCGCATGCTATCCGCGGTCGATCGGCGCGCCGGGATCGAACCAACGACCGTACGGTGCGCGCGCGCGTGAACACCGTTAGAAAGCGCGCGAAGATTATTGTCAAAGCCGATTAAATTAAAACTCAAGTGGTTAGTATATTAATAAAGATTGAATAAGATTATACATTATTATTATTTGAGTCAAGCTTTTGTTACCGACTGTACTTTTGTGTTTTCGGTAACAAAAAAGGAACTTCCCTTACAAATATTCTATGACTTATTGATATTGTTATTAAATTGTGCTTAATTTAGGCCATTGGGCCTACTAATAGGTTTAAACCACTGTCACTGATAGGCGTCAGTAGGTAATCAGCAATTTAGGACTTTTTTACAAGTTTGGAAACGTGAGTAAGTATACCTATATTAAAGAGTTTGCTTGCATAACGTATGTATACGTGTAAGTATATGACTTTTAATTACTGTGTTATGTTATTTTTTAATGATATTTTTCTATCTGTTTTTAGTCTTTAGTGTAGTTTTTTATTATTATGATACCTATTATTTTATGTTATTTTATTGAAATATGACATGACATGAAATGAAATATTGTGATAATTCCTATAAAACAATAATAATTTTTAAATCTGACAATGTGTATAATTTAATATTATTAAAATGTATTATTTTTAATGATAAATTTTGTACGTATTAAAAATAGTAATATCTTATTGGCAAAAACTGTTACTGTCTACATAAGTAAGTTATTTGTTTCAAACACAATATACAAGTATATGTTAATTGAATAAACCACTTGAAACTTGTAAACACATTTTTTCAACGCACAACGTACATGTCAAAATGAAATGTAAACAAAAAACAGCTGATTTATATCAAGCCTGATACAACAAACAGACGGACAGACCAAGTCAAGGGCGTCATAATGTTTAAAATTAGGGCACTGTTTATTTGGACCGATTTGTTAGGTGTCAAGATTAATTTGAATTTCAGTCAGACTTCTTAAAAGACAACACACACACTCTCTGTCTCATGTATGTTTTCCGAGTATTTAAGTATATATCTTCTAATATATAAAATTCTCGTGTCACAGTGTTTGTAACCAAACTCCTCCGAAACGGCTCGACCGATTCTTATGAAATTTTGTGTGTATATTCAGTAGGTCTGAGAATAGGTCGTAAACTATTTTTCATAAGGTTTTTATGAAAAAAAAATTACACCCGGGCAACGCCGGGCGCGGACAGCTAGTTTCTCTATATTATTTATATATAGGGTATTTATATCGTTGTCTAGTACCCATAGTACAACCCTAGAGCTTAAGTTTGGGGCTAGGTAAATTGGTGTGACATTGTCCCCTGATATTTATTTATTTATTTGTACTTAATTAACTACTGACAAAACAATATTTTTGCAACTAGTTTTTGTATGAATAACGTTTTAAAAGCCTGCTATTTTCTTTTTGTTTTCTTTTTAACCTACTAGAAAATGACTACAAAATCTAAATTCATGATTTATTTACTAGTTATAAACCGTGACTGTGACAAGGTTCTACGTGGCCACAGGTTATTAACCACTTACAACCTTGTAACATTGGGGCACAAATGTCATCGACGTTGTTATGAGTTGGCACGTGCCCGGGAACAATGGTCGCTATTGGTACCCTTCCAAAGAGGCTTGCTGGCGATTGGGCAAAAGAAAAATTGATAAAGAATTTTAAATCACTGATTAAAAAGTGATTTTAATACAACTTTGCCATAATAAGCAAGAAAGCTTTACGACTTCGAATTTTATAACTTGTTCGATTCCTTATAATTTGTAACTGTTATTTACATTTTAGTTGAAATTTGTTAAAAAAATGCAATTTTATTACTTTTGTATAAGTATAAAATCAAATAAGTTCATAATAAACACGCTAAAACGGAAACACCTTATGATGAGGTTTTTTTTCCGAATGTTTATTTGTCCTAATTTTCATTTTTCCGAAAGCTATGTTATGCTGGAGGTATTATAGAATGCATGCATAATTTAATTGCTATGCGTAGGTACGGTTAGGTTTGATTTATAAAAAATACAGTCTTCTATCGAAAAATTGCATTCGGAATTATGAATATTCGGGATTTTGATAAATTTGGAATTATGACTCTTCGGAATTATGTAATACAGTGATAAACGTTTGTATTAAAATAAAGCACAACGTTCCGCCTTAATAAAGTTGAACTAGATTCAACTAATCTCCAATAATTGCAGTTCACGACAAATTGAAATCATTAGTTGCTTGCGTATGCGCCTGTCATAAATGCAATCATATCCTGGCCTTGCACTTATAGTATGGAAATATGTCTATGAAAATAATTCCACTCACTATTACTGCAAATTACTATACATTATACAAGACTAACTCAGTATTTAACTTTAAAAACTTAACTTTATGTTTTGATATTGTATCTTATATATGTATGTTAAATACTCATAAAATTCAAATTAGAATAATACCTACTAATAGACGGTATGGAACCCTCGGTGTGTGAGTCCGAATCGCAGTTGACCGGTTTTTTTGCACACCTCGTTAAAGGGCGTTTTTACTAAAACGTGTACCACAATTAAGAACTGAAATTAAGGAACTTTAACTTTGTCAGTTTTGTGATGAAAATTTGCCATACATTGTATAGCTAATTTTCGTCACAAAACTGACAAAGTTAACGCCCTAAAAATATCGACAACCAGAGGGCTTATTGTCTAACGTACTCGCAATCGCAACTGGCTTCAAAGTGGAGCCATTGTTTTCATTTTGTATGCAGACAAGCCTTCGATTTTCAAAATGAAAACGATCTTGATTGCGAGTGCGTTAGACAATAAGCCCTCTGTTTCATAAGGAATTAATCTAATTCCTATAAAACGCAATTTATTGTTAATACAACAATAAATTTGTCCAAAAGCAAAACCGACGTATGGAAAACAAGTCAATACCCGTAATGTTTCGGCCATCAATCTCAAATTTTACTCCCCTCGTAATAGCAAAGTACTAAAGTAGTACAATCGCCTTCCTTACTGCGTGTGCACTTTTAGTATGATTAGTATTTACTTTAAAAGCAACTCTGTAGCTCTAACATGAAGATTTTAATCATACGTCACGTATTTGAATAGCCTTTACTATGCCATTTTTTTTACTATTGGTTCCCAAAGTTGTTCCTACATTCAGCCCCTCAGTGGGCGCTAAAGGTACCCGGGGGGGGGGCGGTAAGGCCCTTGGAAAAAAATAGGGGGGCAAGCTTCTAAGATAAGAAGGATAAGATAAAGTAGAGTACGAACAGTTTTTTTTAATAAATTTAACGGTGTCCCCTTGTTTTACTGACACTCATTAAAATTTCATAGAACGTAAGTATCATTTCGCAAAATTTTCGTGTCGTAGAGAGCCATTTTCTGCTAAACCCGTGTCGATTTCAGGTTAACCAAAATTCCTTTGAGATACAATTAATTATGGGGTCAATGTATTTTAGTCCATGTGCACCATTTTTCTGCTAGTAAAAAGGTAGGTTAGCACCTGTTTTTTTTCTTGAGGGGCGGTGAGAAATAATTGACATGCTAAGTGGGCGGTCAGCCAAAAAAGTTTGGGAACCTATGGGCTTATACCATCTACGAACTATACGTAGACTTACACTGACGATCTCCACACAATCGAGCGTCCGCCGGAGAAAGCTCTCGGTGGGTGCTGATCCTAGCTAGATGGCGTTGTTCATCGAGCGGGCTCTGAGTAGTCCATATTAATCTAAGAGATGGCGCTAGTGCAGCAGCTCTGCAAACGATGCTAGCTAGCGAAGAAAAAGAAATAGGTATAGTTAGTCGATGGCTATCGTTACGGAATCTATCCGTAGAAAGAAACCCTAAGAGTAAGACTATGGTTATACCGCCGGCGACGAAGTGATTAACTATCGACTATTTTCTCGCTCAAGAAACAGACAAAAGATATTAATCCTGTGTCAATAAAAGAGATACATATATTAATAATTGATCGCTGACTGTTTACACTGCCCCGGCCAGAACTCTTTCCACTCTATAGCCTAACTCTCTTATTCATAAACGCGCAACTAAAGTGTGCTTGAAATATGCTCTGTCGTTATCTGTCATTATGAAATTTATATTTGTCTGATAGGGACAAAGATTACCTTAACTTGAATATACTAAGGAATCGATGCATTTCGCAGCGAGTTCCGCT